>OZ012693.1:25611296-25706296 GCA_963942565.1 Maea johnstoni | reverse complement strand
GTGGCTAATTGGCCAATACAATATGATGGAAAAACTTTTTAAAAAAAACAGAAATCCTGGCACATGGTGACTCATCTAAGAGTACTCAGCGAGAGCTATCCAATGAATGCCAATTTGACAGGGTTTAGATGGTTTTCAAAAATATTTGCATCCTTGTGCTTTGGATGAAAGTTGCCTTCTTGGATGGGTTAATAATAATTGCATGTTCTTCAAACTTGGAAAAAAGTTGGAAGTGGCACTGAATTCAAGAAGGCATAACTCTTGTCTCCATCAGCCAATCAGATTCCTCGTTGCCATCTCAGGGAAACAGGCAATTTTCTGTGAGAGTCTCTGAGAGACCCTTCCCGCCCATTGATTGCGGAAACTCTCATGGAGTTCTCCATGATGGCTTCGTGCCATTTGCCCCTTTGTCTGAAAGCTGTTGTTGTCTACTTGGTTAAGCGAGCATCATTTTGCTGCACAGAGAAGTGAAGGTCAGACTCAGAACATTATGAAACATTTGATACAGACAGAAAGTTCTCCCTGTTTGCTTCAAGTTTTTTTCACAAGTGAGCTTAGGTCATGTGACTTTATGGTTGGTAGTGAAATGTCTTTCCTCCAGATATAACTGCGATAGAGAGATTAACATGTCCCCCTTTATGTTATTATTATAAAGATATCACCTAGGATTTCAGCCTATAGAAGTTATGTCTGATTGGAGTAATGAATATTCTAATAGTTGAATTAGAAGAATTTTACCTTATATTTTGTCACAGAATGTAGGATAAGCTGTGACGCGGTGTTTGATGAGATATGGTTTCAAACCTTGAAGGAATCAAGTTCACAGAAAACTAGATCTACTGAACAAGGTCAGAGGTTATAGAGTTTTCACTGCTACATCTCAAGTACGCTGCCACAAGGGTATTTCAATGTGTCTCAGGTGTTTGTGTGCGTATGTGATTGACAATAGCACAGGGTTGAGAGAGGTCTAAAGAAACTTCTTTTCATACCTAAAATCCTGGCTATATGAGAAATGAAACCAACAGCACCAATACAGTCTAATGACATCAAGAATATATCCCAATGAAAAAGAGCAATATTTAGTGAAAAGGAGAACATTCTTTTACTCATTTTTATTTTTATTTTTATTTTTTTGCTGTAGAAAACTGGTAGTTAGTGTCCATACTATGTTGATCCCTATGAGAAGTATGAAAAAAAGCAACCCAGTTATTTTTTCAATTATAATTTTCGTTCTATGGTCCAGGTCCTGCTTTTTCATAAATTGAGTAATCACCCTATCCCAGTATTGAAAAATATGTCTGCATCATGTTATGAGCTTCCATTGTTAATTTCAAAGACCAATTATCTCGTTTTAGGTTAAATTAGCCCTGTGAATAAGTGGCATAATTGAGCTGTCTGTGAAAAATCTCTGGTTTTAATCCAATGCTCCATTGAGGTCTGGACTGTGTTGGTAATTAACGCTTGCAGCTCACTGGGGTGGTTGATGGTGGCTAATTATGCATTCATACCTGGACAAGTGTCGCCTGGATAATTATTATAGGCATCCGCTGTCGCCTAGTGGTTACATGCCTGGCTCCAAAGCGGGAGTTTGCAGATTCAATCAGGGTCTTCTATTCGTGAAGAGAAGTGAATTTCTTCCCAGGTTTCTATCTCATAGCAATATGACCTAAGCTGTTGAAAGCGATGTTAAAACCCATTTTTTCCTTCCTTCCTTGGATTATTTATACTTTGGAAAATAGATTATGTCCAACTTGGAATACAAGCTATAAAAACTTTTTTTTTAAAGTATGCGAAGGAGGAATTCTAAACATAACTCATCAATTTAATTTATTGTATCATAGGAAACATTTCCAGTGAAATAATTTTAAGCTGCACATCTCTGTAGTGATCAATAGCTTCCTGATAACTTTCTTCTTGACGAGAACTTATTTTTAGAGAGTAATTCAACAGGAAATGTCATTCAGGGACTCAACCTACCACTGATCTCCAATGCAATGTTTAATTGCTAATTTTTTTTCAAGTAACAGAAGACAGTTTTATCTGCAACTTCGTATAAATTGGTTAACCCATTCACATTTTGTGACCTTTTAGTGCCCATAGGGGGCACCAACATGACAGTGTTAAGATGGCCTTCAAAAATCTTTGCGTCATGGTGCTTTGGACAAAAGTAGCACCAGCATTGGATGGATTCACTTACATTCAAAGGTACTTAAGATCTCCATCAATGCAAAGCTTAATTGCTAATTTTTTTAAAGTAACAGAAGACAGTTTTATCTGCAACTTCATATAAATCGGTTAACCCATTCACATTTTGGGACCTTATAGTGCCCATAGGGGGCACCAACATGACAGGGTTAAGATGGTTTTCAAAAATCTTTGCGTCATTGTGCTTTGGACGAAAGTAGCATCAGCATTGGAAGGATTCACTTACATTCAAAGGTACTTAAGATCCTGAATATTTTTCTCTAAGGGAACTCGAGGGATGGATGGCTGTTCCAGAGTATCTGTGAAGGGGGTTCGCTCTTAGTGAAGGGTATTTGTTTTAACAGAGTTTGATCTACCTCTACACATCATCGGTTTTCAACAAAACTAAAGAAAAATTATATTTCCTTGAAAAAAACAACACAAAAAAACATTTTTAAATTGTTAGGGAGGTTGGGGAGTTAGATATTGAACCCCTTGAACTCCCTCCATATCTGTATCCGAATGGGTTGAATTATAGGTGATATTCACACTCTGGGTGCATATCATGCGTTGATACTAACAAGCCCCATTCATAGCTAGAATAACTTGAGGAGTGTCGTCACGAGATGCTGAGACTTTCAAAAACAACATGGTTATGTAGGAATATGAATTATCTGGGATGGTCAACTCAGAGGGGAAGATAAACCTTTCAGAGACTAGAAAGCAAGTCTAGGAAAGATTGTACCTTTTCCCAAGGCATGGTGGTTATTTCTTGATTATTTCTTGATTAGTATCTAGGCTAGTGATATGTTGATACGTGGGAAAAAAAGAGAGACAATGAGCAGTGAAACTGTAGACCTGAAACTGACAAGTCTATATTGACAGCTGCACTAGGAAAAGGGGACCTGGCAATTATTTGTAAGCCTAGTATCTAGGCTAGTGTTCTGTTGATAAGAGAAACAGGTAGCAGTGAAACTGTAGACCTGAAACTGATAAGTCTATATTGACAGCTGCACTAGGAAAAGGGGACCTGGCAATTATTTGTAAGCCTAGTATCTAGGCTAGTGTTCTGTTGATAAGAGAAACAGGTAGCAGTGAAACTGTAGACCTGAAACTGATAAGTCTATATTGACAGCTGCACTAGGAAAAGGGGACCTGGCAATTATTTGTAAGCCTAGTATCTAGGCTAGTGTTCTGTTGATAAGAGAAACAGGTAGCAGTGAAACTGTAGACCTGAAACTGACAAGTCTATATTGACAGCTGTACTAGGAAAGGGGGACCTGGCAATTATGTTTAGGCCTAGTATCTAGGCTAGTGTTCTGTTGATAAGAGAAACAGGTACCAGTGAAACTGTAGACCTGAAACTGACAAGTCTATATTGACAGCTGTACTAGGAAAGGGGGACCTGGCAATTATTTGTAAGCCTAGTATCTAGGCTAGTGTTCTGTTGATAAGAGAAACTGGTAGCAGTGAAACTGTAGACCTGAAACTGATAAGTCTATATTGACAGCTGCACTAGGAAAAGGGGACCTGGCAATTATTTGTAAGCCTAGTATCTAGGCTAGTGTTCTGTTGATAAGAGAAACAGGTAGCAGTGAAACTGTAGACCTGAAACTGACAAGTCTATATTGACAGCTGCACTAGGAAAAGGGGACCTGGCAATTATTTGTAAGCCTAGTATCTAGGCTAGTGTTCTGTTGATAAGAGAAACAGGTAGCAGTGAAACTGTAGACCTGAAACTGATAAGTCTATATTGACAGCTGCACTAGGAAAAGGGGACCTGGCAATTATTTGTAAGCCTAGTATCTAGGCTAGTGTTCTGTTGATAAGAGAAACAGGTAGCAGTGAAACTGTAGACCTGAAACTGATAAGTCTATATTGACAGCTGCACTAGGAAAAGGGGACCTGGCAATTATTTGTAAGCCTAGTATCTAGGCTAGTGTTCTGTTGATAAGAGAAACAGGTAGCAGTGAAACTGTAGACCTGAAACTGACAAGTCTATATTGACAGCTGTACTAGGAAAGGGGGACCTGGCAATTATGTTTAGGCCTAGTATCTAGGCTAGTGTTCTGTTGATAAGAGAAACAGGTACCAGTGAAACTGTAGACCTGAAACTGACAAGTCTATATTGACAGCTGTACTAGGAAAGGGGGACCTGGCAATTATTTGTAAGCCTAGTATCTAGGCTAGTGTTCTGTTGATAAGAGAAACTGGTAGCAGTGAAACTGTAGACCTGAAACTGATAAGTCTATATTGACAGCTGCACTAGGAAAAGGGGACCTGGCAATTATTTGTAAGCCTAGTCTCTAGGCTAGTGTTCTGTTGATAAGAGAAACAGGTAGCAGTGAAACTGTAGACCTGAAACTGATAAGTCTATATTGACAGCTGCACTAGGAAAAGGGGACCTGGCAATTATCTGTAAGCCTAGTATCTAGGCTAGTGTTCTGTTGATAAGAGAAACAGGTAGCAGTGAAACTGTAGACCTGAAACTGACAAGTCTATATTGACAGCTTTACTAGGAAAGGGGGACCTGGCAATTATGTTTAAGCCTAGTATCTAGGCTAGTGTTCTGTTGATAAGAGAAACAGGTAGCAGTGAAACTGTAGACCTGAAACTGACAAGTCTATATTGACAGCTGTACTAGGAAAGGGGGACCTGGCAATTATTTGTAAGCCTAGTATCTAGGCTAGTGTTCTGTTGATAAGAGAAACTGGTAGCAGTGAAACTGTAGACCTGAAACTGATAAGTCTATATTGACAGCTGCACTAGGAAAAGGGGACCTGGCAATTATTTGTAAGCCTAGTATCTAGGCTAGTGTTCTGTTGATAAGAGAAACAGGTAGCAGTGAAACTGTAGACCTGAGACTGATAAGTCTATATTGACAGCTTTACTAGGAAAGGGGGACCTGGCAATTATTTGTAAGCCTAGTATCTAGGCTAGTGTTCTGTTGATAAGAGAAACAGGTAGCAGTGAAACTGTAGACCTGAAACTGATAAGTCTATATTGACAGCTGCACTAGGAAAAGGGGACCTGGCAATTATTTGTATGCCTAGTATCTAGGCTAGTGTTCTGTTGATAAGAGAAACAGGTAGCAGTGAAACTGTAGACCTGAGACTGATAAGTCTATATTGACAGCTTTACTAGGAAAGGGGGACCTGGCAATTATGTTTAGGCCTAGTATCTAGGCTAGTGTTCTGTTGATAAGAGAAACAGGTACCAGTGAAACTGTAGACCTGAAACTGACAAGTCTATATTGACAGCTGTACTAGGAAAGGGGGACCTGGCAATTATTTGTAAGCCTAGTATCTAGGCTAGTGTTCTGTTGATAAGAGAAACAGGTAGCAGTGAAACTGTAGTGCAAAAAGTGGTTAGTCGATATCAAAGGCTGGTGATCATAACCCTTTGTCGATATTGAGAGCTGCACTTGGAAAGAGGATGCCTTTTCACAATGCTGGGTGATTAGAAGTACTTATATTACCAATGGTGGATTCATCCTCTAAGTGGGAGGATGATAGACAAAGCATCATTTCTATGCATTATGATTTCATCCGTTTCGTATCCATTAGTAACATTGTAAGTGTATATGATGAATAGGGAGAATCAGTTTTCTTTTCAGGCTATTGTATGTAGGGAATGAATGTGTTATATCTTGTACTAAACTTAAGTAACTTGCTGTCACGTCTGCTGCTGTTGCTCTATTCTTACTAGAGTTCAGATTGGAGAGAATCCTCTGGATTTGTGTCACTTTTTAAAATATGGTAATGTTGTAAGTTAGGTTGCGATTGACATTTCTTCTTTGAAAAGATTTTCTTATTATACCTAAATAATGTTTCTAACGATACTGCCTGTACCTGCCTTCCAGGGCCATTTTGTTAAAATCAGAACTGTTAACACACTGTTAAATTTTGCCTATAAAAAGCAATCTGCCATTGTTGGGAGATGTCTGGGTAGTAATTGACCCTTCCAATGCTGAGGCTACTTCCGTCTAAAGCACAAGGACGCAAAGTTTTTGAAAACCTTCTAAACCCTTTCATGTTTGTATTCATTCAATAGCTCTCGATGAGTACTCTCAGATGAGTACCTATTTACTAGGGTTTCAGTCATTTTTCAGTTTTTTTTTCATCATTTGGTATTGACCAAATTAGCCACCAGCAGCATAAGGGTCGAGTATATTTCATCAATATTTCCAATCTTAGCGATACGATAAGATACGATACTTTACTTTTTCAATACAATCATTTTTCCTTTTTGATATCATTTTTTGTATTGTATCGAGTATAGGTACCTACCCCTCCTAGCAGCCTAGTGTTGAGAAGCTGGTGCCTGATCAGCGGTGGGGAAGGTATAAGAGGCTTATCTCCTGCAGTGTAGGGATGAGTAGGTATGGGGGCGGGGGGTTCTACCTCGCTGCTTATCACTAATAAACATGCTGCTGTGAGGTGGCTGCTGGATCGCAGGTGATCTCTAAAACACTAACAGCAGGACTTGGCTACATAGTGTTGGTCTACTTAGCCTAGTCCTAGGCCAAGAAATGTTTTTATCTCTATATCTCTATATATTTTACATGAAAACTGTGTCTACCCTGATTTAGTTCTTAGATTGCTCACCAGTTGGCCCACAGTGAGATTTTTCCAGTTTCTTGATTCTGACTGACCGGTGTGACCACCCTTGGTGACATCTATCACCAGCCACAGGAACTAACACCTAGACATTAGGCAAATGATAGAGACCAGAACAGAGAAAAGCATAATTTAATGAAATCATAGACTAGGACCTAGTCGACTGTCTACTATGCTCTGGCCGGCTGTCGAATAATCCATGTGGCTGATAATTGGTGCTGCCACCTACATTATGGTATCAGCTGAGCTCATGTCCAAGACTACAGCCAGTCATTATTCAATTAGTTTAGCCATCTTCAGGTGCTTACAAAGTTTTCCACCAGAGAGAAAAAATTCTGTATATCATGACTCCCAGCTGTCAAGATATTTTCTGCCTTTTACTGGTGCTGCCATCAAGGGGTGGTTATTTGACCCTCCACCAGGGGGACGGAATGGCAGAATATTCTGTATACCATGACTCCCAGGTGACTTTTGCTGTTATCAAGAAGTTCATTAGTAATCTCTCCACTGTGAAGAAGTGAGAGCAGGTTATTCTGTGTTTTCTACTTGAGGGGGTAGGGGGCAGAATATTTTGGATAACCTGACTCGAAACCACCCAAAAGATTCATTACAAAATTACGCTGATTACTGTTGACCAGTACTGTCATGGCCAGGAATTCTTTGAAGTTGAAGTTGAGCTGTCAGAAATATTAGATCACCTTATCGCATGAGTTGTAGTTGAGTCATCTGTCTACCATGTTAAGTAAGAGATATGTGGAGTAACATCACCAGGGTGGCTTGTCATAACACCACATTGAGGGCATACTTTTGTGATCTTTAGTATACAAAGATGCTAGGACACATCGCTCCCAAGTCCCAACCGTTGAACTTATTACAAGGAAATGCTTCAGACCCTTTATCTACTTTAACCCTTCCAATGCTGAGGCTACTTTTGTACAAAGCACAGGGATGCAAAGATTTTTTGAAAAACATATAAACCCTGCCATGTTGGTATGCATTGGATAGCTCTCGCTGAGTACTCTCAGATGAGTACACATTTGCTAGGGTTTTCAATCTATTTCCAGGTTTTTTGCATAATTTTGTATTGGCCAAATTAGCCACCAGCAGCATAAGGGTTAAGACCCTCTATCTACTTTACTATTTCAACAGTGACTTTGTTGATCTGCAGTATACAGATAGGCTATGACTAAAGCATCCCCACCCCTGAAAATCATATATGGAAATGGTTTTAACCATCTTTCTACTTCAATATTTCAATATTGACCTAGCCTTAGACAAACAACATATTGTATGTAAATGGGGCCTCAGAAACTAAAGTTATTCATTTCATTATTTCATTTTATGAAGTGAGAATATCTTAGAAAAATAAGTAAGATAAATATGGTAGGTATTCTTATCATATAATGGCTAAAGCATATGTTTTCACATATCTACCCCTATATTTTTGTGTTGCTTATCAGATGTGGCCTAAAATAAGTTGTTGTTTCCTGTAACCCTACCCTAACATATTTTTACTCAAAAAAGTCCCTAACTTAAAGTTTTTTTCTGCCCTTCCATCTCCCAATCAACATAAATCATGCATGAAACACACATTTAAAAAAAAAAAATCCAAATAGAAATTTTTTTACACACCTACCTACCCTGTTTTCTATGTACATAGGATTACATAGGGAGGGAACAGAGGAGACGAATAGGTTCCTCTCTAGCCTAATTGATTGATACCTGAAGGATGACTGATTGACAAGTGCGTTCTCAGAACAAAGAGGAAGTTCCCTATGATGGATGTATTTGACTCTCGGTACAGGCTATTTATTTGGTGCTCGGCATCCACGCTCTGACAATATTGCACCTAGTCACACAGGAACTTCAGAGGAAAGCCAGATTGAGGAGATGTACCAGGAAGCAATGCATTATGGGTAAAACGAGAGATTGCACGAGGCAGTGGAAGGAAGGAGACTCTTTGATTAGCACTAGAATCAAATAAATAAAGAAACTATACGAAGCTGGCATGGTCAGCAAAGGCCTTATACCAGACAGACAGACAGAGTGAGAGAGAGAGAGAGAGAGAGAGAGAGAGAGAGAGAGAGAGAGAGAGAGAGAGAGAGAGAGAGAGAGAGAGAGAGAGGAGAGAGAGAGAGAGAGAGAGAGAGAGACAGACAGGACAGAGAGACAGACAGAGAGACAGACAGGGAGAGTGCATATGATATTTTCCACAGACTATGGCTAGTCTAAATAAGGGTTTATAAGGATGCCATGTGCATTTATCATGAGGCATGGGCCTATGTAGAGAGATAATATTCCACCGACTAGGAGTAAGAATAACATAATTTCAATTTCAATTCCACAGACTGTGGGCTACTCTTCTAAAGAGAATGAAGGATTGTATATGTTTAGGTAGCGTGATGCAGGCCTGGGGTTCCAGGTGCTAAGAAATATACCTCATGATATTAGCGCCTGGATTAGACAATGAAAAGAGGATTGCATGCGGCAGCCCCGCTGATCCGGCAGTGGCGCCAGGCGGGGAGGAAATGGATGAAATTGCATGCTGGGATATCTCATTGCGGCGGCGAAACCTTCCCGCAGATAATCCCATTTTGAAACTGACATGCATTTCGGTTTGCCGGAAGTAAGTTGTGGTGTAATGTCCAGGCGTGTAATCCTGTTATATTGCAGCACTAGAGGTGTTTTCCAAACTCATCAGCACGCCTTTCAAGTTATCGAGTTATGGAACACCTTAGTCTGAGCTTATACTGTATACGGCTTTAATCTAGAATGCTAAAAATTTCACTTTACAGCCCTTCTGGAGGATATTTGTACTACTTCCGAATGGCGCATTCAAGAACCCAAACTAAACCAGAATTACAAAGCAGGATATTTATTTGAAGGATGTTATTTGGCGCTATCATGGGGAGAAAGAAAATAGCGAAAATTAAATGCCTGTGAAAAATACCAGTTATCCAGTCATATTCCCTGTTTGACATCAGCCGGGGGTCATAATTTTCGTCATTACCTTGGTTTTGTGAAAGGATTTTTGGTACCAAATGTTCCTGATCTATTAAGATTCAACGTAAAATAGTCATATTTTTATGATATTATATTTTGTATTTTGATTAGAGTGTTTGATGCTAAATTATAGGAATTCTCTTGACATTAAACATAATATAATACAATATGTACTATAGTTTATTCTATATGGAACCATGTTTTTACGGTAATTCATTTATCATGTTTACAGGACAGATTAAACAATGTCACCCATCTTCAGACATGAATCACTAACTATGTCTGAAATCTAGGTACTCAACAATAAGTGGCAGTGATTTGTGTTGTTATTATTCTGCCAATTGAACCAATCAGGAAATGTGAGTCAGCTCACTGTGCTTTCTGCGAACTGTAATGTGGAGTTGGAGAACAAGAGTTACCTACTGCTATATATGAAATATATACAAAGTATGAAAATATACAAAATATCTAGTAGTTGAAACAAAGTATAAGTCTTATTCTCTAAGAACCTGTTCGTGGTTAGATTCATAGTCTTAGCCAGCAGGACGCTGGGCGTCTTTTGGACAGCACAACCCTCAAAAAATCACCAATCAGGACACCACAAAAGAGTAATTTCCTGAAATCAATTTCAAGCATATCTTTTTTAGTTCTTCTATCTCAATATAATTCCCATGACATTGTAAAAGGATATATGCCCTATTTCAACAAGTAACTACATGTTTGTGGTTGTAATCTGAATGTATTGTGGTCTCCCTTGAAAAATAGGACACCATTGGGCATCCAGTTTCAAAATCATAGCAGAGATCTGGTTAGAATTCTCTCTTGAAGTTATCTGAAATTCAAATTCCGCAATTTATTTTGAGATTTGTAGTCACAGTTTTTATCAACATTTCATATTCCATGCATATGGTTGTATGTAGATGAGTTAAGTGATAGCAATCACCTTATGCTATGAATATTAACAAACAGAGTAGATTTGACTTTGTCAAGCCTTCAAGTTCAGAAACAGGATTTGAGAGACGGGGTTTATCTTTGGGAAGGGGTATTTCTGTTAATTTTAGAGCGCAGTGCTGCTTTGAGCATAGAGATTGAATATTGCACACTTTAAGTAAGGGGGTGTTTAGAACCCCCCTTGATCTGCCCCTGGCCTTATTAATAGCTGGCTGGTAACCCTAAGTCAGGGATTACTAATGAATCAACAGGCTGGCCTCATAAGCCGCCTAACCCTATGACTGGAGAGATTGAAAACAACATGGTAATATTATCACCAGCACTGAAGCGTGAATTACCCTGTAGCCTGGCAGAGGAAATAACAAGGAAATAAGAGCACACACACACTCTCTCTCTCTCTCACGTCTCTCTCCTCTCTCTCTCCAGTCTCTCTCTCTCTCTCTCCTCCTCTATCTCTCTCCTCCTCTTCTCTCCTCTCTCTCCTCTCCTCTCTCTCTCTCTCAACTCTCCTCTCTCTCTCTCTCTCCTCTCTCTCCAAATCTCTCTCTCTCACTCTCACACTCTCTCTCTCTCTCTCTCTCTCTCTCTCTCTCACTCTCTCTCTCTCCTTCACCAATCTCTCTCTCTCTCTCTCTCTCTCTCTCTCTCTCTTCCTTCACCAAATCTCTCTCTCTCTCATCTCTCCTCTCTCTCTCTCTCCTCTCTCTCTCTCTCTCTCTCTCATCTCTCTCTCTCTCTCTCTCTCTCTCTCTCTCTCTCTCTCTCTCCTCTTCATCTCTCTCTCTCTCTCTCTCTCTCTAGACTCTCTCATGCAAACACTCACTCAACTGTCTGACTCTTTCTCTCTTTTCTTGCTCCCTCACTCTCAGAGCATGCTGGAGCTTAGTGCTCTATTGTTATTCTGTCCCAGATGGGGGAGAGTCAGACTGGAAAACGTTTTTGATTTTCATTGTGCCCCGCTTGTGTGTGTGCCATGCTTGATTCTCTGCAGCAGGCAAGGGACCCCCTCCATTGGGGAAACAAATTTGGGTTAAGCAATCACTTGCAAGATAAAGAGTTAATTTATAGCTCTGGGGCTCTCGACTGTGCAGACAAAAACAGCCCAGTGAAAGGCATAGCCAAGAGTAATAAAACATGGACTAATTGCCCTAATTACAGATAATAATAACCACTTGTATTGTTTTTTTTCTCTGTGTGCTGGTGTGATTGGTTATGTTATTGCAGTGCTAGGGACCAGAATGTTCTCACTACCAGAATGTTCTCACACTAAAACCAGTCTAGAGGTGGCATGACAAAAAGACCAGTGATAGAGAACCTAAAACCTATTTCCTGGAGAAAAATTCATTTGTTGATACCGTAGGTCACCTTTGATATGGCAGCAGCAGTTAAAGACATTTGTTTTCAAATTCATCTCTCTCATCCTTACTGTCACCACTGTAATTATCAGAACTAAAGCATGGCCACTGACTGCTTGCTATCTCTCACCACTGCCTAGGCTTGTGAGAAAGTTGCCAATAACTTTGGGTTAGGCAGTGTTTATACCGGGTACTCCTGTTTCCTCCAACACTTACAACTGGGTAGTCATGACTTAGCCGCAATATGGCAGAAAAAGTGTTGATAATTGAAATTCACAATCATCATTGGCATCATCATCATCATCACTATCATCATCATCATCCACGCCATTGTAATCAACATCACCATCAATTCCATCATCATTTGTACACTAGCACTGCTACTATCACTAGCATCATCGCTGACATGATCTTCATAATCTTCTACATCATTGTTATCCGCATCAGAAAATACTTTATTCCAATATCCTTTTAAGCTATCTTACCCATGATATTCATCTCATTAGTAGCAAATGTGATGTATCATAAAAAAGTTAGGAACTAGGTCACCTTGCACAATATAACTGATATTTTCTACCACCTTCTCTTGACATACCATACGCTTTTTACAATATAGAATCCTAGGACTTCTCAGCTGAACACCAAGAAAAAGATAACTACAGTACATTTATTACTAAGTTTTTTTTTATTTAAAAAGTAAAGTGTTAAGTACTCCAATGCTGGTATCTTCCCTGGCCTACCACTGATCTGACTGCTTGCTGTCTCACACCACTGCCTGGGTTTGAATGCCAGCAGCGTATGTGAGAAAGATATAAGGTTAATTGGTGTTTTTGCTGGGTACACCAGTTTCTCCCATCTCTTACAACTGGCGAGTCACAATTTAAACTTACAAATGGCAGAAAAAGTGAGGATAATCGTAATGTTCCTGGTGTCTTTCCTGAATGAAACTCAAGGCTTTTTGTTTGTTTTTCCAGGTACATCAGAGCAGGAACAGAACTGACCTGGGATTACAACTATGAGGTGGGAAGCGTGGACAGCAAGATACTCTACTGTTACTGTGGATCTGCAGAGTGCAGAGGACGACTGCTCTAGACCACAAGCGCCACCTACAGGGAGAAGTTGGAACTATGAGGTGGGAAGAGGGGACAGCAAGATACTCTACTGTTACTGTGGGTCTGCAGAGTGCAGAGGAAGACTGCTCTAAACCACAAGCGCCACCTACAGGGAGAAGTTGGAACTATGAGGTGGGAAGAGTGGACAGCAAGATACTCTACTATTGCTGCGGATCCGCAGAGTGCAGAGGAAGACTCCTTTAGACCACAAGCAGCACCTACAGGGAGAAGATGGAACTATGAGGGGGGAGCACTGGCAGGATTGTTCTGTACTGTTACTGTGGATATTCTGAGTGTTGAGGGAGGCTCCTTTGGACTATCACACATGAGCTGAGTGCATAGCATAGGACACTAAAGAATTATGAGTGCACCCTACAGGTAGTTATGAGAACTATTAGGGGGTAGTGTGGCCACCATATCATTCAATCAATGCAAAATAAATTACACAGGCATGTTATTAATTATGTACTCATACTTACATGCCTAAACGGTCTCGCAACAACTTCTCTTAGGTTCTGATTTCAACCCCTCAGCACTCCACCGTTATGGGTTACCCAACCCAGCACACAAGTTCATAATCCATTCCTGTTGGAATTTGACTTTAAATCTTCAGCAGTCCATCATAAACAGGTTATCCAACCCATCACACAAGTTGATAATCTAATCCTGTATCTCATTCATCCTCAAAACACTTCCAAATATTTCAACAGCAAATCACCATTTAGGGAAGTATTTGTTTGAAAGTTCTTTATTCCCCTCTACTAATTGAAGCTATTGTAATTTCTTTCAATCACCACAACACACAAAGGCAGGGGCTTTTCAACTAGCTAAGTGCTGGATGCAATTATGTCAAAAGGTTCCATGGAACCTGAAGCTGAAATGGGTTAAATTTTACATTTGCAATGACTTTATTGACCCAAATGGCAGCTAGATTATGTTAAAACAACCCACATATTCTTGCCAGAGGCCAAAGATGCATTTTCCATTTAAATCCTTTGGCACTTCTAGGATAACAATTGTAATGGGCAAATATGGGACAGTACAGGGTCGCAAATGGAGCTTTAAAACCATTGGATTTGTATTCTTTAGTGAAATGACAATCATTTGCTAAAATTGAGTTTTTTTCAAGGTTTAGAATAAACCCTCATTTGCAATGAAGTGCACATTTAACTACAAATATGACATCCCTCTGGGGTTGCCAACATGATTGTCTACCCCAAGTGCGCATTGTCATCCGAGGGCGTAGCCTGAGGGTGATAATGCTCACGAGGGGTAGACCCTTATGTTGGCAACCCCACAGGGATGTCATGTTTGTTTAATTATACCGACTCAGCCCCAGGCACCCAAAATCCATGACAAGTTGAAACTTGGGCAGTGCAATATCTGAGCAACAGGTTTACCGTGCTGACCATGCTGGGATGTCATATTTGTTTTATTATACCAAACAATCCCTACTCCCCCTACTTCTTGTCTTGTTAAAGACATTGAAAACATGGGTTATCATATATTTATGGAAAACAAAACAGAAATAGTTTCACCTGGAAATATTTAGAATTGTAAGTTGACCCATTCATGCCTGTTGTACCCACAGAAAGCATGCCAATTTTGGTTTTGGTAATGTCTTTCTGTCAAAAACATTCTTTGAATAAAATGAGGGGAAAATGGGAATAAATACCTTTCGGACACTTCCTTTAAATACTTAGCCACTTAATGAGTATCTATCAAGTTATCACTAAAAGTTTCATAGATTTATACAACCTTCCAAGAAAACTCTAGGCATAAATGGGTTCAACTGAAGATGTGCAACCAGAATTTTTGTACTACCTTTTCCCTTTTGTCCAAGATAATTACTGCTAGAATGAGAATGGATGCATAGTTGATTGAAGGCATGGTAGGTACTACTCACAGATGAAGCTATCATATGTTGTGAAGTTGATGTCACCGTTGTTTTATGTAAGAGTTTATGAGATTTGATCATATTTCATGGAATCATATCACTAATTCCTTCATCTCCAGCCTCATATATTTTCACTATTTATATTTCCAACGCTTTTCCATTAATATCACCATATTGTTACATTCATTTTGACTTGTTCAATTTGGGATGATTTTCTGTGTAGTTATTATTTGTAATTGTTTTGTCATACTGTGAACTTTGTCAAGCTTTTCCTTAGGGGCCTTTGCTGTTTAGGAGCTCTTTGTCATGTTATTCATCCAATACATGTCGACACCTTTTCTGTGAATCTCACAATTGAAACTGGTCTGTTGTTTCGCAAATCGTTGATATGTGTTTCAAGAAGAACTTTGAATAGAAAGTATTCAAGTATGTATGTCATAATATTAATGACTAAAAACTCATCAGAAAGCAACACAAGTGAACCCAGTCTGTTGTGTTTCCAACTCATTATCATGTGTATTTCAAAAAAAATCACATCATTAGCAATGACATACACTCATCAAGTCTCATCAATGAAACATTTTTTTGAAATGTTTAATTCATATATGTATGACCTTTGCGAGCAAAATGGAGTGAAAAAAACACAAAATTAGGAAATTATGATGTGTTTTCATCAACACAGGGTTTATATTGTGTATTTTGCACTATAGTTGAATATGTTGTAGAAGATAGTGGATGTGTACATTGTCATGAAATTGAAAAATATTGAATAAAATTTATAGAATATTTACATTATGCTTGTTGATGTTGTAGATATTCTCCTTATAGGTACAAACTAACAATTATACTTCGAGCAAGAACCCCTACTAAGTATTGTGTTTTAAATTACTTGTTAGGTCATTCTCAAATTTTCTACATTAACCCAGTAATGCGAGGCACCTTAACACCAATGCCACAAACATATACTTAGTATATGTGTTTTTAGCAAAACTAACCTGGAGAACCATGAACACCTATATATGCATGAGAGATAAAATTCATTTCAAAAAGAGACTGGCTTGCCAGCTATGTCTCGCTGCGATACAATCTAAGCTGTTGAAAGTGACATAAAACCCCCTTCCGTCCTTCCTTCGTCTAAAAAACATTCAAAGCTCAAAACTTAGGTAATTGGATGACACAAAGTTGTGCTCAAATCGAGGTTCATTTCCGGTATGTCATGTGACTATGTTAGACCATTTTATAAGCTTGTCAAACGAACAACATGGTACTGAATTTTGGCCATTAATCCCCATTCCATTACTACTTGGACTCACAAGGGATCAAATTTTGAACTGTGTTTTCTAGTCACTTATACGGCCATTATGGTAGGATAAATAGGATAGGACTTCCCAAGTTGCCAATTCTGTGGGAAACTAGAGTACCTGGAAATCCAGTGCCTAACCCACTGGTCACCGGTAACTTTTTGCATGCCATGAGCCGGATTGGAAGCCACAACATTGGCAGTGGTGAGAGACGGCAAGCAGTCATGAGGAACATCATAGACGATTAGGTTGTTGTGGAGGCACACTGTACCTTTAGATATATCCGTCTATTGGCAGAATCAGATTCTTTTAGGAGAAACAGCGATCAATGAACTCTTCACCAAATATTTTGTAAGTTATTTAGAAAAATGCTCGAAAATCTCTGAGATAATATGTTTAAAGTATCTTGGTTGTGCATCTTGCCCTTTATTGGGAAATTCAAAGGGCCATTAACATTATGTGTAAGTTTTTACCAACTGACCCTTCAATGGTTTAACCATTCGTGCCTAGAGTATTTAAGAAATATCACCTGGCCCAGGTGGGTCTTCTAAACCTTTGGAAATATCATCGGTATTAAAGAACAATTTCGAAATTACATCTAATCAGAAGAGATTTGTGAATGCACGTAGTTGTGGGGAACAATTCTTCTCCAATTCTTTTCCATGATATGAGTTTGTATGAGTGCTATCATTAAATAAGGGGCTCTTTTGTGGTACTTCAGACATGAATGTTTGACCACAGGGGGTTCGACACAGTTTTCGCCTAATATATAACCTTGGATGAAGAGTGTTTGGTCATCTAAGATATAACTAAGATTTAAATGTTGTGTAGTGGACCACGGCAGCTTTGAATTTGAACCCCTTCAGTTGCAGTGATGGGGATTATCCCTCTTAATCAATGGGGTTGTTAAAACCACCATAAGAAACTGCTTAAGTAAATACCCCAAAACCTAGTTTTGTTATCAAGATATTCCTCTATGTTACAGACCAGGCGTGTGAACTCTGTGTGAATATCATTCTTCTTAACTCATTAAATTCTGACCTCTAGATCATAAATGGAGCATTGTCTGAAAATGGTAAAGGTAAAGCAATATTTGGAGAATTTGATTGATAACTGTTCTTCTTGTTGGCATTAACGATCCTTCACCAAATATATTGCAATTTTAATTACATCTGAAAAGTTTTGTTCGAATTTGTTAGACCATGTTTTTGGGTAAGTGTTAATTTCAAATGCGAATGGGTCATTTGAAGTGCGTTATATTTTAGTACTATGTTCGACCGCTAGGTGGCCCGGTCATGTACGGGAACCTTTCAGTTTGAAGGGACACAGCTGCATGAGGCTCTAGTGGCTGTCTGTCAGTGATACGGTGATTAGTAGTCATTTTAGCAGGATTAACCCACTAATGCCTAGACATCTTGATAACCAGTCTGGATCTATGGTACTTCTGAAAATATATAATAAAATATATATAATATAATATAATATAATTAAGTTAAAATTAAAATATAATTAAGTTAAAATTTCCAAGATGTGGGTTACTGGCTGGTTTCTAGTCAACATTACTCCTCCCAGAGATATACTATAGAACTCTCTGCTCCTCCGAAAGGAAATACTATAGTCAAAAATATGATCAGGACATTTTTGGCACTCAAAGGCATAGATAGACTTATCGGAAATGTCTGATCGAAAAAAAGTGGTTTGTTTGAAATACTCCATTACCAATGAAAAAAAAAACTGCGTGAGGGACAACCCGCTGTAGCTACAAAGATGATGATGACGACGACAATGATAATAATTAATAATAATAATAATAATAATAATAATAATAATAATAATAATAATAATAATAATAATAATAATAATGACAATAATAATAAAATAATAATAATAATAATGGTAATAATGATAATAATAATATTTAAAATACTCCAATTTTAGAAAACAAAACTGCTCTGCGGACCATGCATATGCTTAGGCGGCCACCTGCACATTAAGACCAGTCTCACAAGAAAAATTGTAACATATTATAATAATAATAATAATTGGAATTTATATAGCGCCTTTTCCATTCATAAAATGTTCAAAAGCGCTGCACATTGGCATAGTTTTAGTCATAGTCCACAACGCCTCAATGGGCGAGCCTGAAAAGGTGTGTTTTGAGACACTTCTTGAAGGCCTGACACGATGTAGAATCCTTCAGGTGTTGTGGTAGCGCATTCCATAATCTCGGTGCACTTATGGAGAAAGCGCGATCTCCAAATTTGAGTCTAGTCCGAGGCTCATCCAGAAGGCCCTTTGCTTCTGATCGTAGATGGCGTCTGGGTTTATAAGGCACGAGCAGCTCCTTGATGTACTTAGGTGCAAGTCCGTTTAGTGCCTTGTATACCAGCAGTAGGACCTTAAATTGGATGCGGAATTTGATTGGTAGCCAGTGAAGCTTGATGAGAACAGGTGTGATATGTTCATACTTCCTGGTTCTCGATACTATCCTTGCTGCACTGTTTTGTAGTCGCTGCAGCTTTGCAATCAAATCCTGTTGTATTCCAATTAGGAGAGCATTGCAGTAATCCAAGCGAGACATCACCAGTGACTGCATCACTGTTTTTGTGGCATCTTCTGTTAACACACGTCTCGCTTTTCCAATATTTCTCAGGTGAAAGCTTAGAAGACCAACACATGGAATGGAAACCAGCCGGTCAACCTGAACATGCTAGCCTCAAAAAGTGTCAATTAATAGTCGCTAATAGGTGCTCTGGGCACCCCCAGCAGGTGGTGGAGATAAGGTTTCTCTGTAATGTAATCGATGCGGGAGCCCTGATTGGTCCTTGTTCCCACGTGACCTCGTGCTGCTGCCTTATCTGCTAGTCCTGGCATGAGGCTAGCATGTAACTATAGGGCATATAGTAATTGGTCTCTCGTTACATATCCATTCTTTTCTTAATCCAAGGTGAAAGCTAGATTTTTTGACAACACTCTTGACATGGGGTGCCATGATCAGTAGAGAGTCAAACATAGCTCCCAGATTCCGCACAGGCTCAGATGCAACAGACACATCAGTACCTGCTACAGAGAGTGACTTAATGTTCAGTTCAGCTAGGTGTTTCTTAGAGCCGAATAGAATTATTTCAGTCTTGTCATTGTTGAGTTTCAGCTTGTTCTGAGACATCCAGACACTAATGTCACACAAACATTTCTCAAGATTTAGGATTTCACATTTGACTATTGCGTTATCACTTGTCTTTTTGAATGATAAGCAGAGCTGGGTGTCATCAGCATAGCCATGATTGTTCAGACCGTAGGATCGGATTAGCTGTGCCAGAGGTATGATGTATATTAGGAACAATAGTGCACCCAACACAGATCCCTGTGGTACAGACCACAGGATTTCCTGATTTTTGGAGAAGTCATCATTGATTTTAATCCTCTGTTTCCTGCCTAGCAGGTACGATTTGAACCACTGTAGAGCAGATCCTTTAACTACAAGAACTGACTCCATCCTAGATAGAAGGATGGAGTGATCGATTGTGTCGAAAGCAGCGCTAAGATCGAGTAACACAAGGATCGCAGCCCCACCCTGATCGAGAGTGCGAAGGATGTCGTTCTGTACCCGCACAAGTGCAGTCTCAGTGCTATGACATGCTCTGTATGCCGACTGCATGGGTTCATGTAGCTGATTGATAGTCATGTAATTTGTAAGCCTTGCTGCAACCATATTACCTGTTCATGAAAACTGAATGACTACCAAGACTACGTTTGATCTCTCCTGTAGGCTGTCATTCTTATTTGAGCTTATCTGTGGTCTTTTCGGGTGTACTGATCAAGACTCAGGCGTCAAAGTAGAAAGGTGTTTTAATAATTTGATCAGAGGATGACGTTGAGGGTATACGTCGCTTTCAACAGCTTCGGTCATATCGCGATGAGAAAGAAACCAAAAGTCGGGGGGATGTTTCCCCTCTTCTAAGGGATTGTCCCTATGAGTCTTTCGGTTACAAAGGTACCATAGACAGCCCTTCACAACGCCGCACAGATTGTGTAGCGACCTGGCCAATAAACGGAGGATCTATTTGAGGACTCAAACCCATGTCTAGACTAGCTCCTGGTCTATGATTTACTTGAATATTGCTTTTCTCTGTTCTGGTCTATCTTTTGCTCAATATGTAGGTGTTAGTTTTAGGTGCTGTTGATAGATGGCGCCAATGGTGGTCACCCTGGTCAGTCAGAATCATGACAAACAAATCCAAAGAAAACCCATGCTGGCCGCTTGGTGAGCCAATATAGAGCTAAATATGGGTAGACATCTTAGAATGGTATATAAACATTAGGTAAGTTATTAAAGAAGTGAAATAAATTTGTTGGCCTAGGACTAGGCTAACCCACGTCCAGCATCCCCGGTCCGTCCATCTCTCTGGTTCAATGATTCCTTATTCAACTTGTGCAGGATAATACGTACTAAGCGAACTATTCCCTTTTCATCAAAACAAAATGATATACTTGTCTCCTTGTACATTCAAATGTTATCAATAACACGCCCCGGGGTTTGATATGGTAATACAGGCAACTCTGCCGGACTGATGTAGACCTTAAATTTCAGTCCGAATTGGGCAAAATCCGGATTATGCGTATATGAATTATATGTATAGGAAGGGATTGGGACCTTCCAATTTGTCCGGTTTAGACGAAAATCCGGATTACACATGTCCGGATTAAGCAGAGTTGCCTATACTCTGTAGCAATGGCGATAATCATTATAAATGTATATAAAGTATCCTACACCCCAAAAATAAAGTTTACATTTTATAGTGTTGTTCATATTGTTTGAATTTTATATTAAAGTGTAAGTTCACCTTCAAAATTAAAAAAGATATGTTGTAGAGCTCAATCTCACCTTTCATAGGACACCTTAATTACAATTGTACTCTGCAGATAAACTGAGATAATACCATTTAAAGGTAACTTTATGGGGGCTGCCATGTTTATTCAGAGGGAGCCTAATTAGTGATGTTAATTAGATGCGTGTGATGACATGCTGTGACTTCCTGCCTAGTGAGGGAGCTTAGGGGCTAGCTCTAGTGGGCCCAGGGTCTGACACTTAGATTTCAGGCTAGGGGCCAGAAACTTTTGACAAAAACTATTGGCCAAAAATAGGATTTCTGGTTATTATACATACTATTTTGGGCCCCTAGTTTGAAAAATCTAGGAGCCCACAGCAAAATCTAGGGGCACATTGCCCCTTGGAAAGATGAACCCTGAGACTGTGGACAGCTCACAACTTGAGCGCAAAGATGGTGAATTGTCGAGCTTTTGGATGCAACTATGATTCTCCAAATAAGCGCATGTACCATTGAAACATGATCAATATACGGTCAATAGCAAAATTCAAAATGTGTTATATTTGCTGTATTTCTCTGTAAACTGTAGGCATTAGTTTAGAAGTAGATTAGCATTAGCATCTTGTAAAATAAGTTGAATATACCATTGATATAATTTTATGTGTTTGTGTGACACAGTAAATGGCCACTGCCAAGGAGGTTTTCCATATGTCTGTAAATCCACTAAGAATGAGGCACACAAATAGATGTTGTCCCCACGAATGTCTCTGCTTAAATGAATAAAATCCTTTACCTGTTGTAAATGAGTAATCAAGTTAATAGCTATTATGAATTAGTATTAAAATACCAATATTACAGTACAATTAGTAGGTGGTTTCTTGGCTTTCTGGTTTCATAATTGTAATTCATTTGCTTGTGGTTTCCTAACAGTAGCTAGCCTGACTGCAATTTGTAGTAGCTGTGCCCAGAGGATGTGTATTGCAGTTAATCTCCTGGGTATAAAGCTTAGGATACCAGAGTACATTGAATTCCTTTGAGAATAATGTGTATTGCAGTCAATTCCTTAGAGGCTAACGCTGACAATACACTCAAAGCTTACAAATTGAAAACTTTCATCACAAGATTACAGTGTCTGAACATTGTAGGAAATAGTAAATGCCAGTCTATTTTATAAACAGGTAGAATTTCTTGAGCCCTAAAGCTCATCCATAACCCTTTTACTACAGGTCTCTTTCCCTCATTGCGTTTGCCAAACAGAACCTGGTATACCTCTAGAATAGACAGGTACACACTGAGACACAGTGCCTCTGTTTGTTGTCTGATACACCACTTTCCTCTTTGCAAATCATATACTTATAAGAGCATGTGCTAGTGTATTCAGTTCTGCAGAGCTCCAGAGCTCCAGCCTGCATGTAGCAGTGTGATGTCACTTCCTGTCTCTGATAAGCTCCAAGATGGTGCCTCCATGAACCAGCTGAGGCAGTATATTTGCTGCATTTTGCAAGATACAAACTTGAATATCTCAGTCAATTTGCGGAGTACAATTATAATCAAGGTGTCCTGAGAAAGGTGATATTGAGCTCTACAACATATCTTTTTTAATTTTGAAGGTGAACTTACACTTTAATGATAATTTAAGATGTTATACGTTCATTTATAAAGAACATTTGGCAAGACGTAAGAATAGTCACGTATTCATTGATTCAACGCATGCAGTAAGTGTGGAGTTGGGAAAGTTTTCATGTAAAATATATAGAGATAGAAAAAATTCTTGGGCAAGGACATCTCGTTACGTATTTGTGGCAACACCTTAACGCTTTTTACTTCACCGCGTTCATTCTCTCAGAAAGTGTTTTAATCACAGTAGTGAGTTGTTGACAATTCGACATTTCTAAACCATCCCCACGCTTAATTACGTGTGGGTGTTTAATTTGGACAAATGGCCGTAGAAACAGATGGGATCACTCGTACTCTTGAATCTTCCAATCAACCATATTGTCATGAGAAATCACGGCGAGTAGGATTATGTCAGCTTTAGTACACCACGGATGCTGAATACGTTCATTCTCATTTAAAGTCCTGGGTTGAGATTATCTAGACAAAAGAATTAAAGCTCGGACCAGTTTTCTTTGCTAGTGACATGTTTATTTTTATCCGGCTGAAAATGTGTTGACTGCAGGCCAAGGATTACGAATTATGATTTCAAGTCTAAGTATAGTATAATTTGGCTTGACCCATTTTGATCTGGAGTATTCATTAAACTTTGCATGAGCTGTAATTGTCAGATCCCCTTTGAAAATCCAAAATAAATCTTTTTAAATGGACTCTAAGTTTTTAGATGTTACTGTCACCTTGTCAAATACCCTACTATGCTTTCGAAGTCACCAATCAATAAATAAATCAGGTTAGCAATAATAATGATGATAAAAATGGTAGTTGTAGCACAGTTTGTTAGCAGATGACGATGCTATTTGATTAAATTAAGTCTTTTTGTTGTATTGACTTTGATTTTGACATCATGTGAACCGGTCCTACTAATGAACAAGCGTAAGACAGCGCTTTCTTATAAGGGTTCAAATTTAGACGGAATACATACTTTCTGAGACCAACATCATCATCCGGTTATTTCAATAGAAAATTAGATCGTGGATAATGAAATTGAACATTCTGACAAGCGTTCCACCAAAATAAACGGACTGTTCCAAAACTTTTGAGAGATGATGTAGGTTTTCTATTCTACTGTTATCTAGTGAATATGATTGCATCACGGCGTGTTACAAATGTATACCTGAACTCAGGGTGAACTTGTATTTGAGAAACTGTTGTTTTTATTTGAAGAACAATAGTATTCTCTTGTAATGGTGTTTACGCGCGAGTCCCCATAAAGCAGGTTAATTCGCTTTTTGTCCCTTTCACAAAACCTTCACAGGAGCCCCAAACCCATGTATACCTGTGTAAAGGCACACTACAGCAACATGACGTTCTGATTGGCTCCTATTTTGGTTGAGAAAACTCGGTGATATCCGTGACGTCACCCGCCTGTAAATTATGGTACCTGAGGACCGTAAGGGATCCGACAACCGCATACAAAATCCCAAACTTGATTTCTCCGCATTAATACTTTATTTTGACACTTTTAATGAAAAATAATATTTTCAGTTATCTATATGTATACGTATATATTCATATTCATAAGTATTTTGGGTAAGTTATTCGTGAATGCGCAACATTTTACTGGTTTAGGCAGGAAGCCACAGTCTGTATCCCAGCCCTGGCGGAGCTCCTTGCTACACGGGAGTTGTTTCCCTAGAACCAGAGAAGACATGTCGCGATCATAGAACAGGCTCTTAACGAGCCAAATTTCGGGGGTTTAGTTTGAGTTTTGTACATATTTTTATTATACAAGTACGGGGGAACAACTTATGTACCGCTTGTACAAGTTTCAAGAAGATCAAGCATCAGAAAAGCGACATAGACTACAAAACTTGGAAGCGAATTCCGCAATATTTTTACCGGAGGAGCAAAACGGGCTTTTGTCCGTCCTTGACGAGGAAGGAAGAAGTCACTGATCTGTCCTTTTCCGGAAGATCGGAAAAAGAGCCGGTAAGTCTTTTTGCAATGTGCAGCCCTTATTCTGTATGCATAGTCTTGCATTATTGCAAGCGCGGTTAACATGCGTAGTTAGGAGACTGTTTTTCCTGACCTATTTGCCGTGCCGAACACCACCACGAGAGTTCGTCTGATTTTGCTTTGTCAGCTGTTGACGGGTTGGCAAGCCGGGAGAGAATCTCGCTGTTTTGCCTTTTACATTCGTATGGGTATCTACCTCTAACGAGTTGGTGTAGACACGTTTACTACGGTCCACTATTAGCTTATCCGTTATGTGTTCGTTATCAATTGGTTCTGTGAAATACATACTATGTCCATTCGCGTATGAGACCTTGTTGCTATGCCGTATGGACTTGGATTATTAATCCTCGGTTGTTTACTTGTCATGTATCCCATGGGAGGAGTTGGGATTCTGACAGTTAAGCTGGCCTTATGAATTATGGGTTGACATCTTCTTGATAATGTTTCAAATGTAATTCTAAATATTCTCCTTGTTTCCCTCACATTCGTGATGTCTAATGACTAGTAGAAAGTTGAGGTGAGCTTCCTCAATATTGGCAGTGTGTATCATTTTGGACCATCATTTATAGGTATTCAAACTAACAATCATTTGAAACGATACAATATACATAAGAATTAAGTAATAAAGACAGAACTCTTTGATTTAACATATTTTGATTAGCTGAAAATCTATCACCATAATTGGTAATATGACCAACATGTTGATTGTAATTGATTCGATTGCTAAATGTAAACAATCATATACATCATTGGCAACAATTAATGTCTATCCATAAATGTCTTTTCTGGATAGGAAACATACATAACTTTTTGCAATTCATTAATGGATGTACAAAATCGAGCATATTGAAGCCATGCATCTGTAGCTGGTTATCCGTTAACCACAGCTTAAAATGGGTAGTATATAGGGACCTGTTGATCATCCTGCTTCAAAATCTGTTAACAAAACAGCACTCCCAAGTAATAATCTAAATTGCCCTGGAAGAGTGAAACTATGATATCTATACCAATCTTAGTATGTTAATAGGAGAGTGGAGTTTTGTCCTGCCATATGTTAAAAACCATGATGACTAGCCAAGTGGGGAGTTGGTGTATGTGACCAAACTGTGTAACTACAGGCCCACCTCCCAAGTCTGAAGGCAGGTGTGTTTGCCTTATCACAATACTGTCACGTTAAGGACTAACGTCACTGCATAGATTACTCTCATGTTTGCCTCCTTTGACCAAGTGGATAGGACATTTTTATCGCTTTGGATTCGGAGTGATTGGCAGGGCCAGATAGAAAAAAGCGTTATTGATTTTGGGATTTCGAAACCCAGCACCAAGTTGAACATGGCATGATCAAAAAGCCATTACTCGGCTATAACAAGTTAACACTACTGTATTTCAAACAAATAAACACCTTTTGGTGGCTCATAGTTTGAATCTTTTTTGATCACTCCTATCAAATAATTTTAGAAATTCATTATAAATTGCACAATATTTTGAATGAGTGCTGTATTGGATATGAATGCACAGATACATTGTATTCTTTTATTTTAGCAAACTTATACAATGTATACTTAGCAATTCCTGAGCTGAAACATTGTATAGCCTTGTTCTCAATATGAGACGTTCAGTTTTGCTCATATTTCAATGAGTTATAAAATGCATGTTTGGTGAACTCAGCGAATTTGCAAAACAAAAGACAATTAAACACATTGTCTTATTCTCAGTAATTAATTAGTCAGCTGTATAGACAGCTGCAGTTCCAAACAATCATCACCTACAGCTGTAAACTACCACTTATACACTATATTTTAGAAAGAAAATCATATGTGGGTAGTTTTATATGAGTTAATGTAAAGAGCTATTAAAAAGTGTGTACATTGGCAGGTATGACCATATATATATATATATATATATATATATATATATATGGGCTCGATCAAGTTGAAGTTAGCATCTAAGACAAAAAAAAATTTTTATAGTAGCAATATGTATCTTACATATTTGGAAAGCTAGAATTCTGAAGTTTCTGGATCTGTAGTCAGATATACTGTATTCCCATTTATGAAGAAGTTATGAACATTTTACTGCAGGGTGTTTGTTTGTTTGTTCAACGTCTCTCTGACAATAACATTTAACAAAATGTTAAAACCACCATATTTTCTTATAAAACCATCTTATGATCTTTAACATCGCTTTAGATGATACAATTATACCTGGGAAGACTGTGCCAAGAGATATAGGATTGAATATTATGTTTTGGGGTGTTTTTGATGAATTTTAAAATACAGTGATCTGTGATTCCGTAACATGTGATTCCGTAACAGAAAAATAGCATTTTTTTTAATTTTTGAAAATGTTCAGATTGGATCATTACCATGAAACTTCATAGAAAAAAGCATTTTAACACTAATTTAACTATGAGGGGCTCACTTCTGAAAAATAAATTTTCAAACAGTGTTTTTGTGGGGGTTAAAGTTGGTGATTCCGTAACGTTACGGAATCACATATTTGATAAATTGACTGGTTCAAGCCTATAGATGTCTTGAACATTCTTTAAATGGACTAGTTTGTTATCTTAACTTTAAGTTTAGTATTAACTGATAGTTTCCATATTTAGAATGAGACATTGTGCACAGTATTTTGAAAAAAAAGTATATGTCCATTATCGAGTACTAGTTTCAATATGGCATCAAAACGCTTTGGACAAGGACTAAGCTGTACATGGAAATCAGATGAAGTTCTTTATAAACAAGTAACTCACATACTATTTTGAGAAAGGTACAATTATTCAAAATGTGTCATAGCACCAAATTACCTTTTTAAAAACATTCACACAAGTTTAAAGTAGAGTATAATTAAGCTGGCCAGCAGGGCATCTCAGCCTCATTTGGACGCCCACTCCCTCAAAAATCACCCAGCAGGACACCCAAATAATTTTGTGAGTAACCCTTTAAAAGGACATTTTCAAATATATAAATGAATTGTTTTCACTCTAGTTTAAATTCAGTGACTTTTTATAAGGCATTTATTTCAAGAAGTACATGCATGTTCATGGTTATAATGGGCCATATCAACCTATTCAAACTGGTGCGTACAGAATTTTAGAATATTGAATTCAATATTTTCCCTCAAATTCAGGAAAACTTACTCCCTCATTTGGCTGTCTTATCCTATAGTTATATCATTCTTGAACCCTATTTGTTCAAGACTTTTGTAAAATAGTAGATTTTAGAGAATTTATATCTGTGGTGGACAGGAAAGCTCTTCGACAGAGATTTTAGATACCTTCACAGAAACAGAGATTCTCCTTCAGGTAACGCAGAAAACTGAAGTTTAGCACATGGTCAATGTAGCCCAGATCCTGAAGTCTCTATTTATGCATATATTTTAAAACTTGACCACCCGCATGAAATTTCAGAGGAATTTATTCAGTGTTTCAGATGGAACTTACACACTGTTGAGGACACTTTAGAAACTTATGTCATAAGTGTAGAAGGGGAAGGATTCAATACATAAACATTTCTCAAAATTTTGTTACATCACTCAAAGATACAATATAGTCATATGGAAGACTCATATGATACTGTTTTATACAAAGCCAGTCATAGATCAGCAGTCTAAATGATTTTTAAAACAAATTTCCAGGGATTGATTCTCCATTCGCCCAATAGACAATTGTTAAAATATCCAACAGTTAATTAGAGCACAAATGCATGTTTAAAAAGAATCATTATATAGTTATTTCATAAGTATTTAGCAAATTTGGCATTAACTATAAATGTTCTTAATTCATTCATAACTCAGCTAGTTTGATATCAATTGGTATGTGTACAGATGTGTACCTTGACTGACACCTCCATCCTGTCTGCAAATGCAATGTCTCCATTCACCTCTACATCCCTAATCCTGAAGCCAACCATTCAGTTAATCAGGGTAGATGCAATTTCCCCCTGAATCATATCCTCCTTCCCCAGACTAAACAATAAGGGGTGTTAATGAGAGGGGACAGTGGAGGAAAAACAGAATCCACATTGTCTGGGGTATACCAACATCCTTGATGTGTACAGGAAGTGGTATAAAACTGACCAGGTAGTGAGTGAAATCTACCTCTGAGAATGCAGAAGGTAACATCATGTTTTTCAAAACCTTTTCAGATTAATGATATATTTATAAGAAGCTTCAATGTTAAATCAATTACAGCTTATATAAGTTAATTGTCTAACAATTGCCCTTGTGGGGAAGTGGTCCCTCTAACATTAGACATTGTCATCTGTTACCTACTATCAGAGATGTATAAAACCCACTCTCTGCTGCCATGTAATTCCTAATTAAGTGCTCCCTTCATGGTCTTAGCCAGCAGGGCGTCTGGGTGCCTTTTTGGACACCCAAACCCTTAAAAAGCACCCCTCAGGACACCCAAATATTTTTGTGTGAAATTTCTAAAAATCTCTATCTCAAGCTTATAATTGAATTTTTTCATCTCCTTACTATTCCCATGACATTGTTTAATGATATCATGCATCATTTTGATGAACTTATACATGCTTATGGTAGAAATATGAGTATATTGTGATCCCCCTTAAAAATTTGGACGCCCAAAATTTTTACAACAGCCAATTTTAGGCACCCAGTTTCAAAATCCTGGCTAAGACACTGGCTCCCTTCAGTAAAATTTATGTCTTTATATCAATACACTAACTTAACTTTTTATTAAAGCAGGAAATTTCACCATAGTGCACTCTTTTAATGAAAGATATTGATTGTTACAGAAAATGTGATTCCGTAACAAATGGTAAATGTGATTCCGTAACAAGACCATCTGTCAAAGTTTCTTGAATAAAGTTCACTTTAACTTATTCAACACCTAACTTTGTGGTGGAATCTGTGCAAAACAAATTTACCTACCACATGACAAAGAAACTTTTGGAAAAAAGTGGCAGGAACAGCATGAAAGTGGTATTTGATTAAAGTGGTAGAAAACAGATGGTAATTTTGAGTGATTCCGTAACAGGTATGTTTTTTCACTTTTTTACCCAAAAATCATTTTCTGGGGAAGTTGGAACTTGGTCCATTTAAAAGAACTTTCAAAGCCCTACACAACCATATAAAGCATGATTTCCTAACTTTTTCCATTAAAAAGATATCTAAGCTTGAACAGCAAAAGTGTGATTCCGTAACAGCTTGATCGAGCCCATATATATATATATATATATATATATATATATGTATATATATATATATATATATATATATATATATATATATATATATTTCTGTGTGCATATTTGTATGTTGGTCACACCAACTGAATCAGTATATACTATGGTTCTGACCATGACCTTTTAATTGCCTGTTTAAATTGTACCAGTTGCATCCGGCATTCTAGTTTCATAGAAATCACCCACATGTTTACCACTATGCTGTCAATAAACCTGACTAACAAGTTTATTCAGGGTTATTGATTTCATGTACACTATTTGACGTCAATACATACTCAGACCCTGTACTGCCCTGAACAACACATTGTCATCAGCTGAACTGATAACAATCCGCTAATTGTTCTGCCAATCCCACCCTTGTCAGCATCATTTGTATGGCCTTGAAAGGTGTTTGAGAAATTTACATAATCCAGATTTTTTCAGTTCTACATTGAGCAATAAGGCCTTAGTTAACCAGCTGGGGATCTGGGACTGCTGCGCCTGACCCCTCCAAAGTCAAATATCTAAAGCTGTTTTGAAATTAAAAAAAAGACACTTGAAAATATGCACTTCAGTGTTAATGCCAGGATAGTCCCTCTGATAAAGAGGATGCCTTTTTATAATTGTCAAATTTATAATTTGAGACATCCAGTTTCATAATTGTGGAAAAGACCCTGTTCAACAGGCCTCCACAAACATTTACCTAGTGAATTATAAAAAGATAACATAACTTAAAATAAATGGTGACTCAGGTTCTTAACTAAAGTATTATATATTTAGATCACTAGATAAATAACCCATGTATTTACACCTGATATGAATGTATTCTGTGTACATGTGTGAATTTGGCATCAGGTCTAGATGTTTACCCATTGTGGCATTGGAAGTGAGCCTTGAATCAATGGGCTGTACATATACCTGTAATTGAATAGTGGTAGACAAGTAGTCATGCATGTACACTGTTCTAACAAGAAAACTATTTTTAGGATGTTTTATTCTCCCATTCTAAGTGGAACAGTAAGTCATCCTAATGCACCCTTTATCGAAAAAAAATCCATCTTAAGTAGCAATTCAAAATGTTAGTTTTTACCATTACATCCATACCTCAAATGCAGCAAGCATCTGAAACATGCCTAAGGTATCCTAACATCAATGGAGAATTTAAAGAAACAATCAATTATTAGGTCTGTCCAGAGTGTTAGTGAGGATTTCAAAAATGCCTGTCCAATTACAAAATTTCTGACGGTCCAAATTTCAATTTCTTCAGATCCTTATTCCAACTACATTTTATAGCCTATGGTGTCATGAATATTGGTTGAGGCGTGTGAGGATGTTGTCAATGACTTAAGAGTTTAGAAGATGGTTTTCCATTGGTTATTATATACCTGTTCACTCCATTGTCAACTAGATATCTTGTGACCATATAGTCACAATTAAGATTCACTATGGCTGAAAAATAAATGACAATTTATTAACAAAAAACAAAATTCTAAATTGAATGAAAGTTTTGTGTATAACCATATGGAACAAATAATCATCATCATTACATTTTGTAAGTTTTTGAAACTCTCTGGCCACTTTGGTTATGAAGAGGCAAATCAATCACATTTAAGGATAACAACATGGTGTATTGAAAGACCCTTTATAGATTAATCAATTAAGACTTTACTAGATTTACTAGATTTGAACTCAGTGTCAGCGTTTGATGTGATGATTGTAAGTTCACTGAATTGTACTGTTTGTGAAAGGCGGCCCCATGTTGGTACCTAGAAGGCCAGAACTCTGTGATAACATAGTACCTGTCCACAGAGGGAAGGGAGGATGTTGATATTGATTTGGGTATCCAGTGGTGAATTCCTGGTAATGCCATCAGCTTGTGATCCATTCCCATGGCAAACTCAGGCATAGATCACACACACGCAGTCCAGATTCTCTTTAGTTATCCTACACTACCAGGTTATATAGCAAAGGGCGGCCAGACACTATTAGGCAAAGATATTTAGTAAAACCCCAGCCAGCAGTGTCTGGTTTAGTCACTAGGTGGTGTTGTTTTTCAATTAGGCAAATGTCACTTTAACCCTGAGTTCAGGGTTTGCCAGCGGTGTCTGATTCAGTCACTAGGTGGAGTGGTAGCACAGTAAAATAATTATCTCTAAACTATACCTCAACCATGATTACAGAGTTTGCAGCAGTGTATGGTTTATCCACTAGTTGGGGTCATGGCACAATTAGGTAATTACCACTAAGAGAGACTGTGATATCAACATCTCTGGTGGTACCTATAAACACAGGGTTTTCCAGTAGTGTCATATTTAGTCACCAGGTGGAGTTATACAACTTGACAATTATCACTGTGGAAGATCATAGCCATGCTTATAGACACACGGTTTTCCAGTAGTGTCTGATTTAGTCACTAGGTGGAGTAATAGTGCAATTCTTACTAAGCAAGACCCAGGCACCACAGGCCAGAATGGGTTAATTCTTTCCTCTCTGATAGATTTATATAACCTATACAGGCTGATTGCAGGGCTGGACTCATAAGTACAATTCGTCATGTGGCTCAACCCTGCCCTATCACACAATTCTAACCAAACGTGTTAGCTTGGGTGTGGATTTTATGGGGCTGGCAGTCTACATACTAAAAGCTGTACATAAGTAGATCTATATATTGTCACAGGCAGGATCCATCTTAATTTGAATATGCCTCTGACACTAATAAAAATGCACACTCTCAAGCCTGGAACACAATCTGACATTTAATGAGCTGATTATGATTGAGCCACTCAAACTTGCTACTGAATTGCTCTCACTACTGAAATTTGCTTTGGGCCTCACAGTTGCTATCAATATATACCCTGTGGGCTACCAAATATGGTTGTGTTATGCATTAGTAAATATGGTTATATGCTATGCAATAATTAGTAAATGCATTCCTCAGGTTTATTTCAGTTAAATTTAACTGTTTGTACAGTACTTGAATGCAAGTACCAGTCAGCAGATTTTAGTACAGGATTCCTTTTACAGGTTTTATATCTTTTCTCTTAAAAATCAAGTGAGGCCTTACTGTTTCTTCAGTTAGGGGCCTATTTGACCTTGAAATGCTAAGTCTTAAGTTAACCCCCAAGTAATACAATCCTTCTGTATTCTAGATGATGTCAGAGACTTCCTCCACTTAGAAATCCTATACTTAATGGAGCAATAATGAACTACCTAGAGGAAGGTTAGCAGCTTCCTTCCTTCTTGTGTGTTACAGGGGTACTGAGGATATCCCATGTGTGTGATTAATGGAGACCTGTTGGGAGTGAAGGGAGGAGAGTTGCATAGAGTAGACTGACTGGTTTTGCGCAGCTCATGAGTGGTGTGGGTGTGGAGACGCCACAGGAGATTGGTATATACGGGATACACAGTTGAGACATTTCTAAAGGTATCCTCACTATCCTGTTTATGCAGTGACTTCACCAGGATTTAGTAACTGGGTGCCCAAAATTGCCAATTTAAATTCTTTTGGGGGTCCCAGGTGTTTTTCAAGAAAGACCACAATATACTCAAATTACAACCACAAACATGTATTTACTTATTTAATTTCTAAAGGCATCATAGCCTTATGAATACAATGTCAAAGGATTAATTTTGGGGTCGAAATAATTCAATTAGATGTTTTAAAATGATGTTTTAAGGAATTGTTCACAAACTCTTGAGAGCGCTCCATGCAGTATTGTTCCATTGCATTTGAGGGCTGTGAAATTGGAGCTTTGCTGTCGGTTTGCCGCCATTTACCTGATTGCATAAGGTAACATGACCAGTCCCTTTCCATGTGTTGTGTAAGAGATGACAGAGGGGATTCAGGTGAACCCTAATAAGAAAGGATCTTGTTGCCGCCCTCCCAATGGTATTAATTATGTGGACTGCACCTGGGTCCCCAAGGGACATGGGGGGGGGGGGGGGGTTAGTTAATCCATTCATGTTCAGAACAGACTGGTTTTGACAGATAATATCTTTCACTTATATGATGAGAAATACAAGTATGATATCAATACATTATACATGTATTTGGAAGGAATGGATATCTGATAAGCAAAATCTTACGCTTACTCTAAATCACAAATACAGGTTTGATATCAGTTAGTATGTATCGATTGAACATATATTTAAAGTCCACTGTCATACATTTATATACAATATCATAGAAAGTAGATATAGTATCCAAAATTAGGTATATTGAAGAAGATTGTTTCCTAAAATTGTAATATCTTTCCGTCATAGGTTACTTTAACCCTTTCCTGTTCGAATTCCCCATGAAAACTATCATCAAGATATTGGAATAAGTCATGAATACACAAAATATTGGAAGGATAGTTGAAAACTGAGATCTGATTAACATATTGCCTCCAAGTCTACAGACTATATCACTTGCCTTTTTGTTGTGCTACATGCATGAAAGGGTTTAAAAAGCTCTTATTCTTGAGTTTCACACTCTCCCTTAATTAACTTTGGAAAGATGCATGTAAGACTGACCTCTAGTAATGTATAATCCCCTTTGCACTTGGTCCAAGGGTGTTCATTTCTGTGTAGCAGTGAGGGGACCATCACCATTGTGTTTTCCATGGTTTCTTAGGCCTGTTTCTTATTTATAACTGGAAAGGTCTGGGACTGAGCTCTAGATCATGTATAACGCCTTTTCCACATGCTGTAAGGGTGATAATTTTGTTGTGTGCTTGGCATTAGTATCATTTGCAGCCCCTTGTATTTACCGTGCCTCCGTAGGCCTGTTTCATGTATGTCTAGGTCTAGCTTGAGCAAGATCAATATTGGCAGTGTTGGCAATGGTTTGCTTGTAAGGGTTCCTTCTCCTTGCCAGAGCCATGCGGTGTAACATTGAGGTCTATTTATACTGCAGTCAGGTGATGTGATGTGTGGGTCTGCTTCCCCGGAAAGCAGCACTATTTTTGTTGGAGTAGGGGGAAAATAGCGATGTGGTTTGCTATGATCAGTCTTCTCGGTTTCGTTGTGACCTTAAGCTTAGTGGGGTGCGTAGCACCGCTCTACGCACACACAAGCTCCTAAACAATACTGAAGATGCTAAAACTGCACCGCCAGTCAAATGTCAGGAGAGAAATAATAAACAGGAAAGCAAACCCAGGCACTTGAAATTGTTTAGCTGTTAATGAACGCTGCCATTGACAGCTTAGTTCCTTGAGTCTCAAGTTTGATGAAGGACATTTAACACATACTCATTTCATTGGTGCACTTCAAAGGGAATTCATGGTTTTTAATATCATAAATAGTTGTCTTAGCTGCCGCATTTGAATAAAATATAAAAAATCATTTACTCTAAGTGTCCATACTTTGAAATAGATTATCAACATTCCAATAATAATTTTGTTCAAATGACTTCTCAATATACCCATTTATAGCATGTCACCCTTGTCACTATATATATAAATGTGCTCCATTGTGGAGGGCTGTCTATAGTGCTTCTGCAACTGAAAGACCCTGTGGAACTATTTGTAAAGATAGGGGAATTTCTTCCTAGTTCCGGGTTCCTATCTCACTGTATGATCTAAGCTGTTGAAGGCGATGTAAAACCCCATTCCTTCCCTCCTTGCAGGCAAGCTGAGACCCTGTTACTGGAAGAAAACTTCCAGTGTCCATCAGCAGGGTGGTGTTATCATCCAAGAGCACGCCTGAGGTATCCCATGACCAGCACCTTGTGCCCTTGCAACAGGAAGTCTCAGTGTGTGTGTGTGGGACATGTATCTCTAATACATAGAAAAACATCCTAGAGACATTCTTCACATTACATCCTGTTCTCAATGACCGTGTATTGGTAGCAGCTTTGCATTCTGATTTCTGAGCAACCCTTACTTAATGGTTTCAATCCTGCTGAAATATCTAATGGTAGGACACAACTGCAAAATAATTATCTATAAAAGATCATTTTTGTGACTAGAATTGAGACTAAGGGGGTGTTTTCTAACCCTACCTGGCCCGTTGTACAATTGTGAACTGAGGACCCCATTTTACTGATAACTTTTGCATATAGTTTGTGCCTTTATGGCCTTACTTCTGTAGTAAAATACACCTGCAGTCGATAGCATTTCTTCATATAAAGTACTTAAAAACCACCCCACATATCATAAGAGACAGGATATCACACCTACCTAACTGTGATAAGATAGATAAGTCAGGAAGAATTTTACAGGGCTCATGATTGGAATCAGGATATGACTATCTCAGTCCCACATTAACCCTTATGCTGCTGGTGGCTAATTTGGCCAATACAAATTAATGCAAAAAAAGCTGAAAAATGACTGAAACCCTCGCACATGGGTACTCATCTGAGAGTACTCAGTGAGAGCTATCTAATGAATACCAACATGACAGGGTTTCAAGGGTTTTCAAAAATCTTTGCATCCTACAAGTGCTTTGGGCGAAAGTAGCCTTAGCATTGGAAGGGTTAAAGCTGGATTGTTATGAAACCCTACAACCCCCACCTCCCATGTACTGTCTTACTCCATATCCAGGGACCTGTTAGATGGACTGGTACAGGTGTGAGTGAGCAAAGTGTGTTATGTTCTTAGTGTAACTTAAAGCTTAGTGTTGGGTTTCCTCCACTGTTACCATAGAGGCTGCCATGCCGACCAGGCAGCCGGCCAGCCAGCATGTATCAGTGAGTGAGGCCTGTGGTGACCAGTGTCTTAACCCATACATACCTGGAGAACCTCCAAACAATTGTTGTCTGCATGTATGATACCAGGCTGAATGGATAACAATATGTAAGTATGTATGTCCCTGATGGTACTTAGAAAAAAATGATTTGTCAAGTAAGCATCTATTCAGGAAATATTTGAATGGAATTTGGTGTTTGGGTTCTGATTTAACTTTCCCATTTTCCTGAAAAAAGACATGGTCACAAAGATATTCCCAAAACAACCAGGATGTTTTGAGCACCACAGGCAATTCAGGCATGTATGTGTTAAAGCAAGTAAACATCAGGTTTTTCTTACCATCAGTTCATACCTTGTTCCTCCTGTCAGGGTACCTCCTAATACAAACACTATAATAATAATAATAATTGATATTTGATATAGCGCCCTTTCCACCTATAATGTTCAAAAGCGCTTTAGAGTCATTAGACAGTTGTCACTACACTACAACCATCTCTATACATGCACTACTTACTGGGCAAGGAGACCAGGAGGGAGGGAGAGAGGATGTCTGACGGAATATTTCTGAAGGGTTCCTCATATCACTTAACTACCTGCCAGGGTCTTAGCCAGGATTTAGAAACTGGATGCCCACATTTGGCAATTATTGTGCTTTTTTTTAGGGAGATCACAATATACTGAGATTATGACCATAATCATATGTTTACTTGTGGAAAAACTTCCTTATATGCTTGAAGCTGACACTTACAAAACTTTTCGGGTGTCTTGAGGGTAGATTTTTGAGGATTTGGAGGTCCAAATGATGCCCAGACACCCTACTGGCTAAGCCTATGCTACCTGCTTTTCAAGCACAACCATTGTTCTATAAGCACTCTACTTGGTAGGGACTAGGGAGACCCGGAGAAGGAGAGGGTCAGGCTGACTGCCTGGCTCTCGGGTCTCTGCAACACTCGATATCTTAAGGCCTAGGACAAATATCATATTGCCCTCAGCAACAGGCAATACAGTTTTAATGTGCAGCATCCCTTACTAACTAGGCAGGAAGACCTGAAGAAGAATAGAAAATTTTGATCAAAGATTTCTGAGGGAATTTATTAGGGTGCTGCTTGTGTCAAACATCTTCAATCTACACAAACACAATCGTTATTCCACAAGCACTTCACAAACTGTGTAGGGATACAGGAAAGTCCTCTAATTAGCTCTGGGGGTCCCTCATCCTGCCTCCCACGCCATATTTAAATGTCATCCCTTGTGGATAGATATCATTGGGGGTTAGTTGGAAATATGATACAACACCCTCGTGTGGCAATTGTGTGAACTAAATGATCAACAGTAGGCCACAAATCCTTATGTAGTATAGGTGCAGGCCTACATTGATATATAAAAAAGTAAAAGAGAGTATTTAAAGCCTAGTAGCTAGGGGTTTCTGTACTCCTATTGATGTGGGGACTCAAGGGGGTAAGTACTCCACTGGCTCAGCAGTCAGCGTAGGCGTCAGAGTCTCCACTGTCACCAAGACGTGCTGCTAGTAGGTACCTTTAGGCCTCATAGATCTCCCACTGCTGATGCTGTTTCCCATAGTGTGAAATACTAGACTCCTGTGGTGGTTGGAGGGAAGTGGAGAAGTGGTGGGAATCCCTCGGGTTGTGGGTAGGTAGGTGGGAGATTCATGGAACACACAGCCTCAGGGTGAAGGACTACACCAGTAAATGTATCAGGACTCACATTCCTTTGACTGGGTTTGTAGAACTTTGCAGAAGTATCTATTCTAATCCAGACTGTCTCCTACGAAGGGAATCATATAATACTTCTTCTTGCGGATTATGTCTTCTATGAAATAGTTTTACTCTACGTTTGCCTTAACATACCATTAAGCCGCCTATTTCTGTTAATTACGCCAAGTCGCCAACAGAATACCCTTAAATATCAAGGGTAAACAAATACATTATATTCAATTCAGTATTTCAAAAAGAAAAAATCGCTTAATATTCAACTGCTACACGTTGCCCTACTTACTTTCAACCAATTTCTACTTTTCAAACAAATGCTCCCCATAGTAGATTGTGATGCTTAGTTGATACAGAGACATAGATTGGAAGCCTCTGGTTGATACCATAATTTATGCAGTGGTCAGTCTCGCCTGGTGTGCTTTGAAAACATTCTTTATTTGTTTATGAATGTAAATGTCTCACAAGCTCGAACTGGAAGGCTTCCTCACGGGACAGTACTATATTGGATGTTGTCATTCATTACTATTGCTTGTTGAGATATCCCAAAATGAAATAAGAAATATCCACATATTTAAAGAGGGTTTGGGTGGGGCTGTGATATTTACAATTGTTGGAATCTCTAGAAGCACTTGTGAATACCACCACAGACCAGTTGTGTGCCTACACATGTGTTTGTGAAATATGATGTATGTTTCCGCCTCGGGTGAATAAAAAAATGAGATTTATTAGATGGCAACGGCCAGCCAGCGGCGTGTATGGCGTAAGATAATGATGTGGCTGAGATCCCTGAGAGGCAGCTGTGCTAGGTGGGACGTGACGCAATAAGGGGAAGTGCAGAGTGCTGGCTATTTACAAGAATCTCAACTATGGTAATTCAGCTAGGGAAATACCATGGGGTTGTGTGTGTGTGCTGTACCAAATGCCTTGTTTTCCCTCTGGCTCTCTCTCTATGACATCAGAGCTACTTCTTACACGGAACAAGAGGCACCCAGCGACCAAAGCAGCCACTCGCCGCCCTCCCTTCCCTCTTTCTCCTCCGTTCCCCTAAATGCTCTCCTGCTGCCAAGAAGACTGCGCTATTCAAGTTACGTGATCTGGCGGCAGCTATATAAGCCCACCCCTACTCGGTGGCGGGCTACATTTAGTCCTGGGTATCATACAGAGGTAGTGGTAGTGGGGGATAGGTTGTGAGTGAGTTGGTGTTATTAGAGGAGACAGTGGATGGATGGGATGGATACCACAGTAGTAGTCAAGCATCCTGACAGCTGGATGTGCCCTGGATGTTGACTGTTGAGTACTGGATGTTGCTAGAACAAGACCGCCACCATGTTTGGAGACTAGGCAGAGGCAGTGTGTGTACCTCCTACCTCTTACAGATACGTCTTAGAGACATGGGACATAAAGAATGCTGATAGTGTCTTTCTTGGTTGTCCACCTTGGATATTTGGATTATCCTCCGAACAAAGGTATTTGTATGTGGGTCTGGTTGCATAAAACATCTAAAGGTTATGAATACCTAAACGTTCCTTTAAAAGCCAAGGTTCCCCTTAAGTTTCCCCTTCTTAAGGTAACCTTTAGGAGAAGATAGACCTTTCCCTTTGGGTAACCTTTAAGGGTTCCTAACATGATCTTTTATGCAACTGGGCTCTGAGATCTGAACCCCTTGGACCAGGGAAAACATATATTGACATAAAGTGATGTTCATATCTCAGTGTTTTATGCAACCGGGACCTTATATCTGAACCTGCTTGGACCAGGGGAAACATATTGGCATTTAGAGATGTTCATATCTAAGTGTTTTATGTAACTAGGCTCTGACATCTGAACCCATTTGGGCCAGGGGAAACACGTATTGGCATTTAGAGATGTTCATATCTTGTGTTTTGTCGAACTTGGATCTTAGATCTGAACACCCTTTGATGCCTTAATTGCTAGAAATTTCTGAGATATTTGGCTTTTGGTTTGGACAACACTGTGTCTACATGGATGCTGTTTCCAGTCTATGAGGACTATCTGCTCTTCGCAAGATGTTGACAATGTCTAATTTGTAGGGAAAACACTTGTGATCAGCTAATCTTGAGATTGAAAAAAATTGCAATTGCAGGAAACTGGCCATCAATTAGATAAGTTGCATTGTCATTTGAGTACCAGGTAAACTAGTTTCATGATAAGCTAATTTGAAGAAAAGAGAACTATTTTCTATTTTTCTGTTGAATTTAAACGAAATAAATACCCCAGTGGTCTTGAAAAAATGTGGTTAGATATGAAACTATCAGCTATAAGGATATTTAAACCAAGTGAACTGAAAAACACACCACATGCTTAATTACACCCATAAGGAAGATTCTGTATCTTAATTCAATAGCACACTTCATAGTTGACCCTTGCTACTGCATCCCAGCATTCTATTGGTCAAGATATTGCCGCAGGGCACTCAGTGCACATCAGAAGGGTCCGACCATTGATTGGCTCTGACTAGCGGCAAGATGACCAGCGAGGATTAGATTTATAGATAATTATTAGTGTTTATCTCCTGCCCTTGCTGGCGATCCCTCCCGCCCGCCTGCATTACAATTTCCTCAGTAGCTGTGTGCGGCGGCCACAAGGGCGCGATGACTCACTCACGTGGCTTTATTATGATTTTGCACTGAGTCAGTCTCCGTGGCTAGGTCCGTGTTGTTTTGCCTTGGCGCTCACTCCATTCCTACGATCGCTCGCTGTTCACATAGGGGCCGTGCTTAGCTCCTGCAGGCGCTGCCAGTTGAATCATACCTAGTGACCGCCTCCTGAGCTGCCTGCTACTGCTGATGAAATACACCATTGCACAACATTCCAGAAACATCCCACATCCAACATTTGTTCAGTTATTTGCAATATTCACCTGAGATTCAATCTACAAATACATACATTGGACCAGTGATGGAAGGGTACCTCATTTTCTGAGCTCTTGTAGCATTCCTTGAAGTTGATCATTGATTGCCGTAGTGTTATTGAATCACTGACCATTTTGTTTGAAATTGCATTATAATCATCTATTCTTTTTGTGTCTTTTACAAGGGGTTTGGTATTATAGTTTGATTATGCTGTTTATGCATAACTTAGCAAATTACACATGGTGAGAGTAAACTGTCACTTGTTAGGCATTTTTTGGAAGTATAAACATGAATTTTAGTTCTTTGTAGATAATGTTCATTTCATTAAAATCATACATTTTGACTCATGTTATTCTCTCTTATATCTTCCAGAGGAGGAAATACTGATGCAAGAGGACCCTCGAAATTTCACCCACTCCAGCGCATTCAGCAGCTTCAAGAAGCGGAAGCTTGGCATTGCCCAAGGTCAGAGTCACCATGTAACTGTTGTCAATAACCACAAGCTGAATAAGTCCAGCAGTTCCCATGCGCGAAGAGGAGGAGGCTATTTCCATAGCAACAACACCATCAGCAACAACAACAATAACGCCAACAATATCATCAACAACAACAATAACAACTTCAACAATTTGTTGCAAGGGCCGAGTGATGACCAAAACCTTGAGGGCATGCCTCAGAATGTTATTAGAGCTTCGACCATCAAACTTTTAGACACTTACCAAAGATGTGGATTGAAGCGCAAGAGCGAAGAACTCGATAACCTGGTAACAGTGCCAGAGCATCATACGATATCGAGTGATGAGGAACAAACAAATAACACAACGACGACGTCAAAAAATACAAGCTCCTCCAATAGTGAGGGGGACTACCAGTTGGTTCAACATGAGGTACTGTACTCGCTGACGAATGCCTATGAGGTCCTAGAGTTTCTAGGACGGGGCACCTTCGGTCAGGTGGTAAAATGCTGGAAAAAGGGGACCAACGAGATTGTGGCGATCAAGATCTTGAAGAACCACCCCTCGTACGCACGGCAGGGCCAGATCGAGGTTAGCATTTTATCACGTCTGAGCCAGGAAAATGCGGACGAGTTTAACTTTGTGCGGGCACACGAGTGCTTCCAGCACAAGAACCACACCTGCCTGGTCTTCGAAATGCTGGAACAGAACCTCTACGATTTCCTCAAGCAGAACAAGTTCCAGCCACTTCCTCTGAAATACATCCGTCCCATTACGCAGCAGGTCCTCACTGCCCTGCTCAAGCTCAAGAACCTGGGCTTGATCCATGCAGACCTCAAACCCGAAAACATCATGCTGGTCGACCCTGTGCGGCACCCGTACAGGGTCAAGGTCATAGACTTTGGATCGGCCAGCCACGTCTCCAAAGCAGTATGCTCAACCTACTTGCAGTCACGGTATTACAGGTAGGTGTCGACTTTCGAAAAAGTTCTTGTATGTTTTGTTTGCATGCTAGATTTGAATAGAAACTATTCTGCGTTGTATTAAACATACATAGGTGGCGCCACTCTAGATTGGGTTAGGTGGAGCAAGAATTCCCCTGCGACTCCACAGTTCGGTTTAGATTATTGTAGGTGTCAGCTAAAACAGAAAGTAAGTTTAAGTTAAGTTATAAAGCGGGGTACTAACTGTTGATATTATTCTCTTGGCTAGATATATAGTCTTCAAATATAGCTCATCTAGAAGCATATAGGATGGGTACATCCTCTGACATACGTACACCATCATTAAATTGCTCATAAATCTTCATGCATTGACACATACATATATGTATATATCTAGGCATGTATTTATAAGCAGGAAGTGACATTTTGACAAGTAGTACTTACCCAGAAATCTGCATGTGGTAAATAAATACCATTGCCAGACCGAGTGAACAGGTTTTGCTCAGATCAGATACTTCATAAGCATCCTGACATTCTATTAAAGAGAATTTTTGATTTAGGTCAGAACAAGCTTGCAAAAATCTTTAAAAAGACTCTTCATTATGAATGAATATAACCTGCTGTTGTCATCCTTATAACTAAGAAGTTAGACAAAATGGGATGCAAAAATGTAAAAGGATTCCTCCATTTTGTATGTGATAGACATGCACTATTTTAGATTTTCATTTCCCCATTTAAATCATTTAGTGTATGTAATCCTAGCATGTGGATATAACAGAGGTGAGCTCCTCCTCTAACCTGAATCATAACTTATTCATAAGCTTCATATTTCTGTTGTATTACATATGTAGAGAATGCAAGCATGTTGCTTCCCTCCCCTTCTTAGCATTAGGTCCATACTTCCATATGTACATTTGTATAACATGCAGGGAACACGAGCATGTTGCTGGCAACTCCAATTATTAGCTCCATACTTCTGTATGTATAACATGTAGCTCATTACCGCGCAATGCTGCGCTGCGTTATTACAAAGGGATAAATCCTATATAATAACCTTTACAACAAGCACTGTTATGACAACCTCCGCCTCATCCCTGTGTTATTCTCTGCCTCAATCAATAGCGCAGGCTCTGGTTGGCTGGAGGTACGACGACGTAGGGTGTTTATTGTGGAGCGTGCTGCACACAGCCCAGTCGGAGCCAAAAACATACTCCACTTCCTGCGATGGGTAGAACAGTGCCAAGAAACGATTTTTTGCAAAAGAAGATATTGATGTGCAATAAACATTATCGAGGAATGCTCTCCTTGGGAACCTATGTGAATTCCCTATTGAAGACTGACCTTAATTCTATATTGTAAAATTTTCTGACTTGCCCTTAAAATAAGGGAAACGACTGATTCATCTCAATCTACAAATTTACTGTCCAGAATAAAAAGGGTTAGTACATGCCTATTATGGAAAAACTAAGATGAATGAGAAACATACTTTATTAATGTTGTGGTGTGACTCATGAATTCTGGATATGAATTCTGGAAATGCTGAGGACCCTGACATTTAGATCCTTTATTGGAAAGTGCATTTATTATGAAAAGACTTTTTCGTGGTAGTGTTTTCCACTAAGGACTAAGCCTAGTAGGTGGTAAAAAGAAAGTACTTAGAGAAGGTGTTGCTGCAGATTAGCAGTAGACTGTATATTTTGGAGTTGAGCATAACATGTCAACGTAGCCTTTTTGGGCAGGATGAGGTGGCGATTCCGTTGCCTGGATACCGGGATCGTTGTCATGACTCATGGCTATGTAACCGCTATTCCTGGGCGCTCGTCATATCATCTTTAGACATCCCGGAGGAGGAGGAGATTTTTAGGAGAGTGGGGGTGCAAGGGGGACGAAGAGGCTATTTTGAGTTTTCACAGTAATAGATACACAGTGTGGTATTTGTTGGTATTCAGTAGCATCTTTTGTTTTAGCTCCAGGGACAACCTGTACATGTATGTAATACATACGCAGAAAAGAGTTGTGAAATTGCACATTCTTCTGAGGTTAATCCTGTAGTCCGTCGCAGATAGGCATTACTATTTATTGTAGGCCTCTTGTCTTTTATGGGATCAGTTAATGATTAGTGGTCTCAGCAGAAATGTATTTGTATGAGTCAGTCAAGATTATTATAATTAGCATGATGTAATACACTGCATATAAACATAGTCACTTCTCATTACATCCAGGAGCAGGTGCTTAAACAAAATATTCTCAACACATTTATGCCAAGAATTGTCCCTGACAAGTTTCATCAGAATCTGCAACATGAAAATTAACTGCAGAATAAAGCATGAATTATTATAAAAAAATATGAAAGAATGGGTGTTTGGAGTTGACAACTTTTCTCCTTCACATTTTCTGAAATATTCTTTTATTAGGAAGGTATTACTTCAGCAGTATACATTTAAGTACCTAAGGCATGAAAGTAATACTAAGTGTAGTTTGAGAAAGACTGTCTTATGCAGAACTGGTTTAAAATCTGAGGGGATGGTAAGACGAAATAGCTAAATCAGATTGTCAGAAAAAGCCTACCTAATGACCACCCTCAGTTTATAATGGAACTATGTAGTTAGAATGCTATATGAAGTTTGAGAAAGACTGTCTTATGCAGAAGGTATTGAGTTTGATAGGACGACAGTATGAAATAGCTAAATATGATTGTCAGAAACAGGCTACCTAATTGATGACCACCCTCAGTTTATAATGGAACTAGTCTAGTACAGTTAGGATATTTCAGTCCATTGATTCTTTCCAGTAAGATTGACTTAGAGGTAAATACTGGTGCCAAAAGAGGAAATCCTGCTGTTGATAATATGGCTTTCAACTTGTTGATCCTAATTGTATATAATAGGTACTTAAATGAGTAACTGTATCCCGGATCCCCTGGGGGCCTGGCACACAGGTGTTTCCCTGGATAAGAATAACAATTAACACAACAATGGTTGCCATGGGCGAGCAACTGCTGTTTTACCATGCTTGTTCCAAAAAATACTAAGTTTGCTTCCGAAGTTTTGTAAATTACTTAGTAAGCTTACTATGTTCTGTGAATTCAAAATGAAGTAAGAATTTCCTACTAAATCTAGCTAAGATATGAGTTGTATTAGCATATCTATAGGCATTTATAATTCATCAGCATTCATGAAAAACCTAGTTTGATTAACAGAATGTTTCAGCATTCTAGTAAAAAGTATTCAACAAAAATATCTTATTGAGTCTTGAAATCTTGATTTACTGAATGTTCCAGCACTCGAAACTTTCAAGGTCCAAAATGAAATATATAGGATCCAAGTAAAATCCATTTCTTCCATTTCTTGTTTGGTGTTGCTCCAAATTAGCATGCGGCTCAGCCAGCGAGGAGGGCGCTTATCAGATTGTGTGCATTGAGGAGGAAGAAGCCAGGTGTGCAGGGAGAATCTTAATGGCCTGTTAGAGAAATAACCCCGGGTTAAAGGTGACCCGACCAACAAAGACGCTCTATCCCCGTCTTGACATGGAGGCGTGCCCCCTTGGCGCTCGGCAGCTCAAGTGAAAGGGTACACACTCTGGTGTGCAGTGATTCGGGGCCAGTCCGGGGGTTCAGGTATCAGACATTGCCTATTAGGGGTTCCTCAAGGGGTCAAAATGGAAATCACAGTAACCCCCTGTCCTCCTTATATTACATGGAGGCATGCCCCCTTGAAGCTGGAGAGCTAAGAATGTGCACACCTTGGTGTGCAGTGATTTGGGGCCAGAGTGGGGGTTCAGGTAATAGATTAAGGGGGTGCCCAAGGGGTCAGGATAGAAATCACAGTAACCCCCTTTCCTCCTTATGTTACATGAAGGTGTGCCCCCTTATTGCTGGGGAACTCCAAAGGTTCAACCACTGTCACAGGGATTTGCGGGAAAGGTTGGGGGTTAAGATATCAGGCTCATGGGTTCCTTAAGGGGTCAGTATAGGATTCACTGAGATTCAGTGAGATAGACTGCCTCTTTGGTGCTTTTAAGTTTAAAATGTACACTTTGTCCTAGTACTTATGAGACTGGCAGGGTTGTGAGGTTCACACCTAAATACATTAAAAAAGAAAAATCTTTTCTTTGCTGTTAAAGTGAATTGTCAGCACTTACAGGATGATTTGGAAGCCTCAGTGAACACTTAAGAAATTTAGGGTTTTACAGCAACCCTGTAATTTAATAGAAAAAAAAGTTTTTCATTAACTTTGCTGAGGGCGATGGCGTTTTTATCAGACATCCATCTATAACCCCTGTATGTGACATGCCCACATGTCTCAAACTGTTACCATGGTAACTATGAGCGGAGATTGTATGAAGCACATGGCTTGAATGCTTTTGTCGCCTGTGGACGTTTCATTCTCCAAATTGAAGAGTGAGGGAGAAAGGTATGCATCTCGTTAAGAATTCCTCCGCTAAGCCTCTTAGATTGCTAGGGGAGGTTTGGCCATTTAAACCCATCAATGCATGCATGCACGCCTGTCCCGTGTTTTGCCTGTGCTAAAATTATCCAGCCATCTGCCGCATGGACACTTCTCCTGTGGCCCGGGTCACATGACCCGCTGGCCGCGGCACAATGGCCGCAATGAAGTGACAAGCGCAGCTCCACGCTTACAGTGAGAGAGTTGCGGGGCTGGCATGCGACCCGACACTGGGATAAAAGAGTCTGTGGTGGAGCGTGAAGACCCACTCGCCGTTCCCGACAATGCACCTCAATACATCAGTGCTATTATCCCCTTAAGAAATATGAAGCGTCCATGTCTAGCTCTCGCGCTGCTGGTCGGGTTAGGGTTTACGGGTTTAGGGCTCCCCCTTTTCAGGATCGTGTGTCTTATTTACATGCATCATCCAGGGAACGAATAGAGGGCCCCCCTCAAACACCTGCACGCCCTGGCAACTGGTTGCAGGGGCACACACACCCTATTTGCACCTCCAGGTTGTAGAACTTTGGAATTACTTGCCAAGTTGACCTGCACAAACAAGCCTATGTTTACTCCTCAACTGATGAGTTGCTTGCCCATTAAATGTGGTCGTATTTCATGACTATTGAGGGATTTTGATAGTATGTAGTTCCTTGATGGATTAGAATGTAAATAGAGTCCCCTCTTCCCCTTACCAATTGAAGTTGGGAATACCAAGGAACTCCTAGGATATAATTCTTGAAAAATGCCTGCATTTTCTAGGAATTCACACATATGGTAAAGGTCCCTTCCTGTTTCTCTTTCCCTCCCTCCTTCCCTTCCCTTACTCCCCATCTCAGAGTGACTTAGACATATAATGTCGAGTAAGGACCTTACATTGTACTAACTTGGTATTTTCATGACATTTGAGGGATTTTGATTGTATGTAGTTCCTTGATAGATTAGAATGTGAAATATTGTCCCCTCTCCCTCCTTTCCTATTTCTCCCTCCCTCCCTTCCCCTGCCTTCCTCCTCCCCATCACAGTGGCTCAGACTTTATGTCAAATAAGGACCTTACATTGTTCTAAGTTGGTCTTTTCTTGATTGTTCTGATTGAAATTTTTGTAAAATGTTAATTGTATCCTTGTTGAAGGTTTAGCATTTCTCAAGGCCACGTCCCAAACATGTTTCAGTCTGGTGTTTACAACAATCTACATAGAAGTTAATCTATGTTGAACTTAGCATTGATCTTGCCATCCATGTTCTGCGATGAAGGCAAAACTGGTTTGGCCCTGGACGCTGTATATGTGTGGTGAGCGTAGGCAACCGTTCCAGCTGATCGAGACACAGGGAGTAGGCCTGAATCAATGAGTCAGGCTGACGCGAGTGAGTGGGCACCCAGCTGACGCACCGTGCCATGGTCCTCCTCTTTGTGGGCAGAAAACGGCATTTTCCTCCGCTACCTCGGAATAATTCATCTCAAACAACGTTACTCCCCCTCCCGAGCCCATGCCCGACCTCCTAACCTGATAGTTTGGAGCGTTAGATTTCTCTAAGCGTCCTCGAGGAGTTTTAAGGAAAGGGGTGGGTGGATCGAAACGGTGGAGGTGATGTTATTAAACCTACACGCAATTGGCTGCCGCCATGAAAGATTCACAGTCCTCAGTCGCTTGCGCTCGGTTATTGGGGATGGATACTAAAATGGCAATCTGGGAAGAAAAGATAGTTCTCTCAGCTTAATGACTGGCATGATAATGGAGCGTTTTATCGCTGCAAACTCATTGTCCTTTGTGAACCTTGCCCAATACCCAGTTGTGCTGCTACCAGACTCCCTCATAAATACCATATAAACTTGTTTTGCCAGCGTTTGTCGCAGTTGTTTGTGCATTTGCTTGATTACCAGGTTTCTGAATACATGAAATTACAAACTTGTTCTCTGTATTAAGGAGAGCAGAAGGTAACACTATGCCTAGTATCTTAACCTGAATAGTGAACCAAATGAAACCTAGGTTTACCCTCAGTTAGTTCCTAACTCACTCACCAGGTGGTCAGCCTGAGGTCTGCCCTGTGTGGGTGAAGGCCCCTGCCACCATCTATTATGTTAACCTTTTAAGAAGATAACTACTGAAAACCTGGAACTTTTAGCGAACCTTTATTATTGCATTTTAAAAAAATACTTAGAACTAAAAGGAACTTTCAGTTGCTGATTGACCACAGAATCCTATTGGATGGCTGCCCATCTTGAAACATGTATCAATCATTCATGATGCCTGTAGCTAAGCACCCAAGATATCCTATCATTTTGTAATATCTGTATGGAATATCTGTATGGAGCAGAGCATGTTTTTGGAAATATTTGGAGGAGAAATATTGATGTCCTTCAAAATATCTTATGAATTTATGTTTAGTTCTGAAGTTATTTTCCTAAGTATCAAGGTCTAGCCCACACTTCCCAAAACAATTTTCGGGCATGGATGGGTTAATAATGTCACTGACCTTATGATATCATCCTTATCATGGCCTAATATGGATACCACCCTATGTAATGGTTGATACGGGATAAACATATCCTTTTATGGTATACCAATATTAAATAGTATCATGACAGAATGGCAGATACACTCATTTATATGATAGATATAATTCACACATTGAACTCTTCCTCTTTGTGACCAAAACAGGAAACCTTTGTTCCAGATTATGGATTCAACAGATAACTGATTATAAATGCTTTTGAATTGATATTCCACTGATTTTGTGAAAATCATTCGTTGCACATTTCAACTTTCATAAGTTTTGAAAGTGTGAGTTCTTTAAGAGAGAGAGAGAGAGAGAGAGAGAGAGAGAGAGAGAGAGAGAGAGAGAGAGAGAGAGAAAGAGAGAGGGGGGGGGGGGGAGAGAAAGAGAAAAAGAGAGAGAGAGAGCTAAGGGTTGTGACAAAGCTGCTCAGAGGCCATACTCTTAAATACCACTGCACGCTAAGTACAATGAGTACTCAGAGTGAGGGATTTTTAAGCTGCGTTTGAGTGTTGCATCTTGACATAACCGCTTCACTCTCCCTGTGGGTAATCTTTGTGCTTGCTTCACCCTTGAGCCACTCGAAGATAAATCGAGATCCGCCTCCTCTCCCAACTAGCCTCTCCGAACAAAGGCAATTAATATCATCCCCATCACCTTCCTACCTGTCCCGCTCTTGTCCGACTAAATCATTTTTCATGTTCGGGGATTATCGGCTCATGCCAGGATATAGTTTCTATTTAGTACGCACACAGGCTTCTTAACACATAATGAAGTGTGGAGTCTCATGTGTAGCTACGGTAATTTGTTGCGGCAAACTTTGCTGCAATTAATTTCAAAATATCCTTCGCAACGTAGGCATGGCAGTGATTTTCTGGAAAAGGATGCAGGAAACCTACGTGGCAAAAATTAGATGTTATTACATCTGTGGGAATATGTTACGGTGTACATAGTAAGTTGCAATTAAATCTTGCATATCTTATATCCATCGCATTGTTATGTTGGCTGTATTTTTCTGCCTAAGAATGTTGCAAAAACGCAGTCATTTTAAAGCTTAGAAGTCATGAAGGGCTATTCCTATTTGTTCTTTTTCTTTGCATTTTCACATGTAATGGAGACCAAATCAAACACAAATTAAGTTTAAAAACATCAGAAGAATCAGTTTCTCAAAAAAAAGTCCTTAAATTTTCAAATTCTGATCACGACTGTTTTTTGAAGGCAAGAGGTCCAGTATTCAAAAAAGCACATGATCACTTCAAAGTGTTGCACTTTGAGAGAAGAAAAGGAAGCCATTGTTTGTTAATTGTATAGCAGTAGCCTATAGGTGAGCTCTATTTGCCTCATTAGACCTCAGAGCCTGCTTCCCTTTAATGTCTGTGTTTTGTCGAGGCCCCTTTGTTCTTTTGGGTATACTGCAAGGGGCTTGTTGTTGCCTGTGATGTTGTTTAACCAAAGGCTGAGTTCATTAGCCTTTGGTTAAGCCTAGAAAAAAAGTGTTTGTTTCCTATCGCAGTCCTAAAAAAATAGGGTAGGTAGGTTGGTAAAAAGTTTTTTGATTGTTTTTTGTTCAAAAATGTGTGTTTTATGCATGTTTTATGTTGATTGGGAGTTGGAAGGGCAGAAAAAACTTGACAAGTGTCATCTTGACTTTTGATTTCCTCAAAAATAATTTAAGAACTGAGAATTAAGTCACAAAACTTTTGAATGGGGGAGTTGAAGATTGTCTTCTGGTGTAAACGTCTTCATCAAATCTTTTTCAAATATACTTTTGTCACAGAGAAATCATAGAAAGTTATCAGAGCTTTTTTGGGGTGCTAGTGAGATGAATGGGTTAATTGGAGGTGCAGCAGCATTCCCAGGTGTGTTGAGGGGAGAGAGTTTCTGCATGGTTGAGTCTGAGAGAGAACGAGAGCCAGCGCCAGCCACACGTAGGGTTTGGAAGCCCCCATTATGATGCCGCTAGTCTTCACGCTGGACTGCCCAGCTCTGCCCGTCACAAACGACCACGGTAATTGGTGTGCACTGGCTCACAGATTTTAATGAAACATCGCCCATAGGGCAGGTAGCATATTAGGGTCATGAAGAATACAAAATGGCTGTCTCAAGCATCATGCCCTCCGAGAAAAAGGCTGACGGGGCCTAGCTGGTTGAGAAAATCCCACCTGACAGGGTTCTTGGTGTTTCTGTGGGCAGATCTATTTTTAGATCCGAGGGAAACCCTTTTGTGTATTGTTGGAATACTCATAACAGTCTTGTACTCCATAAGTATCTTAGGCTCACCTCTTTAGATGATAAAGACTTAAATGTTAGGTAACATGACTTGGGTATTGTGGGTAAGTGGAGAAATCGGCCCTTGATAATCGTTATTCTTTAAATCACATAATTCAAAGTAGGTATGGTACTCATGAAGTCCATGTGTTAGTTTGATGAACATCCCTAGTATTTAGGAAGATATTCCCCCTATTGGTGTTTACTTGACATATCTGATATTTCCATGCATTAATGCCATAATTAATTTTATTTCGATCCCTCTCAATGTGAACTTATCATGAGAATCTTCACCATCCGATTATCCTGATAAATTTGTGAGAACTGATGCACAAAAGACCATATTAATGATGGAAGTGTTATTCTCATACCTGAGTTGTTATGATATTTAATTTCTGACACCTGTAGAAAATTCCTGAGAGTCTCTTAAGTGTTTCTGCAGAAACACTTGTTGCCTGGCAAGACCATAGCGTCTGTTGCTATGCAAAATTGCCACAATATATCTCGACTTCATATTTCCTCCATAAACCCAAGGGTGCGATATCTTGAGCCTACGCATTAATACTGGAGGACTGGGGCTTCTCAAGTGGATGGTAAACCTATGGCCTAGAGCTAGACTCGCTCTGCATCCTGTTTTTAAGAAGCGCACTTGTATCTAGTATCCTTATTCAGGGATTACTACTGGTTAGTTTGCATCTTGCCCTCAAGGTGGAGCTGTTCGAGTTGAAATGGAAAATAAGTGATAACCTGCAATCTACAATGACTGCATGGCCTGCCACCTAGTGGACACATTAGTATATCATATGAGTTATGAGTGTGTTGTTATGAGTGAAATTGAGAACCTGAGACTCACTAATGGCAAAACAATACTTTTCTGGCTTACTATATGGTAATATTAGGGATATTTTTTGACAGCCATCTAGTGGACCCTAACAGAATTACTGGTGACGGATAAAACTGGATGACTAGATCTACCTTTCAGGCTAGCTGGTTACTGAACTTCCATCTAGTGTACTCAACAAGAATTGCTGGACAGCGTTCAATTTGTAATGCTGTACCAGACAACCTTGCTAGCCAAGAAGTAAGAAAGCTTGCTTGCTCACTGTGGGTTATTATCAGAGAGCATACTAACAGGATCAGTGAGACTCAGTGTGGTGCACAAGGCCATGCCATTTCCTAGACAACTTCAGTCATAAAATCTGCCAGATCTTGAGCTGTCCAGGGGGTGGGGGCTAGCTACTCTGTAGTCCACATTGATCTGGTTAGGGCAAGAGCACTGAAGGACCTCTAACCTTGCCGGCCGCTAAATCATGACCAAAGTGTCAGAATGGAGACGTGCTCCCAACGGCAGATATGCAAATTTCTCCAAGATAGACCCCCTCATTTGCATGGCTGCCTCAATCACTGTCGCTAAGGCATATTGTTAAATGCATTTATCTGATAGCACTGATCTCCAGGGAAATATCTGTGTAATTAAGGGAATATTCAAGAGAGATGTGTAAGGGCATGAAGGAAATCGCTGAGCAACTGGAGATTAGATTTATGCGCAAGTGCCGTGAATGTCTATACCAATCAAAGTTCTTTGACTTCTAAGAACATGTTACAAGAATAAATCTTGACAACCAACCATTCAAAATGCAGTGGACCCTGAAATTTCCTAGTATTTCTCTGGCTTTATTCTAGGAAATTTTGGTTATCCCGAGCTGCATTTATTAGTAAGGCATTGATGGAAATAGATGTAAATATATTTTGATAGTTGGATTCAATTCCTAAGCTCGGTGGTTTTAATTTATAAACATCGAAGACAAGTGATGCCATCAGTGTGACATGATGTAATGTTCTTGAGGCTGGTGGAGTGTCTGATTTCAACTTCTAAGACAGCACTGTTTTGATAATGAAAATGACTATTTGCTGGATACTGTAATGTTTTGAGGCATCACTGAGCGAGTGAGCCTGCAATGGTGAGCTGTTGTTTTGTTTCTGCTGATGTTGTTTATTCTTAGCATGTGAGCAGCTGATTTCGAGCTATAAATAGATCTCTGAGACCCTGGGGTCATCATCAGATGATGCAACCATGCATGGGCCTCTCGATCTTTGGGAGCATGATTGAGAAAAACACCCTCGAACCAGGTAGCATAGGAACTCTTGAAATAAGAGAACCATGTATACTGGGTCGGTCTGAGATTTTTTTTATTTGGGAAATATTTTAGAAATATATATATATATATATATATATATATATATATATATATATATATATATATATATTTATATGTATATGTATATGTATATGTATATGTATTTATGAACTGCAGATGGTTGATGGTTTTAGCTGGAAATCTTAACAATAGACTTGTTTTAGGTCATACCTGAAACTGATGCTGTGCCTTTTTCGGTTTTCACTCTGAGAATATATTATGGGAATAAAGAAGAATAACAAAAGCATTGTTTTGTTGAACAAGGCAACTGATCGAGCTCCTCTGTTAGTGCAGACAGCTTGATTAATTCATTCCTCCCTGGTGAAGTGACATGTTTTACAAATTGATCATGGTCTTCGCTTCGTGATCGTCGGAAGTACTGAATCCGGAGAAAAGCAGAAAAATCAATTCCCATCCTACCTGCGTATGTACCACATTAAGCACAGAGCAGATGCTGCCGAGCTGTCTTGCCACAAAAAACGGTCAAGGAAGAAAAAGGGGGGATGCTGTATACACATTCAAGACTTCAGATTTGCCCCAAAAAACCTGACCATTTTTGAGGTATTTCTGGAACAAAACCAACCAGTTTGAAAATTATGGTATCTAGCCCATTTAGTAGGTTTCAGCACATATAAAGTGAACCCAATGATGAGGTCACCGCTAACAGAATGGATCATAAGTGATTATAGTAGACCAATGGGCTGTACTGAGATAAGATGAGATGGGAAAATTTTATTGAAGTCTCACCTATTAGAGAATGTACATACATGACACAACAAAACATGCAATGGTGAAGTACAAGAGACGGTACTGGCATCCCTTAATTACCTTGGGAATACCAAGGGATTCCTAGGATTATCCTAGGAAAATCCCAGGAAATCCTAAGTCTCAGCTACATCTAGTCATGCAGGTCAACTCAATGAATGTCCCAATGCTTGGAATGACAGAAACAGTTTCTTCAGGCATGTGGTGCCTATATTGGTCTGAATATGAGCAGATATGACTATACTATAGGGTAAAAAAGCATTAACGGCCTGGTGGTGAGGCAACTGTCTCCCTCCTGCTTGACATTAATATTGCAGGCTCATCAAAACTAATCACCGTCTCAATGGAATCATCAATCTTGCCAAATCCACTTATAAATGTCTTCTAGAGCCGAAAGATTTTCTGGTTGCTCATTATCTTCGCCAGGGAAGGTGACATTTTGGCATGCATTGTGCGTGGCATTCAAAGATGTCTGCCACTTTGATGCATTGGGCAGCAAATCAGGGAACTTAATATGGAATTATCTTAATAAGAAAAAGTTTCAGTTACCCAGACCTTAGTAGGAGGCAAAAGTGGACAGTTTCAAAATAAGCTATGTCAAATGTTTATTTTTGTTGACTATTTGAAAATCATTGTGTGGGATATGACATGAACATATTTAGTTTCATATGAAGGTAAATATAAAATCAACTCTGAAACCCTCCACCTCCACCTTGCAGGTGTTATTACATAATCGCTGTACCTTATTACATAAGGTACAAATAGATGCATTTATGAATAGGCTGTGATCTAACATGAGCATTAAACATTGATAAGAAGTGAGTATGAGTACAAACCCCACCAGATGCTATTTGAATCATAAATTCAGTTTGCGCACAAGCTGTGTCCTTTATCTTACAATGTCATGTTCACGACAGATCAGAGTTTATTGATAAACGTCCAGGTTCGATTATGTTTCAGGTGTAGTTTAAACACAATCTGTCTTTTTCCGTTTTTTCTGTGTGCCGGGTGACAATGGATGTGTGGCCACGGAGTCTCGTAATGACAATATAGCGATCACCTTCTTTCTCCTTACCCACAGAACATGAGGCAGCTGCGCTTTGTGACGATAAAACAAACCGTTCACACAATATTAATCTGTTCAAACTCAATTATGGTGACATGCTGCCTTTCCAGTCATTAAAATTAAAATTTTGAGATGGTGTTGTGTGTCAGTTCTGACTAACATTGTGCTGTCCTGTTTTAGAATATGTTCTGAATGATAATCAGTATTATAAAGGTTTCTCCATTGTAGTCAGGATGTTTTTGGCTGATACAGGGCTTTCGGATCCAGCACAATATACCATCATATAACAGAACATAGCTTATTTAGGTTCACCAAACTAGTAATTCATACGCGATGAGTTGAGATCAAATTGACGTTCCTCTTATCTGAGAAAGAAATCATCTGCTTTGCAAGTTTTTGTCTGTCATAAATCAGTTGATCTCTGACTTGCACTACCTTTGTGGATCAAAAGAGATTTTTTGCCCTTTCACACAGAAATTTCCTCATAGGCATGAGTTGATATACAGGTTACATTATCAGTTACCTGATGTGAGGCCGGGTAACCTGTATACAGAAACTACAGTACTCTTTCAGCCATGTGTGCTATGTCAGAAAATGACCATCCATAAAAAAATATTTTTTGGTTCTTTTCCCTCTCTTTACCTCATCCCCTCATCAACCAGACACAGACAGACAATTCCTACGCCAAATTTAGGCAAACTGGTAAACTTGGTATATTTCCAAGTAGCGAAGAGCACATATTTTGGCCTAGTTTTCTGGGAAGTGTTAGTAACGTCAGCGTCAGCCATGGTGGCAAGGACGATGGGGAAGATAAGTGGGGGTCGAGTTAAGTATGATGGGTGGGGACAGGTGTAGCGAGTTGGGAACCACTTCATCACAGTTCCCTGTCTCACTTTCCCTGACAAATAGCACTAAAATCTGTCCTCTTGAAAAGCTACGCTCATCAGTCCCAGGGTCCTAGGGTTAAATAACCCCCCTTACAATTCTACGTACTAATTTTTTGCGAAGAGTAGTTACTTTTCTTTAGTTTTGCTTGAAACCAATTATGTAGATCTACCTCCATTCCAACTTACCCACTTTATAATGAATTAATTAACCCCGGGCCATATACAGAAGTTCTGGATTTACCCCTGCTCATCTTTTCAGTTCTTAGTGAAAAGACTGATTAGCTGAATCTGTTATTTGGGTATTTAAACCAACAATGGTGCCTTTCTTTTATAGGTAAGGTAAAGTTCATTATCAGCAAGAATGAATAATATCCTTGACACTCAAATAATCAGCACATAATAGATAATTAATTACATGAAGAAAAAGGGTGCACTTTGTTATATATGTTACATGGTCACATGAATAACATGTCTATAAAAGTGGACAGTGTCAAGGGAATCAGATCAGGAGACTATCATATGATTCATCAATTAAATTGATAGATTCTGAGAAAATCAGGTCAGTTATTCAAAATCAAATTGACTTTTTTGTTGAAGTAGCTTTGATAATGTAATGATATGTATATTGTGGAGCAGGCAATGTCATCTGCTGAATCATTTTCAGTTGTTCCCAATTTTTTAGAGGTGGTATAGATTTTCCACTATGTATGCAATCGGCCCTTGTGCCTGGATGAAAAAGTATACAGTCCAATGAAATCTGAACAGTTACCTGAATTCAATCAACTATTGGACCTGTTTTGAATAGACCTATCTGCACTAGGTTTTGGCATTGGCGTATTAACTTGATCAATACATTATGCATGGTAGTTAACTGAACAAAAAACATTTAAAATGGGTGGTCAGGCAGGCATGATGTTTTAAATTCATTAAAAGTGATCCAAATTGTACATTCAACTGTTGCTCACATAGCTCATAGGTTAAGTATAAGATATTTCAGTATTTGCTGAATCATAGGTAAACATATACTTAAGTATTTGTTCAAACATGACAAATCAAATAGATTGTAGTATAGAAACTTGGTATCAAGTCCATTTTTAGCCAGATGTGCAAGTTTGTAGTTAAATTTAGCTAATCTGCTTTGATATGATAATGATGTACGAGAGTTCAGTGGAGTTTTTAGCAAGTACTAAAAAATCATCAGTTAAAAGTTTGTTCATCTATTATGGATTTAACATTAAACAAGGCTGATATAATTTTGAGTAATCACATTTTAAGTCTTATTTTCTGTTTTGAATTGGTGATATCAATTGAACCATTGACATTCAAAGCAGGGGTATTAACATAGGTATATCCAAATAAGTGTACAAGATTGACATCCTTCAAGGAATTATATTTATTTCTATTGATAAAATGGTAAACAATATTACTCTTTCAAAATGAATATTGGATAACATTTCACACAACCTTGCATTTTTTACTCGCCTTTGGGTGTGAGAGGTTGCCCATTATAGAGCGAATACTCTATCCAAATAGGTGCTGAAATTGAATAATTCTGCCGACTGAAGCTTCAGGCTTTCAAATGAAATGGAATCCGTTTTAGGTGTAGGTTTCTTGTTGTTTATTTAGTCTGGGTAACCTTGCCTCCGCATGCTTGAATGTGGGAAGTCTGAGGCGGCTGATAGCTGGGGAGATTATTAAGATTGATGGCCCGAGAACACCTGCAGTGATAGGATCTGGGCCCCAGATAAGAAATGCCCCGATAAACCGAAAAAAAGACAGCCAGTAGACAACAATAGGTTGCTTGGACACCACACATAGACCCATAAAACATCTGAGATGATGATGAGATATTATTTTGATATCGGTGCAGAGGGAGCAGTTTTATCAAGCGCCATGTTTAACCACTTCATGCCGAAAGACCTTGACATTAGGATCTTTTGGAAGTATGAATTTAGAATTGGTCATACATGTACAAAGTAATTGAAGGATTGGGTTGGGTTATATTAATATTTCTCCTTCAAATATGTTCTGAAAAAGCTCTGGAATCAATTAAATTGCTAAAACAGTCAGGATGTTTTTGTGCGCTAGTTGCCCTATACAGCATTGTCTGGATTCTTGATGCATTAGAAAAGAATTCCAGAATTATGTGTTTATCAAATCAGAAAAGATAGGAAGGAAAGTTGTAGATCATATTGCAATCCCTATTTCTCCTTCAGATATTTTACTAAGATTGCTGTCCCATGTTTTTCATTGTTTTTCTCGTCACATTTCACTGATGGAAACAAAACAGAGGAAGCTGCTTCATGTCGGGTGTAATGGTGGAAGCCATAGACGGGGCGACTCTGGGTTATTACGGGGCATGTGAAATTGATATTTTGATGCGGATACAGGACAAAGGATTTCTGCCCCGAGAACCATGTGCAAAGTTTGCTGTCGTGGGTGAAGTCCACTGCCAACAGGTTTTTCTCGGGGTGTCAGGCGGGCGAGCGAGATCGAGAAGCGAAAGGGCGCTGATTTCTTTTGACTCGACACAACATGGAGAGAGCGCCATTGTATTCCTCGACTTGATGTTGATTTCGGTTGGCTGCTGTGTTGTGAACCTTGCTACCGTGCAACGGTTCTAAACTACGCCAATCTGTGTCGTCATGAATATTTGATCGGTATTGATACATCCTCGATCCTTCTATGGAGGGCACTCTCAGGGCTAACCCTTGCTCAGCCAGAGCATTCCAAAAATGGCTGACGATATTTTGAATATTTTACTTAGAATTTCATGCATTATTTGGAGAGGATTTGATGGATAAATTTTCATCAGATGTTGATTAACGTCCTAATGCTTATAACTCTTGATTAGTCCCAGTAAATCATAAAGGTGATTGAATTGGGCACAATTCATGCTGCCTGCCCTTACCATCCTCTCATTCAGTTCAGTAGTTCCAAGAATAGAGGGCGTACCTAGAGTTTCTCTGTGAACTTCCGGTACAGGGTATCACTAGGGTTTCTTTGATATCACCTCTCCTTTAGAATAAGGGGAGTAATAACCTTTAAATGTGATACAAAGTTAAATGGGTGCACAGCACATTAGCTTAGGTTATTATACAAAAGAACAGAATGAGAAATGATAAGATAGACAGATTAGAAAACAAACCTTGGCAACAATCTATTTGCAGCACTATCAACTTCAAGGTCTGCTTCCTCTCTCACTCGATATCTAACAAACAACCTAGAATGCATTTATCAAGCTGACACATTTTCAAACACATAATAACACCTGCATTGTATCAGTTCATATATAATCTAAAGATTGCATATCTAACCTGTAAAAGAGGGTTAATCTTTGATAAGTTTCATTTGAATTGCCCTATCTCTGTCAACTCATACTGGAATGGAAAACAATATCAGTATTCAAGCGTGATATGACATCCCTCATTATTCATATTGAAGATTCAGCAAAAAAGACCACAGCGCAAACTACACTATATTGGCAATAACAACAATATTGATTATATAGCACCATTCTACTCCATGCACGTCTATCCCTAACAAAAACAACAACACTCAGCACCAACTTCAGCATCGAAAAAGGCCACAGCACAACAACACAAATGGCATCAATATTAACCCTTATGCTGCTGGTTTCTAATTTTGGTAGTACAACATGATGCAAAAAAACTGAAAATGACCAAAACCCTGGCAAATGGGTACTCATCTGAAAGTACTTGGCGAGAGCTTTCCAATGAATACCAACATGACAGGGTTTAGATGATTTTCAAAAATCTTTGCATCCTTGTGCTGAGAAAGAAAGTAGCCTCAGCATTGGAAGGGTTAATATCAATGATAGCACCATCCCACTCACTTCCACCAGTAACAACAGCAACAGCAGTGATGACAATCTCGGTCTCACTTAAATCAATATTTGTGTTTACTTTCTCTGTTGTGTTGGGTAATGATATTGCTCAATGCTTGTGGTATGGATGCTACCTGTAGTAGATTCTACCCTTCTAGGGTGCAGTAGTGAAGGAAAGGCATACACCCTATGAGATGGGTGCAGCAGCCATTTCAATGAATATACCATCTTTAGTAGGTTATTATCTGGAAGTAGCAAGAAGCAGTCACTTACACCCTACCTGTCAGGTGTATTAGGAAGGTTATACCAGAAACACCCTATTAGGTGGGTGTAGCAAGAAAGTGAGGCTCACACCCTACCTGAAGGGTGTTCTAGGTAGGAAAGACTAAAAAAACCTAGGTACCAGACGGGTGCATAGCAGCTTAGACCATATCACATTCTCATGTTCAAAAAAAGATGGAAAATAACTGGAGAAAATGAAATCTGTTTTCACAAACCCAGACTGCTGGTTAGAAGCCTGACATCATTTCCAGTGGGTTTGTAATGAATTGATATCTGTACTCCCAAACACATACTGTTGGGGAGCCTGACTTTTTATTTCCAGGGTGTGTGTAAAGATGATATATACTCTTAAACCCAGACTGCTAGTTATCCTGCCTTATCATTTCCAAGTGCTTCGTAAAACACAGGATATATTCTCTCGAACCCAGACTGCCTGACTTATCATTTCCAGGGTGTGTAAAGATGAGAGTGTGTTAACCCACATGCGTAGACGCACTCATCATAACATTAAGATGGAAATAGACAATTTTCCAGCAGTTCCGCAGCAAACAGTGCCATTGCCAGACTGCGTCAGAGGAATGCAGCAGTAAAAATAAACCCACGAAAGAGCAAAACGCACATGTGTGCTCTTTGAGTGCTGATGTTGTTGGTAAATAAATGGTGATGATGACTGAGTTACTGAGGGTGCTTCTGAAGGCACGCACCTCTTCGAGCCAGAAGAGAAATTATACTTCATTTATCCCATTTATAGTGAACTTATACCTCTGTTATAACATTGATAAAGTGATACTATTTATCAGTTATAGCATTTTTAGTGAAATAAATGCTCCCTTAATAACATTCCTTCCCCAGTAAAAAAGGGATTAAGTCAACACTATGTAAAAAGCACAAGTCACAGAAGGAAAACGTGACTTTTATTACACCATAGGCATAGACGTTCAGGTAAATGCTGCAAATGATTTCCTTATTACATATATGCAGTATTTCCTTGTTGTTTGATTGGTTGAAGTTGTGATGGTGAAATCAGGATACTTCCTGCTGCCTCTGCTGATGATGAGCTTGATGTATAATTGGTGTATTCCAAGGGCGTGATCCTGGCTCCAACATTATTCATCACCGCAGTGATCACTCCCTTGGAGGTAGGTGGAGGATGTTTGTGGACCAGTTAAATAGTGTTGTTATGAGCACCTTGAACCCATTTGCATACGGAGTAAATATATTGTCTGACATTTTTGAACATAACTCGTCAAATAGAGTAATACTTGAAAAATATTTGGAGAAGAAATGTTGAACCAAACAGGCACAACAATTTTCAGTCAAATATTTTTGAAAATATTACTTTGTTTTGGAGATATTTTCACATACGTCAGATTTTGTTTGCACATGCTCAGGATGTGGATTGGTTAATCTGGCAGTATGGGTCAAGCTGGGTAAGAAGGCTGTGCTATATTTGGCTGGCATGTAAACACTATGCCTGGTTGTTGTCGTCCACTGGGCGGCAGGGATTAACCTGTTTGTGCCAGTAGCGCCCAAAACCATCCGACGATTATGGCCATAACTTCCTAACAAAAGCAATTTTCAGAAAATATTTGAAGGAGAAATGTTATTCGTAAACTAACTAACAACTCTTCTTCAAATATTTTTCCAATTTATGGTTGATACCGAAGTTATTTTGAAAAGTACCACAAGTCCAGACAACACTTGTCAAGATATCCAGGCATGAATGGATTAACTAACTGCTAACCCAGTTCTCAGTAGGGCCTCCAGATCAGGTGATCCGGTGATATGCTAAGACCCTGACGCCTGCTCAGTATTGCCCTTGGTGATACTGCCAACACGCCTAATCCCATCGGGCGAGATTTAACAGAACTGAATAATACAAACTCACATGCCCGGAAGGGCCAGATGACCCATACCTAATATAGCTTAAAATACCAAGGTCAAGTACTAGGATTTTCCCGAGGAAAATGCCAGGATTTACGAGGAACTACATTCAAGGATATGGTGATCATGCCCAGAATTTTATCAGCCCTAAGCCCTACACTCTCTGCTATAGCCCTAAACAAATAGGATATCCATGCTCAGCAATACTCAAAATGTTATTCACTAGCCCTTCAATTTTAGATGCCAAAAATTGTACTAGCCCTGATATGCTTTGTTAGCCCTAGAAAAAGTATGTACATACATACATACATACATATAATATACGTACATACATACGTACGTACATACATACATACATACATACATACATACGTACATACATACATACATACATACATACATACATACATACATATGTACATACATATGTACATACATACATGCATACATGCATACATACATATGTACATACATACATACATACATATATACGTACATACATACGTACATACATACATACATACATACATACATATATACGTACATACATACGTACATACATACATACATACATATGTACATACATACATACATACATACATATGTACATACATACATGCATACATACATGCATACATACATATTCTAGGTATTGGAGAAGATGTGCATAGTCCTGGCGGGTAGAGCTCATCAACACTGAAAGCATACATCCATATTCATGCTGAGCAATTAATTATTTTGCCAGCTTCTGCACATGGGAAATCTCCACCAGCAGAAATTAATGATGCCTTCTATGTATGCTCAAAAATAAATCGTCCATATTTTCCTCTAGGCGCACTGCCGCCATTTGGCTTTGTTATTCATATCGTAACGAGCATAAGGATGGAAATCATAGTGACTTAGGTTATTAGTGCACCAAAGATGGCACAATGACTGACCTCAAAGTTGAAGGAATGATCTCCTCAATATTTGAATATTATATCACGACAATATTTTGGAGACTGTCTATCTTGACTTCAGTAAAAAAAAATCTCAGTGGGGCATTGGAAAGTTAATATGCTAGCTATTTTTGAGAAGCAGTTGAGGTAAGCACCCTCATAAAGCATTTTTGTTGAGATAATGATTAAATTGAAACGGTTCTTTGAAAATATTCATCATTAGCTAATAGACAGTACATCACTTAGTTTGAATATAATGAATGGCTTAAAAGTTTTTCTATTAAAAAATGTTTCAGTTTTCTGGATGGATCTCATCAATTTTTCCTTGGCTCGCCACCCATGCTTTCTTAACTCGCTCGTTATTCAAACTACAGGCTCGTTATTTTGCTAATTATTTGGACGCATATTTAACGGTCTGTGTAGATTATTAATGTCTGGAACTCCATGGACCATGTGACTTCACGCGAGGTTTAAACGGTGATTTGAGGGCCGTGTGGAAGTGAGATGAGTGTATTATCGCATCGGTCATCTTGGGTGAAGGCTCACCGCCAATTTTCAGTATGATCTATATTGTTGCACTCTGTACAGGCGTAATTATAGTGGGGCTCTGACCTGCTAGTCAATTTAAACATGTTTTTCGGGACTTTGCTATCAATTCTGATGTCTAACATGGGCAAGGGTGCGCTGCATTATATTTATTTTAGAACAACCAGGCAGTCGCATGCAGGCAATTTATTCAGGATTAATGTATTTGCCTTGGCAACCAATATATTTTTGATTTACACTAGATTCTAAACTTGGCCATGGATGCAGAAGATTTTGGCTAGCTCCGCTACAAATGTCTCGTGGTTCGTCCCTAAGCTGTTGCCTACATTAACCCAGTTGGTACTTGTAGCCAAAAAGGAATTCTGAAATCTTGAACATATTGATAATATATTATATGCGCCTTGATCAGTTGTAAATAACCATATTTGCAGGTGAAATGTGAAATGCATTTCTTTCACATGTTTATGTTAGTCATTCAATAGTATATGTTGCTGGAAAAAAAAAAGTTTTATTGTCTGTTTATTGTTTATTTTTGAAAGATAAGTATGAAGGTAGAATCATGTGTCATGCAGGATGCAATAAAAAAATAACAGTTAAATATGAAATACCTCTTGTTATCAAGGGTCTCAGTAGAAAACTAGACTCATAGCCCAAGTTAAGATGGGGGCTGGTACCATAGGTAGATAGTGAACACTGACGTCACAACGAGATAGCTCTGAGATGATGTGGGATTGATAGGATTACTTGAAGAGATGTAACCTGGAATCCCCCTTCCATGGAGGGGTCAGTCTGGGACAGTAATTACCTTCTCCCAGACCTCTGGACATCCTGCTTCTACAGGGGTGATCTGAGGAAATACTTGTGCTATCAATTAATGTGGCTTATCCTATAATTGTGGCCAAGAGCATGTCCTAATTGTAGTCTTCACTCCTTAAATCTGGGCCGTCCAGTTTGTAGTCTTGCTACAGGGGTGATCTGAGGAAATCTGGGCACATCGGACACATATCCTAATTGTAGTGTTCACTCCTTAAATCTGGGCACATCCACTTTGTAGTCTTCACTACTTGCTACAGAGGTGATCTGAGGAAATACTTGTGCATCAACAAAATCTGGGCAATACCCAAGTACAAGGTTGATTGATCTATGAAAATTATGGGAGGGTAGGAACTTTCCTTCACACCTCCGTACACACTACAACTTCATTGAGAAAAATCTTGTCCTTATTATGCACAGGTGAATTGAGAATTATTTGGCACAAGGGTGATCATAGGAACAACTCGGGATGTTATCACTAGATATTAAATGGGATGTATTCCAATTTTAGTTCAGTTACATTTTAAACACCTTGTGAGAAGGGTCATCTGAGGAAAAAACACTTGCAATCAAAACAATTTCAGCAATGGCCTAGTGTACGTGTTCTGTAACTAAGAAAGGACACATGAAGAACTAGATGTTGAAGTTTTCGCCTCTCATGTGACTCAGTGAAAGCTCTTCCTTATGTATGCCTCAGAACATAAGTATTCTGGAAGAATGCGAGTGAAAGGCTCACTCAATAGACAGCTCATCTTGTAGTTCAGGCATGGCTGTTCATTCATCCTTGTTTATTACATCATCTTAGACGTAGGTAACCTTCCTTAACCCATATATATATATTGAAAAAACTCAAGATCTGACAACTTGAAACAGAATTCATTATATAGGATGCTACAACTAAAAAAAACACACTTGAAAAGGGATTTTGAAATGCAATATGAGTCAAACCTTTCTCAAAAAGATGCAATAATATATTGAATAGTATTTGAGCCTATAGTTGTACCTTTTGGGATAAACAATTCCCTTTGAAATAGTTTTCAAGTATCACTTTTTGGTGTGTTATTTGCAAAATCTTGTACCAGGTCAGATGGAAATGAGTTATTCATATGGACCACGGTTTTCTGATCTGTGTCCCTGGACCACTTAGGGGTGGATGTTTTGAACCCTTTTAACCACTCAGGGTAGTGACCCCTTAACCTTGGTTTGCTCCAATCACCCTCCAACCAACAACAACAACAAGGAAGCATCCCGCATTTCTAACTCCTCACAAGACAGCACGCTAGCAGGGAAATAGAATTGATCACAGCGCTGCAGAATTGTTTCCAGGCATTCTGATTGGCTGAAATCTTCAAAGGAGAATTACTCAGGAGAAGATCAGACAGATTTTATATATTCAAATGTTATCCTGACATTTTGCTTAAATGATCAATGTATGTATTCCTTCCATGTTCCTACTGTATGGCTTGGATAGTTAAAACCTTTTGGATGCGACCCCTTCCCATTTGGTTCAGTGATGATGAGGGTGCTTCAGAAAGGGGTTCTGTTTGTCTAGGGCACAGGGTTCATACTAGGTAATCTCACAACCCTGGATTCAGGGGAAAAACAAACACCTCTATCCTGGTCAACATCTTTACACTGACACTACTAACCCCTTTTACTCAGAAGTCTGTTACGCATCTTGCTTCCCTGACCAGAAACTCAAAATGTCATGCTTAATGGATAACTGGTATTGATTTATTTTAAAGTTTTCCATTTGGTTTCAGTCAGAGGTTATGCTAAAAGCTCTTTGATGGAAAAAGTCACAAATTAGTATCCATCAAGTGAGCTGTACCCATGTTTAGGGTTGGCTACACAAACAGGGTGTCAAAGGTAAAGGGTAAACATACTCAGTTTTCTAGTAGCTAGACTAGGTAAAACTGCTTAGTCAGCACTTTTGACTTTGGGGTTAAACATAAGGTTACCATTGTGACACTTCCAAACAAACAAAATAATTAGATGAAATCTGATCCTGACAGACCAGGTGTTAAAATATAGGTGTGGTCTAGTGAGTGATAGACAGTACAATAGTTGTGATTGTATATTCTTACAGGATAATTATATGGGGATATAAGACAAGTTATGTACACGTGTTACATATAGATGATGGGCACTGAACACTTGCTATACTTATTTTATTTGACTTAGCCTTAGTTTTGAAAATATGAATCGAATGATTATATATATGCTGTCACTATATATTGATTCTCAGTGAAGCTAATTTGAGGGCATTAGTCTGTATCTTTCTTTCCATTTTTCTTGATTGGTACCTGGACCATTTAAGCACTGTGTAAACAAAGTATCACTAAACCATAGACAGAGCACATTTCCATGATTAATGACATCCTGGTTAGGATAGAATTTCACATTCAATACCCAGTAAAACTAAACATAAATGGCACATTGAAAGGCAGGTTCTCACTATGCAGTTACTTACTGAATAATTAAGGATTTCTTAGAAGCTTCCTTGTAAAATGTATAATATGCTATTATTGGATCAAGATATAAATGAACGAATGGGGAGTTTGTTCATTTTATTAGTTATACGACACTGATTTCTTCATTAAGGTAGGCAGTGTAATATGAGTTTTCAAATTGGACTTTCTCACTTATGAAAATTGTCTAGTAAAATATTCGTAAGAGAGTTGGTGGGCAGCATTTAATTGACAATTAATTTTCAGATGTATTCCCAGTGATGCTTTTGCAGGATGATATCATTTAAGTAGCTAGCTCTTCTCGGCTCATGCTCATGTTGTTCACAGCAGCCAAAGCAGCCTGTTAATTTAAATGAATTTAACAATATTTTGGGTAAATATTTGAGAGAAAAATATTGATCAGATCACTAAAAATAGACCTTTGAATATGTGTTTTGAAATAATTTCCTTTTCCCTGGTCATGTTCAAAAGTATCATCAATCCAGACAATATTTTATAGAGGTAATCTTTAGCATAAATAGGTTAAACCATAATTCAGAAATGGGACAGCTTATATGAGCAGATATTTATCAACTTTCAGTCTGAATGCTGACAGTCAGTACATTGTTTGACAAGTTCGCTCCTGTAACATGTATGTCTTTATTAGTGAGTCAGACATCTGCCTTTCTGTATATTTAGATCGAGAGGAAATTTCCAACTTTTTGCATGGTGGCATTATTAACTCTTCCAATGCTGTGGCTACTTTCGTCCAAAGCACTAGGACATAACGATTTTTGAATATCATCTGAACCCTGTCATATTGGTATTCATTGGATAGCTTTCACTGAGTACTCTCATATGAGTACCTATTTGCCAAGGTTTAAGTAATTTTTCAGCTTTTTTGCATCCTTTTGTATTAGCCAAATTAGCCACTAGCAGCATAAGGGTTAAATCTCATACACTAAGGGTGTACACTTGGTATGCCATATGTAGAAAGATTTCAATAACAAAGTGATATCATGAGAAATATTTGACCAAAAGTTGTTCATAATCGGTCAAATGGATCTCTTTAGATGAATTTATATGATGAGTTCTAAGTTGTCAGACCATGTGCACACTACAAATTATTCTAAAGCGTTAAAATGGTTCAACCGTTGCTGCTTACCAAATACATTGCACCTGCTTCGAGGTCTAATACGATATACCCACATCGTGGGCTTTGCCAAAACGTCAACAAAAAACGCCCCAGCCATGCACGTTTCGTCCCCCTATGAAGCCCTCAGCACCATATTCATTTCAAAGTAATAGCTCTCGGCGCACAAAGACGACTGTTTGTACGATGAAAACCCACCTGACGAGTTAACAATATGATGGTTGCATGCATGCGAACTGCGATCTACCTGGGGGTAGTCTCTTTGCCTTGCTTGGTTGCTGCCCCTTCTTTTCGTCATCATTGTGGATGTGGAGGCTGGGAGAGAAAGGGGAGAATAGGGGGTAGAAACTACATCAAGTGGTTTGTTTATTGGCCCCGGGAGATTAGGCTGTAATTTCATCACTTATACTACCACCTCTATGATTTATGTCCGAGTAAACGATCAGGTTCTATTTTTCAAAGGTACGAATTGATAGTTACGTATAGAACAGAAATATGAACAAATGGAGATATATATTTCGCTTAGCCTTGATTTTTTTTTCACAAACTAATCAAATCTTGCCAAGGGTGATTCATAGCTATGAAGATGTTTTCAACTTAATGTCTGGTTTCAATAAAAATCTGTTTTGATCATGATTTTATTATACTGCCATTCATTTCACACAAACAGGAACCTGCATAAAGGTGTCCCTCACATAACAGATCATACGTAAATCAGGACTGAAATAACTGTAAAACATGCTTGAAGTAAAGAGACGAGATTAACTGCACTGAATCTGTCTGCCCAAAATTTGATTTTAGTAAAAAAACAAAAAGGATTTACTATTGAAGTCATATTAGTAATTTAGCTTCATTGCTATTGACCAATCAGAATACAGTGGTGTCTCTATTGAAGAGAGATTAACTCAATATGAACAATGAAACTTTACCTCCCCGTCATGAATTATTCATAGCACCCCTTTTGTAGGTGAACAATAGCCTCTGTGTTTGTTATGATATGCTCAACCCCACAATTTGTCACACGTTTTGCTCAAGCTTGTCTTTGACCCTGCAATGTTGAAGGTCGTTGCCAGGAGCAGCACATGTTATTGTTACTGTTGCCATTCACAATGTGCACCTGTTGCCAATGGACACTGGCGATGTGGTAACCCTTCAATCAACCCATTCATGCCTTTAAAAGCTTTGGAAAATGCCCTGACTATATCACAGTTGGTATTATCCTTCTGACCAGAGCATATTTGTGAAAATTATTTGGATTGAGTTGTAAATTATCTTAGTACTTACCAGATGACACATGTCAGGGAGGTCCTCGGGCATGAACGGGTTTATTAAGTGTTTCATTACTTTATGATAGCAACAAAATATCAAAGAACTGAAAGAAGAATCTTAGGTGGAGACAATTTTCATTGAAATGCTTCTTTTAATTCACCATCTTTTCAACTTGCCTTTTGGTCATTGATGCCTTAAAAACCAAGTAAAGATGGTGGTTTCTCTGAAAGGGAAAATTTGAGACAACTTATAGATTAACCATTTGTTATCAGTTTTGTTTGCTTGTTTACCAGGCGACCTGGGTGTGTTCATAGCATGCAAATAGCAGAACGTGTGTCAGAACATGATTGAGGGTCATACATGCTAGGTATCACACACCAGACTACAGACACACCTACCCACATGATTGTTAACCTCACACATATGCCCCCCTCTTCCTCCCATCTGGCCCCTGAGCCAACAGAACAATGCATACACACAATCAGGTCACCCACCTAAATTACTATTGAATGGACAAAAACGGTACAGTTCAGTCTAGATCATTTTCGGTTGACGTAGATTGCGTAGGTAGGGTGATATATGGTGCTGTAGAGTACAGGGTGATGGCCGATTTGATGTCAGCTAATGCATTGTATTAATGACGTGTCATGAGCGCCTTTCGCTGTCCTGATTATTTTGTTTACTAGGCAATTAACATGGCGCAGGAAGGGTGGGGACCGCGCGTTAAGCGTTGATACCGATACTCATGAAGTTGGCATGGTGAAATGGAAATGGGGAATGAATGGATAAGAAAGAATTTTGTCCTAGTTGAAATGGAATTGATTCTGAAACAATAAGGGGGAGGTGATATATGCTGAGGTGGAAACGGATTTGGAGATATATGGTCCAAGTTGAAATAGAATTGATTCTGAAACAATAAGAGGGGGGAGGAGATATATGCTGTGGTGGAAATGGATTTGGAGATATCTTGTCCAAGTTGAAATGGAATTGATTCTGAAACAGTATAACATATAGGGGGTAAGTGATATATAGAACAATAGAAATGGAATCCAGCAAGTCAGCATTATATGGTTTATTGTGTTTGACGGCTTAGAAGGCAGACAGAAGGATTGTTTATGCATGGTGCCCTGTTACCCATCAATATGTTATGAGTGCATGGGGGGTGGGGGGGGGGGGGGGGGTTACTAACCATGTACATAAGGCCATAGTGTACTGAGTCTACTGACTACCTCTCCGATAATAGATCTATATTTATTCCCTTGAGGTGAAGATTTCAGGCTTGGTCCTTGTATTATAGCCAAGATGAAACACTGATTTAAGAAATATGTTTAACTATAAGATTTAGACATAGGTACTAAGAGAGAGAGATGAGGTTGATAACTAATAAACAAATGATATGTCTATGCCAAGAACAACAACTGAAACTACAACCAAGTTTTCTAAATACCTGAACTCAGGACAAAATGATATGACCACAATCTCCCTTGCTTACCTGCTACGTACAAAAGACATAATCTGTTCATTTACAACCTATTTACAACCACTTGGAATGTTTGATATTTGTTGGTGCAGAACTTTCTCAGCTAAAAACAATGAGCTATTGTTCCCAAACCAAACAAACCATATATCACATAAAAAGAAACACCATGTCACAATGACTTAACACAGCTCAGGCATGCATAGTCAGAATAATAATTTGTGAAAATATTTTCACTATCCAAAAGATGTTATTCCTCTAAATGAGTTTGCTTTGGATGTGAGCCTTGGGCAAGGCTAGCTGTGACATATGAGTTTCTAGGTCTGTTATGTAATGGCACTATGCTGACAACCAAATGCTGGTCATATGATTAGGCAAGGTGACATTAGCTGTTAACCTATTTATGCCTGCGATTTTCTTTTATGGTACAAAGGTCGTCTGGAACTAAGGTCTTTTTGACAATAATTTGAGAATAAAGAATTTACTTGCAAAATATTTGGAGGAGAAATGTTTGTTGGATTCTGATGAACATTTCTCCTTCAAATATTTTTCATAGTCTTTTTTTCTAAAGAAAAGATATCATTAATATTGCCTGCCCTATTTTGGGTGCCACCAGCATGTTTGTGTTAATATTGTTTCTATAAGTTGTCGGGTCAGAATGACAGCAGACAGAGTTCTGCAGACTGCAGCTGTGTGGGGTGTTCTCTTAACTCTTTCCCATTCATATTGCACCACTAGGAATCAATACTAGTATATACACTATACCCTACTAGACATTGTGCTGGGGTTGTGGAATAACAGGGTGGATTGCAGGGGTTAATAATAATAATAATAATATTGTCATTTGATATTGCGCCCTTTCCATATAAACATGCTCAAAGGCGCATTACATTCATTGTCAGAGGATAGATGTTGATATCCACATAGTTATTTGATAAATACATCTTTGAACAGATGTGTTTTCAATTGTCGTTTGAAGATTGCCACACTCCCAGCTGCCTGAATATTATTTGGGAGCTGATTCCATAGTTTTGGGGCACAGGCACTAAATGATCTGTCACCGTAGGTTTTCATGTTGGTTCTCGGCTCGCAGAGTAAGTTCTTGGATGTTGATCTCAGTGTCCGTGGTGGGACATACTCTTTCAGCATTTCCCTCAGGTAAGAGGGTGCAGTTCCATGCAAACACTTGTACGCCAGGAGAAGAATCTTGAATTCGATTCTCTTCCTGACTGGTAACCAGTGAAGTTCCTTTAGTACTGGAGTGATATGGTCATACTTCTTTGTGAGTGTGATCACCCTGGCGGCATTATTTTGTACTCTCTGGAGCTTACATATTAGCTCTTCAGGTATTCCACAGAGAAGTCCATTGCAGTAGTCGAATCTTGAGGTTACCAGGGATATGACAGCACCTTTAGTTGATTCTGCAGTCAAGTATTTTCTGATCCTTCCAATGTTTCGAAGGTGATAGTTTGCAGATTTGACTGCCTTTGACACATGTGCGGCCATATTCATGCTTGGATCAAAAACAGAGCCCAGATTGCCGATAGGTATATTGAGGATCTTAACAATCTCACCATTTACGGAGATGCTAGGCACAGATATTTTGGCTCGCTGCTTAGGGGTACCTAGCACTAGGACTTCCGTTTTGTCTGCATTCAGTTTTAGCTTGTTCTGTGACATCCATGTATATATGTCAGTGAGGCAGCCCTCCAGCCTAGCAACTCCTATGTCCACAGCTTGTTGAGTGATAGGTTTTATTGCCAGATAGAGCTGTGTGTCATCTGCATATATGTGAAGCTCTAAACCATGCTTTCTGATGAGTTTTCCAAGGGGTAGGAGGTAGATCAGGAACAACAATGGTCCTAACACTGATCCCTGTGGTACGGACCACAGAATGTCCTGTAACTCAGAGAATGACTTGTCAATCTTGATGCGGAGTGTGCGTCCTGACAGGTAAGACTTAAACCAAGCAAGTGCTTGACCCGTAATACCTAATGTATTTTCCATTCTGCTGAATAGAATATCATGGTCGATGGTGTCGAACGCCGCACTCAGATCTAACATGACCAGTATAACTACTCCATGCTGGTCAATGCTGGTTAGAATGTCATTCTGTACTTTCACTAGGGCAGTCTCAGTGCTGTGACCAGGCTTGTAAGCAGATTGTAAATGTTCATGCAAGTTGTTCTCAGTCATGTAGTCAGTGAGTCGCCCCGCCACCACCCTCTCCAACAGTTTTGAGATGTAAGAAAGGTTACTGACAGGACGGTAGTTCTTTAGAATATCTGGATCTAGGGTAGATTTCTTAAGTAACGGTGTTACTATAGCCGACTTCATGGATTTCGGTACCTGGCTAGATCTGAGAGAAGAATTTATGATGTTAGTCATTACTGGAAGTAATTCGCTTCTACTTTCTTTGATGAGCCAAGTTGGGATTGGATCAAGCATGCAGCTTTTCGCAGGAGACTTGCAAATTATCTTCCATACTTCCTCCTCTGTAGTATTCCGCAGAACATTCAGAGTGGAAATAGGTGGTGACTGTGCTATTTCCAGGTTGATGTCAGAGCAGTCAGGGAGGTTATCCCTGATTTTATCAATCTTTTCCTTGAAAAAGCATGAGAACCTATTTGCAAGTTCTTCTGCAGAGCTGTGTTCTGGGAGTTTTGACACTTTCTGCCTGAAGAGGAGTTCATTCATTGTCTGGGACATCGCTTTTGAATCCTGCCCACAATCAATAATCCTCTGATTGTAATATGACACTTTGCTACTTTCAAGGAGCTTGTTGTATTTGTCTCTTTCTTCCTTGAAGATTTCACGATGAACTGTCAGGCCAGTTCTCCTCCACAGCCTTTCAGCTTTTCTTTTCTCAGATTTTGCTCGATGGAGATCATCTGAGAACCAAGGCTGTTGTGGTCTTATTACAATAGACTTTTCCTTGGGTGGTGCATGCTTATTCAGCACATTGGTTAGTTGTATATCATATATGTCCATGAGATCAGTGACAGAGAGGTTGTCATCAGGATCCCCCAGTCCTTGTGAAATGTCTGTTCTAAAACTGGGCAGGTTAATGGAGCAAAAGGCCCTTGTTATTATTTTTGTCTTCTGAAGGTGTGGCTTGGGGTGATGGACGTTGCATAACAGTAGATGGTGGTCTGTTATCATATCACCCACCTGGACCTCTTGTACAAGATTATCAGTGTCTCGACACATGATAACATCCAATATATGTCCAGACATGTGAGTGGGTTTATTGACGTGTTGTTCGATACCCAGTGACCCCAGCATATCAGTGAATTTGTGGGTGGTGTTGTCAGTCTTTTTATCAAGATGGAAATTTAGGTCACCAACCATCAATAAGTCACCTGAGCCAGTGACTTTGTCCTGGAGAAATGAAGAGAACTCCTCGAAGAACTGACCAGTGGTGAACTTATTCTTTTGGTTGGGTGGTGGCCTATACAAGGTAATTAAATCAAGGCAGCGTGATCCTGTGTTAAACTTGATCTGCATGTTTTCAAAGCTGTCTGACTTGTAAACATCTGTTTTGATGATTTTGATTGAAGCCTTGTGTAGGACACCAACCCCTCCATATCCTTGATTTCCACGTCTTGGTGTATGTTTGAGTTCATACCCAGGTAAAGATAGTCCTTTGACGTGGAAATCATCCTTATCTTTCGTGGTGAGCCAGGTCTCAGTTAACGAAAGAATGTCTATGTCATGATTAATGACAATGTCTCTGATGATGTCTGTTTTATTCCTGGCAGACTGGATGTTCAGGCATCCCACAGTCAGTCCTGATGTTTTGACTGGAGTGGTGGTGCTTATTTGTAGAAGATTAGAGTGAATGGCCCCATTTCTATTGGGACCCACTCCAATCTTCCTAGCAGACTGCCCTCTGCGAGTCCTAGGGACTGAGCATATTTCATATGCTCTGAGAGTCAGTAGCACCTGTAATGGGATTCTGGGCCGCTGTTGAACTGTGGTCTGTTGTATTCCCAGCAAGAAGTTTCTTGTATAGGCCCTTAGAGGGGTCATGCTGGATCACGTTACAGGGTGCCAGGCCAGATAGCATGGAAGATGTCTGCAACTGGGTCAAGTATCTTTTACGACCCTTTTTATGATGTGCTGGTAACAGACCAGCTATGTCCTAAGATAGCCAGTTGTCCAAGATTCATATGAAAGTATCCAGATTGTGCTGTTTTTCAAGCACAAAAGTGTCTTCTGACTTCATCTAGTTGATCCTGGTGATGTTATGCAGGTCCTAGGTAAGTCTTCATGGTAGAATCCTCCTGGTTCTCCAGCAATTGCTGGAAAACCCAGGAGCTGATGTCCAGGCTGGCAGCCAGAGGCGCTCAGCTTATCAGGGGTTGGTATCTAAAATTTGTCAATTGTAGGGTTTGGACCTGAGTGTGTAGAATTTGTAGAATGAAAAGAAGGAAGAATGCTGCTGTAGTAGTAGTAGTAGTAGTAGTAGTAGTAGTAGTAGTAGTAGTAGTAGCAGTAGCAGTAGTAGTAGTAGTAGCAGTAGCAGTAGCAGTAGTAATAGCTGTAGCAGCAACACTACTGAAAGTAGTATTTGGAAATGATAGTAGTAACAGAACAACAGACATATGCTATTAAGGGTGGAGAAGTCTGTTAGGTGTCTATTAAGCATGGATAGTGAGATTGTAAGATACCTCTAACTTTCATTCAGTTCGTCCTCCTAGTAGAGGTACTGCCTTTTAAGAAAGGTTCAACTTTCTCCCATGAACTTCCTGCCTGTGCTCGAGTCACCTCCTGGTCGAAAAGTCTTCGGCTAATTGCGTGCCACTTAACGAGAAGGTATCCATTTCTCTTACCTGTGTGACTTTCCTCTAAGCGCCATTCAGGCTCTTTGCTCAGGATACAGGGTCAGGATATTAGTGAGGGCTGTGGCCTGGCCTGGCCTGTGCAGGTATTGTGTGAGGGAAGAGATGTAACAAGGGGTTTCCTGGCACAGGTAACAGCAGCAGCTAGCTTCTCAAGGTGACATTACCTGGGAACAGGTAGGCTGGCAAGCAATCTGCTACGTAGTTAGGTAGGTAGGTAGGTAGGTCTAGTAGGCTGCTCCCTGTCACCACTATGACTACCTGCAGCATGCATGGCTCCTATTACCTTGCCAGCAATTAGGCTTCTTCTGTAGGTATGAAGCATCCGCCATAACCTGGTTCTCAGGCTGAGTAAGATATGTAGAAAGTCACCACTATGACTACCTGCAGCATGCATGGCTCCTATTACCTTGCCAGCAATAAGGCTTCTTCTGTAGGGATGAAGCATCAGTCATAACCTGCTTCTCAGACTGAGTAAGATATGTAGAAAGTCACTGCTATGACTACCTGCAGCATGCATGGCTCCTATAACCTTGCCAGCAATTAGGCTTCTTCTGTAGGGATGAAGCATCAGTCATAACCTGGTTCTCAGGCTGAGTAAGATATGTAGAAAGTCACTACTTAACCCTTCCTGCTAAGGCTTCTTTCGTCCAAAGCACAAGAATGCAAAGATTTTTGACAAACCGCTAAACCTTGTCATGTTGGTGTTCATTAGATAGCTCTCACAGGGTACTGTCAGATGCGCACCTAAGTGCCAGGGTTTCAATATTTTTTTTTTAGGTTTTTTGCATCATTTTGTAATGGACAAACCAGCAGTATAAGGCTTAACAAGGTAGTAAGATGAGGTCGTTGTCACTACTAAACTATAGATGGCAGCACACCCATCCTTGGTTGGAGACGATATAACTTGAGTGTTCTCTACTGAGGCTCTTGTGGCTCCCCTTCAAGGATAAAAAAGAACTAAACTTAGGCTGAAGTCAACCCTTTAGATCATAGAGAATATGGGTTCATTACGGAATCAGCTTTGATACAAACAATATGCCTTTATTTAGTATGGGTATATATCATCCATATATGTTTATCATTCTTATTAAAAACCATCCAAAAGTAACTGCATGTAAAATATTGTAATGATGTTCACTATGCTTATACCCTTAAGATTTAACATAATGATTGTTAGAACTGTACGTATCAAATGCATTATCATTTATTCTTCCCTGAACTTATCATCTTCTTTCTCTTTTTAGGTATGTACCTCTTCCTTGAATCTATTTGACGATGGTCGATGGGTGAGTTATGAAATCTATAGGCCATGGTCTCTAAACTCCACTTGTTTTGAGTCATTGATCAAAAAAGTGCATTTCAAGCCTATGACTATTTTTTTGCAGGTTAAGATATGAAAGTTTATACTCTTTTGACAGTTAAGTGTCCAATAAGTATTTTTGTGAGAACAAACCTGCTTTGCCAACTTATTGTTGACCTGTTTCTGCTGGTCACATTTCACCCTGGTATAGTTTTCTGCTTCAAATAGCCTGCCCTTTACTTGTTTAGCTAGCTACTGTCTGAAAGATGGTATTATAGGTTTGTTTTTACCAGTGGTACTTAACTCACTCAAGGCTGGAGGTCTACTTGACAAGTGTTGTCAGAATCTACATGTATGTTACTTTTTTGAAAGTAACTTTGAAATATTTATAAATTCATGAATGATTTTAAGGAGACTTGTAGGTTGGATTCTGGACAATATTTCTTCTATTATTTTCTGAAAATTGCTTGTATTAGAAAGATATTGTCAAAATATTCATGTGGTTTTTGGCGCTACAGGCATGGATGGGTTAAGAGATTAGCCAAGGACGACCAGGGAGCCAAAATCTCCCGAGTTACGTCTTTACTAGCGCAGAGCGTCGCGTCATCACCGTAAACTGTTTAAACCTGAAATAGAAAACGTGCACAGTGCATAGTTGAACGCGTTCCAAATTCTCTCCCATTCCGAAAGATTCCATGGCGAAGAATTCCAGGAAACTCGCTTCCTGACAGGGAACAAATCTCCTGACTGATAAGGAAATTTTTTGAAGTTTATCCGTCTCCAGGGACTTAGCCAGGACCTGTCTAGTCTGTCTTTTGGACAGGTTGTTTCCTGAAAACCTTCTTCTTGGACAGGCAAAAATTTCTATTCAGAATTTTCAATTTTGACTTACCAACTATTTTACTGAAAAACCATCTTCTAGGACATAAACTAAGTGTAAATTGCCCTTTTGACAAAAAAGGCTGTTAAATGTAGTTGTTATAAGGGGAAGTAAATTAGTAGCTAAATTGGATGGGCAGAAATTTTGGAATTGCTGTTTTGGACAGGCATTTTTTAATCCTGGCTAAGACCTTGTCTCTCCCTTTAAGGAAATCTTTTTGATGTAACTTTTTCAAATGTAGCTGAATAGCACAGTAATTATCAAAGGGTTAGTTAATTGATTGAATTGAATTTTACAAAGTTAATACTTATAAAAGATCATTGATTTGCAATATTCAGTTACCATGGTTACTCAGTTGCTTGGTTACAAGGAATTGGGTCAGTGGCACTGGGTGTGATGTTGATTACACATTTGAAAGGGCAGCAGTCCAGATGTCAGGGTAAACAGGAAGTGGAACTCTTCAGCCCTGTGAGGTGCAAACTGACTGCTTGGTTGCTAAGGCACAAGGGAAGGAAGCCAGCCAGGGCCATGTAGAATAAGATTAGTGAAATGTATACTTTACCAGTTTGTTTGTGTTTATAGACCAAAATTCAATACACCATATATTACCATACCTATAAAAAAAGTTAGAAGAGCATTATGCGGGCAAAGCCAGTTGATAATTTTGATCATGTTATTTGTGTATCTTTATAGTATTTCCATTAGGTTGGGAAAGAAAAATATTTCTCGTTGGTAGAGAGATTGTGTTAAAAAGGTTTGACTGTTATTTCTATATGCGGCTGATATTAGCCAGAAGGGTCTGGTTTTCTCCTAGCTACTAGGCTATACTGTGTTTTACTTTTTTTATACATCAATGTATGCCTGCACCTTTACTACATAGGGACTTGTGGCCTACTGTTGGCCATTTAGTTCACACAATTGGCATACAAAGGGTTGTGATGGTAGTAATTTCCAACTACTCTCCTAGTATACCGCACTGCCATCTATCCACAAGGGATGACATTAAAGTATGGCCTGGGAGGCAGGCTATTTTTCCCCCAGCTCAGAGTGGTCCAGAAACAAGAGGGGTAGGCAGACTATGATAACATTTATCATCGGCAAATAACTCATAATCACAATGGCTTGACCTACTTCCTCTGGTGTGACGACCAAATTTGGCAGTTCCAGGGTTTTGGCTATTTTGCTCTGTTTACCGGACTTGGCTGCCGAACAGGGGAAGGCAGTTACTGCTAGCTGGGGCGCATGTGATTAACTCTGCCAGGGGTCTAGTGCTGGCTAATTCTGCAGCTGTCAAGTTGCCAGGACTGTCAAATAGCTACCCTACTCCATTGCCACTCCATTCTTATTGTAAACGTGCTGCCCCTATTATTCTACTGTGGGACATTCAGGTTTTCATTATGAACCGTGCCAATTGCTCCTCTTACAATCTCCAAAAGATCATTTCTCGGGATGGCTGTAGATGGCACCTGCATCGGGGCTGTATGTTACGTGCCATCCGCCATTTTGAATCCCCTTGTAGTCAGCGCAAAATAAAGATTAATGTTAAATGACCAATCGGTTGTACAGTGCGTTCCTAGTTTGACCAATTGTGGTATTGGGGATTTCATTTATAACCACTTTGTTGCCTTTATAGGGCTGAATCATTATTTAGATGCTGGAAAATAGTATGGCTACCTAGGAAAAAACACTGACAAACCTTGAGTCACTGGGAACTTTCTTGAATGCCTCAATCCAAATTTAAGTCTGTGACCTTTGGCATTGCTGAGAGACAGCAAGCAGCCAGTGAGATGCCTCAAAGACCACTCAATTATCAGGACAATACCCACCATAAGTGACATGGCCTAAATCCTATTTGGATGCTTTGAACCTAGTGGTTTCCATTGGAAACTGTCGCCCTCCATTCACCCACAATCCTGTAGTTAGGAATTGGTCCCCTGATTACCTACTTAGAGCCGATGACTAGAACTCAAGCTGAGTCCATACATTTATGTTAAGGTATGGAAATTGTGTCCTCTGAGGGTGCTCACTGGGGAAGCCATGTTTGTCCAATCATAGGACCTCAGTTTAGACATTATTCCTAGTAGATGATGAACCTCCCAGTGCAGAGCAGCCTGCTCCCTGATTACAGCATTATAATTGACAAGTTGTCACTGTAGGAACACAAGGCAAGGCATTCACTCTAACTTTGAATGAATCCTTGATGTACGAATTGGGCGATCATCAAGTTTTACTTTAAATATTTCTTTTAATGGAGCCTGCTAGTTATTTATGATATAATCAATGAATGGTTTTATCTACTTGTGCCATATCTTTAAAATGTTTTAGTGTACACATTTTATTGAAATTCAGGAATTATTTCCCTGACACATTTGACCATCCTGACCACCTTGACCTCTTAGTTTTACTGTAATAGAAAAACTAACTTTTGGCTTAATTGCAGTCTTATATAGTCACCCTGCTGACTGAGACTCCACAGAAGGCTTTAATTAAGGGTAGTCAGCCTCTTATTGCATAAAGGTTTAGGTTGGTAATAGGCTTCCTGCTAAGGTAGCTATGAATGATGAAGTGAGTTAGTATAACTCTATGCTGTAATAAGTTAGCTGGTCCTGCTGTGGGACATGAATGTATTCATTAATGGGGTGGGGGGGGGGGGGGGGGGGGAGAGAGAGAGAGAGAGAGAGTGGGGTGGAGAGAGAGAGTACTGGTACTTCACCTCACTGGTTGGCCAACTCAGAAGGGAACATTAACTTTTCAGGGACTAGGAGCCTAATCTCCTGCTGCTGCAGAAGGTAGATTATGCGAAGAAACAACTTTGTACATAAGACTTGTAACAGCTTTTCTTGGTGGTTTAAATCCTATAGACCACTCTGTCCGTGCTCTAACCCATACATAAAGAGTCAGGATCATTATTCCATGGCAATGAAGGTATTACCCTTTTGAAAGTAGTCACAAAGGGTTGCTATTTTGGTCAAGTTTTGGGTTTCTGCATATTACCCAGAGAGATTAGGAGATTATGTAATTCATGGGTATTACACATATACATAGTGAGCATGTAAGTAGCTCTATCTTACTTCCTCCCCAAACCAGTAACCCATTTATCCTTAGATTTCCTCTAGTAAAGTGTTGCTGCTCACCCTAGCCTTGAATTTAGGCTGTTAGTTTGGTATATCTATCTTATTTAAGATGTGTCTATACCAAGAACGTGGAGCAAGTGCTTCAGTTGGAGAGGTTTGTTCATATTGTCTCACTTGGCGGCAACAACATAGCATGTCAAATAATAGAGACAGGAGGACTATATGGTCCCATGATGCCCTCTATAGGCCATTGATAGTACTTCACTGGTAGGACATTGCCAGTGTGACCCTGTTTGGACAACTCAGAGGGGAAGGTTAACCTTTCAGGGACTAGAACCCTAGAACCATAAGAGATTAAACCATGTGGTGCCATCTATAGCCCACTGACCGTACTCCCCTGGTTCGTCAACTCAAAGGGGGAAGTAAACCTTTCAGGGTCTAGGGACCCTAGAACCATAAGAGATTAAACCATGTGGTGCCATCTATAGCCCACTGACAGTACTCCCCTGGTTCGTCAACTCATGGGTGTCCAATTGTCGCACCAGAGTGCGACAAGGGCTTCAAAAGGTGCGACAAACCAAAAACTTGAAGCACTGTTCAACTGGGAAGTTTTTGTAAAACATGACCAATTGAGCCTATCAGATGTTTCATTTGAATTATTTTTGGTACAGATTGTATTTTAAAAACAGTGAATTCCATTTTGTAATGTTTTCTATTGATTGGTTATTGTCTTAACTATTGCAATAAGGGCTAATATAGTAGTGCCATCAGGGGACAATATTCATAGCTAATATCGAACTACGGTCACCAAAGATTGCTGTGCTCCAGGACTTCTTGACTGTGCTCCAGGACTAAAATATTTGGACACCACTGCAACTCCGAGGGGGAAAGTAAACCTTTCAGGGTCTAGAACCATCAGAGATAAGACCATGTGGTGCCATCTATAGCCCACTGACAGTACTACTCAGAAGGAAAGGAAATTCAAAAGGAAAGTTTAACTTTTCATGACTAACTACCTAGTCTACTGTTCACCCCTACCCCTGTTGCCCCCTCCTGACCCCTCCTGACCCCGAGGAGGCCCTGGGCAAGCTTCTGTATCTGCTGGCTAATCTCTCGCATATGAACTGTGCTGTGGGGGGATCGTGTTCAGGCAAGATGAAAACAGAGACCAGGGGGAAATGAATGGCCTTGATGATAAGACAGTTTGACACTTGGCCCCACTATTTGCACAGAGGAAACTGCTCGCTATCTGAGATGACCACATGACAGGCTACAGGGAGCACTAATGCCATGTGTACCCTTGAGCAGGGTTAGTAGTGATGGCAATAGAAGTTGTAGTAGTAGTTGTAGTAGTAGTCGTCTTGGTTGCAGTTGTAGTAGTAAATGGTGGTAGTTGTTGAAGTAGTAGCAGTAGTACTAGCAGAAGTAGTAGTAGGAGTAACATATACACATATATATATATATATATATATATATATATATATATATATATATATATATATATATATATATATATATATATATATATATATATATATATATACTAGGCAACATTGTTTAGGGCTTAAAAGGGTTAATGAACCTTAGTATATCATCTTGAAAGGTGCTGAGATAAATTTGCTGATTGTATTTTTCTACTGTCAGCCTAATTGAGAAAAATCTTTCCCCTTTGAACCTTTATGGGAACATTAAGTATCAATGTGCATTTGTTTCTTTTAAGCTTGAACCGGTTATCATAAGAATAGACAATTTATCCTGGATGATATCAAAACCGAATCTGTAATGATACCATTTTGACATATCCTTTTCAATCACAGTATCAACCAAATTAAAGAAAAGGGTATTTTAACCATTGCAATCTCCATTTTCAGTCAATTTTGGATATGAAGGGTTTCTTAAATGAACCTTTTCTTTTCTAAGCGTGGCTTTATACCTCTGAAGACATTGATATGAGGCATTCCTCACAAGATGTAACAATAAGAGAATTCTTTATCCTAGGTGTCAGTTGCCGTAGAAACTTGAACATTCTCCTCCCTTGAAGTGAGGAAAAAGATATTTTTAAGTTAGATGCCAGAACAATAGTTCATACCTGTAGATCAGAGAAACTGTAGATGTAAACAAGAATGTCTGAACACTGACGATGTTTTCAGGTATTCTTCCCATGTTGAAGACTTGGTTTCCATGACAACCACCTACTCATGGAGATGGCACTCGGCAGGGATTTTCATTTACCTTTAAGGGTTGATTTGGCTTGTTAATTACCTAAGACAAAACGCAAGGAGCATTACCCTATAATCATGTGGAATGAGCAGATTGATTGGTTGCCATGGCAACGCTGATAGAAAGTTCTGATTAATTTCCCCCCAACAATTACTAAGTGCGGGGAAAGACCTGACCTTTGTAATAAGTTTAATCATGGCCAAAGTCTGCAATTTAAATGCAAATCGTTCAAGGACCAAGAAATCACTTCTCTGGGACTCTCCGTTGTCATGGTGACACGGAGGGCTCATTTGGGGAGGTGACCATAGTAAGATATGCCTTTGGACAAGCTAGTTACCCGGTCTCAGACACATGGCAATCTATGATTTATGTAGAAGTAAACAAGATGAACCAGGAAGTTCTGTTTCTATGGTGTATTTCGAAACAGAGAGAGAGAGAGAGAGAGAGAGAGAGAGAGAGAGAGAGAGAGAGAGAGAGAGAGAGAGAGAGAGAGAGAGAGAGCGAGAGAGAGAGAGAGAGAGAGAGAGAGAGACAGAGACAGAGACAGACAGACGGAGAGAGAGAGAGGGGGGGGGCAGAAAGAGAGGAGGAAGTAGTAATAGTGACAGTCAGGCATGATTCCTATGGTTAAAAGAAATCTTAAGAGGGAAATTGCACACATTTCACTTATGATGCAGTCCAAAGGCCTTTCCTGTGAATTTGATTTCAATCTGTTTTCATTGGTGAAAAGGATATATGAAAGTGTCATTACTCATGGTGACTAATATCAATACTGACAGGTGTCTGCTATTTCTAGGTAGCACCGATGTGTACTACTTTGACTATAAATACTTCCTCTCTAGTCATTGCACAATCACAAACTAGTGGCCCTCTAGCGGGAAGAAATGGAACTAAAACCCAAGCTTATTTGGATATGGAATAAAATCATAGAGTCATGGCATATGTTGTTCATGTACGCAGCATCTCACTCCAATTCTAGATCTTGCCATAAGGTTCTGTTATATTTATCAACATCCCAGACACTTTCCCCGCCATCCTGGCTCCATGGATGATTTCATACATGATATCATCCATCTTCTTGAGCGAGCGCCTCGTGGATAGTGATGACATCATAGGTGAGGCAGGTCCTGTCACGAAACGACCCATATATCCACGATCCTGGAACACGGCCTGTAGAACTTGTGAAATGAATACACTCAGCTATTCTATACCTACGTGTACACATGTACACACCTGTACTATTTTTATAAGGTGCAAACAGGTATAGTTAGTGGTGGTACATGAACAGGGTGGGATTGGCATGTGTGTGTGCTTTCTAGGTTTGTGGACCCATGTACCTTTTATAAAGGTTTTCATGTCTTGCCAAACCATTCAGGTGTGGAGTATTCATGTTTTCTGGATCCACCCATATAGGCTTTATGTCTTAGGAGTGGTTAGTCATAGGTTCCAAAACAAAATGAAATATTACTTTATTATAGCTTGAAATGTTTCATACTCAGTGTGGATGTAGGGTTGTAGAATGATTCTACTAGAATCCACCATAAAAATAGTGTGGTATCCCTTCAAAAAAGGACTCCTAAAATATCTTAAATTGACCATTTTGAACCATGAAGAGTTGTTACATGCAGGTTCAGGCATTGGTTAGTGTAAGTACAATCCAATTAGTATACGTTCCATGAGCTTGAACGGTTCTTCTGAGTTCTGAGACACCGCGGCGAGGTGAACCTAACAGTCGAGCACTGCAAATGATCGCAGCAAGATGATATTATGAGTTGATAGGAAGCAAGTGGAGGCGACAAGATTGATTGGACGATCCTCCTTTCTTCTGGCTTTTGTCAGGCTCGAGTGGACACTGCCCATTCGCCTGGATGCCCGCCCGTTCTGGCCCAAAGCGTGGATTTTGAGATAGTGTGTGAGATTTCCATGAAATTTCCCTGCGATGTTGTTGTGTACGATCTTTCACCAAATGGAGGCCATGATTTTCGAGGAAATCTTGATGTTATCCTACTCTTATGACAGGAAGTGATTCTGAAAATCTTATAGATTTGTTTCGAATTTGCGCTTAATTACTGAATTATTTGTAGGAATATCTGAATTTTTTTCAAAATTATTTTATTTCTAATTCTAACTTCATTCCTGAATTATTGTTATAAGCATCACATCTTTCAGATGTTGTTTGAGTGTTTTATGAAATAGCTAGATAATCAATGACCCTCTATGGTTATTAAGCCATTCACGCCTATAGCAGCTAAAAAGCCAGACAATGTTGTCATTATCTTTCTCATTGTTAGATTCATGGCAGATGAAACTTTAATCAAACCCAAAGTAACAACTCTCCATCAAATATTTTGTTAGCGCATGATTTATTATTCCATTTCTATTGGATCTCCAGACATTAATGGTTCAAGAGCATGTGTACACAGTAAAATGGTCTCCCTTTACTCAGAATCTAAAGCCAGTTTGTAGATAAAGTCTTGTATTACAGTAAGCTGCCTGTTATCAATGATTGATTAGCCTGATGCCGACTACATTGTTATAACAAGCATGTATTTCAGAAATGTGGTTGTTTGACCTTGAATAGGAAGAGCTATAAACCGCAAAACAGATGATTTCATATTTAATAGCCCAACATGCATTAAAACCATCTAAGAGCAATTCATCTGAATTATGTCCCTACTATTTGCTCATTGGAAAAGACATAAATTTCGCTGCAGGGATTTTTATCACCAAAATGCCTGAATGTTATTATTGATCAGCGGTTGCCGTGGCAACATCTCCGAGCTCCAAGGATAAATGGTTACGCAACATGAATCCCTCTTAACTCATTATCATGGGAGAGTGATCAATGGTTCAGAGGCGGAATGGTTGATACTAACGGCGAACACACAGAAAGGGGTTGTCCCGGTAGCTGAGTGGTCTAGGCATTGTCCATTGACTGTCCACTGTCTCTTACCACTGCCCAAGGATCAGTGGTCGCTACCAGCTTCGGGCACATGAGAAATTAACCTTGCCTTGGGGATATATAAGTTGGTAGGTTTTCCTGGATACTTTGTTTTCTTGTACTGTTGAAAACTGGTTATTCCCCAGATCTGGGACTATCATTTGGTTAGCATCATGAGCTGTGTGCTGTAGCCAAAACTATAGAATAGCAGAAGTATCTATGCATTCACAAACATCTGAAATGATTATCCGAAAATCCATACATGTTTTCTCAGTCAATTGTTCTTGTTTGTGTTCAGGGAATAATATGTTGGTATTGTTGAAAGCGCCAGGTCGCCATTGTTATTGATCTCATTGTTGTAATTGGTTTGATACATTGTAGCCAGCCAGCAATTTAGCTTTATGTACAAAAGTGTCACATTTCTGCCTGGCTGCATCTAAAGAATTCTGGGTCTTTTCTCATTCCACCTCTAGAGCTCCATATTATCAGCAGGTGTGGACCCTGAAATATGGGTGTTGAAATGAAAGCAAACAGGCCATATGGTTTATTTGCTGAAGATAAGCACACTTGCCTATTTTTGGACCAATCAGATATCTCGCCCATAAGAAGTGCTGATCGCATTCAAGTTTCATGTTGTTTCTATGTGCTACATGCTTAAGATGCTTGTAATCAATGATAGGCTTGGACAGATATCAACGCCACAAGTGTTTTGATTTTGGAGTGCTACTATTTTTCCTCTGGGGTATGATAAGAGCATGATATTTTGGGGTATGTGGGGGTGTAAAAAGGACGAGGTGGATGGGGTTCCTTTGCCTGCCTGACCTATAACCTAGTGCCCTCTTGAACCAGACTCCTCTCTCTCTCTCTCTCTCTCTCTCTCTCTCTCTCTCTCTCTCTCTCTCACTCTCACTCTCACTCTCTCTCTCTCTCTCTCTCTCTCTCTCTCTCTCTCTCTCTCTCTCTCTCTCTCTCTCTCTCTCTCTCTCTCTCTCTCTCTCTCACTCACTCACTCACTCACTCACTCACTCACTCACTCACTCACTCTCTCACAGATCTTTGCTCTTTCCTCTCCCCCCCCCCCCCCCCCCTCACACACATACCCTAGTGGTTTTAAAAGAAAAACAAGTTTGCATGTTGTCATCTGTTTTAGCCATCTGTTACTGGTGGGTTTGGGTGTAGACACGCAGATAGGGTGCACTTTGAGATTGGTGCACGCCTTGCTGGATGGGTTGAAGACAGTTCACACTTCGTGGCATACTGATCTGGGTTCAGCGAGTGAATGCATGTGTTCAGGATGGAATTTTTTCTAATCATGACTCCGATACCCAGATGGCTCAACTAGTGAAAAATATCACGCATGTATCATGACAAAGATTGAAATTATTATATATGCAGTTGATAGCTATTGTTGATATTTGAATATCTTTGTGCAGTTGAGGAAGATACTGAAAGTATATTAATGAAATTTTTTTTTTTTTATCATATTTTGATAGATGGCGAAAAACACTTTATTGAAATATTTCCTAAAGAAACTAATGAAAATTCTGTGTGTGTGATTCCTTTTCATCCATATTATGAAAATCAATGCATTTATGTGAAATTACTCTGATATTGTGATATTGAAAAGAAATTGAAGAAAATATTGATATTTAATGAATTTGTGAAATACCTCACATATTAAATAAAGATTGGAGATTTTTATTTTCAAATTAATCTTCAGCAATGCCTTTATCTTTCAATGCGTCTAAGCATTATATATGCATATTCCTGTGAAAGTGTCAGATATTTTCCATTGTTACATCCCCGCTTTCGGTGAAGTCTGATCCTCCCTCTTTCCAGACGTCTGAAGGGATTGATTTCCTGTGCTCTGTCTGTTAACAGGCTTCTCATGCGAGAAGGGAATATTTCTCTGGCGGCGGGCAGGGTTTTTTCTGGCCATAGATCATTAGCACACTGAATACCTGGGCTGCACAGGTAGCGTGATGATACGGAGCTGCATGCAAGCAGCTCATAGCCAACATAAACCTGAGACCTCAACTCCTACTCCAACAAAGCCCATGAATGCTTATTGCAGGAGCAACGCTTTTACAGACAGTTTTAACCAATATGTTATCGCAACACCATTGTGGTGTGTCACATATTTTGGCATTTTGATGGGTAGGGAAAGTCATCAAAGAGAGTTGGATATGAGATTTTCTCTTTTAGTCCATGCACAAAGTACTTCGTATAAGTTATTTACCACTATTACTTTAATACATGTATGTAATATGGCATTTTCCCAATGATTGTTGTATCATTCAGGCACTAGTGGATAGATAGGTTAAATGATGCATTATTGAAGACCTTTGTGTTTCGTATCTTTAAAACAAGCGGCTAATGAATAACTAAGGAATGATCATAAAGATGAAATAGTCCTCACTATTCTGAACTTGCTTACCATTTAAAGGAACTGACTCTTTATTGAAATTACAGAGCTATTTTAATCGTTATATTTTCAAGATTTGTTCCTTTTTTAAGAAAAAAAGTCATGTTTTATTTATAAGTTCCTACTTTTATTCACAATATTAATACAATTTGACAGACTGTGCTTACATTCACAATAATTCACAGTTTTATTGATCTTGAAGATTTGTCTTCGGGGAATGGAGATGGGTTAACCCATACATGCCTTGGGATCCTGAAATTTGTTATCTATGTGATTGTCTATGCTTCCTTTAAAAACATCTTAAATTGAAGCATGTATTTACAAATTTTTTGGAGAAGAATTGTTGAAGAACCCTTCTGATTAACATTTTACTTCAAATATTTTCTGACAAATGGTCTTGTCAAAAGGATAGCCCAAAAATAATCAGGACATTTTTGTTGCTGCTGGCACACATTTGATGGCTCATCTCCTAGAATAATAATAGCATTGAAGTGAAGTAGAAATCATTCATTTTCATTTCAACTCCTGGGATTCTTTCTCTCTTCTAACAAAATAAAACTTTTATCCATGAGTTCATGAAACAACAGTGAAAGGGTTGGAAAAATATTAAACCCACTATGCCATTCTATTATTTCATTATTTGAATGAGTTTGCTGCCTGTGCTATTAAAATGTTTTTAGTGCTTATCAAGGAGAAAGCCAAATAGCATCAAAGTTTGCCCAGGTAATGATATCTTTTTTGGCAAATGAATCCTTTATGTTAAATTGAAAATACAATACTTTTCATTTAATCCTAGATATTGAAATGTAGTTATTGTCTCTTGTGGGTCAAGTGGTTGCTATAAGGCTTGTGAAATGTGAAAGTTAAATTTTGAAATGAGAATTGAATCTCCATGTGTTATTCAGTGAATAATACAATTATTTTATTCCATTTCTTTAATTTAAGCTAGATCTTGCCTGTTGTGGGTCAAGTGGTAATTATTGCGCATGTGAAAGGCGAAAGGAATTTCAATGTGATAATTTTGTTATGCAATTAAGAGTTGCCGTGTGCCAGTGTACCTCTGGCCTTGTAACCTACTGCCCTGGTCATGTGACCATGATCATGTGACCTGCCTGAACATGTGTTGGTGCTCCTAAGACAATGAAATCTATAAAGCCGAAGGCTACGCAAGAAACTTATGGTGAGCATCATATGCTTGCTTCCACGAATTGAAGGAGGTGGAATGGGAAAGGGATTGGTTCAGCATTAGATGTACATGTATGCAAATTTAGTGATGTTATATATATATATATATATATATATATATATATATATATATATATATATATATATATATATATATATATATATATATATATTTATTAAATGGAAATGACTAGAATGATAAATGCCTGCATAAGAAATCACAAAGCATGCATGCAGACTTTGCACAAGAACTATAATGATCAGCGGGGCCTGCTTAGTTAGGAAACCACAAATCATATGCAAACTTTGCGCTATTGCATATAAGCTTGATGGATGGGTTTGTCTAGAATGATTAAGGCGGACCTGGAGGGATTTGAGCGCCTTCTGGTTATATTCCCCACAATTAAGTGTGATTGGTGATAAGAGGGATGTGTTTTGTGAGAGGGTTATCCGGTGCGCCGCGCTGTGCTGGTGTCGCAGGGCGGTGAGTGGCGCGTAGCTGTGACAGGCACGCCGGATGATTGAGCGTAATTAGCATGTAGCGGATAGGAATATAATTAGGCCTTAAAGAAATCAGGATTGATTGTCTCGGGTATCTCCCGCACTACTCACCTGATATAAGCTAATTTTACATTATAGATTCAACCTATTCCTATCTACAGAGTTCCTTTTGAAATTGTTGTCTGGATCCAAGGATACTTGTGAAAAATTATTTGGAAAGAAAGTTCAAACTAGCAAATTATGTTAGGGAGAGTTGGGTCCTGTTGAATATTTCTGCAGTGCATACTTTCCAACCGTTTCTCTTTTGAAAATGAAGTGTCTAAGGATAAACAAACAAAGGATGTCTTTTCTCAGTATTAGTATTCAATCCTGGGTGGATTTTTTTTCGTGGTAACTAATTGAGATATGTAGAGTTCAGTCCTGTATATGTATTATTGGTAACAAGTGTTAGTTAGGGTGACTGTTAGTGGCATAGTCGAGTGACCGGGAATGACTGACCAGAGATACATTAGTCTCTTAACATGCTAATAAGATGACCACATCTGCTCTTTCTCTCCTTCAACCCAGTGGTCAATACTGACCACCTGCCCACTACAGCAGGCTGACCAGCGGTCAAGCGGCCTCAGATGGTCATTGATTGACCAGTGGGAGTAGAAACCAAGTGACCACTGATGGATAATTTATTCTCTATTAACCCCTGGCTAAATTAGATGCTGTCCCTTAAGATTTGTGAGGAGGTAGGGATCGTACTCTGACACATCTCATACCCTCTAAGTAGGGATGCTGCCTGGGTTTAATGAAATTGTCATCTCGATTTGTGATACTTTTGACAATAACTTCTTAATGAAGGATGGCTTTACAAAATATTTGAAGGAGAGTCGTTTGTAGTTCACTAATTAATGTTTATCATTCTTGTATTATCCCAAATATGCTTTTACTTGAAAGATTTCACCAAATTTGTCTGGCTGTTTTTGGCTGTATAAAGCACAGTTGTGTAATAAAAAAACGTTTGGGTGCTATAAGCATGAATGCATTTATCAAGCAGTTAAAACAACAAACTGAATTGACTTGAATTAGTATAGAACAGTTATCTTTTCTCTCCCTCAGTAGTTACAGCCATCGTTCAAAAATCTTTCATAAATTGATTTTTTTGATTCAACTATTTTTTCAGAAGTTCAAATTTAAAAGCTTTCAAGAAATTTCCATGATAAGCTGCCAGAGCACACCTGTCTTTATTGTTTATGAATGAGTTACTAACTTAATTGAAAACAAAAGAAAGGTCCATTGAGTGCATTGTGTGTGCTCTGATGAATGCATCTTTTCAAGGCTATCTATTGGTAACAGGTGCAATTTGTGGCATTATGCGGTGACGCCTGGGAGACTATGTTATTGCCATTTGGGCCGCCTACCTATTAGGTGGGCCGACATGGGAGTCCATTACTTATTGTGTATTCTGTCCCTGCTGCTCAATCCTACATGGACTCTTTTCACTAGGATGGCGGAAGCTATTCAGTCTAGTCACTGGGATGATCAATGCGACAAAAACGGTTGAAGCAGAGCTTGAGTTAGGATTTTGACATGTATGCTCTCTGATGGCTAATTTGGCCACTAGAAATTAGGCAAAAAACCTGAAAAATGTTTGAAGCCCTGGCACATGGGTACTCATCTGAGTTCTCAGCGAGAGCTATCCAATGAACACCAACATGACAAGGTTCTGATGGTTCTCAATCTTTGTGTCCTTGTGCTTTGGATGAAAGTAGCCTCAGCATCGGATGGGTTAAAAGTGATGCTCGTAATGGGCACCATACAAAAATATGGTGTCCAATATCTTTTTGAGGAAGACAGTAATATCATTTCAATACTACCAAACGAGAAGATGGCAAGTTATTTCTATCCATATCCACAATCCCATGTCAATTTCCGATTGGATGGACTAAAAGCTTACCCAAATATTAACTCATAAATCTGCAATGGGGGAAGCTGACCATGTTATATCGCCTGATTGTTATTCTAGAACTCACACCGGATCTATTATCTCAAATGATCTAGTGTGCTGTGGTAACATTTCACAATGGAATTACATTTCAACCACGTAAGTGTCCTATTGATATGCGAGGGATGCTGCTACAATGTAACAGTACAGTGTCCTCACTATACTGCTGACACTCCTACCGAATATAGGCACGTTCAAGCTTGCTATGGGTCAAACAATATTTTTTGTGAACCAACTCAAGAATGAGCCTTCCTTCATTATTTCTATGAATGATCACCAGGCGGCCACTAGAACATTGACCTTACTACGGCCATTTCTATCCAATATTCTTCACTTCTTATATATCTAATCTTAGTTGTATGCAAACTCAAAGTAGGCTTCCCTCATTAGTTCTCAGATTGTTCACCAGGTGGCCACCAATATAGGGTCCTCGCCTACCCAGTACACTCTCGCTTACAAAGCCTTTCCATTAGCCAAGCAGTTGTATTCGTTATTTAAATATCGAACCTAAATTGTTCAGGCACACACGCTCACACACATGCACATTTACACACACACACACACACACACACACACATTCGAATACACATACAAAATCGAACACACAGACTTGCATGTACAACTAGACTTGGACATGCAACATACATAGACACAGTCACACACATGCACACAGACACCCATACACTAATTAATGCTAAATTACTCATTTTGGACGTCTCCATTTTGAAGACGCCAACCTATGCCCTTCATCTAGTGAGGCTTGGGGTCAGAGGTCAGCATTGACTGATGGGCTCGGTTGCAGGCCCTCTCCTCTGTTACCATCACTGAAGACATGTTGATGAAGTTCCTGGCACTTTTCCTCCAAATAAAACCTTGTTTATGGCAACTCAGAAACGGAGCGCCATTTTGGGGGGGGGGGGGGGGGGGGGGAGACTGAATGTTATATTCTATTGAATCAATCATTCATAAAATGTGAAAGCCACAAGAAAAATCTAATCCTGTATTTGACTGTGTTTCCTTTGTTGAAACATTATTAATATCATCATCATCATCTTCATCATCATCATCATTAAATCAATTCTACCTTCCATTGTAATTAAGTACAATTTCTTATAGGTAGAAACAGCCACTCACAACCTTCCCACAATGCTTCCTACAATCCTGCCTACACTGTCTTAAGGTTTGTTACAATCCCAGGGGTTAAATGAAGTAATCTCAAATTACTAGAGCTTCTGCATAGATATATGTGATTTCCCTCATGGAGCAAATGAGATTTCAGCAGGGAAAGCCTGATAAGTAAAGTAGCATCTATTTCATGTTTGTGTGTCTCTGCGGTGATTGAGAGAATATCCGTGGTGCCAGCAGTCTTGAGCGGGTGCCTATAAAACCTCCTCTACAGGAAAGGCCTGTAGTGTTTATATGTGATTAGTAGCCTCAATTAGTGGGGAGCTTACGTGTCTCATGCAGATATTTGCCACGATCTGCACCGTGGCCCATTTCTTATGTAGGTGGCAGTCTTGAATGAGGATGTAACTGATAGTAAATAATACCCTTTTAGGGGGTGCTTGGTGATTTATAACTGCTGATGAGAATGTTTGTGTGTATATATATATATATATATATATATATATATATATATATATATATATATATATATATATATATATATATATATATATATATTTATATATATGTACACCTACTTCAGTCTCATGACCATAAATTCTTGGAAAATACCCACCATTGCAGGGAAGTTCTTAGAAAATCACAGCTAGAAAGAAAATACTACATTTCTGCCCCTTTGTTATTGATATGCTGCTAGAATGTGGCTCATGAGAATTTCCAGGAAGCTTGTATTGTGCCCAGACCAGTTAGCAGCGCAAGGGGTGGTGCAGGGGTGCAGCTAGTTCTGGTGATTAAAAACATGTCTGAACGGAGCAGCTTTTCTTAATGCAACAGTGCAGCATGCAATTGCTTGTCAGTTCCATTTGTGTGGGATTATGGAGGGAAAGTGAAGAAAGATGCAGGCCGCCACCACCCAGACAGACAGATTAGGCATAACTTCAACGTGGAATTGATTTCGCCCTACTACTTGCAAAACGCATGCAA
>OZ012693.1:25401296-25606296 GCA_963942565.1 Maea johnstoni | reverse complement strand
TATCAATCATTGAGGAGAGTGTATATATATATCTATATCTATAAATCTATATCATATATATATATATATATATATATATATATATATATATATATATATATATATATATATATTTCTGCTTTTGATGTGATACATATTCACGGCAAAATGCCCTATTCTGAGTTATGTGCTGGTAGTTCCAGTTTTCCCCACTGTAGCAGCACTGCAGTTGGCTTTCCAACTGTGCAGGATGAAGCCTCCAAATATCACCCCGAATGTGCTTGTGCTGGCTAGATATTACATTTAGCGGACAGGGATTTACAAGATTGACCAATCAGTATGCAGCGTGTTCTGCACTGCGAGTCCACAGGAAAGCTGTAGCTGGTTATTTCCGTGTGCAAACACTTAGGCTTGGAACTGGAGACACGGAAATCCATCTGAGCGGAGATTAAATACTCAACTGCCTCCAGGAGGAGAGGGAGGAAATGACGCTCTTGATGACAAAACTTGTACCGGGCTTGTTATATGTGGCTGAAACCATGGCAATCTCCTTGGCAACCTCCATGGTGTCAGACAGTAGACTCATATTGTGGCAATTTCACTCAGGTTTCGCTAAATTTTTCAAATGAGGGAAAATTTATCAATCCCATTAGTACAACCTTGTGACAGATGAGTTTATGTACAGTTATAGTAGTTTCATACACAGGGCATGTGTAAGGAGGGATTAGGGGAATGAGGGGGGGAGGGTCAGAAGGGGACAGGATAAGGATATTAAGGGGAAGGGGATAGTGCGAAAGGGTTGTTTGGTGTTGTCCTGGTAATGATGGTTATTCAATATCTATCAAAAGGGTCTCCGGAGTGCATGCCCTATCTATTTATTATACAGTATTGATATAAGCTTCTAGTCCTTACTATGTTGTATTCTATCATATAGAAGTGAATAGCCACACATATTTATGGACATGGCTTGCTATCTGGTTCAAGTCGATGCTAAAATTGGCAAATGATATGTTTGAAAATTTCAAGCAGCAGATTATGTTAGCAACTGACCACTGCAGTGCCACGTTTCTATCAGGGCTGTTATTTCTGAATCTGGCCTGATATATTCTTTTGCTGTGATACAGCAATAATAATAATAAGAAGAAGAAGAAGAAGAAGCTCTAGATAGATATTATGATAATGATTGCAGGCTTGAAGCATGGTTACCTCTATTGGTTACATATTGGCAATGATGTTTGCAGTATTCTCTTGCTGTGATACAGCGATAAGAAGAAGAAGCTCTATATAGTTAGTATGATAATGATTGCAGGCTTGAAGCATGGTTACCTCTATTGGTTACATATTGGCAATGATGTTTGCAGTATTCTCTTGCGTGATACAGCGATAAGAAGAAGAAGCTCTACATAGCTAGTATGATAATGATTGCAGGGCTTATAGGAGCATGGAGAAGCCCCCCTAGTGCTGCTGTCTCTGCCTGTTTTTCTGCCCTGCGACTATTATTACTGCGAGGAAGACTGGCGCCTTCCGCCTCTCTTTGTTAGCGGGAAACTTGTTTATCTTATTGCTAGTGCGCAGAATGAGGTTCTAGATGGGAGTGGCAATGTAATGTTTTGTTCAGCTGAGATGTATTCCAAACATACGCCTTGCTCATGTTGATCCAATGTTGATGATCTTACTACTGTGGGTGGACTATAAATGAATCTTTGTACCTCCATTCATCACATTTTTTATCATCTTTATCATCATCACTTATCATAATCTATGTCCTAATCTTCACTGCCACCACCATCTTCATCATCTTCATCATCATCTTCATCATCATCATCATCATCATCTTGAACAGCAGCTGCCATAGCAACATCATCATCATCATCAGCACCACCTTTATCATCATCATCATCATCATAAGGAGCAGCAGCAGCCATAACAACATCCTCATCATCATCACCATCATTACTATCATCATTATTATCATCATCATCATCATCATTATCAAATGTATTCCCATCAGAAGCTAAGTGAAGAAGAAATGTTTGTCAGTATTTGTTTTTGCCATTCACCCAAGGATGAATCTATACCTGCAGTACCCCCCATCATTCCTACGAGACTTTCAAACAAAGCCCATCCTCACATTCCAGCGGAGATTTGCTGTTGTCACTCTTAGATTTGCTGCTCCTCCTGCCCGTGTATTCAGCTCTCGCTAAGGTGTTTTTCTCTTGTCCGTCTTTTCAGATTCGCTATGTCTCACAAACACAGGGTTTGCCGGCTGAGCACATGCTCAGTGCGGCAACCAAGACGACACGCTTCTTCAATCGCGAGAATACTGACAGCAATTACCCTTTCTGGAGACTGAAGGTAAGGGCATGCTTCAATATAAGCAGTACTATGTATTAGACGATGGCCATAGTTGGCAAGGAATGAGAACACCAAATATTCTTCAAATTAAAAATAAATTAATCAATATTCATTAAAAAAAATCACTGGTGTTATGAATATCATTAGCTCACAAGTAAACAAGAACACCATAGATGAATGATTTTTCGTTTAATGAAATTAGTTTTGCAATTGCATGTAAAATGGAACTAAATATTTGAGAATCAAACCTATGAATATTTAGCCAGTGCAGTTAAGTACCATAGTGCATTCAAACTTGTAACTGTGAATAAGCAAAGGTGGTTTATGTATTGATTCTATATTCGAATTACATTATTTGTTATTATTTGTTACTATTTGTTATGTTGATATCATTTTGTTGTTTTTTCAGACACCTGAGGAACATGAAGCGGAAACCAACATCAAGTCAAAGGAGGCCAGGAAATATATCTTCAACTGTCTGGATGACATGGCGCAGGTAACTAGAAAACCTATAATAAAACATTGCTTGCGTAATTCTCAGACACATGTTTTAGCTCTGAAATACATGTATAGATAAGAAATAATGTTACTTCCCAAAAATGCGCTTCGTACAATAAATTGGTTTTCTTGAGATAAAACTAGAAATATTGTTTTCGAACAAACTTATTTATGCTGCTTGATGACATTCTCTGTCTTCCCTGAGAGAAGTAGACAGGGAGTGGGCACTGGTCATGAATCATCAAATATCGCTGCCTCTCACTATCTGACCTAGATAGGATAACATCCCCCAGCCAGCCAGTCAGCCAGCAGTGCACAGATCACGTGACCAATACAACCCCAGGCTACAGCGCGTAACCCGAGGCGCAGATGCCGTAGAGGCTAGCATGCAGTACATATGGGGTTGCGGATCAAGGGGATGTATTTCTCTGGTCTTCCCCACATTTCTGTAGATTATGATTATGATTCCTATTCCAGTACTGCTAACATAAATTCAAGCTACAACTAACCTAATTTCTTAAAATAGATAAGTAGAGCTGCACAGCTTCCACTATGATGCAATTTGAAGCCCCACAGTTCTGCAAACACCCAATTTTATCCCCTCTCTCCTATATTAGATCTATAGTAAACAAATACGTATAACCAGGAAGTATAGAATTAATATATATTGTATATATAATCATATATTGTTCCTGGTATAATGAATATGAAAGAGTAACAATGTGTATGAACATACAGTCATCAATCCATTTTATGTCAAATATTATTCATTTTGCACTTAAAAGTGTCAAGTGGTGAGTTGTTTCAATTTCCATTGTTTCATTTAAATTGTATTGTAATGAACTACATTTTCCAACCAGATATTATGCATACAGTTATATTGGAGTATCAATTATGAGGGGTGTATCAAAATATGTATCAAAATATGTAAATTTCTCACTGTTAAGAGTCATTGATGTGAGGCAAATGTTCTGATTGGGATTCCAGTACGATTATGCAAGTTTGAGTCTCCTCTGGGTCCCCACAAAAGCGGGTTGACCTGGTCCCATGATTAAAAACATGCAGCATTGTGGAGGACTGTTCATGATACTTCTGCAACTGAAAGACCCCTTGGAACTTTTCATGAAGAGATGGGAATTTCTTCCCGGTCTCGGGTTTCTATCTCATCACGATATGACCTAAGCTGTTGAAAGCGCCGTAAATCCCCAATCCTTCTGATCATACAAGATGAAATCTACATTTTCCACATGTTTCTCCGCAGATCAATGTGCCGACAGATTTGGAGGGCAGTGAGCTGCTTGGCGAGAAGGTTGACCGCCGTGAGTTTATCGACCTGCTGAAGCGCATGCTGACGCTGGACCAGGAGCGCCGCATCACGCCCGGGGAGGCCCTCAATCACCCCTTCATCACCATGGCACACCTTGTCGACTACGCACACTGTAACATGTAAGCTGCAGCACACTCAGATACTTATATATATATTTATTGGTCGTTTATAATTTTTCAAATGGCTGACATCGTTGTTTTTAAGATTTCCATCTCAAGTTGTCTGTCATTTTTAGACAGTTCTCAAGTTTTTAAATGGGCTGAAACAGCACCGAAGAAGGCTGTTTTTTCTGAAACTGTTTCACAAATTGTTTCTATCTGACTTAGACCATCGGTGAATATGTTTTGTTTTACACATTGTAACCAAGTAGTGGTAGAATGTTACATTATATGTATAATGAAATATCATGAAATGTTTCAGTTTCATAGTAACACTGTTTCTCTTTCACTGCATAACCATATGGCACATATGAAAACATATGATATAAAGTTATTTTAGCTCTACTGTTTGCTTGTATTTTTAAAAATGTACAGATTTATATAAAAATATTATGTAAATAAATAGTTGAGTAAAGAATGTATCTAAGCACAACCCTACAGTACTCATGCATAATAAATATTGAATTATTAACATGGCTTTAGGGAAAGAAATTCATATTGTTGGATTATATTTATTTATCCTATTTGTTGCATCTTGTATTTTCATGAGGCATTCTATAACAGGTATTTTATTTGGGGTATTTTTCAGAGTAAAGCAGTCTGTTCAAAACATGGAGGTGTGTCGCCGACCGAAGATGAATGTGTACGATGTGAATCAGAACGGTACCATGATGGCCAACTTCATCCCATCCTCGAACGGCAACATCACCCTCACTTTCAACAATCACATCAACGCCATTCAGAATCAGGTACGTCTATGGTAGTATTTATATATACATGTATTCACAAAAATTATCATTCTTTCTTTCAACAAGTACATTTCTGTTAGGGTTACATTTGTACAAAGAGATCAAACTCGGTTTGAGGAATACCAATACCATTCAGTATAAGGGTCGCTTAAATATATATACATAAACATGCATCTAAAGCATATTTTTCAAAAATTCTCTCTCTCCCATTTATTTAAAGGACTGATTGCACATTGTTCTTTGTCCAACGTCTGACATGGATATCTTGAGATTTTCATCAATGGCTAGATAGTGTTTATAACCAGGTGCCTGTTAGTCTGCTGTACCTATTACTGTTGATGTTTTTATGTGAATGGGTAATGGTTCCACTGTGTTGCCAAGGCTACTAACAAGACTATCAACTATGAAGCACATTGTTTCGGTGATATCATGAATAATGAAGATTAAGTAATTTACTCTGATGCCATCAATATTAGATTAGAGTTGGGCTGGCAACACTGATGATATACAATTTGGATGTTAGGAAAGTGGGAAATATATTATACCTATATCTGGTGGCAGAAGAGACTAAATAGGGTTGTCTACAAAAGTCGCCAGCTGACTTAGATGTTGTGTGTGTTTTAAGACCTTACAAACTATATTAATGACTTCTAATATGTGCATTTAAGGGACCTCATCAGTTATATTACAGACTGATGTTGTGTGTGTGTTTCCAGACCTCACAGACCATAGTAATGAGTTATGATATTGTGTGCCTTTAACCCTTAGGCTGCTGGTGGCTATTTTGACCAATACAAAATGATGCAAAAAACATGGAAAATTACAGAAACCCTGGCAGATGGGTACTCATATGACAGTACACAGTGAGTGCTTTCCAGTGAATACCAACATGACAGGATTTAGATGGTTTTCAAGAAGTTTGCGTCCTGTGCTTTGGATGAAAGTGGCCAGCATTAGAAGGGTTACTCTATATTAATGCCTCTGATATCTCGTCTATTTCAGGTGCCGTCGCAGACGCTGAGCACCTCTACCCAGCAGGCTCCGGAGTTGCCATATGTGCAGTACCACCTGCAGCCCGGGCAGTACCTGCCGTACCAGCCCGCGCAGACCCTCAGCCAGCAGCTCTCCCAGCAACAGCGCAACGGAGCGCTCCTTAACCGGCCGGCCGACCCCTTCCAACAATCACTCTGTATGTCCTCATTTCTCTTCCCCTCTGCTGGCATCCAAGGTAAAGGGTTGACAACAACGGCGGGCGCGGGGTGGGCTTACTTCTTCGATTTCTCGTCCAGCTCTCCTCGGCAAATTGCACCTGACCTCTTCGGGTGTGTCACGAAAAAAGGGATGACCAACTTATTTATGGTCCCCACTCACCGACTTGCTCTATCCCAATGGAAAAAATGTTTATGACAATACATTCAGTGACTAACACTAACTCTTGTATCGTCCCAATCGCAGAATCTTGCTCTATTCCTATGGAAAAATGTACATGGCAATACTTTCAGTGACCAACTGTCTTATGGTCCCGATCGCCAACTCTTGCTGTATCTCAATTAAAAACCTGATTCGGATAATACATTTAATGACCAACTGTTTTGTGGTCGCCTCTCAACAATTCCTGCTGTATCTCAATTTGAAAAAAACTGATTGTGAAAATACTTTCAGTGACCAACTGTTTTATGGTCTCTTTCACCCTTTCTTGATTTAAATGGAAGGATTTTTTTAAACATAGATCTTGAAGAAATAAAGCTGAAAATCCGTCAGCTGATTTAGAAGTGCCTACAATAACACACATGAGAAATCTGTAATAAGTAGAAAAGGGCTCGGTATAAATTTCCTGTAATGAGCTTTTGTGATGATTGAATACAGACATTTTGGATGTTTAGGTGCTTCCATAAGAAACATTAAAGATAGAGAGTTAGTAAACTTATCACTCAAACTATCAGAAATATAAGATGACTAAGAACAATATAAGAACTCACAGAAGGGTTGACGTTGAGTGTTTAGACCTAAGTATCATAATACTTTTTTAAATGATACAAAATTGAGCAAGAAGAGATAATTACCTGAATGTTAAATGCTTTTTGCCGAAGCTGGACTGGAAATCTTCTCTCTCATCTCATTTCGGAATACAAGTTTGGTTTGATTGGTTCTGGTTTTGTATGGACAGTTCCTATTGGTTGATGAGGAGGTGGAGGTGGTAGGGACTGTGGGTGTGGACCGCATGTTGTGCGCCTTGCATTGGATCAGTACGATTACCTGGATGACCACATGGTTGTGTGCGAATGTGCACAGGTTATGATGACATCATCATATCTTGTGTTGTTGCATGGAAATGATGAGTTATGTACAGGGTATGGTGACATCATCATATCTTGTGTATAGTAGAGTTGTGCACAGGGTATGGTGAAATCAGCATATCCCTGTGTAGTTTGTAGTTGCATGGAGATGATGAGTTGATACACATCCAAATAACTGTCTCATCACACTTTTACTCTCTTTCTCTCGTGAACTTTACATCATACCTCTCTTCACTTTACAGAAACTGTCTATAACATTCTTTGATATAATAACCTTGAAATTTTGCACAAATAAAGTTTTTTAGGGACAAGATTGCTCGAAATGATTTTCTTCAGAAACTATGTTATCGTTAAGAATGATGATTTCTTGTAGGACTATTTTGTAAAGTTATCTTATTCAAATCTCTCCTGTCATTTCTGCTTGTTTGGGTTATGATACTGGTTCTGGATGTGTATACAAGTCTTGATTGCCAGCGCATTGTCATATTCTATCCACAATGTTCAATATATATTTATATCAGTATATATATATATATATATATATATATATATATATATATATATATATATATATATATATATATATATATATATATATATATATATATATATATATACATACATACATACATACATACATACATACATACACACAAAATAAAATTTGTCAAATATTTAGTAATAATACAGATAAATGTTTATTTTTAAATGGTTTATCAATTGTTTTATACTATTTCAATTTTGATACCTGCATGATGTGCTCACTCAATGATGATTATAAATACTTAATAAATACTTCAAGCATAGGACCTACAATTTGTTAAAGTTATACCTCAGAATTAAATCCATATCCTTCTCCGATTTCTTTCATGTGGTACGAATAATCACCTGTATGTATGAGATCAAGTGATTGTTTCTTTACCCATACATGCCTGAAGATTTTTTGAAAACAACTTCAGAATTAGGCATAAATTCCAAAAATATTTAAGGAAGAATTGTCAGGTTCTGTTTACCATTTCTCCTTCAAACATTTTCTTTAAAATTCTCTTATCACTAAGATATAATCAATTTGTTTCTGTGTGCTACTGGCATGAATGAGCCTGCCCCATGGCCGTGTAGTCAAAGGTGTTGCCACTGCCTGCTAGCTGTCTCTCACCATTGTCCTGTTTCGAGTCCCACCCAGGGCATGTGAGAAAGATACCAGTTACAACTGGCTAGTCACGACTTAGCAGTAATATGGCAGAAAAAGTGACCAAATTCCAAGTGGCATGAATGGGAAGTAAGTTTTGTATTGCTCAGGTGATAATATTCCCTTTATTGACCATCTCCGATGTTCCAGGTCTGAACTCTCCCTCTAAGCATACCTATTCAGTGCGGGTTGAGAATGCGGTTCCCATGGTGACGCAGCCTCCGCAGACGCTCCAGATTCAGCCTCAGCTTATCACCCAGCAACAAGTGCCAACTCAGCAGTTCGTACCGGTGTCCATGATAGAGACCAATGGAAGGCAGATGCTATTGACGGTGAGGCAACGCTCAAAATAAGCGATTTCATTGTTTAACCTTCTAAATGCTCCCAGTTTCAACTGAATAAATTATAATGGGTTAAATTTTAAATTTCAATCCCTTTTATTCTCAGAACACAAGATTGGTGCCTAGGGAGTGTCTGATGCATGAATACCTATCTGAATAATGAATTCCAACGTTACTTCATACAAGAAAGTATTGTCATCTCCATTAAAAAAAGAATTGAATTATTAGAATGTTTTTTGGTTTTCAGTATTGATATCTTCACTTTCGTCCTTTATTTATGTTCTTTTGTGTTCGCCTTCCAGAATGCACCTATTACCTCTTGGTCATCCCAGCGCCAGGTGTTGGTGCCGTCATGGCAACAGTTGCCAGGGTTATCGACCCATCGGCCAGCGGCGGTCCAGCAGCACATTGTCCCAGAAACTCTGACCTCCACTGCTGTGCCCGACTCCTGGCGAAGGTCCCTCATGGTGGAAAACTTTGACCAAAGTTCCGCAGTCTTTCCCATGGTAAGTTGCCCATTGTTATCAAATGACCTCGATCCAAGGTGGAAAACTTTCAAAGTTTCACAGTCTTTCCCGTGGTGATTTTCTTATTGTGGAAGTTGATATAGACTTCTAGTGCAAGGTTCTGAAAAAATGTTATTTTCATTTGTTATTTGCTGTTTTTTATAAGGAAATCATCTTCACAGTTTAGAGAATGATCTGATCTTTGATTTGTCAAAAATCATGTGTCATTTCATGTACCTCATAAGTAAATCAAATTTATGATCGTTCAAAAGTTATCTGATATTCTTTCTTTAAAAGATTGAGTTGCTATTGGTATAATGGTTAAATCAAATTCACAGTTTAGGGAATGATCTGATTTTTGATCTTTCAAAGATCATGTGTTATTTCATGTATTTCATAAGTAAATCAAATTTATAAGTGTTAAGTTATCTGATATTTTTTTCTTTAAGTGGTAGTTATATTAAATCAGGTTGCTTTATTGCATTTTATGTTTAAAAGAAGCCATTTTCCTATAGTTTGTTGTTGTGTTTGTTTCAGTCGTCACAGACGTGGAATGTAGGGGTTGTTCAGCCGTCTCTCATGTTGAACAGGCATGCAAGCGCAAGTCAATCTAGCAATAGGAAAAGCAGCAAAAACAAGTAAGTTTGCAATCAAAAACCACATCTGCATGGAGGGGTAGAATTAAGAGTAACCTCACCAATTCATGATTAGAGCTTGGAAAGTATATGACACTTCTGAAAATAGTATTACAGGCGAACTTGGATATGACAGACTCAATGGGACCAGGAAAATTGGTCCGTCATATGCAAAATCCGTCATATACATATGACACATACTTGATATGCATGGGACTGGGACCAGACATATCGTCCGTCATATTCAAAAGTCCATCATACAGTGGTCCGTCATATCCAAGTTCACCTGTATTAAGTTTGTTTCTGTCTTATGAAAAGTGTATTTATTAATTTCTGGAATACTAATATTTTATGGGCATCTGTCTTATCATATAAAAGGAACAATATTATTTTCTAGTCTGGAATATCTGTGTCTGTCTGTGTTTTAAAAAAGGAACAGAATTATTTTCTGGTCTGGAATACTAATATTTCATGGGTTTATTAAGTCTGTCTCATAAGAAAGTGAATGGAATAGATTCTGGATTATTGATATTTTATGGATTAAGTAACTTCTGTTTCTGTCACTTGTATGTTTACTTATATTTCATGAGTTTACTGAAGTCTGTATCTGTCTTTTCATCAAAAGTGAATGAACATATTTTGGATTACGAATACTTAATGTCTTTGTCTCTTCAGGTATCAAAAAGAAGCAACAAGTCACCTATCCCCTGTAAAGAAGCGACCGAAGGAAAACACGCCGCCACACGCCACCGGGATCCGGAGCAGTCCCATCGCTGTTACGTCGTCACACACTTCGAGGTCAAGGGCCAAGGTCACCTCCTCGCCGAAGGTCGCCTATAAGGAACAGAGGCAAACTATCGTTATCCCAGACACGCCAAGCCCGAGTCCCGCTGTCAGCGTGATCACGATCAGCTCCGACAGTGAGGAGGAGGAGGGGAGCAATCACAGTCCACAGGGGTAGGTTTGCAGTCTCTCTACCCAAACCCAATTCGTGCCCTAAAAGGGTTCAATTAACCACCCTTTACAATTCAAAATATTGGTATTTCTCGCTGTGAATTGTCACTGATAGTTATTCAACCCTTCCAATCCTGGGGCTACTTTCGTCAAAAGCACAAGGACAGAAAGATTTTTGAAAACCATTCAAACCCTCTCATATTGGTATTCATTGGAAAGCTCTTGCAGATTCCTATCAGATCAGTACCCATTTGCCAGGGTTTCTGTCATTTTTCTGCATTTTCCACATCAATTTTCTATTGACCAAATTAGCCACCATTGGCACAAGGGTTAAGAGGGTTCAATTGACCACTCTTTGCAATTCAAAGTATTGATTTTCTCGTTAAGAATTGTCACAGATAGTTATTTAAATTGGGTGTGATAATCCAGCTTCAATTATGCTTCAGATAATCATCCAATTCATGAGTTATGCTCTAAGTTGTCAGGCCATTTATGTTTTATCGTCTGCCTTAAGTGAAGTAGTGTATGTGATAGTGAATATTGTTTGTTGTTTTCAGGTGTAAGGATGATTGCACGGCTTGCCACAACAACAGTATGACCCAGTCGTGTTCCCTGAGTGGGGAGAGCATCATCAGCACGAGCCCCGAGTCCGACCGTGAAGACCTCCCCGCCAGCAGCAGTAGCAGGGGCAAAGGTCAGCATCTACACAGTACGCTCTTTCACTACTCAAATACTAGTATTATTATAATTGTTGTTATTGTTATTATTATTATCATTATTATTGTTATTATTATTACTTTTATATCTCACTATTATTACTATTATTATCATTATTATTATTATTATTATTATTTTTATTATTATTATAATTATTATTATTATTATTATTATTATCATTATTATTTTTATATATCATTATTATTATTATTATTATCATCATTATTATTATTATTATAATTTTTACTGATATCATTAGTATTATTATCAATATTGTCACCATTGTTGTTATTGTTATTATTCTGTAATACTTGAATTATAAGAAAATCGTGATTAGTCTCTTGAGGAATCAACTTGAAAATATAATTTTAAAAAGCTATTACCTTTCCAAACAGTGTACTATATTTCAACACGGTATTGATAAGTATATTAGGTTTCTTAAAAAACTATTGTTGATTAATTTGCTTATAGTAAGATATTTGATCAAGAATATCATTTATAATTTAGAAAGTATATCCTTTATCTGCATTTGTTTTCCATGGTAACTGATTATTGTTGTTGCTGTTTCAGAGTCGAGGCATGACCGTGATAATGTAATTAGTTGTGTCACTGTCCAAGACAGCCAGGACTCAGATTCGGACGCTGATGAGCCTTCCAAGCAACGGCCTGCCCTTGTGTCCAGCTTCACGCCCGTCAAGGAAGAGTATCCCCGCTACTCCGGGGGCTCTGGCAGCGCCACGACGACAGGTCACCGTAGCAACAGTAATCATAAGGGTACGTCATCATCGTCAGGGTCATCCTCGAAGCGGCACACTCCTAGACATCACAGTCGCGGTGGCGGTAAAACAGCACCGGCCCTTGTACCAGACTTAGTCAGTGACACACTGCCCAAAACTGCTGCCCAGGTGATGATGGCGACGGCGCCGCAGCAGTTGCTAAGCAACAACAATCCCTATAGCAACCACCACCATCATCACCCCCAGCAACACCACCACCACCATCAGCAGCCGCCGCCGCAGCAGCAGCACATTCCAAAGACAGAGGTCCTGGACAACGCGGCGTCCAAGCGTCTTCTCAAGCACGTCAAGACGGAGATCCGCATGCCGCCTCTGCAGGTGGACACCTCGCCCGTCATGATGACGCACGGAAAGCGTGGCCATGGTCATGTGCAAATTTCGCCTCCCAGTCAACAGCAGCATCACCATGGTAACAGCAGCCGACACAAGTCGCGGCCGAACACGTTGAACCTGCTGGCTCAGCAGCAGCAGTCACAGCATCACAGTAGCGGTATCCTAGGGGGCAGCACTAACTCCGGTCACAAGCAGCGTCCGCCGAACCTGAACCTGGTGCCTCGGCAGTCTGGCATCGGTGGCGTCGGCCACAGCCAGCACTCGCCCCCAGTGCCCCATGTGTCACACATGGGACAGCCGCTCTACCTGACCACGGCGGGCACCTCGCACAATGGTCTACCCTCACACCAGGACTCCCATAGGTATGTACCATATACGGCTTTAATTTGGAGTGCTAAATATTTTGCTTTACAGCCCTGGTGGAGGTACTTAAACTATATATTTATTACTATATAGATGTGTATTTTCGGGATGTTATTTTGGGGCTATCATGGCGAGTGCAAAAACTGCAAAAATTAAATGCCTGTAAAAAATACCAGTAACACAGTATTATATGGAGACAAAATATATGCAAAAATTACCTGGAAAATGCTCAGTTAAAAAAGGTATAGAAAATGACCAAACAATTTGGTGCTACAGTCATGAAATGTTTGAACTCACTCTTGGCACAGACTTGAAGAGGTCTTGTTTAATTGATTGATTCTCGCATGTGCATAAATTTTGATGTTACTTCTCGTTGAGTTGAATGCTCCTCTCGCATGTGTTTGTTTTGGAATTAAATGCTGATGTAGAGATCTTTTCATTGAATTGATGACTAATTCATGTTGTTTATTTTCCAGGGACTTCCGTCGTGTAGCGCCTGTCCATGGCAGTCCAGTAACGCAGTATATAGTACCAGCCCACCAGCAGCCCCACATCCACATCCCGGCGGCGCACAGCCAGTACGGCGCGTTCTCCTCGCCCAGCACGGGGCCCCCGCCAGCCCACCAGAGCCCCCGCCATGTACAGTACACCACCCACCCCCTCCCCGCTCACGTACACCCGGTCCTGCACTCGCCCGGCCTACACTCCTCATCCTACCCCGTGCACGCCCAGTACGCGGCCCCGACGTACGTCAACTCGCCGACCGGGGGAAACGTCTACACGGCCTTCCCGCTCAGCCCAACGAAGACACGGCAGTACCAGTACTTGTATCAGACATTTGCAGGCGAGTGAGCCGCCGTCACTGAGAGGACGCTATGGGGTTCACAGATTCTACATCACGGGGTGATGGGCGGGCGAGCGAGCGATCGCTGCCTCGGGCGCTGGGCCCGAAAGCCACCACTGGGGTACAGCTCTTGGGAGTAACATTAGGATTGGTTTTCCAAACTTTTCTCTGCTTTAACGAGTGTTATAACCTAAGCTCATGTAACAGTGTTTGTTGGTTGTGAGAGAGAGACGCATCCAGAGCGAAGCCGGATTGTACCCTGAAATTTAATTGGTTGATCGATTGCATGACCAAGATGTATATTTGAAAGGTCAAGGTCACTTAAGGTCGAAGGTCAGATCAAAAAGTCAAGTCGATACTCTGGATGCAAGTAGATACCTCAGTGGTTAGTTATGCTTAATGTTATTTGAATTGGTTTATTTTATCAACTGCTTGATGTTTTAACTTAATTCAGTAGAAGGTCGTGGAAACATATTTTAGAATTTGCCTTACAAATTTGCTCTTTGGACATTTCTTTGTAGTTTGTAGTGTGATTTGTTGATATGTGAAATCTTAATTATCCTGCATATCTTAGAATTCAAATTGGATTGATAAATATTTTAATTTTTGCGGTAGCATGACTTGAAGAGTAGGCCGTTTTTTGTAGTGGTATGTTATTTGGTAGGAAACGTGGTTGTTAGCACGTGTGCTAGCTTTATCGAGTATTATTCTTGTGACGATCACAAAAAGTTGTGGATTTGAAGTATTTTCATATAACTGGTTTTTAATTATTATTAATCTTGTCATTAAATGGTGCACTTTATAAAATCAGGTAAGATAATTGTACGGTGTGGAGGATAATGGATGTGTTTTGGTGTGTTTTATTGCACAATGCTATAAGGGGCCTTAGTATTTCATGTTAGGGTTGTTCTCGTTATATATCCTAGTGGCTTTTGCTAGACATAGAAAATTATTAACTTTTATTGGACATAATCCTCTCATTTTATCTGTATCCTGTACTTAGGGCCAAGCTTTTCCATACTCCATATTATCTGGTGAAAATTATACTATTATAAGCACAAAGTAGCTTGTTTTTCGCACCCAAATTATATCCTCTATATTATCCTGTGTAGTGTATTCTTATTGGTATTGTTAGTTTAGTGTTCAAGTGTGATAGTTAAGCGAAGAGATGATGCCCTAATATGGAATGGTATGGTCTGTTTAGGTACCAAAGTGAGGCTTTGGGCAGCAAAGGTTTAATCCGCCATGAGCCACGTTATACAAGGGGCATCACTGGTGCAGATGGCTGCTAGTTTTGAAGGTCGTTTGAAGGTCATTGAAAACTACAAATGGGTGAAAGGCATTTTCTAAAGGCATATCTGATCCTTATCAAAAATAATCATTGTATGAAAGCTATCAAACTTGAATCATTAGTTCATTATATGGTTATTATCCGTCTAATGATGTATGCAACTTTTTTAGGGTTTTAGCCGATCAATGTGTAGGGGGCCCCTAGGTGTTGCGATGACTATATCAATCTTTTTAGAATTCAGGGCAGGTTGGGCATGTGAAGGCTACTTAAAGTTTAATAGTAACTATCTAGATGACAACAATGTTTGGTAATGTTTTGAAAATGAAGGTGATATTCTGAGAATATTTGAGGCCTAATTCCCTTAGAAACTTATTTCAAATATTTCTTGTAAATCACCTTCATAATTAAATATTTCCATGTGCATTAGGTCATTTGAAAGCGCTTTAGCTAGAAATACTACCCAATAGGTGATAGATATCTGATTTCACATTTGTTGAACTAAGGTCACAATTTTATATGTGCAGTATTTATCGCTCTTACCTTATGGATAACAATGAAAATGGCCAGCACACTGCTGTATTTTAGTTTTCCAAAGATTTGGAAGAGGCCCCTCTTTTTTGCGCAACACCTTCATTTTAAATGGCCTGATCAAATCATGTAGCTATGTCCCTGAATATCTCTGTATTTTAGGATCTTTTAAATCTTCACCTGAAATGGATGCTTTCTTTGAAGTCTATTTCATTGTCAGTTAAGATATTAATTTGCTTAATTAGCATTAGGTAATGAAATGACCCCAACTGCTAACAAACTAGTTAAAGTCGATACCATGGTGTATACAGCTGTTTATTCATCATGGTTTGTAATCAAAAACATTTTTTTAGATCAATTAATCATTATTTTAGCTTTTCAATGAACTGTTATGTTAGAATTAACTGCATGCATATTTGAATGGATTTTCTGAGCTCTATATGCATATATTGTATTTGATATTAAGGGTTTAATAGTCTGTTACAGTATTTTGCAAAAGAAGAATTGGGATAAGTTTTGCATGGCTTTTAAAGGAATACCTTTTGGTCAAAATTTATAGTTGTTGGTCTTTCCCAACATTTTGGCCATTTGGTTTTAAATGTAATATTGGTATTCATATTTAATGCTTCAATGATCATACTTTCTTGTCTGTTAAAACCTTGTAAGCTATCAGTCTTTAGCAAGCTTTGGATCTGACTTCATGCTAGCATTCATTTTAGTATATCTGTCCACCTTAACAAGATAAGATATTCTGTATGTCCACCTTAACAAGTGGGAATAGTCTGCCTATCCACCTTAACAAGTGGGGTTAGTCTGCCTGTCCACCTTAACAAGTGGGGATAGTCTTCTTTCTGTCCGGCTAAACAAGTGTATAGTCTGCCAGTCCACCTTAACAAGTGAAGATATTCTGCCTTGATGTCTCCTTCGTAAATGGGGATAGTGTGATCGCCAACTTGTCAAAAGGCATAGTCTTTCTGTCAACATTAATAAGAGGGGATATTTTGCCTGTCCACCTTAACAAGGGGAACAATCTGTCTGTTCACTTTAAGAAGTGGGTATAGTCTGCCTTTCAACCTTTTAACAACTGTGGATGGAATGCTGGTTCACCTTAACCCTTCCAATGCTGAGGCTACTTTCGTCCAAAGCACAAGGACGCAAAGATTTTTAAAAAACATTAAAACCCTGTCATGTTAGTATTCATTGGATAGCTCTCACTGAGAACTCTCAGATGAGTACCCATGTGCCAGGGTTTCAATAATTTTCCAGGTTTTTGCATCATTTTGTATTGGCCAAATTAGCCAGCAGCAGCAAAAGGGTTACCAGGTATTTGTGAGTATTTTGTATTGGTCTGAGAGTGACGATGTGGTAGCCATCTGTGTGGGTGATGCCCAGAGCCTGGATTGCTTAATAACCTTGCCAGTATTATTCTGTCTTTCATGTTCTAGAGTGTAGAGATTTACACAGCGTAGTAGTCGTCACTTTGACAATCTTATCACATGACCTAATGCAACGACCCTTGACGCAGGGCGTTGCGGCAGGATTGCATGGGGTCAAATGGGGGTGCCTAAATTTTTGCCCAGTTTTAGGGCAGCTGGAATGTGATGAATGAAGATGATGATGATGATGTGGAGAATGAACAAAATGATGATGATGAGATTTTTTGGAAACGAATGGAATATTAAAGAAGCATGCTGGTCATGTGATGATCATGTGACGGGTCATGTGACTGTCATGCGACCAGCAGGCAGTGATCTTGTTGACGTAATGATGTCACATGGGATAACAATGGCCGCACTATTTTATTTGGATGTGGGGTCTTGATTTGGGCATTGCGATTGGTCAGCTGACACGCCGAGACATTCCATAGTTTTGAGAATCAAAGAACGCCCCGACGTTTGATCCCGCTGGTTCTATGTTATTAATATCTCTAGTATATGGTAGGAAGCAATATACAATGCAGTTTTATCACATTTCATATGCTGTACTAGGGAAGCCCATCTATATTACATATTTTCATGCTTTAGACTGACGATCGTGTGATTAATGTATGTCAATAACGCAAGTAGCTGATATCTTGTAACCATAGAAAAGAGTAGAACTTTTCTCCTATATTTGTAAGATCCTATAAATTTTGGTATGGAATGTATGTACTATTATTGGCCAAATTTTGCATTTATGATCTCATATAAGCATATTGTAGATTTGCAGTTTACCGTGGTGGTAGTTATGGTGCACGAGGCATAGGACGGGTGTGTGGTTTGTAGTTTTAATGGTTGCTATGGAAATGTTTCATGTGTGACTTATTATTTTATTTTTGTCGTGTATCCTTGGGAATTTTTTCTAGTCAGAACGTAGTCTAACTACAAACTTGGAGCTCACTTGGCGGGGATTCACCGACGTGGGGGCCCAGGCTGTTGCAGTCATCAGTAAAACGGGAGGAAAAATGACTTGAGTTTTCAATGAAGGCACCACCGACTGAGCGGTTTTGTCATAGTTCATTAGTTTTCAGTAAAATACAGCCACGGTCCAATTACGGAAATGGACCATTATAATTCATCATTTAACTTACAAACTCATGATTTTGTTCTGATAAGTGGCTGCTATGCAAATTTGTGATGTAAAACATATCAATCTGAAGTAGTTTAATCTATTTTTATGCTCTAACTGAGATTGGAAAAGCTTGAATTGGCAAGAATGTATCTCAGGATAGCGAGTTGGGTTTGATACTGATAATGTATGTAAAGAATTAGCCAGAATTCACTTCTACCCCTTCCCATGCTGAGGCTACTTTCATCCATAGCACAAGGATGCAAAGATTTTTGAAAACCATCTAAACCCTGTCATGTTGGTAATCATTGGACTGCTCTCACCGAGTACTCTCAGATGAGTACCCATATGCCAGGGTTTCAGTCATTTTTCAGGTTTTTTGCATCATTTTGTATTGGCCAAATTAGCCGCCAGCAGCATAAGGGCTACTAATGACACTCCAGTTGTTGGCGGGTCTTAGTTTATAACAAGCTCATTTAGAAGAGACTTGGGTTCACTACTCTATTGTAGCTACCTGCAATTCTTTCGCTGGATCAAGTTTTGGTTCTTGGGACCAAGATTTGAAGGAAGCAACTGTCTTGACTGTATATTTGGCAAAGAAAGATGTATAATTGGAGATGAGGGCAATGCCTGATGTTGATTTCATCATCTCCTGTTAAAGCTAAAAGAAACTTGGAATTTTTCTACACCATGCTTTTATATTCCTATTTGCATTCATGATGAATTCTTGCTACCTTATATGGTAATTAATGCCAAATATGGTATGGTGTACAGACTATGTAAATAATGGCTAAGATGTAATGAAATCCACTCGGCGCCACCGCTTTGTGGATCAAGAAGTATTATTCTACGTAACATGCTCAGGCCAAGCCAAATAGAACAGGAAACGTGTCTCGTCTCTTTCTACGCCGATTTTTCGCGCCTTCCCTTTTTGACTGCAGCAGCGTATCCTCCAGTTTGTGTTCCCTTCACTCTAGTAGGTGTCAATTTGAGCAACAAGGTATGATAAAATGTGTAGATATACTAATAATAACGTGTATCATAGAGTTGAGATTATATTAATATGCTTGTGTATAGGTCTCTGTATAATGAAGTACCGGTATTGGTTTGAAGATGATGATGATGATGAAGATGATGATGATGATAACGAGGTTTTTACTATACAAGGTATAGTTTTATGCGAAATCACATGACAGAAATGTGCAAGTTCCTCTGCTGGTCTCGGTATAACGTGTATTTTTAATAATAATTCTATAGAGTTCTCTGGTTATAGCACATGTTCAAATCATATCAACACTGCCCTCTGGTGGCCTCTCTTTGAACTGTACTGACCTCTGACCTTCCATTTTTGCATGAATTATCAGAGGATTCTTTTTTATGGTATGATGAACTTAAAGTTGAGGTGATAAAGACTTGTAATTATACTTTGGAAAAAAATAAGCATTCGCCATTATTTTGGCGAATGCTGAAAGAAGTACAAGGAGCCTAAATGCATTTTTATTTTTTAAAACTTGAATTTGTATATTCAAATGTAGACTTGACCTGACTATCATAGAGTCAGTGAGTGATCTGACAAAAATGCAACAATTTGTTCATGAGGGTCAATTTGAAAAAAAATATCTGATGAAAATTTCCTTAAATGACTATTATAACTTTCATTCAGATATATTACTGAACATTTTATATTGATATACTTGCAAATGCACATACATTATCACAGGAAACTGAGCTTGACTGCCAAGTGTGTCCTGCTTTTGGCTTCTCTGATTGCTTATGCATGGGCAAATATGTTACTCATGAGGAACTTCTATGAATATATCTGTATGAATCTACTTGACATTTCATTGAATGATTTTGCATCAGTATTTTGACAATTTTACCCTTGTGGAATTATATGTGGATTTTTGTCTGACCACCATGCTCTTGTGGTGTACGGGTTGAAAAAAAAAGCAAGACAAGATTTCCCGAGATCTGCCTTCTCTGTTGCCTTTCACCAGAGGGCAAGTTTTTAACTGTCTGGTGAATCATATTGCCACAATTCAATATCTCTTTGTCAAGCGTTGACTTTCTGATTGTTTGTTTGTTTGCTCTGAACAGCAGCAGCATTCATAGAGCTCCCTCTCAGTGTTTATCATCACTATCAGTAGTAGGCGTGAAGAAGTTTTACCGTTTTCTCTAACTGTGACAAATATAGTCATCAGTGTCACACCATTGTGCTTTGGTATAATAGTAACGATGATGATTATGATAACAACAATAATGATAATAGTGCTAATGATAAAAGTACTGATTCTGTCTATGGTTAATCTACTCAGATGTTGAGAGGAATATCTCCCTAGTGCCTCCTCATTCAATTAATTAATTGATGATCTAATTGATTCATTAATTGATTGGTAATTGTTTCTTTAATTAATTGATAACTGATTAACTAATTAATTGTTAATTGATTAGTTAATAAGTTCATTTTTAATTAATAATCAAATTATTGATTCATTAATGGGTAATTGATTAATCAGTTTTATTGATTGATTCTTGATTAATTAATTGATTCATTAATTAATATTCATCTTACTCTCCTACTACTACTACTACTCTCCTAGTGGAACGACTTCATAGATATATATTCTTGAATGTATTTACCCTACAATTGTGTGACCTATTTACTATTAGCTCTTCTCCTATTTTACTGACTCTTGTGTGCAATATTGTGGAATCAAATAATAATAATAACACTATTTTCCTCAGCCTGTTTCTGCTCACATAATGTAGAAAGCTTTTGCAACAAACATGGATCTAGATTTTCACGTTCTTTGGGATCAATTTGGAATAAACTTGACTTTTTGAATGCAGTAAAATCATTGTGTTGTGTTATTGCTTCTTTACAGTGATTGGTTATAATTAAGATGCAGCAATTGGCCCTTATAAAGAAAAATCAGACACTCAACCCTTGGACACAGGAATATTATGATAACAAAGCAATATTCTGAGAGATATCTGAATAAAGTTGTATATCCTGCTTAGTTTAAAGCACCAAGTAGTTTTCAATAATACAATTATTCAGTTTTATTTTGAAGTCGATGTCTCATCCACATGATAAACTCACTTCATACGTCAACCAATAGATGTCCTGCGTTCACACTTGAACCAATAGATGTCCTTATTCCATATCTGAACCAGTAAATGGTCTTGGTTCATACTTAAACCAATAGATGTAATAGAAACCTTCCAAATCTGAACCAATAAATGGTTTTAGTTTGTACTTCCACCAATAGATGGCCATGTTTCATGCATATCTGAACCAATAAATTTTCTTAGTTCATACTTCAACCAATTGATCTACCGTGGCTTAGTGTTACAATGCCCTGCTCTCAATATAAGGTTGCAGGTTTGAGTCTCCGCTGAATGAGCAGATTGGCTTGGTTGCTATATAAATGTGTGGTGTTGGTGATGGCTGTCTTTGTTGCTTTTGCAACTGAAAAACACCTTGGAATTTGAACTATTCACAAAGAGAGGGGAATTTCTTCCCGGTTCCATGTTCCTATCTAGTCACAATATGATCTAAGCCGTTGAAAGCGACGTAAAAACCAATTGCTTCCTTCCATCAATACTTGAACGCTAAAATAGCATGGAGAACAAAGACAATGAATGCAACACTGACACAGATTTTGTTTAAATAATTTAATTCATTTACTGTACAAAAATACTTCACAAGTATTCTTCATTTTATTTACAAGAATCACTCAAATAATGATAAGTTAATCAAACTTTTCATTGCTATGGTGTCACATACAATATTAACTTAATGTTGGTTTGTTGACATAAATCAACATAAAAAGGAGAACACATTTTTGCATCAACTCTTATACAAATAAGTTTAATTCACCCACAATCAAATAAGAACTCAGTTCAAGCATATTTCTTCCCAGCAAGATTGTTTAACCACTTCATGCCTGACTATTTTGGGTAATCTTTCTCCAAAGAAACATCAGTATTTGGTAAATATTTGAGGAAAAGTTGTTCATCAAACCTCTATCTACAAGTTCACTCAAATAGTTGGCAAATTAAAGCTTCATTTCAAAGATATTTTCATATGTATGAAAGGTCCAGACGACACTTGTCAAGTAGATCTCCAGGCATGAATGGGTTAATTACGTTTTAAGACAATAAGTGACATCATAACATTGCTTCACCCATTGTGAATACCCCATGACTTATCTTCTCACAAAGAATTTTCTGGATTCATGGAGGTTTTGAAAAAGAGCTTTAGTTCTTCTGAGGATCTATTGCCCTTAGCCAATTCAAGCGTGGATATCTACTTGACAAGTGTCGTCTGGATCTGTCATACTTGTAAAGAAAACTTTTGAATGAAGCATAAATTTGAAAAATATTTGAAGGAGAGTTGTTGATAGAGTTCTGATGACTAACTCTCCATCAAATACTTACTAAATATTGCTCTAGTTAGAGAGAGATACCACCAAAAGAGTCAGAAGGTTATGGACGCTACAGGCATTAATGAGTTAAACCCATTCACGCCTGTAGCGTTCAAAACCACCTGATTATTTCAGGTATATCTCTTGAACAAAAGAAATTTTCAGAAAAAAATGATTGCAAAATGTTTAGCAGAAATTCAGTAAGAACTCTCTTTCATATATTTTCACAACGTATGTTTTCAAGTTTTTAAAATATCGAGACAATCTATGTCAGGGATATGTTCAGGTTTGACTGGGTTCAATAAGAATGGGGGGAACTTGTATACAAAAGTGGACACACTATATCAATGTATATACAAAAGTGGACACAATCTACAAATGTATATACAAAGGTGGAGACAATGCAATTACAATTGCCTTGAGTTTTCAGAAAAATGCCATCTTGCTAAATGGTACTTTCAAATAACTTGATGAACTTACAAAAGAGTTGTTAGTTTGGTCCTAAATAATAACATTTCTTCATATATTTTTTCAAAAGATGCTTTCACCAGAAAGCTTTCATCAAAGATGTAAGGCCCTTTTTGTGTGCAGCTTGTATGAATGGGTTAAAGCCCTTATTTTATGGTGACCAGAAAAAAATCTGCCTCTTTAGATAGTCAATGAAGTTTTTACAAATAAGTTAATAAAATTTGTACCAGAAAATTTGGGGTAACTCTCCTTGCCAAAGACTACTTGACCACTTATTGTAACATGTTCCTTCATATACAAAGAAGACTGTACAATCTGTATCCAATTTCAAGATTATTCATGAATGATCAACATCAGTTCTTGACTCACTAAGAAGTAATACATACTATGGCACAAGAAGTAGTCTACAGAATACTTCCATGAATACTTCAAGTTAAATGTCACTCAACAACATCATTATTCAGGTGGAATACAGCAAAATGCATAACATAAATGAACATCTCCACTTCTATAGTTTGTAGAGTAATCAGTTCCTGATTTGTGATAAATACACCACTCCCATTTGTACATATAGCACCGGTAGATTTCATCAGTATAATATATCTCATTGTTATAATATGTATCCATTCATGATATAAGTATAGTAAGCATCTATTCAGTTTTTTAATACATTGCTTTAACAAGTAGTCATACTGGAAATTCCATTACCAAATCATCTTTTTGAATAATTATACCATAAACTATCAATTTAATCAAAATGGTATCAATTCTACAGTACTAGAACCATTATACTGATAGAAATTGGAATTCCTTTCATCTAAAGCTTGTGGACTTCTGAAGTAAGTCAGTCAAAATATACTTTATTATTTTCTTATTTATTATTTTCATTATTTGATTATGTACAGAATGATCTATGAATGCCTGTGTAACCTTTGAATCAGCAACACTTTCACACAAACACAAGATTGCTGAAAAAATCTCTTGATTCAAATATAAACTAGAAGTTATTGCACAAAGCAAATTTATGTATTTAAACTCAAAATAAATACATCAAGACTGCCACTAAGGGATATTACCATATCTGCCCATTAAGCCAAACCTCTGAATCTTACTTAACCTTTATGCTGCTGGTGGCTATAATTTGAACAATACAAAATGATGCAAAAGACCGGAAAAATGATTGAAACCCTAGCACATAGGTATTCATCTGAGAGTACTCAGCATGAGCTTTCCAATGAATACCAACTTGACAGGGTTTGGATGGTTTTCAAAAATCTTTGCATCCTTGTGCTTTGGACGAAAGTAGCCTCAACATCGTAAGGATTAACCTATTAATACCTGGAGTTCTCCAAGTCCAATGTCTTCCGGTTCTATAATTCTTAAGAAAACAAATTTGTAATAAAGCATATATTCAGAAATTATTTGAAAGAAATTTGTTGATTTAATAGTGATGAAAATTTCTCTACCAAATTTCATTCAAAAGGTATCATCAAAATAGTAAGGCGTTTTGGCTGTTACAAGCATAAAGGAAATACAATATTTTACACTAACCCATACATGTGTGTAGCAGCCATAAAAGGATTGACTACTTCAGTGATATCTTACAAACATAAGTATCCTTTAGAAATATTTGAAGGAGAAATGTTCATAAGAACACATAACAACAACTCTTCTTCAAATAGTTTGTGAATTCAGGTGTTATTCTTAAATTATTTCATCAAGTATCACAGATCCAGACAAAACTTTTTTTGTGGGAACTCCAGGCAAGAAAGGGTTAATTTATAAAATACAAAAATTACACCTGGGGCCTATTTCACGAAAGTCGGATAATGGGTTAGCTGGCTAACTGCAAGCTTACCACAGGCTAGCCAGCTAAATTCGGTTTCCCAAAGAATCCTAAGCCAGCGGTTATCCTGTTGCCATGACGAAATAAGTCTGAACAGCTAGCCTGCTAGGAGCAGGCTAGCCGTTCAGGATAATGTATAGGCTGCACTAAATACTTCGAAATTCATGATAAACATTAGCGAAATATAAAGCCAAAACATGTACCATAAAATCCAGGAGTTTTCCTTCATAGTAACACCAAAAGTGAAGTGTTTACCTATTTCTAAAGGTGTCTACGTAAGCAGTAAACACAGATCTTTTCTAGCTATATCACGTTAAATACGCACGATCTTCTGCTGCTCAAAACAACAGACACAACAATGGTGCGCGTGCCGTTGGGCAGTGTCACGTAGAGGATATGGCGCCAGTTTCCAAGCACAACAGACAGCTAGTGCACGTCACGGCACGTGCGGATTGTGATTGTTGAGCAAGCACATAAGCGGCCTCATGCTGGCTAAGTTTAGCTAGCTAACTTTTTCTTCGTGAAACCGAATTTTCAGGATAAGAAAGATATAGGATAAACTTAGCTAGCTAAAAGTTTAGCTAGCTAACCAATTATCCAACTTTCGTGAAATAGACCCCTGCTTACAGAGATGACCTTTCAATAAAGGTCATTCAAATATGGTGCTTGAAAAAGGGGTTAGATGATAACTCAGTCGTACAGCCAAGTTGCCTAACTTATCCCCTCCAATGCTGAGGCTATTTTCATCCTAAGTACAAGGGATGCAAAGATTTTTGAAGACCATCTTAAACACTGTCATGTTGGTATTCATTGGATAGCTCTCTCTAAGAACTCTCAAATGAGTACCCATATGTCAGGGTTTTGGTCATTTTTCAGATTTTTTGCATCATTTGGTATTGGTCAAATTAGCCACCTGCAGCATAGGGGTTAATGAATATGTAATGCATTATCATTACCCGGATCTTACACATCATACTCCTAGATAACCTTGGTGCAAAGCCTAAATATAGGCATGAAAGCGAAATTAAAATGAAAACGCTCTTCAGAAAACACATTCCTGTGCTTTCTTTTCTTTTCTTGAACAATCTTACAGTTAGAAAAATACATGGCCAACATATCAGACCATCATGTCTAACATGGAATGAATGTGTTTGCTCACAGAGACACGTATACTAACCTTGCAAAATAATGGCACAGTCGCAAATGGATAAAGTCAAATCTCTGTTCATCCTTGAATAGCCATGTGTATTAATTCACTGAATTTTTAATTTTGAAATATTCTCAGTACAAGTCCTTTGCCAAAACATTATAGCTTTTTAGACCACAACATGCATGAATTGACCAACCGATGAAAAAAACATGTAACTGAATGCAATGACTACACACATCATTGCTACTATATACGTTGATATCTAATTAATATTTTTCCTTGATACATTTTCTGAAAGGTTTTAGCAGCAGAAAGTTTTTGTCTTTTTCGATCACTGCAGCCATGTATGGGTTTAACAGTTAGAAAATAGCAAAAATACTGTAGAATATGAAATTAATCTGAGGGGTTTATTCTGCCAAACTTTTCTGAGTGGGGTCAGTTTTGTATAATGAATGTTGGATGTATTATTACTGTCATTAGAATATTGACCTTCAATAGGGGTTTTTCGTAATAAAAAATCTCAGAAAATTCCAAAATCACAAATTCGGTTAATTTGCACCTCGGGTTAATTTTCTATTCTACAGTACCGCACAAGATGATGACTTCACACATCACTGCTGCTCTGTAGTGCACGCAGTTCATTCCTCAGCACTTGTGATAACGCCTCTCGGTCCAAGTCGCTCAGAACTAACCGCGTTTCCCCATAGGGGGCGCCACCAGCTTGCCTTACATGGGCGCTGGGCGTTGATTGGATGGATGAGATGTTGGGAAGATGGGTCGACGCCCGTGGTGTGTCAGTCCTCAGTGGGCTGCTAGTCCGTGGAATATTTGAACTGGGTAAGTTATTAGGTATTGCCGTCCGTGTTAACGAACCTTGGCTTAATAATCGCTCCAAGGCGGATTTTTCCGGGTATCTCCCACCCTGACTAGAACTCCTCATCCCCGGATCCGCCTCCATATATGACCCATCCGGTTTCCCACTGGATAACGTGGATGGACTTTTTACTCCGCTCCCTCCAGAGTGGTTGCTTCTAGGTGGTGTCGTATCGGCCAATGGGAACGCGTCTTTGAGAAGTCTATTGGTGGTATCCGCATCCTGTTGTTTCCGTAGCGAGTCTAGTTCTTGCTGAAGGTAGGCCTCGTTTATGAGCTGCTGGGCCGTCTTCCGAAGCATGTCGTTCTGATCCTTCTCAAGCTTCTGCTGCTGCTGTTGCCGTAGCAACTCCTGGTTTCTATGGATGCGCTCAATTAATTCCTAAAAGAAAAATTCCATCTTCAATAAAGTGTGCATTAGATTATTGGCTGTTCATAAAATGCCTGAATTTTATATCATTAGATTATCTGTGGCAAAATGCCTCAATTTTAAATCATTATAGAAGTAAGTAATAAAGTATAACTGGAAATATTTTTTAAATAAATATGAATATAATTTGTCTGTTCAAAAATTGATATAATTTGCATTCAATAATGTGTGATAAACTATGTTCCTTCCAAAAAAGCCCCAATTCAAAATGTTATGTTCCTGCAATTTGTTTCTCTTTTAGTTTTCCAATAGCTATAAAAGCCTGAGAGAAATAGATACATCATATTTTGCCCAGAACCCCAATGACAGAACAGAGCACACTAGGTGAATGGCAATAAAATCTAGCTGTTGCACATGCAGCCATTCAATATTCTTTGCATAGCAAATTAATGAGTAGCTGGTTGGCTGGTTTAGCATAATAGGCAGCCTGTGAATACATTTAAGCTCAGAGGACCCTAGGAAAAATATTGCCCGAATGTCATCGTTTTTTAAAACAAAATCGATGAAAATCAATAAAGTTAAAGTCAGTGGAACAATAGAAAAATTACTTTCCCTCATTAATAGTGAAAACAAACTACAAATCTCAAGAACTTTTTCATACAAAATTATCCCTTAACAAATAAACAAACAACACATTTCAATAATATTTCTTTTGTATAGTCATCATTATGACAATGTTTGATCCTGTGCTTATGTTGCACTACCATAGATTCTCAGAAATTCAGACCACCTTAGGGATTTGGGCCACTATAATTATTTTGCAAAATAATCAATGGGAAATCTGGGCAACCCTCAATCTATTGCCAGTTGTCATTTCATAAAATATGGACCGAGCTGTAAATCATGCTGTCATACAACATCCTGAACCCAAATCATACTTTTTAAAAAGTGTCCTAAATTACTTAGAGTTTATGGTAAGTGTACCTGTGAGGGTATATTATAGGGTGCGGTGGCCCACGCTGCTCGAGCCTGCTGCGGTACCATGTAATTGTCTTGACCAATCACAGGGAGAGGCATCACAGGCGCCCAGACTAACGTCTCGTACTACACACACGTGCGCAACGGAGAAAACAGCAGCGTGATTAGATACAGAATAGTTAGTGAGGATAGAGGGCATCAATTAAACTAACATTATATCATATCAATGCATTTTTGATTTAACCCATTCATGCTTATCCCTTATAGTGCAGTTGGCGAATTTTTCCGTTACAAAATGATGCAAAAAACCTGAGAAATTACTGAAACCCTGGCACATCTGAGAGTACTCAGTAAGAGCTATCCAATGAATACCAACTTGACATGGTTTAAATGGTTTTCAAAACTTTAAGATGAGTACACATGTGCCAGAGTTACAGTCATTTTCCCATTTTTTTGCATCATTTTGTATCAGCGAAATTAGCCATAAGCAGCATAAGGGTTAAACAGTAGAAATAATCTTTCATCCAGTTAATGAACAAATTAGGACAGTTTCTAAAAGTTCAGCTTCCAAAAAGCTTGACTTGAATTAGATGAATAGGCACTTCTATTACATGGAATAATCATCATAGATAATAAAATGATTTATTAATTATTTATAATTGATGCCCCCAGATCACTGAAATGCAAGTGTTCATGCAAAGGTAGAAGTTAGTGTTAGTTCAAAGCATAATATGTGCAGTAATTCTAAGTCCTATTCATAGTTTCTTATCCATTAACTCATTCAGGCTTATAGCACCCAAAACATCTTGACAACATTTTCAAATCCAAACTGACCACAGTATTTTACAGACAATATCAAAACAAGAAGGACGCTAATAGCGTCATAGGTGTATTTCAGGAAGTATTAATAAAGCTATATTACATACCGATTTTGCTTTATATTGAAGGTCAAGATGATATCTATTGATGGTCTGTGCTGGGGCTTTTGGTTCTAGTTGTTGAAGACTGTTATTAAGTCGTGGTCTGAGTAGTATGTTGGGATGGTTGTGGCGGTTGCGGTCGTCATGTTGGTGTAGACATGAATATGGCAGAAAAAGCGAATAAAACACGAAAATCCATTTCCTGTACAGGGGCTTGATACTTAGATAATTAAAATACCTCTCGGTCATTCAACCTTCTGGTTTTCCTTCTCTGTCATTTGACCCCATTCTGACAACATGTCATCCGAATCAAATAATAGGGATGGTAGAATATATATACATATATATATATATATATATATATATATATTAGGGCTGCACTCAACACTCACGAACTCGAGTGGCTCGAGCCCTGGAGCAAACTCGCCGAGCTCGAGCTGAAATTTTCTAATCGTGAGCTTGTCTATGTTGGGAACACACACGTAACACAGAGCACCTAACACAAATTATCAACATACATAACTGCTTATCGCTGTCATGTCTTCTTTACAATCTCCAATGTAAACATTCAAGCGTTGTTGACCTTTGTACCTCGTCAGCACGTTTTATAATTAAATAAACATGGCAATGTTAATAAATGTCTGCCGATAAATATTTATTTCTTAATAGCTGGGCTGGAAAATAAGTATTTTTTTGGAAAATCGGAACGTCCGCGAGCTCATGAGCTCACGAGTCAAACGGGTGGTGAGCTCATGAGTTGATCTCCCTCCGTGAGTGCAGCTCTAATATATATATATATATCATGCTGATTAATGCTATTGTGGTTAGAAGCTCCTTTTTAATATCAATATGAAATTCCTATATTAAAAGGGACATGACTTGTTAATACCATTTTTATGTAAATTTATACTAAACTGATCTTTTTTTATTTCATTAACTGAACAACCACATAATATCCATGTAACTGAGGGAGCTACCACATAACTCTGTATTCCATTACCCCTACTGACTTGAAAGATGGGATGTCCTAGTGTGTCCTAGAGCATAAGCAATCTGTCCTTTTTTCTTTGATGGCTGAACCCTAATTGCCATAATGCATGGTCATTTGGGGGAGTAATGTAATTTGGTTACCATGGTCCAGCAGTGTTCCTCTAACACAGTGTGTGGCCAGAAATGAGGCAGTGTTTGTCAAGTAACTTGTTCACTTCAACCATCAACATTCATGGTCAGTTTTAGGGGAGATGTGATCAGGTGTGAATGGTTCAGCAGCATACATCTAAAGGTTTTTGGTCAGTTATAAGGTGAGTAGGCTCAAGTCAATTGTCAAGATGATGACCTCAGTCAGATAAATGCATCTTTGGCCACTTGAGTATTTATCTTGTAAAGTGGAGGATGCTGGGCAGCTGTGGGCATGCTCAGTTGTTAGGTGTGTAAATTCAATCAATTCTGTTACTCTGATAGTCACATAAGATCATCCTTCAACTTGAATATAATTTTAGAATGCAAATGCTCATTTTATCTTTTGTTGGTCCTCCAAAATATATCACTACAGATGAAAATCATTTCAAATTGTAGAATAGTATCAAATGAATTATAGCCTTTAGTAAGTTCAAAGATGATTTTGTTTTGCCCCATTTGCAGAATAGACATGGGTTTCAGCTATTTGAGCCTTTGCGTTTGACCCCCTGATGGAGGGTTTATGACAATCAGACGTTTCTAATTACCGGTATCATATCTTATTGGTGTGTTGACAATGAAATTATCTTGGTCTGTTTCGGTGATATTTTGGGAGTAACTTGAATTACTCTCCAGACAGATGCAATGACAATACCAGATACAGCAGTTGTCTCATTACATAGTTATTATCCCTTGAACCATCTCAAAGTTTTACCTTAACATTGGTTTTGAAGGAAAATGAAATTTACTACTTCCAGTTTTTTCAAAGTTCATTTTTTACGATTGTGAGGCACAAAGAAATTCCACAAATGGGCAGGATGTATTATTTAGAGTCTGTTTTCTTGAAGTTGAAAGTTCTTTTCCGGTTCTAGTGGCGAAATTAATAAGTAAATTGAGAATTTCGCCAGGGTTCCTAAATCAACATTGAAAAAAGCCGTTTTTGCCGTTTTTTCCCAAAGTCGCCATTTTTTTCAAAAATAACAAACATAACAAACAGGCTATGATAATAGGGTAAAAGCCCTTTTTCTTGCGAACAGTTTGATGGGTCATTTGTAACTTTTGACCAAGAAACGGCGACGTGACAATTTTTTGAAAATAGTATGTTTTTTGTGTGAAATGCATATCGAAGGGAAGCCGTAACCTCGCCATTGTCAAAAAAAACAACGCCATATTTTTTTCAAAAATAACAAACATAACAAACGGGTTATGATAATAGGGTAAAAGCCCTTTTTCTTGCGAACATTTTGATGGGTCATTTGTAACTTTTGACCCAGAAACGGCGACGTGACAATTTTTTTGAAATAGTATGTTTTTCGTGTGAAATGCATATCGAAGGGAAGCCGTAACCTCGCCATTGTCAAAAAAATCAACGCCATTTTTTTTCAAAAATAACAAACATAACAAACAGGTTATGATAATAGGGTAAAAGCCCTTTTTCTTGCGAACATTTTGATGGGTCATTTGTAACTTTTGACCCAGAAACGTTTTTTGTGTGAAATGCATATCGAAGGGAAGCCGTAACCTCGCCATTGTCAAAAAAATCAACTTCCGGTTGTAGCGAATAGCTATTTTTTCGCTTCCAACCTGAAGTTGGAATTAAAAATGATTGAATCAGATAGATGAGGATCTCATCTATCCCGTAGGTACTCATATTTAGATCAGGGGACGATAACTAGGTAAAATTGAAAAAAACCGGCGAGGAACCATGAAAAATTGACTTATCGCCATGGTCAACACGTCATCACCGATGCGTAATGACAAATATCTCGAATTATTTTGGATTTTCCGAAACCAAAAGAATTAATCTAAAAACTATAGATACTTGGCTTGTTAAAACTTTTAGTTACGCAATTTTAAAGATAGAGATGGCCACAAATCAAAGCTTTGAAATCGGGGTTCAAATTTCGCGAAACTCAATATCAAAATGGCGGACCGTAACCACGCCAATGTCAAAAAATAAAAAAATAAAATAAAAATAAAAAGATAACAAAGAAATCGGAGGAAAAACTGAGTATACGCAAATGTATGGCGAAATGAGTGAGATGGAAAGAGCAAGTCAAACACAGAAATAGAAATGGGAAATCGAGTGCCAAGTAATACCGGCAAAAATGAAAACGGATTGGCCAGGCGACGAACAAATGCGCGGTCGAGCAATAAGCAGACAAAATACCCAGATTATCACTTCCAAATACCTGAGATGAGTAGATGTATTTCTCTGCAAATACCGACTCCGCCAACAAAATGGTAACTACGAAAAACGACAACCAACAACCATAACACATAAAAAAAATTCCATACATCCATAGCGTACTACATCAATATACAAACATAAAAAAATGCCATAATCAATAAAAGCCGCCGAAAAAAGACCCACCCCAAAAAAATAGAGACGCCAAGATTCGATCCAGCGAACCTGCTCAAAATGACCCACCGTCTTACCACTGGACCACGACAAAGGTCACGCGAGTATCACCAAAATTGTAATACTTAAATCAACTATCGCCAAAAACGATCAAAAATAAAAAATAAAAACCGCCCGCAACCAAATAATATCTTATACTTAAACGCAAAAAGAATCCCAATCATACAAGAAACGTTCGAAATCAACAAATGACGGCAAAGAACACAAAAATCCAAACCACCCGAAACACGTAATCCGAAAGATACCGCCACTTCGCCACGGAAACACAACTCCACTTAAACAAACGCTTCGATATCATCAACGAAAATCGAAACTAATACCACATAATACATAACACAATTCTACACAAACAAAAATGAAATCGTAACCGCTACAACAACTAAAATCAATACAAAACAACGAAAAAGACCAACACAACAAACCGGAAACACAGCGAAAAATGTCTACAAACACCGCCTCCACATGCCAATCAAAAATCTCCGAAGACAAAAATGGTTAACCAAAACAACAACCCCACGAGGCAGAGCCTCAAGAATGCCAACCTGATTCGAATGCTCATGATTGGATACCAGAGAGTGACACCACCCCACAAAACCGCCTCCACGTGCCAATCAAAGATCACAACCCCACGTGCAAGAGCCTCAAAATAAACCAACCCGATTCGATTGGATCCCAGAAAGAAACGTCACAACACAAACACCGCCCACACGTGCCAATCAAAAACCAGCGACGAATAAGTGGCCAAGCAATAACAGCCCCACGAAGCAGAGCCCCAAACAAAGGCAACAACACAGACCAACTCGACACGCGCCAGGCAGACCAACTTGACACACGCCAATTACAACTAACGTCCGAATCTAACGTCCTAACCACATCCGTCCAGGAGAAACCTCATGCCTTAGAGAAATGATAATGTATTTCAGTTAACTGAAATACATAAAAAGGTTAATCAGAATCGTACCAAAAACTCTCTTTCAAATATTTGGTGGATTTATTCAAATTCAAAGTTATTTCTATAAGTATCATAAATCCAGATGGGATTTGTCAAGGACTGACAGATTAATCAAATATTTTTGAAATGATAGTGTTTTTTTACTATTATCATCTCCACATAGTCAGGTTGTTTTGGAGTGTATTGGTGATAGATGGGTAAAAAGTTAATCAAAATTATTTCAAACGTAAATAATAAGAATTTTTTATGAGCTATAAGATAGTTCTGCAATACAAGATAACTATTATTTTTTTCATTTTATCAATATTTATAATCATCATCTGAAATCATAAATGAATTTAAGTGAAATCATCACCTAAACCTTGGAAGGTATGAATAAATCAACACTTATCATAAAAGCAGGGTAATATAAATCCATGTAAAGTATCTTGAAGAATAAGATAAGGTTAATTAAATCAACTATAATCCAACACATAGCTGATTGTTATCTGAGGTAAGAGGATTAAATAAACTGACCCTAAGTGAAGGATTAGCTTGCAGGAAAGAAGCTTATAACATGCAATAGAAAGACCAGTGTAGCCTAGGACTGAATGGGTATAAGATAGACTGCCTCTCTGTCAAGAACTAGGCATGCCAGAGAAAGCCTATAACATGCATACTAAGGACCAGTGTAACCAAGGACTGAAAGATTAAGATAGACTGACTCTTTATTAAATCATAAAACTCCCAGGATAGAAGCACATGCAATAATTTATGTGGATCAGCCTAACTAAAGGTTGATTAGGGTTAAATAAACTGCCTTTTGTTAACAACCCATTAATGCCCATAGAGGTCAAAAGCACACTGACAATTTTGATAAAATCTTACAGATTGCAGCATATTTGGAAAACTATTAGATGGAGATATGTTGATTGGATTACTAACATCTCTCCTTCAAATATTTCGTTAACTTATTCTTAACCCTTATGCTGCTAATGGCTAAGTTGGCCAATACGAAAAAATGCAAAAATCCCGAAAAACCACGGAAACCCTTGCATATGGGTACTCATGTGAAAGCATACTCAGTGAGAGCTATCCAATGAGTATCAACATGACAGGGTTCAGATGGTTTTCAAAAATATTTACGTTCTTAGCCACAGCAATGGAACGATTAATTACACAGTTATTGCCAATAGTATCGTAGACCAAAACAACAATTTCTAGAGGAAGCATGAATGGGTTCAAAAACTATAAGCATGCAATGCAGAAAAACAGCAGAGAGTGGGTATTATTCAGTGGGATCCTAAATACTCCAGCTTATCTATTCGCTGTTACCTGATTGGTTAAGGGGCCAGCGTGGAGCCCGCTGGAAGAGTCCCTGGGTTTCGGAGCGACTGCTCTCATATTGCGACCCAGCTTTATCACAGGCTAATGAGAGAGAAAGGTGAAAAAATAAATAAACATTTCAGTGAATGAAAACAAGGACCTAAATCAAGAAATTAAAATGGAAACAAATCAAAGTACTGTAGGTCATAAATATTAATCTCTGTTGAGATTAATATTTGTGGCCCTCTAACAGAATTATAAACTTATCTTATTTGTTTAATCCTATACTTTATACAAATTTGTGTGTGTGTGTGTGTGTGTGTGTGTGTGTGTGTGTGTGTGTGTGTGTGTGTGCGTGGGCAATTTAAGTGTATGTGCCTTCCTTTCACATCCTGTTATCACTTCAGAATATTTCAGAGTTTTTATGAACATTCTAAATATCCATCAGTTAATTAATAGAGACCTGCATCCTGGAATCATCTACATTACCACTGTTACATCAGATTGATTCCTATATGAAATATATCAGAAAATAACCAAAAAAGCATGTTAGAAAGCAGAAATAGATTGAGCATTAAATTCACTTCTATTGTAATATAAGTTCTATAAGTTTTTGAGCTGGACCCATGACTCACCTGATGTCCCTCCCCCTCTGGCTTGTCCTTTTTCCTGAATCTCTGATTTCGGCTCTCCTGCATTCGCCTGCAATAGGAGTATCAGAACAATAAAATAACAGTCTACTTTCGTCCAAAGAACAAGGGCACAGAGATTTTTGAAAACCATCTAAACCCTGTCATGTTGGTATTCATTGGAGAGCTCTCACTGAGTACTCTCAGATGAGTAACCATCTGCCAGGGTTCCAGTCATTTTCAAGGTTTTTTGCATCATTTTGTACTAGCCACCAGCAGCATAAGGGTTAATAAATGCAAACTTTATTATAGAATGCAATTGTTGGATATGCATGTATGTATAGATTAATCGTAGATCCAATCACAATTGTGAGGTCCAAAAATTACCACAATCAGAATGTCAAATGATTGGCTAAAAATCAGTTATATTTTTAACCCTTCCAATGCTCAGGCTACTTTCATCCAAAACACAAGAACGCAACGATTTTTGAAAAACATTTAAACGCTGTGGTGTTGGTATTCACTGGATAGCTTCTACTGAGTATTATCAGATGAGCACCAATATACCAGAGTTTTTGTCATTTTTTGCATCATTTTCTTTTCACCAAATTAGATTCCAGCAGCTAAAGAGTTAACACATAGCATATTTACCTGGCTGCATGTCCAGGGAGACTAGAATCTGGCTCCAACAAGGGTTCTATCTGTGCTTGAGTTTTCTGCCAGGCGTCTCTCTCCAGCTCTTTACGGCGTGATCTCGCAGATTTCTCACGTTTCTTTTTGTCTTTTTCACCTCCACTCTCTTGTCGCATTTTCTCGCGTTGTCGCTGTTTGTTTCGGTATCGCTCCAACTCAGCCTTCTCTTGAAGTGATATAGACATGTCCTCTCCAGGATCTGAGTTAGACTTGAATTCCTATACAATATCATGATAAAGAATATACTTTAGAAATACTGCTCTTTTTAACTCTTCCAATACAGAGGCTACTTTCGACAAAAGCACAAAAATGCAAATATTTTCAAAAACCACCTAAATCCTGTAATGTTGGTATTCATTGGATAGCTCTTGATGAGTACTCTCAGATGAGTACTAATGTGCCAGGATTAGAGTAATATTTTAGGATTTTTGCATCATTTTATTTTGGCCAAATTAGCCACCAGGCCAGCACCAGAAGGGTTAAAATGTCAAGTGGTAGCTCAGATCTGTATGTATATACACATTCCTGGTAGTAGTCAAAGAGACTCTTCTATAACTGAATCAAAGATGCTTTCTATATACATGTATCTAATTACACCTTAGAAATATTTCAACCACAGATAGTTTCCATTTCTAATTACGAAACTTTACTGAACTATCCTTTGAATTATTAGCATGTGTCCAAGACCAAGATATTCAACTGAAAAATTGCTGTATCGACATAAAATGTATAATATACAAAATATGCCTTTGTTGGAAAGATACCTCTAAATGTGAAGATTATAGGCATCAAATTTTATTCAATTTGCAAATTCAATATATTTTTATGGGGATATATATATCGCTAATCAATACTACAGTGTCTATTCAATCAATTCTACACAAGAGTATTCTGAGGGACAAAAGGTTAAAGTGTAAATATCACACATTCTGTTTCCTTACATAAGCGGATCTCGGTCTGCTCTCATCCCTGCTGACCTTTGACCTCGGTTTATCAGAGTCTGTATCGCTGAAAATGCTCTCGCTGATGGGAGACTTGACAATAGGCGGCATCGAGGAGAGATCGGTTAATGGCGTCGGGGCCACGGCGGAGCGGAATCGGACAGGCGGCACTGCGGCCGTGTTGCGCTGAGGTTTGTCGAGAATTCGTCCCATCTTGGCCACATGTTCAAATAATGCAGCTTCATGGTGTCCCGACTGGAAACGATTAATTAAGAAATTAGTAATGAATAACTTCACTCCAAGACATAATTTTTGTAAGTTTATCCATTCATGCAAAAAGCTCTCTAGAAATTAAATCTATTGATTCTCTGAATCTATGACACTTTGGATAATCTTATGTTGGTAATTGTGTTCGATGCAGAATTGTAAGTAGTATTCTTATCAATATCTCTTTATCAATCCCTTTGTGCACTGGGAGAATAAATGTGTTAGCCAAATATCAACTAGAAATATACTTTAATCCATTTGTTAAAGGGAGAAACATTAGAAGACTGGATCGTAAAACTGACAAGAACAATGACTTTCAGTCAAATATTTCTCAAAATATTGTCTATATTTATTAGGATATTGCTTTAGCCTGAGGGTATGCTCCAGAAACGAGGTGAAAGGGTTAATTCCTCACCTCCATACTTTTTATCGTCACATAAGTCCAATGGTCACATAGCATGCTATAGAGTTTATACAGAATTGCTATACGGAATATAAGTCATTGACAAAGGGTGCATGTATTTTCAATACACTTCAGGTTCATAAGTTGATAAGCTCATTATATAGTGGATGCCAAAGCCGTAGAAAGTTTGGTACTTTGTCACTGGTTTCTGTCCAGTATTTCTCTGTGGAACGTCTTTTAACCTTTCCAATGCTGGGGCTACTTTCGTCCAAAGCACAGAGATGCAAAGATCTATGAAAAATCTAAACCCTGTCTGATGATGTAGGTATTCATTGGATAGTTCTCGCTGAGTACTCTTATCTTAGTACCCATGTGCCAGGGTTTCAGTCATTTTTCAGTTCTTTTGCATCATTTTGTAATAGCAAAATTAGTCACCAGGGCTAAGATGTTTCCATATGTACATTAGCCTAAAATTATGCTTCAGATGATGTTAAAGGGTCAATTCCTCACCTCCATACTTGAGACGGATGCGAGGCTTTCGTAGGATGCCACCAGTTTGCGTCCTAGCGGCCTCGCCTGCACCTCGGAGCCCTCCAGTTCTCGACGGAACCGCTTAGGAATGCGATCTCGAGGCTGGACCTCTAAGCTCCTCTGCTTGATACTCAGTGAATCTGTGTCGGTGTCCTTCGATGTGGTCGATAAAGCACTGTGAAAAACATCAAAGAAATATATCAAAATTTTATTGTAGAAAATCATAGTTAATCTGTTTTGGTATCCTTCAATAAAGAACTGAAATTCCTAAAAGAAATATATCATACCTTTAATGCAGAAAATACTAGTGAATTTGTATTGGTATTCTTCGATGTGACTGATAAAAAACACTGTAAAACATTAAAGAAATACTTCAAAATTATATTGAAGAAACTTCTGACAGTTTTTACAAACCTTGTGTTTTTTTATCACTGAAAAGCAACACTTTCAAATATAATCACACTTTTCATAATAATGTGCTAAAATTCTGGAAGAATTGACATTTATGTTTCATCAGATGCATTCCTCACTTCCATTTCGTATATAATCTTCTAAGTAATCATTTCATAAATCTTCAATAGAAGGCCAAGGTAGGGGGGTTGTCCAAGGCAGCAGGAATTTACAATACTGATTAACTCTACATCACACAGCATGTTTGCAGTATCACCCAATTGATTTGGTATCAGCCATTGAATTCCACAATCAGGAGTTTCCTCTTGGATACATAATTCTACAGTTCAATGCTGAAAGACAGCACAACTAGTAGGTCCAATGTTGCCTTAACCCTTCCAATGCTGAGGCTACTTCTCGTCCAAAGCACGAGGAAGCAAAGATTTTTGAAAAACATCTAAACCCTGTCATGTTGGTATTAATTGCAAAGCTCTCACTGAGTACTCAGATAAGTACCCATTTGCCAGGGTTTCAGTCTTTTTAGGTTTTTTTGCATCATTTTGTATTGGCTAAATTAGCCACCAGCAGCATAAGGATTTACAACTCTGCAAAGATTAAAACATTTTCTTTAAACTTTCTCCCTATGAGGTGATTGTGGTTGCAGCCTTGATATATAATTCTGGCAGGTTTCTCAGTACATGTGTTTCCCCCTACCTCAGTCTGAATCTTTGATGAGGATTCCGTAAGTGAACATCAATGTACTTTGTCAGGTACTAGACTGTAGGTATCTAGTAAATCATATTCAATTTTATCTTTATTTGTGATAGCAACATAAAAAGAGTATCAGCAAAATAAATGTATAAAATAAAGTTGATAATTAAGTCTCCAGAGGCGAAATGGCACTAGTAGATCAAAGTAGAAGAAATATTTACGATTTGTCATTCCTTCAAGGAAGGAAGAATGAACACAATTAAATGCCAACAACATTATAGAGAAGACTTTTCCTTAACAAAATGACTGTTAATAGTTAAACCTTGATAGTATGGGAAAACCTCTAAGAGTAAACAAAAATTACCTCTCAAAAGATTTGCCTGCTAACATCAATGTTAAACTCATCATTGATACATGTATGTTACTTATGAAAATTTAAAAAATCTTGCAAAGTAAAAACCTCTATAGATGATTTTCCTGCTGCTTTAAACATAATGGCAATAGAATCCCTCTCCAAATGCAGATCAGCCTTCTAGAGAAAACCTAGCATGTTCCTCACATCATCCTATAAAATTCCTGGGTAATTCCTAGCTTCATTTGGTAGAGAATCGTCGATAGTACATGTAATAAACCCTTCCAATGCTGAGGCTTTCTTCGTCCAAAGCAAAAGGTTGCAAAGATATTTGAAAACCATCTAAACCCTGTCATGTTGGTATCAATTGGATAGCTCTCACATAGTACTCTCAGATGAGTACACATATGCCAGGGTTTCATTATTTTTTCAGGTTTCTTGCATCATTTTGTAATGGCAAAAATTATAGCCACCAGCAACATAAAGGTTAAGGGTAATGTGTGTACCTCTGAATGGATTGACTGCTGCCAGACCTCCCTGCCTTCCTCCAGAGCTTAAGAATGCACATCCTAGTATTAACAACACTGCTGTGAAATGAATCCTGGATGATATGAGGAACTACACTGAGAATAGTATTCAGGTGATAATGATAATTCTCGCATATTTCTCCTGCATTCTCTCCATGGTGACAGCTTATAGGTTAAGCATGTTAATAGGTGCGCACACCAGGTGAAGAATGATGAAAGGTAATTCATGATTACCTAATTCTATCAATTATGCCTTGCAGGATCTCACTGATGACTCTGAGATACCATGGTCTTCATGTCTTATATGGTATTTTCTCTTTCTTTATCTGGGTCACCCACATATTAGAAGAAAGAAAGGGAAAGTAGTTCACAGTTTTATTTTTTCTAATGAATATAAGAGAGACATCAATGATTTATATTCTTCAATGGGGACTAGGGTCTGATTCCCGATTACCTAATTCATACCTTACATTATCTAATTAATACCTGAGAGACCTACAGACCAGAGACTACTTGTCTTTGTTGATACCTACTTTCAATATCTGGGTCACCCAGTTGTTATAAGAAAGAAAGTAGTTGATAATTAAACTTGTTCCTGATGTACATAAGAGAGACATCAATGGTGTGGATAAATCTATATGTTACATACTCTATACGGCTTTAATTTGGAGTGCTAAAAATTTCGCTTTACAGCCCTGCTGGATGGTATTTGTGTTACTTTAAATTTGCGCATTCAAGCACTCATTTTTCTATATATTCATTATTTAATATATAGATATCACTTTGAGGGATGTTATTTTGGCGCTATCATGGGGAGCGCAAACATAGCGAAAATTAAATTGAATGCCTGTAAAAATGCCAGTTGTATACAGTAAAACATAAGGTATGGAATCACTTGAGGTTCGTTCATATTATCTTAAAGGTACTCAAGGGCCAAGATTTTCCTAACTGTTAATACTTATCGTTACTTTAGAAATATAATTAAAGGTAAACATTGATCTATCAGGCACCGGGCCGTAAGGGGTTCATGTAACCTCAAGATTGTTTATGCAATCTAGATCAGGAGTTTCAACTCTCTTTTCACTTCATGTGTGCTATCTACCTCTAGTCACACCCCTATGGGATGAATAAAGGTATTTCCTCATTACTTATAATGTGTAATTACATGCTTCAATTAGCCAGGATTTTGAAACTGGGTGCCCAAAATTTGCAATTGTAAAATCTTTGGGCGTCCTTTTTTTCAAGGGAGATCAAAATACTCAGATAAACAACCGTAAACATGCATTATATTGAGATGGAAAAACTTTAATTACATGCTTGAGATTGACATTTCAAGAAATTACTTTCAGAAAATTGTGTGTGTCCTGAGGGGTGATTTTTGAGGGTTTGGGTGTTGAAATGAAGCCAAGACACCCTGCTGGCTAAGACTATTGCCAGGTGTACTCAAACCTCATAGCTGCCCAGTTATTCACCTCTCAGGTGCTAATGGGATGCTGTCTCTAATGACAGACAGGTATGCCATAAGATCCATCAATTATTGACTGCTCCAAGGTAAGAGCCCATGGGATCTGCTAGTGACTGGGGCAAATCAATACTTAATACATTGCTACTGCTTGCAAAACTACAGATGCCCTGAGTAGGGTTCTACTACCTGTGTGTCAGGTGAAGGAAAGGTGAACTCATCTGTTTACACCCAAGTAATATCACTCAAAACATCAAAATATGCAAGGGTCTGGACATCATTTTGACACTTAAACCCTCAAAAATCACCTTTCAGGTCACCCACATATTTTTGTGAGGAATTTCTCAAAATGTCAATTTCAAACACAAAATTGTTTTTTGTTCCACCTCAATATAATTCTCATGACATTGTACAAGGATGCCTTTAATTTCAATCTAGATAAATACATATTTTTGGTTGTCATCTGAGTATAAATATTGTGTTTTTCTTGAAAAAAAGGACGCCCCAAGATTTTACGAATTCCAATTTTGGCCAACCAGTTTCTAAATCCTGGCTAATACCCTGTCATCAAAGGTTGTTTGTGTCAACATCAAAGAGACTTAGTGACCTTTACAATTTCCCTGTAATGAGGACCAGCATGCATGGCTATTGAGGAAAGGTGTGGCTACCTAATTGTAAACAACTAAGCTCAATCAAATATTAACAATGCTTATTGCTTTTAAGTAACACTTATGGTGTAAAAACACAAAAAAGTTGTCAGTGCCTTAGGTTCAGTTTGTGTATTCACCTGGTAACTTAAGATAGCTCCTAAATTAACCACCTGTATCTGGATTATGAGTGCTTTTATGGTCTGGTAACTTTAAACATAACTTATCAAATAAAGGAATGTTCAAAAACATTTGAACAGAGAATGCTGAATGCACCATTAACATCACAAATAGTCAAACATTTCTGAAATAATAGCTTTGTTGTTAAGATATCTCCATATGTGTCAGACAATGTTTACACACTAAATGTAAATCGGTGTAACTGCATTGTACTTCCCTTCCCAAGTGAATCTTGGAATACCAAGGAATTCCTAAGATTTTCACAGTCTCAAATGGAGACCTGAGATTTTTCCAAGAAAAAACTTCGATTTCCAAATTTCAGCTAGTCTATATTTTAGCTAGCGCGTTTAGCCCTAATGGAAAAGAGATGTGAATCAATAAACATGATTCCACTCCATTCAAAATATGTAAATAAACCTGTCAGTTTTGCCCTGCTCCAGGTGCCCTACCTATAAGGACTCACCTGCAATCCAGGTAATTAAGGTAAGAGGAGACAGGTGAGCCTGAAATACCAGCGTTTGATCTATTGCAGCTTTTAATTATGCATTGTCCTACTACCTCAGATTACGACTCCTGAATACAGAATGACCGTGAAGCGTGTCAAACATGCTACATCGTATGTACAATCATACAATGTACTACTCCCTTACCACTATCCTCAACACTATCGTCTGAAGAGTCCACAACTTGCCAGGGTTATTGTGAATATAAAGTACTCACTTGTGATAATCTTGGATAGTTATATTCCATATTTGACAGTTTTATCCAGTGGACCGTCAAGGTAATCCATCGTGGTAATACTATGTACTGGACAGGCGCAGGTACTGAGCTCACACTGCTTGGTGACCTGCTTTAGCCCCAGGAGCTTGTTGCTATGGAAGCAAACAAACATGGCTGCCTAGAGCTCATTAGCATATCCTCTCAATGTTCAGAGTGAGGCTTGTCGTCTGCTGGCATATAGGGAACTGCTGAGCCTGAGTGTGAACAGATATCCCTAAACAAGTGTTCTCTAGATCGGTGGTGCTTTTGAAAATAGCTTCATTTAATCCCATTAAGATTGATTTCTAATTAACATTTATCCTTCAAATAATTTTCAAAATAAAAATGATCACAAAAATATTTACCAAAATAGTCAGGATGTTATGGTTGCTGCATTCATGAAAGGGTCAATAAACCTATTCAAAACGGTAGTGCATCAAAAATGACTTAACAAATCCCTGAATATATTTCTAATAAAATCATATTTGTGAAAATACTTATTGTTAATGACAAAATAATACAAAACTCTCCATTATCTAATATTAACTATATTTACTTTTCTTTTTAAAACAATAACAAAGATCCAGATAACAACTTCTGTTGAGACATCTGGTCATGAATGTTTTATATTCAGTATAGCACAAATTAACACTTTGTATAATGGATAGTGCAGTGGAATCTGTCATACAGGTCATCTCACTGTAAGTCAAACAAGCCAATACAAGGACTCTAAGATCAAACACTAAGAACTTATTACAGATACCACTCACTAATCTGAAAAGGTTTTGTGACAGAGCATTCTGTGCCTATGCACCACGCCTTTGGAATGAGCTCCCTGACAACATCAAGGCTGCTGATAGTGTGCAAAACTTCAAGAAACAGCTGAAAACATTGCTATTTCGAAAGGAGTTTAATTGACTATATGGACCATGACAACTGTCCAATGACTCTAAAGCGCTTTTGAACATTATAGGTGGAAAGGGCGCTATAGTATAGTATAGTATTTATTGACTATATACGTAGATATAAAAAATACATCATATACAAAAGACATAGTACAAATAATACAATAAATACAATTTGGGAAACTTGCTTGGTAAAATCACATAGGTTTCCAACATGAGTTTATATACAAATTACCGGAGGGTTGTCCGTAGTGTAGCTTCGGTCATGCCATAATTGCTCTTAAGGTGGAGCAGTACTGTCCGGCACCCTTAAGGTTACCCGACACCTACTCTATTGGTAATTGCCTTCCTGTACATCCTGTTGATATAATCACAGGATGTTATCCAGAAACGAATCATTTCATTTATGTCTAACTCAGGGATAACCCTCCCTAGTAAATAGTAGGGTATATGTTTTACCTCTACACGGAAGATTCTTCGGACATTGGGACATTCATTATAGATCTTTTCATACATTTCTTTCCTTTCCTCATGATAATATGGGCATTGATTGATAATATGAATAATATCTTCCACACATAACATATCACAAAATTCACAGACTCTGTTACTCAGAGGTAGTCCTTTCAACCTAACATCGTCTCGTTTTAACCTGCTAGTATGACACACTATTTTGCCCATAACTTCGCACATTTTCATCAGGCTGTGGTCCATATCTATATCAAATATCAATAATTATTATTATTATCTCTACAAGATGAACACCTCCATATATTGAACACATTTTTGAGGCCTGTTGGTGCCTTTTTTCTGTTTTTCTATATATTTGTAGTGTAATGTATATCTGTAGTGTATGTATGATTTGACAACTTAATACATAATTCATAAAGTAGTGATATATTGAAAAACATTTAGATAGGAAGGGATTGATAAACTCATCTTGGACAACACCCTTTGGTCAAAATTTTCTCAAAATATTGCTTCATTATCAAGATATTTCATAATTTATGAAACCATAAATACTCACCAGATATGAATAAGATGAATGGCTATAAGAGCCACTTCATGTTAAGTATTTGCGTAAGCTATACACCTTTTACTGACCAATAATGTCCAATTCACACAGAATTTAATGTTTTTTAACCCTTTCCTGCCTGAGATATTCTTTACAAATTCGATGCTGGGATCTACAACACATGATAACATCAAGAAAGCATTTGTTGTAAAAAGAGTTACGATGAACTTCTCTCTTTCAAATATGTTCTAAAACTGCTTTTATAAGGTAGTTATTACCAAAAATTGCAGTTTTTTTCACCCAGTATCTAGCAAGACATGTCCCGTTTATGTGGACACTGGGGTATGACACTGGCTATCCCAGGGTTCTCGGATCTTGACTCAGTGTGACGTCACTAGGAGACAAAGACCAATGAGGGCTCTTGTATCGTTTAAAATATAGAGAAAGTTGCGCACCAACATGCACAGAATGCAACACTTGGGCTATATGCTGCAGCCAAGTTGTTCAGGGAGACCTGCCAGTTGCGTATCTGGTGGATCGACATTTGTGATAATGGGTCCTATGATAATTGGTCAGCGGCGACCAATCCAGGTTCTACTCATCTAAGTCTACACTGATAGTGTTCGCATGAGGTCAGAGGCACCTGTTTGTGCATCCTCTGTCCTTGCAGCATCAGATAGCAGAAACACCTGCCTGGCTACTGAAATATTAATTTGTCGGTGGTGACCAATCCAATGTTCTATATATCTGAGCCTACACTGACAGTGTTCGCATGAGGTCAGATCAAGGCACCTGCTTGTGCATCCTCTGTCCTTGCAGCATCAGAGAGCAGAAACACCTGCCTGGCTACTGAAATATTAATTTGTCGGTGGTGACCAATCCAATGTTCTATATATCTGAGCCTACACTGACAGTGTTCGCATGAGGTCAGATCGAGGCACCTGCTTGTGCATCCTCTGTCCTTGCAGCATCAGAGAGCAGGAACACCTGCCTGGCTACTGAAATATTCATGGCCTGTGTGATTAACGCACACTGATTACAGGTAGGAGAGATGACATCACCTGGAGATGTGGTAATTGATTGGCCATCACCGCTAATTAGGAACTTGTTTTCACTCAATATAACACACCTTATAATTGTCTATGGGGATATTAACACACTCTTGTCAACAGAGCCTCCAGTGGGTAGGAATTGACACCTTTAATTTTTTTGCAATAGAATATGACATTATTATGTCCTTAGCAATACAATATTATAATAATATTCAGCCAATGCATTTACAAAATATTTTTATTTAATGGTGTTCATATCCTCATTTCTCCTTCAAATATTTTCAAACTATGCCTGAAATACTTAACCATAAATCTTCAGCATTAATGGATCAGGGAATCTAGGATAAATCATGTGGTTCTCTTTTGAAATCAGTGGGTGAAGCGAGGCCCTAATGGCACTTCAAGGTCATGAACCATTAACCCATTCACACCTGGAGCAAACCACAACCACAGATATCTTCATTATATAGAGCAATACATGTGAGATATTTGCATGAAAGTTTTTTTTTCATTTTAAAATATATTTTTATTTAGATGAATAAATTTTTATTCACTTTATATGAAAGTTGGTGTGGGCTTCTGGTTAGCTTTAAATTACTTATCAAATATTTTTCAGGATATTTTTCAAGTGCTAATTTATTCTATTTGAAGTTCTATACTGAAAGTTGTTAGACCATGAGTGTACTCCAGAATGAAAGGAGTCAATAACAACCAGTGATATTAATCCTAGTGGATGGGAGCGGGTATGTGAAATGCTATTGTATTATATAGACAGATCAGCTGCTGCTGTTGTTGTTATTCATACACTGCACGCTATGAATGCCACACACATAAAATATAATACAGTAGGTGGAAAGTTTAAACTGTTTACCAGTAGTATAGGAATGGCTGGTATTCAGAATAGATTGAGAATGAAGGGTCATCTGAGGTACTGCATGACTATGACTGAATACATATATATTTATACATATATATTTATATATATATATATATATATATATATATATATATATATATATATATATATATATATATATATATATATATATATATATATATATATATATTCATTCATATTTGTGCATAAAAGATATTTGATTTAATGGTAGAACATTGACAATTAGTATCAAAAATAAAATTAAATAAAAAATACAAAAAAACAAAACAAATGGGAATCCTATATTTACCTGACCAAAGTCAATGTATCCTCTTCATCCTCCTCATCATCGTCCATTATAAAAACATCATCATCACCATCATCATCCTCATCATCATTATAAACTCTATATCCATAATTGTCGCTGGATAGATATCCATAACCGTGGTCATCATAATACTGATTTAAGTCCTCAATAGGATCGCTATAGGAGGGGCCTTTTTTCAGGTTATGTCCTGTAATCTGTATCCTGGCCCCATAAGTCTGAGCAAGCAATGCATCATGAGCAACGTTACCATAAGAGTAATGAGGGTCATGCGTTCCACTCATTTCTTTATCATAGGTAGACCTCTTTTTATTCTTCCTCCTGCTTTGGTCCTTCGATCTCTTCATGATGCGTTTTTCTACCGCCAGGGGGCGCTTTGAACTTCTAAAAGATGGCGCTTGATGTTTTGAGTATCGCGGTAGTGAATTTGTTCTATTTTCTTTGTTGGCTTTTGAAATTCCTCCACCACGAGTAACTGGTGTTTGTTTTGGTCTATAACTCGATGACGGCGAGGCATCAGGGTTCGGACTAAAATGCACAGTCTTTCCTCTTCTCGGTGCAACATGGGCTACGTTGCTTTTAGTCCCTACTGGCGAATGTTTCCTGTTGTATTCCTGCAATTCCGGCTGTGCTAGTGGATTTATGTGTGCAACTGTGCGGACCTCGTACTTGCCCACCGGAGAGTGGCTCCGCCTTGTGGCCGACTGTGAATTACCGGAAGGTCTCTTGATCATCCCGTGCATATCAGTCATGCTTGGACGACCGTTACGGGAACGATGATTGTTCCTCATTCTTGGTAAAGACGGTGGGCTGATTTCACCAATATTTGTCGTAGGATGTCGTCTCGAGGAGATGGGCTGTAACCTAGAGGGCGCTTTGCCTTGGGATGGTGGCTGCATATTTTCATGGCCATGATGCGGATACGTGGGTGAATATTGTAACTCACTATATATAGGTGAAGATTCCCTTGACCGAGGCCTAGAATCAGTGCCTGGAATTTCTGGGTTCTTTATGTGAATAATTGGACTATGTGAACTTTTACTTGTTGTTGGCACCTGAGTCTGATTATAGATGTCCCCCTGCACTCTATAGTCATCTCTAGGTGGCGCCACAGAATCAAAGGACTGAGCTCTATGTCTTGGTGGTTTCATAGGGGGCACCACCTGTCTTCTTTCGGTGTCGGAATAAGGTTTCCCCTGATGCCTATATACATCATCAGGGTGAGGTGTTTGTTCTTTACGTCTATCGCTATATGGTGCTTCATTTTTTCTAGGTTTATTTCTTGGCTCTTCTTCATAGTGTCTTCTTCCATATGTAGGTGGCGCCATCTGCTTTCTAGTTTCCTCATAAGGTGGCGGCAACTCCTTTCTAAGTTCTCTTCTAGGTGACCCCACATGCCGTCTAGAATCTATAGGTTCTCTTGGTACTTCTCTAGATGGCGTCACCTGTTCTCTTGGCACTTCTCTAGGTGGCGCCACCTGTTCACTAGAATCCTTTCTAGGTGGCGCCACCTGTTCTCTTGGTACTTCTCTAGATGGCGTCACCTGTTCTCTTGGCACTTCTCTAGGTGGCGCCACCTGTTCACTAGAATCCTTTCTAGGTGGCGCCACCTGTTCTCTAGGTTCTTTTATAGGGAGCACCTTCCGTTCACTCATATCATCAGGTGGCTCACTATTTACTCTACTGTTTTCCGCTGCTTTGTTACTTTCAATAGGTGGCGCCACAGGTGCTTCTTTGTTTACATGCGCCTTGGATACAGGATGTTCAGCAACATCTTTATCTGCTTGTGGAGAGGAATCAGCAACTCTCATTTTTCCCACTAGTTCAGCCAGGCTAAGTTTTGGTGATCCTTCCTCACCTTCATGTGCAAATGTTTTCTTCGGTTCCGATTCTTCAACCTTTGGCCTTGGTGATGACTTTCCATGCATCAACGCCAAAAGTTGCATTTTCATATTTGGTGCTGGATGATCCTGTTGAACTGTGTGATTGTTCTTTTTATTAATACTTGTATTATCACTACTCTGTTGTTGCCCTTGATGTCCAGTCAGGTCACTTTTTGTACCGTCTTTTTTCACGTTTTCGACCTTAGGACTTGCACGGACCACGGCAGGCGGTTTCTTCATCATGGCAAGTAGCCTAGCCTTGGTGCTCAGTTCATGAGGTTTGGGTTTTCCTGCAGACTCTCCATGGTTCACAAGTGAACTATCTTTACTGTGTTTCCCCGACAGGGTCTCTGGATGAGCCTCAATACTGGAACCGATGGTAGGACTATGTACAGGGCAGTTCTCCTTCCCCGTTCCCTTTAGTGGTGGGACATCCCTTGCTAGATCTCGTCTCGGGACTCCTAGATGTGGTTTCTCTCCTGTGTTGGTGTCTTGCACACGATTATTAGGCCTCTTCCACATAAGTGCCATTAAACTGGCTTTAGTGGAAGAACTCGTGCCTGGCTGGTCACATGACTGCTTTGTTTCTACAGGTGAACATGTTTCTCTACTCCTGCTTAGTTCAGGCTCATTTCTCTCCTTATTGTGTGCCGCTACAGCCAATAATCTCAGACCTGCAGGCTTTTCATGTTGAGCACCAGGACTGCTATTTTTTACAGACATCTCTGTAGGTTTTTCCTTTTCATTGTTCTGCAAAATAATTGATTTCAGACTAGGCTGTTTACCTGTTTCAACTTTTGAGGAGGAAGAGGAGGGTAACTTTTCATTTTTCCCTGCATCCTTTTGTTCCAACTGTGAGTTCTCACTGGTAGCTTTGGATGCTGGGTTTCTCACCTTCTCAGGTGAGACATCGTTATCTATTGTTTTCTTCAGTTCATCCCTTTGATCTTCAGTTCTCACCTGTGAGCCAGGAGATGATGATGTCTTGGAATCACCCTCATCAGCAGCTAAAACCTCTCCGTGACTTTGCGTCACACCCAGTGCTATCTGACCTGCCCCCTTCGCCAGAAGACTTTTAGTATTCTCCCCTTTTTTCACCTGTGATGATTTGGATTCTGAGATCTGACCAGTTTCTCCATTTTTTTCAATTTCAGAATTTCTGTCTTTAATATTTCCATCTCCATCCCCATTCTTATCTGTGGATATGTTAGACCTCTCGGAGGCAGTAGGAGGATTTCTACCCTCATTGGAACCACTAACTCCCCCTGGTGGGACATCCAAAGATTTTTGTTCTGCAGATGGCATTGCTTGGCCTTTTGGGTCATCAGATGAATTAGGCAATGAAGTATGAATTAATGCTTTAGTGACCAGTCCCCCAGAACCTGCTTTATGTTCTCCATCTCTGCCTTTTGCTACAGGCATTGTGTCCTCATCATCATTTGACCTTGTCAATGACCTCGACCCTTCCCCAGAGGTCACGTGACCATTTTGTTGGGGGTTTGCAGTCCCACTGTCACCTTTCTGTAACTGTTTCTGCAGTTGCTCAGCATCTTTCGTGTGAAAATCCTTTCCATAAACTTTTTGGTATCTTTTCTCTAGTTTTCTTTTTTCTTTACTCTCAGCGCTGCCCATACCTATGAAATTCTTGAATAAAATTTACACACTAATGCTGATAAAATTGTTCCTCATTTACATGTCTACATTGATATATCAGTGAAATACTGTTTATTGTGTATCAATGGGGTTTTTCTGTCAACTTCCAAGAAATCAGTGCTCTTATGAAAGTAGGTCCATTGCAGTACAAGCGGTGAACTTCTAAAATGTCATTAAACATGCTTCTCTTAAGCATTAATTATGGAACTCAAAAGCAGTCCTCCTGAATTGACCATAAATTATTTGGTTTGACAGCAATTGAAAAGGTCTGTATAGTAAAATTATTCCAAACATTCATACCTCAAAGATTGAAAAAAATATGAAATGCCATAAATCTTATGACAACAATAACGGTGACATGCTACAAATTATTAAGTTCTTGTTTCAATTTTGTTGTTGTTGTTTCTCTTTGATGATCAGCATCCTAAGTTATATTCCATATCCCAGTCATAACAGTCATAATTGCACTAATGGAGTTAGTGTCATTTCAAATATATGTGGTTAAAGTACATTCCTGGGTAAAAAAATCCTACTAGGTACAGAGGTCTGCTGAATACTAAATGTATTGTCTATTGTCCACATATGTCTCAACACTTACAGATTTAGAGTAGAAACATCATGAGTTAAATACCATGAAGTACACACTAGGTACTCAAAGTCACAGTGTGTGTGGTTTATGATATAGCCATGTGTTAAAGCATCCAACTAGATACAGCGGTCCAATCAAGACTTTCTATAGTGCATACAATAATTTAGGTATTGCAAACGTTTCTGTATTGCACTGAATATTTTCTGTATTGCAAAATTGTGTATGAAATTATGTATGAAATACAATTAGCGCATATCACAGTTCCAGAGAGAAGCTTCAAAGCAACCAGGGTTAAATCCAATGAAATCCATAAATATTGATGTTAATCCATTGAGTCATAGAGTGATATATGGTGCATATGTGGCTTATAGTTATAAGTGTGACACAGAGCCCTTGTTTATGGTTTATGGCAAATCCATGTGTTTCAGAACCAAAAGGTTCATTCAACACTTTCTGTATTGTCTACAAGTGTCTATACAGTTACAGAGTTGGCATAGATACATCCTAAATATAAGCTGATGGTCCAGCATTGTTGTTATGATAATCCAGTCTGCTATTGTTATGATATTCCCTGCTATTGTTGTTATGATAATCCACTGCTATTGTAGTTTTGATGATCCACAGCTATTGTTGTTGTGATAATCCAGTGCACTTGAGTGTGGAGTGAACCAAAGTGTGTGTGTATGTGTGTGGCTTGTGGTTATAAGTGTGACAGTACCGGGCACTTGCGGTCTATGGTAAACCCATGTGTAATGGAATCCCAGTGTTAGTTCCAGCAGTAGTCGTCATCCTCTCAGCGCTATCTGTGCTTCCTACACGTGTTGTCGCTAGTAGCGTGAATTGCAGAGTTAAGAAGAGGAGATAGTAGGGGGTCAGAACACAGTCCTATTTCTGGCCACACTAGCTGCGAAGTCTTGAGGTATTTCCTGTCAGCTTTCCAGTCTATCTTTTCCATGAATTCTCCTTAACCACTATCACCCTCCTTAAGGCTGGATTCGCAGCTTCTGCTGAGGATTGAGGGTAGGGAGGTTGAAACACATGTGTTACCCGCATGGCTAACTCCGAGACCAGATTTCATTGTTTCTTCGCACACGCAAAACTCAGCCAAAGATTGCCCAAGCAGAAAGTAGCCTGCCTAGGGCAAGATTTCTTTTTTTAACTTATGCTTCTTTCATGGGAGCTTGCAAAACAAAGAGAATAACACTACTCATCCAAGTGGGTTTAAAGCAAGATTATTTCTAGTCATCATCTTTTATTATCATTAAAAATCATTTTTATGAGTTCAATTTGATATTTTGAAAATCATAATAAATACAATTTTTTGTAATAATCATCCTTATAGTCATAAAATCATTTTGATACTTTCCATAATTTTTTCATAGTTATATTCATGAATAATCTGTGTTTATTATCTTTTAAACAATGACCACTTTTGCTGTAACAATATCATGGTAAATTTAGAATAATAGCAGTAGTAAAATGATAACTGATTTCTAGTAATTAAATCCAATCATCTACTAGGAAAACAGTTTGTTGGCTTAAACCTGAATACAATAATTCTATGGCCATTCCATTTGAAAGATAAAAGAATATTTCCCTCTTTTCTATTTCTCTTTTGTCTTACTGCAGTTGTGGTAATGATTGTTGACACAAACCTTAATATGATGGTTGTAAGTAAATCCCATCTATATTATCTGTACTACTATCTTTAACCCATTCATATTTCATAGTTTCTCTAGAAACTATTGTCTGGATTCAAGATAGTCTTAACAACAACTCAGGAATCAAGAATGATTTTACCAACTACTTGAAGGAGAGTTCTAGGTAGCATTTCGATTAGCATTTCTCCTTCAAATACTTTTCTAATTATGCTTTCAACTGAAAGATTTCACCCAGATTGTCAGGCAGCTTGTGCCGGCTAAGAGTGTTAATGGGTTAAGCTTGGCCGGGAGAAGCCAGAGTTGAGTGCGGGTCGGGAGCCAATTTCATGTTGAATTAGGAGGCAGGGTGTTGACATACACAGAGAGGCCATTTACCCAGCTGTTTAGGACTCAAAATCTACTGTTTGTAGAGCAGCGCACTTACATCAAATTGCTTTTTTTCTGACTACCAAATATATCTCCCGAGCGTATCATCCCTATAAGGTTCATAACCAGTGCTTTTTCTGTCAAATTGTACCAAGATATTTTAGGATAGTTATATTGATTTCTTTTATTATCAAGCTTCCAAATTTAATATCTCTATATAGTTCATAACGAGTGCTTTTTCTACTGAATTGAACCAAGATATTTCAGGATGCTCCTATCTATTTTTTGTGCTGAGATAGTTGCTATTAATCTTTTTTTGTTATGATGCTTCCAAACTTACTATCTCTATATGGTTCGTAACAAGTGCCTTTTCCATTGATGTGTATAGTAAAATTTTTAAAACAGTTGTATTGAATAGCTTTTTTTATCAAATTCCCAAACCTATTTTCTGTATAAGGTTCACAACAAGTGCTTTTCCTATTGAATTGTACCAAGATATTTTTAGGAACATATATTATTTGTCGAAGCCAATTTCCACACTTGTTTCGTGATCACAATGATTTGAATGACATTAATCCCTAAAATCCAAGCACATACTTTTACATCATCTTTGATTCATAATTGACTGTAATAACTTGATTGAGTATTTTCCATCGCACATTCATATATATTTTCTTCTGAATTATCCTTATCACGGGATATATCCTTCTCATTTTCCATGATTGTGGTGTTGAGGTGAACATCCATCTGCAATTGCTGGAAGTCAGAAGAATTTGCCTTTAAATTATTTCCATCAGTTCAGGTAACTAGTATTCCATATAATCTGATAATCCTGTTTATATGGTTGTAAAGAACATATATCTTTGCCATTTGTGTTTTGCTGTTATGGATATCATATTTCAGGTACCTAGTTGCTGGAGATGTTTTATACCATTGCTATATTTTTTCTCCCACACTGTATTAGGTATAAGTAATTCCATCACATAACACATGTACCGATATGTCTATTAAAAATTCCAAGTTCTGGCATTCTCCTACCCACATGTCCTTGATGATTATCCTGTTTGTATAGGTGTATGGTATTCATTCATTTCATCCATGCTTAGTTAAATAATAGCAGACCTTGCACTCCTCAGTATAATGTGATCCTTTTCATGCACTAACCAACATACCTATATTAAACTGTAAATTTCATACTAGAATACTACTGCATGTATATGATTGCATATGTATAACTCAAAGCCGTCAAGTATAGAAATGCACACAGATATTTTATGTATTTTACTCTGCATATTTATTTGCAGGTAAATGTGTCGCTCATTATATCCCTATGTTATGTGACCCAGTAAGGTGCAACAGCTGGGAGGAGAGGTGAGGATTGACACAGAAAAATATATATCATTCACCTGGGGGGGGGGGGGGGGGGGGTCTTCCTGTCCACCCTTTCAAACTAGGACTGAGGACTCTCATGAGTAACGATTGGGGGGGGGGGGAATAAAATGAAATGAAATAATTATGAAATAAAATAAGTAAAGATATTGATCTGGTTCCTACTCAAATTTTGTCTCTGGAACAGGATGCTGATAGTACACATAATGATGGGGTAGCAGTGTCTTAAGGGCAAGTTATCAAAATAAGTTGAGATAATGATTCAGCATACATATTTTAGAGATTGATTCAGCATATGTAATGTGAAGTACTCACCGGGGTTCCTATTCAAAATCCGAAACTTGGAAAGGGCTCTCAGTACAATTATATTTGGGGAGAGAGGGTGATTAGGGCAAATTAGTGCACATAAAAATCTATCAGGAACCAGAAGGGTACCCGGTTCAGACACCTTAAGGGTTCTTTTGCTCTGAGAGTGTTCTAAAAATAATAGGTGAGGTGGATTGAGAACATAATAAATGCTGTCATTTATCGCTGAGTGCTTAAAAGTTACTCTAGGAATTGTCGTCTGGATCTATGTTACTTTTGACAATAAATTGGAAATTAAGAATTTTTTTACAAACTATTTTCAGGAGAGTTATTGGTAGTGATCTGATTGATATTACTCCTTAAAATATTTCCCCAACTACGCTTTTGCCTGAAAGATTTCTCCAAAATCGCCCTGCCACTTTTAGCCAATGCAAGCATTAATTGGTTAAATTCTGCCAATGGGGCAAAAAAGCTCACTTAACAATAAAAATGATTGGTTAATTAAGAAAAAGAAGTGGGTGTTGATTAAAATAACCTGGTAGTTTGACTTCAACATGTTAAAGGCTGGCAGGTGCCAGAGGGATATCCTGTTATAATCCGGATACTATTACAGGGAGGGCTTGGTACTACGCTAAATGGGGAAGGGATAGAGGGGATAATCAAAATAACACAAATGTTTGATTCGGCATTGTTAACCCATTTACATCTGTAGTGCAGCAGGATCTAGCAATTCTGAATGTGGCTCATTAAATACTGTAGAATAAGAAATTAATCCGAGTGTTTTATTCTGCCGAACTTTTTCGAGTGGGGTCATTTCGCTGAAATGAAAGTCGGATAAATTAGGTTAATTTGCACTGCAGATTATTTTCCTATTCTAAAGTAGTGTAAAAATCATTAAAGAGAGTAAAGAATGAATTATTTCAAAAATGTTTGAAGAGGGATTATTACATCCACTAACGCTTGTAGTACCCAAATACATTTTGACTATTTGTCCAAAGGTAGCAACGGGGTGTCCAACTGGCTCATTGAATATTTACGGACACCCATGTGTCATAAATCTAGATGGCCCTTATCCAGATGACCTCCAATCATAGATGGGTTAAACCAATAGAAATAACAATTTATAGTTTCCAATAGATATTGCTTTGTATCCAGATATTTCCATATATGCAAGACTATATGTACGCCTCAGAGGTGAAAGGATTAATATTATTTTAGAACTATTTTGGGGAATCCTCATTTGAATCTGATTCCGCCATAAGGTGCTTCTGGCAAACTGTTAACCTATTTAAGCCTGCAAAATTGCCTGAGTAATTTGGTGATATCTCTCTAACGAAGGGAATTTTCACTAAATATTTGAAGGAGAAATGTTGATCAAAATCCAACCCACAACACTCCTTCAATTCTTTTGTGATTTTATGATTATTTCTCAAGTTATTTTCAAAAGAATGAAAGGTCCAGACAACTCTCATCAAGGAGATCTTGAAGAATGAAAGGGTTAAGCTGGGGGAGTGGGAGGGATATCCGGTATAACTTAGTACAATATCTGACACTGACATAATTGCAATAAATGATAATAGAATATGACTATGAGCAGAAAACTCTCTTGGGACTGCAGCAAAAAATTAAATAATTTCTTAATTGGCATACAATGACACTTGATTCACCACAATTTAAGGTCTCAAAATAGATTGCAAATCAAAATTAAAAAGTATTACAGCAAAAAAATAAGTTGATGAAAAGATGAATAATAAATGCTTTCACCAATGTAATTTACTATTTATGCAAATAAATAACTTTCCCTAAGAAGATCTGGCTGGCAAAAATGCACAAATATCTTTAAATGTAGACCTTACACTACTGGCATATATATGGTAATAGAATGATACAATATCATAATTCAGCACAAAAAAGGGAGAAAAGGAATCAGAGATATGTAGATGTCTACATATTCCTCAACTAGGAGAGTAATCAATACAAAGTAATCAGCCTGTATCACCGTTCGCAAAAGATCACTATGAAATCTCCTAGCAATCATTCAAATAGTATTGACACTTACTTTGTCATCTTATTGCAATGCAATAAGATGACAAAGTAATGAGACAAAGCAGAGTGAACGCCTGCCGATTGATCGCTCATGCTTTTAGCGCATTCTGTTCACCAGTTTGGTGTGCCGGCAATGTGAGGGGGGGGGGGGGGGGACAATCGGAATCGGAATCGTAAAGAATCGGATGAGAATTTTACCGATTCTTATTCCAAACCTTGGATACCTATCGCACTCCTATTCTCAAGTAACCAATAACTCGCATAATAATAATAACTGACATCCTACAATATTTTTTCTCATGTAAACAGATCACAGCATGCAGCAGGTCTCTCCAGGTTATGACCTTTACCTGGACTGCATCAAGAATATCATAATGGACACAACACAGAATACAGAATGAGGAGAGTCAGGGCTCAAAGGTCTGTAACATTTCCTGCAGCAGCCAAGTGAGGCTAATCAGCAGTACCACTTCCAAGGTGATCTCAGCATAGGAAAGCATGCTTCCTTAGCCCCTTAATCTACAATATAGCTCTTCTTGGCTTACAATAATGATGACAGTAGCATTTATGAGGATAACAGTCATGATGATGATAAAGATGATGAAGGTGATGATAATAATTATAATAATAATCATAATAATTTTGATAACAATAATAATAATTATATTAATGATAATAGCAATAGTCAAAATGATAACAATGATGATAATGATGATGATAATAATAATAATAATAATAATAATAATAGTGATAATAATAATAGTAATAATAATAATAATAGTTATAATAATAATAATAAATATAATAGTAATAATAATAGTCAAAATGATAACAATGATGATAATGATGATGATAATAATAATAATAATAATAATAATAGTGATAATAATAATAGTAATAATAATAATAATAGTTATAATAATAATAATAAATATAATAGTAATAATAATAGTAATACAAATAATAAAATTAATAATAATAATAATAATAAAATTAATAATAATTATAATAATAATAATAATAATAATAATAATAATAATAATAATAGTAATAATAAAAATGATAATAATAATAATAACAATAATAATAATGATAATACTATAATAATAATAATAATAATAATAATAATAATAATAATAATAATGATATAAGATATAAGAAATAATGATAATAAAAATAATAATAATAATAATAATAATAATAACAACAATAATAATAATAATGATAATAATAATAGTAATAGTAATAGTTATAATAATAATAATAATAATAATAATAATAATAATAATAATAATAATAATAACAATAATAATAGTAACAATTATCACAATGGACTCACTCAAAGTCAGGTACAAATCCAGGGTTATTGAATCCAGGGTCCTGGGCCTGCAGCGCCTCCACGGCCTGTTCTACTGCCTCTTCCTCCTCTACCTCTTCTGGCTCCAAGATGTACCTGGAATAATAAACAATACCTATATCAACACCTGTTCTGCTGCCTCCTCCTCCTCTACCTCTTCTGGCTCCAAGATGTACCTGGAATAATAAACAATACCTATATCAACACCTGTTCTACTGCCTCTTCCTCCTCTACCTCTGGCTCCAAGATGTACCTGGAATAATAAACAATACCTATATCAACACCTGTTCTACTGCCTCCTCTTCCTCCTCTACCTCTGGCTCCAAGATGTACCTGGAATAATAAACAATACCTATATCAACACCTGTTCTACTGCCTCTTCCTCCTCTACCTCTTCTGGCTCCAAGATGTACCTGGAATAATAAACAATACCTATATCAACACCTGTTCTGCTGCCTCCTCCTCCTCTACCTCTTCTGGCTCCAAGATGTACCTGGAATAATAAACAATACCTATATCAACACCTGTTCTACTGCCTCTTCCTCCTCTACCTCTGGCTCCAAGATGTACCTGGAATAATAAACAATACCTATATCAACACCTGTTCTACTGCCTCCTCTTCCTCCTCTACCTCTGGCTCCAAGATGTACCTGGAATAATAAACAATACCTATATCAACACCTGTTCTACTGCCTCTTCCTCCTCTACCTCCTCTGGCTCCAAGATGTACCTGGAATAATAAACAATACCTATATCAACACCTGTTCTACTGCCTCCTCTTCCTCCTCTACCTCTGGCTCCAAGATGTACCTGGAATAATAAACAATACCTATATCAACACCTGTTCTACTGCCTCTTCCTCCTCTACCTCTTCTGGCTCCAAGATGTACCTGGAATAATAAACAATACCTATATCAACACCTGTTCTGCTGCCTCCTCCTCCTCTACCTCTTCTGGCTCCAAGATGTACCTGGAATAATAAACAATACCTATATCAACACCTGTTCTACTGCCTCTTCCTCCTCTACCTCTGGCTCCAAGATGTACCTGGAATAATAAACAATAGCTATATCAACACCTGTTCTACTGCCTCCTCTTCCTCCTCTACCTCTTCTGGCTCCAAGATGTACCTGGAATAATAAACAATACCTATATCAACACCTGTTCTACTGCCTCTTCCTCCTCTACCTCTTCTGGCTCCAAGATGTACCTGGAATAATAAACAATACCTATATCAACACCTGTTCTACTGCCTCCTCTTCCTCCTCTACCTCTTCTGGCTCCAAGATGTACCTGGAATAATAAACAATACCTATATCAACACCTGTTCTACTGCCTCCTCTTCCTCCTCTACCTCTGGCTCCAAGATGTACCTGGAATAATAAACAATACCTATATCAACACCTGTTCTACTGCCTCCTCTTCCTCCTCTACCTCTGGCTCCAAGATGTACCTGGAATAATAAACAATACCTATATCAACACCTGTTCTACTGCCTCCTCTTCCTCCTCTACCTCCTCTGGCTCCAAGATGTACCTGGAATTATAAACAATACCTATATCAACACCTGTTCTGCTGCCTCCTCCTCCTCCTCTACCTCCTCTGGCTCCAAGATGTACCTGGAATAATAAACAATACCTATATCAACACCTGTTCTACTGCCTCTTCCTCCTCTACCTCTGGCTCCAAGATGTACCTGGAATAATAAACAATACCTATATCAACACCTGTTCTACTGCCTCCTCTTCCTCCTCTACCTCTGGCTCCAAGATGTACCTGGAATAATAAACAATACCTATATCAACACCTGTTCTACTGCCTCTTCCTCCTCTACCTCTGGCTCCAAGATGTACCTGGAATAATAAACAATACCTATATCAACACCTGTTCTGCTGCCTCCTCTTCCTCCTCTACCTCCTCTGGCTCCAAGATGTACCTGGAATAATAAACAATACCTATATCAACACCTGTTCTACTGCCTCTTCCTCCTCTACCTCTTCTGGCTCCAAGATGTACCTGGAATAATAAACAATACCTATATCAACACCTGTTCTACTGCCTCTTCCTCCTCTACCTCTGGCTCCAAGATGTACCTGGAATAATAAACAATACCTATATCAACACCTGTTCTACTGCCTCCTCTTCCTCCTCTACCTCTGGCTCCAAGATGTACCTGGAATAATAAACAATACCTATATCAACACCTGTTCTGCTGCCTCCTCCTCCTCCTCTACCTCCTCTGGCTCCAAGATGTACCTGGAATAATAAACAATACCTATATCAACACCTGTTCTGCTGCCTCCTCTTCCTCCTCTACCTCCTCTGGCTCCAAGATGTACCTGGAATAATAAACAATACCTATATCAACACCTGTTCTACTGCCTCCTCTTCCTCCTCTACCTCTTCTGGCTCCAAGATGTACCTGGAATAATAAACAATACCTATATCAACACCTGTTCTACTGCCTCTTCCTCCTCTACCTCTGGCTCCAAGATGTACCTGGAATAATAAACAATAGCTATATCAACACCTGTTCTACTGCCTCCTCTTCCTCCTCTACCTCTTCTGGCTCCAAGATGTACCTGGAATAATAAACAATACCTATATCAACACCTGTTCTACTGCCTCTTCCTCCTCTACCTCTTCTGGCTCCAAGATGTACCTGGAATAATAAACAATACCTATATCAACACCTGTTCTACTGCCTCCTCTTCCTCCTCTACCTCTTCTGGCTCCAAGATGTACCTGGAATAATAAACAATACCTATATCAACACCTGTTCTACTGCCTCCTCTTCCTCCTCTACCTCTGGCTCCAAGATGTACCTGGAATAATAAACAATACCTATATCAACACCTGTTCTACTGCCTCCTCTTCCTCCTCTACCTCTGGCTCCAAGATGTACCTGGAATAATAAACAATACCTATATCAACACCTGTTCTACTGCCTCTTCCTCCTCTACCTCCTCTGGCTCCAAGATGTACCTGGAATAATAAACAATACCTATATCAACACCTGTTCTGCTGCCTCCTCCTCCTCCTCTACCTCCTCTGGCTCCAAGATGTACCTGGAATTATAAACAATACCTATATCAACACCTGTTCTGCTGCCTCCTCTTCCTCCTCTACCTCCTCTGGCTCCAAGATGTACCTGGAATAATAAACAATACCTATATCAACACCTGTTCTACTGCCTCCTCTTCCTCCTCTACCTCCTCTGGCTCCAAGATGTACCTGGAATAATAAACAATACCTATATCAACACCTGTTCTACTGCCTCCTCTTCCTCCTCTACCTCCTCTGGCTCCAAGATGTACCTGGAATAATAAACAATACCTATATCAACACCTGTTCTACTGCCTCCTCTTCCTCCTCTGGCTCCAAGATGTACCTGGAATAATAAACAATACCTATATCAACACCTGTTCTACTGCCTCCTCTTCCTCCTCTACCTCTTCTGGCTCCAGGATGTACCTGGAATAATAAACAATACCTATATCAACACCTGTTCTACTGCCTCCTCTTCCTCCTCTACCTCCTCTGGCTCCAAGATGTACCTGGAATAATAAACAATACCTATATCAACACCTGTTCTACTGCCTCCTCTGGCTCCAGAATATACCTGGAAAATTAAATGTTTCCAGTATCAGCATCTTGCTATATTTGTTTATGTTCCAAAAGTTTTATTTTTTATTTTCTTAACCCATTTTTGCCTGGAGTTCTCCTTGAAAAGTGTCCAGCATTTGCATATATGACACTTTTGAAAGTATCGCATACATTCATTGCATATTTGAAGGAGAGTTGTTGGTTGAGTAAGGATCACCATTTCTCCTTAACATATTTCTGAGAAATGGTCTAGCCAAATTAATCTCACCAAAATAAATATATGAATTATAAATATCTGAGTTATAACCAACCAATGAAAGTCCTGCATCTGCTGGAAGTGAACTCAGAGAAAGGATGGGTTGGAGAGTATTGCCTGGATGTGTACCAGCTCCTGAGGGCGCTATAAGGCTATACAATTGTCAGACATCATGCAAGCCCAATACCCATCTGTAATTAACCTATGAACACTCAAGTGTTCCTCTAGGAATTGTCGTCTGGATCTCGGATACTTTTGACAATAACTTTCGAATTAAGAATGATTTTATAAAATATTTGAAGGAGAGTTGTTGGTATTGTTCTGATAAATATTTCTCCTTCAAATATTACTCTAAATATGCTTTTGCCTGCAAGATTTTAAGAAATTTGTCAGGCTGCTTTTGGCCGCGGAGAGCATTAAAAGGGTTAACCTCAGCCAAAGATTCACACTTAATATTAACAAAGGGAGCATTTTGGATTCCCAGGGCATTGCAGTTGGATGAAGACAATGTATTAGATGGCTAGGATTAACCCTTGAGAATTCTGCTCAAGGCCACACACATGCATTATTGACCACGCTTTGGCATCATAGGTCAAATCATCAGAATAAAAAACAGCTCACATGCTACACATGTCAAAACAGATATTTCCGATACATGGCCTGTTATTTCGCTATGTGATGGCCCAGATTGTCACAGTTAGGATGATTAGACCAAAAAAGGTTGTTTGTTCCCTGTAACCCAACCCTAATAAGTTTTTACTCAAGAAAAATCCCTACCCTTATTTACACCCTTCTAACAACCAAACAAGATCAATACAGGATTAGAAAACTGCATTATAACTACAGCTGCCAATCGAAACACATTGTTTAGAAAAAAATAATATCTAACTTCTTACCCTTTTTTTTCTTTTTGGACCATTACATGGAACAAACCTTTTTTAGGTCTTATAAAGAAAGGGCAAAGACTACTGCATATCAGAATCATGATATCTTAATACATATAAAAATCTCAAAATGACCTCATATTCCTTAACTATCCTCATAAGTTGTCTAAGTAGAATTCTAAACTGCAAAAACACAACTATATATAATCAAACTGTTCTATTGAATACTTTTGCATGGAACACTTCAATATCCATTTTCCCCATTAAGTAGAATCCCTGTACAATGAACACCTGCATACATTGAACGTCTTTGGATTCCCAATATTAAAGTTTTCAATGTATGCAGGTTTCACAGCATTTGTAAAACCTCATTAATCAATATTCAACCCTCTCACCTTCAGCATATCAGAATCATGATATCTCAATACATATAAAAATCTCAAAATGACCTCATATTCCTTAACTATCCTCATAAGTTGTCCAAGTAGAATTCTAAACTGCAAAAACACAACTATATATAATCAAACTGTTCTATTGAATACTTTTGCATGGAACACTTCAATATCCATTTTCCCCATTAAGTAGAATCCCTGTACAATGAACAACTGCATACATTGAACGTCTTTGGATTCCCAATATTTAATTTTTTAATGTATGCAGGTTTCACAGCATTTGTAAAACCTCATTAATCAATATTCAACCCTCTCACCTTCAACTTTTTTTCCTAAGAAAGTAAGCCTCAATCTATTTCTTATAAAAATATAGACATTGTTTTCATGTTTTATTTAAAATTTATTCATGTGTCTTCATAAACTTTCCTTTACACCAGTAAGAAGACGGGGATATTTATTCATTTTATAAAAGTTTTGATAAAACCTTTAGGAAATAAATAATTAAATCTAAAGCAGAAAATGTATTAGTGTATTAATTTTGTGTGACGTAATGATCATCCTAAGTAGGGGTTACATCTTATCGAACATTCTAGGGCCTTTCTATATCTGAACCTGTGTCCCATTAAGAAATGAAAATACAAATTAACCTTAATGCTGGTGGTGGCTAATTTGGCCAATACAAAATGAAGCAAAAACAACAACTAAGAAATGTCTGAAACTCCAGCACATGGGTACTCATCTGAGAGTAATCAGCAAGAGATATCCAAAAAATACCAACATGACAGGGTTTAGAGTGTTTCAAGAATCTTTGCTTCCTTGTGCTTTGGACGAAAGCAGCCTTACCATTCGAATGGTTAATATTCCACACCAATTTCAATAAAGACATAAGGCCTAAAAAAGTTGTTTGCTTCCTGTAACCCTACCCTCACAGGTTTTACTCTAAAAAATCCCTACCCTAAGGTTTTTCCGCCCTCCCAACTCCCAATCAACATAAAACATGCATAAAACACATATTTTTGGACAAAAAAACAATCCCCCCCAAAAAGTAATTTTACCAACCTAGCTATAGGCCTAATGGGTTAGCACTTACTTGGCATGTGGTGAAGATTTGACGGAGATGTGGTTTGTTTTTTCTCGTGGTGGTGGGAGCGGCGGTGGTTCCTGCGGTCGCAGTGCCTTCTCGTGTTTTCCGTTAGCGTCTACCTGGACTATCTCTCCGCGCTCTATGTCCACTTGAAGGTTATGCATGTTCAGGTTATCAGCAGCCTAATGATAAACATAAAAATGATAATTGATAATTGATAACTTTCCACCAATAATGTTCAAAAGCACTTTTAATTAACCCATTCACACTCAAGAGTTCCTCTAGAGAGCATCGTCTGTTACTCTTATACTTTTGAAAATAACTTGGGAATAAAGCAGAAGTTCACAAAATATTTGAAGAAGAGTTGTTGCTTGGCTCCTGTTAAACATTTCTCCGTCAAATATTTTCCAAAAAATGCTTTTGTTAGAAAAATATCATTAAAATTGTCAGGCCTGTTTTGGCCGCTCTGAGTGTGAATGAGTTAAGAATAGTCAGCGGACAGATGTTTATGGTCCATATAATCAAATAAAATCCTTTCAGCTGTGTCTTGAAGTTTAGCACACTATCAGCAGCCTTGATGTTTCAGGGAGCTCAATAAATTAATAATGCTCAATTAGATTAACACAATAAAATAAATAATCCTCACTAAATGTAGCGATTCATCCCTATCTTGACCGAGTCGGGATTCGAAGTGCCCAAGCACGTCACTGCCCGTAGGGCTTAATAGGTTCAGCATTCTCCCATTCGCCCAGATGGGATATTACTAGGTAATAGGGAGAATCGACGATTACAAATTCGTCGTCAATAACGGTTTATGGTAGGAGTTTATTGATGAAACTGAGCGGCCAAAAAATCAAGTCATGCGTGCGATTGAAACATTGTCTGAAGCTTATATATGGGAAAATTTTTGGCATATTTTCGCGCCCGTGTACTTTTAGCTAATATGTCGAAAAAGGGGAACAACTTTACTGTAATTCCGCGCATAGCGAGACAGCGAAATATGTATAGGACTTACACCTACGGCATACTATTAAACTACGGAGATGCCTCATTCTGAGAATATCGCTAAACTGGCCATAAGTTCTGAAATCATGGTACGTGTGTGTTATGAATTCTTCAATTGATATTGTGCACGTACGTTGGCATACCCGTCAGCATTCAACAATCCAAAATCAGGATATATCACTTATCAGGCGGTTACTGCGACGTCTTTTGGTTTCATTTTGTTTAGTTCCAATTCTGGGAGGGACCAGGTTAGTACTTTTGCTTAAGGAGCGGGCCTTTAGAGTTGGTAATCATGGAAACATATGTTAATAGGATAACTTTAATTTTAGCAGATCACAATTGCTGCATGATAATATTCACACAGTTTTAAAAAACACGCAGATAACTTTGGAACTGAAAATGTCGTCATCAACAACATTTACATTGTGTGATCTTTCCAGACATTGTGTGATCTTTCAAGATCAAATACTTACTATGTTCAGCATATTATGAAATTCTTGGCTCTTGGCTAGAAAATGAATTTATTCTTGAGGAATTGTGGATGATTTTTGAAAGTTGGCAAATCAGTAGCTAATCTGAAGATTTCTGACCAAGTTATATAATTCATACCTGTTAACATTCAACCATCCAAAATCAGGAGATTTTATGCGGTTCCAATCCTGGCCACCAGGGGTCAGATTAGTTTATTAGTTTAGGAGTGGGCTATCATATTTTACAGGTGTTGGCAAATTGATAACCATACAAGTATGATTATGAAATAACTTTAATTTTATGTAGCAGATCACACTTGCAGCATGATGACAAATTCCCAGTTATGAGAAACACACAGAGATTGCTTTTGAACTGAATACATCATAATAGTCCATGACCCAGAGGTGGTCAGTATCATATTGGGGGAGGGGGGGGCAAATTCTGATTAATGTTTTTGAATTCCCCATATTCTCACCTTTATGGTATTTCAGTAACAAATATTTTCCAAATCAGACCTTTTTTTCCCAGGTGAACATAGCTTTAAATATTTACACGATCACTAATTTGCTTTTCCTCACTACCCATATTCCTCATATAACTAATACATCTATATCCATTCCCCTTGAGACATGGATCCGTGCGCCGGCCTACATATTTTGGCGCACGGATCCATTCCTCTGCCATACCTCCCTAACCTTTGCGCTGTGTTGCGCCCAGCGCCACTAGCTTCATACTACTTTCCATTCCTTTCATTTCCCCTCCTATCACCTTGTATCGGACTTTCTCTGGGTTAAGATAGAATTATTAATATCCAAGATGTCTGCAAGGTGAAGGGCATCATGGTACCACCATATAAATATATATAATTATTTAACCCTTATGCGGCTGGTAGCTTATTTTGCCAAAACAAAACTATGTAAAAAAGCTGAAAAGTGACTGAAACCTGGCACATGGGTACTTATGTGAGAGAACTCGGCGAGAGCTATCAAATGAATACCAACATGACAGGGTTTAGATGGTTTTCAAAAAAAAATGCATCCTTGTGCTTTTTATGAAAGTAGCCTCAGCATTGAAAGGGTTAAAGAGCTCAGCTTCCTAACTGGTAATATAAGCAATGCCATATTTGTTTGGTAAAATAGTTTGTTTCTAAACATCCAGATGGCAGCACTGTATGTGAAACATGGTGCTTGTAGAGCAGCTATAGGTATCGACATAATCACATCCAATGCTGGGCCTACTTTCGCCCAAAGTACAAGGATGCAAAGATTTTTGAAACCCATCTAATCACTGTCATGTTGGCATTCATTGCATAGCACTCACTGATTACTCTCAGATGAGTACCCAAGCAGCAAGGTTTCATTCATTGTTCATTTTTTTTTTGCATAATTTTGTATTGGTCAAATTAGTTACCAGCAGCATAAGGGTTATCCTATTCATAACAGGTTTCATCTGCACCTAGCTATGATCAGACGCTTGAGCTATAATGGTGCTGGACTGATAGTGCGAAGTGTTCAAGCACTTGGAAATACTATCAATATATGGTCTGCACCAGTGAAAATATGATCAATATATGGTCTGTGACAGTGAAATACAATCACGCGGTAATGGTAAAGAGTTATGTATTATACAATAATATGTGACATTTTGTAAATTAATACAAGTGTCTTTTCATCATTATTCTTTTGTTTTAATTATGTAAATTTACATAACTTGTTATTTCAATAAAAAAGGCGACCATTACTACAACATATTGGATTCTCTGTCTTTTGTATATTACAGCATATTTATTCATATGTAACCCTATACTCCATGAGGTCATAAAATCAATATACGGTCTGTTACAATCCCACATGTAAAGGTAAGGAAACAGTAACGTTTGCGCGGGGAGATTGGTGATGTTGAGAAGACCAGAAAAAAATGTACGCGAATAAGCTTTCCCCTTCCAACATTTTTTCAGAAAAAGAGGGGGGGGGTTGCTTATTTGGGGTGATCTGCGCACTTAATCAGATGAATACCGTATATTCATACAGTAGTATTTCAGCCAATATTTTTACGCCAGGGCACCTGAGAAGTTGACAAAAAACAGGCATTTTCTAGTTGTACATTTTTGGCGTTATCTATTTTTGGCACTGATCAAACAGCAAGTTTCTGTGCCCAGAGGGCCTGGCAAATTAAACCTTCCAATGCTGAGGTTACTTTCATCCAAAGCACAAGGACGCAAAGTTTTTGAAAACCATCTAAACCCTGCCGTGTTGGTATTCATTGGATAGTTCTCGCTGAGTACTCTCATATGAGTACCCACGTGTCAAGGTTTCAATAATCATCTTTTTGTATCAGCCAAACTAGCCACCAGCTGCATAAGGGTTAAAAGAAACATGATTAAGGTTAGTATTGACCAAGTGATGTTTTGTACTACTAAAGCGTCATTTGCGATAATCTTGACCCGTAGATGAGTTTCATTGTATCTGTTGTGTTCCACCTTTCTCAATTATATATATATCGTAATGCTGGATGTAGCATTATAAGTGCAACAAGGATTACAGTAGGGCTCTAATTAATTTGTGGAGTATGATATTATTACACACCAAGCACCAGTGATATGACCTAATCCCGAACATGCCAGATATAATTGTAATGTTGTAATGTTCGAAGCCATCACAGGTCAACTGCAAACAACATGCGATATGACGTCAAGCATCTTTGGTTTGTGTTGCATAAATAGTCTGGCGGCCAAATCCAAAAAAGCCTCGAGAAAATGGTTTTGATGGCAAAATTTGTAACAAGCTGCCATCCATGCTAAATCATATCTTCAGAGGATGGGCCATATGGTATGGGTGGATGGCGGGATTTCTTTTGTCGTTTAAGGTGTTTTTGGGGCAAAAAATGCAAAAAATGAACTAAAATGAGTGATTTTTGTAATTTTACACATCAAAAAAATATTCATTGTCGACCTAAGCTCATGAAAGTTTGTACACATATGCTTGAGAACACACTCTTTGAGATGGTTGAATTAGATTTAGCAAGATATTAAGCGTTAACCTAAAAACTGATATAATCTGGCAAGAAATGCCTGAAAACAGTCTTTTTTCAAGATTTACGTAAATGAAAAACGTCCATAAAATTCCCTTGGAAAGAGCTAGGATTATGAAACTTGGCCAAAAATTTCCCTGATGTGTCCCAATAAGAATATGATATTGGTATACTGTGTATGTGACCTAATGATCCTGTACTTGGGTTGTTGAATTTGAGATATACACAATTAGTGAACATTGGCGCCATACCGTATATTACACTTATTACAATAGTATGTCATAATACATGACCCTTATTGATAGAGAACTTATAATATAAGGTTAGCAGCAATGTTTCATATATTGTATTGGTGGATGGCAGGATTTATTTTACCGTTTAAGGTGTTTTTTGGGCAAAAATTAGATAAATTGAGTGAAAAAATTAAATTTATATCAGAAATACTTGTTGTCCACCTAGGCTCATGACAATTTGTACATATATGCTAGGGGAAATGTTCTTTAATATACTTGTGTTAGCTTTAACAAAAACTGAAGTGTTATCCTAAAATGGATAGAATCTGGCCAAAAAAGGGCTAAAAATGGCCATTTTTCAAGTTTTTTGTATACATAAAAATGTTAATTTAATCATCATGCAAAGAGCTATGAATTTGAAACTAGGTCCAAAATGTTCCTGAAGGGTTCCAAAAAGGTACTTTATAGGATGTGTCTATAGTATATTTAACCAAATAATTATGCAGAAGTTTGTTCAACTTGGAAGTTGCAAAAGTCAGGATGTATAGCATATGGGCTTGGTCAAGTTGAAGTTAGCATCTAAGACAAAAAATAAACTTTATAGTAGCAATAAGTATCTTACATATTTGGAAAGCTAGAAGTCTGATGTTTTTGGATCTTTGGTCAGATTTACTGTACCCCAATTTATGAAAAAGTTATAACCATTTTACTGCAGGGTGTTTGTTTGTTTGTTCAACGCCTTTCTGACAGTAACATTTCACAAAATGTTAAAACCACCATATGTTCTTGTAAAACCATATTTTGAACTTCAATATTGTTTTAGATGATACAATTAGACCTGTGAAGTCTGTGCCAATAGATATAGGATTGAATATTATGTTTTGGGGTGTTTTTCAAGAATTTTAGAATATGGTGATCTGTGATTCCATAACATGTGAGTCTGTAACAGAAAAATATACATTTTCTTACTTTTGAAAATGTTCAGATTGGGTCATTACCATGAAACTTCATAATAAAAAAACCATATGAACACTAATTCAACTATGAGGGGCACACCTTTGAAATATAGATTTTCAAACATTGTTTTTTTGGGAGTTAAAGTTGGTGATTCCATAACAGTTACGGAATCACATATTTGCTTAATTGACTGGTTCAAGCCTATAGACGTATTGAATATTTTTTAAATGGACCAGTTTCATATCTTATCTTTAAGTACTAACTGATAGTTTCCATATTTAGAATTAGACACTGTGCACAATAGTTTAAAAAAAAGAGCATCTGAAGTTCTAACTCATAGGTGATTTTAACCCTTATCCTACTGTGAAACATATGAGCACTGCTGCACACCACGACAATTGTTGTGGTTAGCAGGATAAGGGTTAGATAAGGTACAATTATTCAAAGGTGTCATAGCACCAAACTACCTTTTTAAAACATTCACACAGTTTTAAAGTAGAGTATAATTAAGCTGGCCTGCAGTGCATCTCAACCAGAGTTGGACACCCGATCCCTCAAAAATCATCCATCAGGACACTTAGATTTTTTTGTAACCCTTCAAAATTCCATTTTCAAGCACAATTGAATTGTTTTCACTCCAGTATGAATTCAGTGACTTTTTAAGGCATTTATTTCAATAAGTACATGCATGTTCATGGTTGTAAGGGCCATATTAAGCTATTCAAATTGTTGGGGACATAATTTTAGAATATTGAATTCAATATTTTTTCTCAAATTCAGGAAAACTTGCTCCCTCATTTGGCTGTTTTATCTTATTGAAATATAACATCTGAACCCTATTTGTTCCAGACTTTTGTAAAATAGTAGATTTTAAAGAATTTATACCTGTGGTGGACAGGAAAGCTCTTCAACAGAGATTTTAGATACCTTCAAAGAAACATAAATCCTTCTTCAAGTAAAGAAGAAAATTGAAGTTTAGCATATGGTCAACGTAGCCCAGGTCCCGAAGTCTCTATTCATGCATATATTTCAAAATTTGATCACCTTCATAAAATTTTGGAGGAATTTATTCAGTGTATCAGATGGAACTTATACACTGTTGCAGACAGGAAACTGTTGTCATAAGTGGAGAAGGGGAAGGATTCAATACATAAAACATTTCTCAGAGAACAAAATTTTGTTACATCACTCAAAGATTGAATATAGTCATATGGAAGACTCTTATGAGACTGTTGTATGCAAAGCCAGTCATCTAAATGATATATTACAGGTAAAATGATTTCAGAAACTAAATTTCCAGGGATTCTTCATTCACCTTATAGTTATAGACATGTTTGATATGCTCCAATAAAAATATCCAACAGTCAATAAGATCACAGATGCACGATGAAAAAGATTTATTACTAGTTATTTCATAAGTATTTAGCAAATTGGACATTGGTCATTTATGGTGGGAGAATGGAGGAGTTTGTTCCCTCCCATTCCTCCTATTAGATGAGAATCAATCGGCTTCTCTCACACCCAACTCGGTGCTTAAAATGTGCCCTACCCTGATAATGTCAGCCTCCGTGCCTATACTGAGGCCTGTTTTTTACTCACTTTCATAAGCCATATCAGTGCTGAGTTGGACAGACTTGCGGGTGGTCTTATTTGAAAGGTGACACGTATAGGCACATTTTGAACCTAAATCATCATGATGGTGCATTTACCCTTTAAAGAATTCTCACCATACAACCAAGTTCATTGCCCTGTCACTGAGGTGGTACTTGGAGTTAGCTAAACCCTGAGAGTGAAAGTCCATCAGATCTCTGAGGTAATCTTAAACAGAGCCTACCCTTTGGGTTCAAGAGCAAGCCCTATATATTATGAACTTCCACAACATCTGCAGTAGCCCCCTCTCAGACCCTCTGTCTTGAAGCTAACAAAATCAAAAATCTTGGTGCTGCCACCTATATCTAGACACTACTCCTGCCATCCCGAAATCTATCAAACTAGGCTTGATATTCCATTTTTTGGAACCCTTCAGGAATATTTTGGACCTAGTTTCAGGTTCCTAGCTCTTTGCATGATGATTAGATTAACATTTTTCTGTAGACAAAAATCTTGAAAAATGACCGTTTTTATCCATTTTTCTTCCAGATTTTAGCCATTTTAGGATAACACTTCAGTTTTTGTAAAAGCTAACACAAGTATATTAAAGAACATGTTCTCTAGTATATATGTACAAATTCTCATGAGTCTAGGTGGACAACAAATATTTCTTTGATATAAATTACTTTTTTCACTCAATTTATCTAATTCTTGCCCCAAAAACACCTTAAACGACAAAATAAATCCTGCCATCCACCATATAATATATGAAACATTGCCGCTAACCTTATATTACAAGTTCTTTATCAATGAGGGTCATGTATTATGACATACTATTGTAATAGTGTAATATACGGTATGGCGCCAATGTTCATTAATTGTGTATATCTCAAATTCAACAACCCCAGTCCAGGATCATTAGGTCACATACACAGTATACCAATATCATATTCTTATTGGGACACATCCGGGATATTTTTGGCCAAGTTTCATAATCCTAGCTCTTTCCAAGGGAATTTTATGGACGTTTTTTTTTTACGTAAATCTTGAAAAAAGACTTTTCAGGCATTTTTTGCCAGATTATATCAGTTTTTAGGTTAACGCTTAATATCTTGCTAAATCTAATTCAACTATCTCAAAGAGTGTATTCTCAAGCATATATGGACAAACTTTCATGAGCTTAGGTCGACAATAAATATTTTTTTGACGTAAATTACAAAAATCACTCATTTTGGTTCATTTTTTGCATTTTTTGCCCCTAAAACACCTTAAACGACAAAAGAAATCCCGCCATCCACCCATACCATATTGCCCACCTTATGAAGACATGATTTAGCGTGAATGGCAGCTTGTAACACATTTTGCTATCAAAAGTCACATTTTTGGATTTGGCCGCCAGACTAAAATGTGAAATTGGAAAACAAGAAGCGCATTCTCTTTTCACACCCTCACCATGGCACGTGGCATTGAAATCCTATATGTAGTTCTTCTCTCAGTATCCTTGGTCAGCTTGTGGTCAGTAGGGAATGCAGATCCACTTGCCCTGGCAAGTTGCAGCAACGAATTGGACAATCTGTACTGCACAGATATGGGGAACGTTACAAGCTTTTCACTGGAGAATTACCATATTACCCCGCATACAACACACACCCCATAGATAATACGCACCCCCTCCCCAAGTCCCTTTCCCATATGTAAAATACAATTCCCGCAGGCGGATTTGGGGAGTGTGGAGTGTCCGGTTAAGTACTTGACCCTTGTACCGTAACCCGCATTGCCTCTTGAATTAGAGGCTTACAGTGTTTATAGTGATCAGAGTCACTGTACAAGTGATACCAATTACCAGTACGGGTAGCCTATTTTTAAACATGAGCTGGAACATATAGGGTATCATAATAGCAGTCATCATAACATCGTCATGGTGACAGGACAATAGACAATAGGAACCCACTAAAGATAGATGTTCACTACCACGCACTCCCCGCAGCCATAGCATCAATGTAGAAAAGATCTGTTTATGTACCCGTTGATAACACGCACCCCCTCCTTGACAGAGGTGTTGTGGTGTATAAAAGTGCGTGTTGTATGCGGGGTAATACGGTATACAGACCCTGAAGGCCTTCATGCACATTTCTACATGTCTGGCTTCGGGCCTGGTGATAGCAGAACCATGGTCATGCAGACAGAGTCACGCGCATTTAGAGGATTGAATGTAAGTCTGTAGTATATATATATATATATATATCACTGTTGAAGGGGCTGCCTCAATAGCTGAATGGTCCTACCACTGCACCTGTCCTGCTATTGGTGATAGCAGGACCAAGGTCATGCACTCTCTGCCTGAACGTGCCTTTAGAGGATTGAATGTAAGTCTGTAGTATATATATATCACTGTTGAAGGGGCTGCCTCAATAGCTGAATGGTCCTACCACTGCACCTGTCCTGCTATTGCACATTGACCACTCTATGTCTGTCACAACTGGCAGGAACATACTCTTAACATATATATCTCACTGTTGAAGGAGCTACCTCAATAGCCGAATGGTATTACCATTGAACCTGTCCTGCTATTGCACATTGACCACTCTCTGTCTGTCACAACTGGCAGGAACATACTCTTAACATATATATCTCACTGTTGAAGGAGCTACCTCAATAGCCGAATGGTATTACCATTGCACCTGTCCTACTATTGCACATTGACCACTCACTGTCTCTCATCACCCGCAAGACAAACCTTTAACATATATATTTCACTGTTGAAGGGGCTGCCTCAATAGCTGAATGGTCCTACCACTGCACCTGTCCTGCTATTGCACATTGACCACTCACAGTCTCTCATCACCCGCAAGACAAACCTTTAACATATATATTTCACTGTTGAAGGGACTGCCTCAATAGCTGAATGGTCCTACCATTGAACCTGTCCTCCTATTGCACATTGACCACTCACAGTCTCTCATCACCCGCAAGACAAACCTTTAACATATATATATTTCACTGTTGAAGGGACTGCCTCAATAGCTGAATGGTCCTACCACTGCACCTGTCCTGCTATTGCACATTGACCACTCACTGTCTCTCATCACCTGCAAGACAAACCTTTAACATATATTTTTCACTGTTGAAGGGACTGCCTCAATAGCTGAATGGTCCTACCACTGCACCTGTCCTGCTATTGCACATTGACCACTCACTGTCTCTCATCACCCGCAAGACAAACCTTTAACATATATATATTTCACTGTTGAAGGGGCTGCCTCAATAGCTGAATGGTCCTACCACTGCACCTGTCCTGCTATTGCACATTGACCACTCACTGTCTCTCATCACCCGCAAGACAAACCTTTAACATATATATATTTCACTGTTGAAGGGGCTGCCTCAATAGCTGAATGGTCCTACCACTGCACCTGTCCTGCTATTGCACATTGACCACTCACTGTCTCTCATCACCCGCAAGACAAACCTTTAACATATATATATTTCACTGTTGAAGGGACTGCCTCAATAGCTGAATGGTCCTACCACTGCACCTGTCCTGCTATTGCACATTGACCACTCACTGTCTGTCACAACTGGCAGGAACATACTCTTAACATATATATCTCACTGTTGAAGGAGCTACCTCAATAGCCGAATGGTATTACCATTGCACCTGTCCTACTATTGCACATTGACCACTCACTGTCTCTCATCACCCGCAAGACAAACCTTTAACATATATATTTCGCTGTTGAAGGAGCTACCTCAATAGCTGAATGGTCCTACCATTGAACCTGTCCTCCTATTGCACATTGACCACTCACAGTCTCTCATCACCCGCAAGACAAACCTTTAACATATATATTTCACTGTTGAAGGGGCTGCCTCAATAGCTGAATGGTCCTACCATTGAACCTGTCCTCCTATTGCACATTGACCACTCACAGTCTCTCATCACCCGCAAGACAAACCTTTAACATATATATATTTCACTGTTGAAGGGACTGCCTCAATAGCTGAATGGTCCTACCACTGCACCTGTCCTGCTATTGCACATTGACCACTCACTGTCTCTCATCACCTGCAAGACAAACCTTTAACATATATTTTTCACTGTTGAAGGGACTGCCTCAATAGCTGAATGGTCCTACCATTGCACCTGTCCTACTATTGCACTTTACTTAGAAGATGACAACAATATAATATACTTGGGGCTGAAAGACTTGACATGGCAGAAAAAAGTAATCTCCGGGGTGGGGAATCGGTTTGGATTTCATCATTGATAGTTAACCCAGAGCAACTGATGATTGAATAAAAAGGGTTTCGCATTACTTTTCTTATGTTGTTCTAGCACTGAGAAATAGGTGGCATTCATATTTTATATTTTCCATTAAATGTAACTATATCCCTATATTCTCCTATTGTAACTCTACTGCCAGCAGCCTCCCAGCAGGGCTTATTGTAGACACTTAAAGTTGTAGGTAGCGACTGAGCCATCTATAGATATCAATGAATCATAAACGGATATCAATAAATGTTTTTTTTTGATATCCACAGGTGACACCATTAATTTATAACAAATTATTTGTTGATATCCAAAGAGGATTTAAGATATATATATATATATATATATATATATATATATATATATATATATATATATATATATATATATATATATATATATATATATATATATATATATAAATATATATATATATATATATATATATATATATATATGTATATATGTATATAAATGTATATATATATATATATATATATATATATATATATATATATATATATATATATATATATATATATATATATATATATATATATATACACATATATACATATATATATATATATATATATATATATATATATATATATATATATATATATATATATATATATATATATATATATATATATATATATCAATTTATAGATATTATTAATGTCAATATTTATGGATACCAATTAATGAATAGTTGATATAAATCATTCATGGTTATCTATAAATGTCATATCGATATAAAAAAATAATGGGTTTGAATAAACAATGTGTGGATTTCTGAATAAGTCTTTAAATGTGGTATTTAATCCAGTACTTTTTCAACAGGGCAGCTGAAAAGTTGACAATAAACAGTTGTAAATTTTTTGGTGTTATCTGGTTTTTGTACTGATCAAACAACAAGTTTCTGTACCCAGAAGGCCTGACATATTAAAAGAAACATAATTAACGTAAGTGAAGTTTTGTACTGAAGTGTAATTTGCGATATCTATACCCGTAAGATGACAGTACTGAGTTTCATTGTATCGGCTGTGTCTTACCTTTCTCTATCATATATATATATATATAATAGAGCTGGATGTAGCATTGTTAAGTGCAACAAGGAGCACTGTAGGGTTCTGATTAATCTGTGGAGTATGATGTTAATGTGCACCTGTGATCTGCCCTAATCCTGATGAAGCAAGGTGTAAGCCAACTTTTTCTTGGCAGCCAACATTGGTCAGCTGTATATGACATACCATATGACGTCAAGCATCTTTGGTTTGTTTTGTATAAAGGTGAAATTGGAGAACAAGAAGCGCATTCTCTGGTCGCACCCTCACCATGGCACGTGGAATTGATATCCTATATGTAGTTCTTCTCTCAGCCTTCTTGGTCAGCTGGTGGTCAGTGGGGAGCGCAGAACCACTTGCCCTGGCAAGTTGCAGCAACAGATTGGCTGATCTGGTGTGCACAGATATGGGGAACGTTACAAGCTTTTCGCTGGAGAATTATACGGACCCTGAAGGCCTTCATGCACATTTCTACATGTCTGGCTTCGGCCCTGGTGATAGCAGAACCACAGTCATGCACTCTCTGCCTGAACGCGCCTTTAGAGGATTGAATGTAAGTCTGTAGTATATATATATCACTGTTGAAGGGGCTGCCTCAATAGCTGAATGGTCCTACCACTGCACCTGTCCTGCTATTGGTGATAGCAGAACCACAGTCATGCACTCTCTGCCTGAACGCACCTTTAGAGGATTGAATGTAAGTATGTAGTATATATATATATCACTGTTGAAGGGGCTGCCTCAATAGCTGAATGGTCCTACCACTGCACCTGTCCTGCTATTGGTGATAGCAGGACCACGGTCATGCACTCTCTGCCTGAACGTGCCTTTAGAGGATTGAATGTAAGTCTGTAGTATATATTTTTCACTGTTGAAGGGGCTGCCTCAATAGCTGAATGGTCCTACCATTGAACCTGTCCTCCTATTGCACATTGACCACTCACTGTCTCTCATCACCCGCAGGACAAACCTTTAACATATATTTTTCACTGTTGAAGGGACTGCCTCAATAGCTGAATGGTCCTACCATTGAACCTGTCCTCCTATTGCACATTGACCACTCACTGTCTCTCATCACCCGCAGGACAAACCTTTAACATATATTTTTCACTGTTGAAGGGACTGCCTCAATAGCTGAATGGTCCTACCATTGAACCTGTCCTCCTATTGCACATTGACCACTCACTGTCTCTCATCACCCGCAGGACAAACCTTTAACATATATTTTTCACTGTTGAAGGGACTGCCTCAATAGCTGAATGGTCCTACCATTGAACCTGTCCTCCTATTGCACATTGACCACTCACTGTCTCTCATCACCCGCAGGACAAACCTTTAACATATATTTTTCACTGTTGAAGGGGCTGCCTCAATAGCTGAATGGTCCTACCATTGAACCTGTCCTCCTATTGCACATTGACCACTCACTGTCTCTCATCACCCGCAGGACAAACCTTTAACATATATATTTCACTGTTGAAGGGGCTGCCTCAATAGCTGAATGGTCCTACCATTGAACCTGTCCTCCTATTGCACATTGACCACTCACTATCTCTCATCACCCGCAGGACAAACCTTTAACATATATTTTTCACTGTTGAAGGGACTGCCTCAATAGCTGAATGGTCCTACCATTGCACCTTGTCCTGCTATTGCACTTTACTTAAAAAATGACAACAATATAATATACTTGGGGCTGAAAGACTTGACATGGCAGAAAAAAGTAATCTCCGGGGTGGGGAATCGGTTTGGATTTCATCATTGATAGTTAACCCAGAGCAACTGATGATTGAAGAAAATGGGTTTCGCATTACTTTTCTTACGTTGTTCTAGCACTGAGAAATAGGTGGCATTCATGTTTCAAATTTTCCATTAAATGTAACTATATCACTAGATCCTCCTTTTGCAACTCTTGTAGGTAGCGACTGAGCCATCTATAGATGTTGATATCAATGAATCCTTAGCGGATATCAATAAATGTTTTTAATGGTATTATCCACAGGTGAAAACTTTAATTGATAAAAACATAATGAATTTGTTGAGATATATATACTGTATACCGTGTTAATATTGCGCATATAAAATAATGCGCGCAGCAGATAACTGCCTTTGATGCGCAGTTTAATTATTGCACGCAGATAACCACCAGCTCCGGCTGTGAGGGGGCCAAGGGTATATGCAACCTACTCGGATTTTGGAACGGGTGATGCTGATTTATTCAAGCCGGCCTGCCCCTTAGGGATGCCAGATGCTGCCACTGTAGTATAGGCAAGAGCAATCTCTATTTCGTCACCAGCCACGAACAGTGTTATCTTGGTTGCAATCAATAACTCTGATTAGTGGTTACCGAGGTGTTTGATCACACTCGGGTGTGCAAGTTGTCTACATTGTATATGAACTCAGTGACAGCAGAGGCCGCGAAGGGTCTTCATGTTAAATGACAAGCAATCTGAATCATATCAGTGTGTTGAACGATACAAGGATAGGTATCCAATATCCAAAAAATAGTGCGCAGTTTAATAAATGCGGACTCCATGGGTGCGCAAAGTAGGCATTAATTAAACTGTATATATATATATATATATATATATATATATACATATATATATATATATATAAATACACACACACATATATATAAGAAGTTGGGAAGTTGAGAATAAACAGGCATTTTCTAGATGTACATTTTTGGTGTTATTTGGTTTTGGTACTGATCAAACAGCAAGTTTCTGTACCCAAAAGGCCTGACATATTAAAAGAAACATAATTAAAGTAAGCATTGACCATGTGATGTTTTGTACTATGTATATATATATATATATATATATATATATATATATATATATATATATATATATATATATACATATATATATATACATATATATATATACATATATATATATACATATATATATATATATATATATATATATATATATATATATATATATATATATATATATATATATATATATATATATATATATATATAGTGCTGGATGAAGCACTATAAGTGCACTAAGGAGCACTGTAGGGTTCTGATTAATTTGTGGAGTATGATAATAATGCACACCAGGCGCCTGTGATCTCCCCTAATCCTGATAATGCAAGGTGTTAGCCAAATCTACGTTGGGAGCCAACAATGGTCAACTGCATACAACATGCGATATGACGTCAAGCATCTTTGGTGAAATAGGAAAAAAACAAATGCATTCTCTGGTCACACCCTAACCATGGCACGTAGCAATGACATACTATACATAGTTCTTTTCTCAGCCTTCTTGGTCAGCTCGTCAACTTTCTCAACTTTGCTTTTGCCTATACATTTGTATCAGAATTAGCAGGCTGCTTTTTGCCACTGTGAGCATTAAAGGGTTAATCATGTTTTTTCCACATGCTCATTTATGATATATATGTAACACCAGCCATTATGTGTACTGCTAATCAGATTACATTGTAACATATATGAAATAATCCTGATTGAATTTTACAAAGCATGCTTTGTTTTGCGTTGCCAGTCAAAGCTTTCATCTTGACAAATCAAATACTGTATACCGTGTTAATATTGCGGCAGTTTAATTAATGCGTACTTTGCGCACCCATGGAGTCCGCATTTAATTAACTGCGCACCATTACTTGGATATTGGATCCCTATGCTTTTACCATTCAGCACACTGATATTATGGCTTGTCAGTATTCAAGATAAAGACCCTTCGCGGCCTCTGCTCCTAATAAGTTTAATTACGACCTAGACGACTTGCACACTCGAGTGTGATCATACCTGCCGGTAACCACTAATCAGAGTTACTGATTGCAACCAAGATAACACTGTTCATGGCTGGTGACGAAATAAAGATTGCACTTGCCTATAACACTGGCTGAAATAGGCATCCCTAAGGGGCTGGCCGGCATAAATATAGCAGCACCCCCCTTCCCAAAAGCCGGGTAGTTTGCATACCCTTGGCCCCCTGGCTGGAGGTTATCAATGCGCAATATTTAAACTGCGCATCAAAGGCAGTTATCTGCTGAGCGCATTATTTTACATGCGCAATATTAACACGGTATACAGTACCTAATTTTGCTGTATTGAGTTATATAGGCGGGTGGCCAAATATCAAAATTTCACTTTGATGGCTTTTCTCGTTACAAGTCGCATCCATGTTGATTCATCTCTACATATAGTGGGCTTTGGTGTAGGGGTGGATGGCAAGTCTCATTTTGCTGCATTAGATAATTATGGGGGCATTTTATCTAAAAAATAACCAAAAACATGCGTTTTTTTGGATTCGCTTCAAGAAAATTATTTTTTCATGGCAGAAACTCAAAACTTGCTAGGAGTGTGTTGAACAAGATGCTTATGGCATTAGAACATGTTGCGTTACTGTGGCTGTCACTGACCTTTGGGGTGAGTGATTTTGGGGCAAAATCACCAAAAATGAGTTATTTTTGTAATTTCCCACATCTTGAATATCATCCTGTGGACTATTCCAGACTCTCAACTAAATAGTTTTAGTTTAGAAAAGTACCCAAGAAGGTGTAGATAGAGATAGCGAGTTATGTTTGAATATTTTCATGACAAGCTACAGCATTTTACAGGAAAAATGGCATAAAACAAGTGATTATAGAGATTTGCTTCTGGAAAGTGCAGAACTCAAAACTTTCCACAAATGATTTCACAAGGATGTCTATAAGAATCAAATGTTTTGTAACATTTTGAAACGTATCTTAACCCTGCTGTGAGTGATTTTGGGGTAAAAATCTATAAAAAAGTAGGATTTTTTGTAATTTCGCATATCTGTACAAAGGTATATTATATCATATACCAAGATTCTAGCCTGATATCAATGTTACAGATAATCAACCAAGATTATGTGGATAAGGGAAATAAGTTAAGACATGCTAAATTCTGGGGTACTTTAAGGAAAAATGATCGAAAGCATACAATTTTAGAAATTTGCTTCTGGTTAATGCAAACTCTAATGTAGATGTATATAACTTGCCACAAATATGTTCACATTGATGCCTATATGGTTGTAGGATGTGTTATAGTAATTGAGGTTAGATGTAACCCTTGCTGTGAGTGATTTTTGAGTAATAACTCTTAAAATTATGCGATTTTCTTTTTGTATTTTCCCAGGCTGAACTGTCAAGCTGGAGACCATGCAAAGATTTTAATTTCACACTTTTGCCTCAGAATGTGTTGGTAAAGGAACAGAGTTATGTATACTAGCGTTAAATAGTAAGCTATGTTTTGGGGCATTTTATGGAAAAAGTAGTAAAATGTGCAAACTTATAGAAATGTGATTTTTATAATTTCATAGGCTCTATTGAGGTGACACTACACGGTCCTAGAGGCGACGACCATCAGTGAACCATCTTCTTAATCCATCTTTCATATCAGAATCCAATTTTCTAGCTAAGCGCTTATAATAGTCCATCTCTGGGGAAAGACGACCATTGGCGATCTTACAACACTGACACATCCTTCATTGTGTTGACAGAATACCTGCCGTCAACTTTGATCATTTCTGGCCAGCTGAGTCTGATTTATATAGAATAAAATGTTATGTCATAGGGACAGCTATTATTTATGGTCTATAGACCGTTCTATCATTAGCCATCTGGTGTGACAGTGGAACCACAATAGCACCACTGTGAGCACCTATATAAATTCAGAAGATTATAGGTTGTCGCTGCAAAAACACTGCACAATTAGTTCCATACAAAATCACTCACTCGTGCAAGATTCCTCCTCTTTCCATCCACTCGTGATGGAACCTCTATGTCTATATTCTTGTTGGTGGTGTATTTGGTTTATTATCCAATCGAAGTTGGGAATAACTCCACAACAGGCAATACATATAGTAGGAATTTTCCTAGCTGACTTCCAGCATAGGGTATCCTTACCTAACCACCTAGCCTTTACCTTCTAACTCAGACTTCTTAACTGTTGACTACCTCTCTCCATGACCTTATATAACATCATCTTAAACAAGGTACATTGCAATTACAACTCAGGTACAATAACAGTCAGATATGCTAATGACTTAAGGATAATGCTAATTAGAAATGACAAATCCTAGATCAAGGAAGGGTCCATTAGTGTTTGTAATTAGTACTTCTCTATTAACATCATTGCAATCAAGTGTCACCTTTTTACACCAGGTGTGGTCCATACCCTTTGTAATCAGTAATCAAGCTATTAACACTGTTGTGATGACATGTCAATATTGTACACTAGGTGTGGACTGTATGATCATTTCCAATAAACACCATTTCCTATTAATTTCCCCTGTGACAATTACCTTCTTCTCCAATTGAGTTTGGACCCCCAAACTCGAAAGACCTTTGATGATTTAGAATAAAAATTTGAAAATTCTCGTTAGAAGTTCTTGTATATTGCTATATATAACACTCACTAGTGCACTGAATTTTGTTTAGCTCTACATTTGAAATGATTATTACCATAAACCTGTTATTGTATGTATCTCTTTTCATATTATTGACCCTTACTAATCACCACATAGTGGACAACCTTTACAAGGGTTTCTGTAATGGGATTGTATTGCATTCAGAATGGGTTGTGATATGTAGACTGCATTTTCAGGCAATAGAATCCATGTGTTCTCTTTTGCTGATAGGGACAGCTATTATTTATGGTCTATAGACCGTTCTATCATTAGCCATCTGGTGTGACAGTGGGGCCACAATAGCCCCACTGTGAGCACCTATATAAATTCAGAAGATTATAGGTTGTCGCTGCAAAAACACTGCACAATTAGTTCCATACCTTTTTGTCAGTTTGCTTCCTAAAGATAAAATGCCCCCCAATCTCCTAGCACGAAGCTTTAGGATATTGGGCTCCTATCACTCATGGTTAGCGTACACTGTTACTGTATCTACACCTCATCTGGTATGGTAAAGAATTGGCTGATGGTAAGTGTAACACTTGTAATGGGAGGTGTTACTGGGTTAAAGATAATGAGATTCTCCCACTCTGAGGTGTGTTTTACAGTTAAGGATTAGTCGTCCTCAATGGGTGTTCTTCAATGGGGTTAAAGGTCAAACTGGTGTAATTGTCCAATCAGATCCCTCAATTTCAATCAATGGGTCACTGCTGCTGGGTCAAAGGTAGACCCAACAATAGCGCGCGTGGATATGAACAAGCGTCACGTACGTGATCTGGCGCCAGTTTCTGGGGAAACAAACGGTGCACGTCACAACAAACGCGTATTACCATTGTTGAACTAGTGCGCGGGTGACCTTTGGCTGACCTAGTTTAGCTAGCTAACTTCACGGTAAAACGTTTAAATTTCTCCTTTTTATCGTGGGAGAAACAGGTTCTATCACTCGTGGATGGAAAGAGGAGGAATCTTGCACTCGTGAGTGATTTTGTGTCTTGGGACTCGGCAAGCCTCGTCCCAAGACACAAAATCACTCACGAGTGCAAGATTCCTCCTCTTTCCATCCACTCGTGATGGAACCTCTATGTCTATATTCTTGTTGGTGGTATATTGCTATATATAACACTCACTAGTGCACTGAATTTTGTTTAGCTCTACATTTGAAATGATTATTACCATAAACCTGTTATTGTATGTATCTCTTTTCATATTATTGACCCTTACTAATCACCACATAGTGGACAACCTTTACAAGGGTTTCTGTAATGGGATTGTATTGCATTCAGAATGGGTTGTGATATGTAGACTGCATTTTCAGGCAATAGAATCCATGTGTTCTCTTTTGCTGGTCTATTGAGCCAGTTAACAAGAATTTGTAGTTGTCCCATTATTTTCTTGCTCCTTGCTATGCGATAAATTTGCCCTCCCTTAGCTATACTTTTATACATTCAATCAAATCTAATACCTTCATCTGAAAATTTTCTGAGTATTTCGACGGCTCCATCTGAATAACTAACATCATCATTGTCAATGCAACAGTTGTCTTTACAATAGAAATGTTCACCTTTGTAAGGATAAATTATAAGATTGTGAGTGTCCCTGTAGAGTTTTTCTTCTGGGTTCAGTTCGCAGTCTCTTCGCCAAGATACCTCTGGAGACCCAGTATCTAATCCTTCAAAATCTAGGTATGTCATTCTGACAAGCCACATGTTGCCAGTGTTCGGTGGTCCACTACGTCCATGAAGAATCTCGAACTTCCTGTATTGTTTTGAAATGGAGGAACTTCCTCCTTGCTCACAATCGGCATCTGATTGGTCAGATCCATTAAACACGGCTGCTAAGAATTCACTTTCTTCACACTCATTTGAGATTTGGGGCTGAATAGTTGATAGAGAAGATGCTTGAGTGCTGTCATTTTCGCGTAATGTTTGGGTTGAAGTCTCTCTTATAACTGTGGTGTTTGTAGTAGTGGATACATCAGTTAAGTGTTTCAGTTCAGTTTGAGTATAAATGGATGCAAAAGGGCACCTTTTTGATAAGGTATTCTTGTATTTCTGTAGTGCTAGTACTAGTTGATACATCAGTAAAGTATTTCAGATCAGTTTGAGTATGACTAGATGCCAAGGACTCTGGCTTGATAGAGTTGATTCCTGGATCAGTTTTTACTGATGGTACTTCAGTGTTTACTGTTTCTGTCTTTTTCTTATTTATGAAAGCTTCATACCTTATATAGTCTGTCTCTCCTTAATGTTGATGGTGACTTGTGTTTCCTCATTTTTCCTGAATTTGCCATATTCATAAAGGTTCTTACTTGTGCTTGACTTCCACCTCTGTGTGTGTTTTCCCTGTTCCATTGGATGGAGATGGTTGTCCCTGACTTGTTTTCTTGAATGATCCAGGATGGGGAATTGTTTCCGACGTCTATCACTTGCATGATTTGCTCTAGTTTCCCGGTGATCTCCATCTTGTCCATACTGTAGGGGAATTGTCTTGCTTGGCTGTGTTGAGGTCCCGGGATCTTATAGAATCTCCACCATATTGTAACACTTGTAATGGGAGGTGTTACTGGGTTAAAGATAATGAGAGTCTATATTCTTGTTGGTGGTGTATTTGGTTTATTATCCAATCCAAGTTGGGAATAACTCCACAACAGGCAATACATATAGTAGGAATTTTCCTAGCTGACTTCCAGCATAGGATATATCCTTACCTAACCACCTAGCCTTTACCTTCTAACTCTACTTCTTAACTGTTGACTACCTCTCTCCATGACCTTATATAACATCATCTTAAACAAGGTACATTGCAATTACAACTCAGGTACAATAACAGTCAGATATGCTAATGACTTAAGGATAATGCTAATTAGAAATGGCAAATCCTAGATCAAGGAAGGGTCCATTAGTGTTTGTAATTAGTACTTCTCTATTAACATCATTGCAATCAAGTGTCACCTTTTTACACCAGGTGTGGTCCATACCCTTTAACTTTGTAATCAGTTATCAAGCTATTAACACTGTTGTGATGACATGTCAATATTGTACACAAGGTGTGGACTGTATGATCATTTCCAATAAACACCATTTCCTATTAATTTCCCCTGTGACATAAGGCTGCCATTTTCAAACAAAATGTGTATAAATCAACTGGGACATTGGAAACGACCGATTATAAGTTTTTTTGTCTAAACTGATAATAAGCCTGAGCTCAACATAGACAGATTCAAATCTGTATACTTAGCTAAAGTAAATGTTTATTGTTCCAAGTATGCAGGTACTGCTGTGAAAGTGCTTTATGTATAGAGATTACCTATCAGGTTCCACTGTACATTTTACATGCCCCTACATGCCAAATTCAAACCATTGGTAAAGCAATGATGAACCCCATTAGGATGTATTCTTACTCTTTTTCTAAAGCATATAGAGGAGGGCTGATTATGTTCATAGTGCTTCACATTACAGTGCCTTGGAGGGGTTAATACTTACTCAATGAATTTTGGTGTATAAATTATTCTATAATCTGTCTTGCTTTCAGGCAAATCCCGCTATACTTCGTACCCACTATCATAAATAATATTTTCCAGTTTAGAACGAATAACATTATCAATTATTCTTTTTTCAGTTGAAGACGGTTCTCATATCTGGAGTGTTCTTACGGTCGATTCATCCAACTGCCTTTACAGACATCAATAGCACACTGATGACGTTGAACCTGAATCATAATGCACTAGACAGAGTACCAGAGGAAGCACTGAAAGTCCTGACGGAACTACGAGCGTTGTTTCTAGGGAACAATCAAATAGCCGGTCTCACAAAGGGATGTTTTGATAAACTAGAAAAAGTGACTACACTTTCTGTTGGCAATAATATGATTTCATTAATAGATAGCGAAGTTTTTCGGGAAATAATCTTATTGAAAACCGTGAATTTGGATGGCAATCTGCTAACTGAGCAGTCAGATTTTTCAGCACTAGCTAAGGCAAAATCCCTATATTTAAGGCACTGCTCAATCGGGAGCATATCAGGCCCTCTGTTTCAAAGAGAATCAGGTGTAGAAGTGATTTATTTAAGTTCTAATGGTCTGTCTCAGTTACACCCTCTTGCCTTCGATCAAATGATCCAAACTACCATTGTAAGATTGGACAACAACCTCCTTGCAACGGAGCATATCTGCATCAGTTCTCTCTGGCAGCCCCTCATCAGTCTAAAGTATCTTCATCTTTACAGCAACGCAATTCAGTCTATCTTACCCTACTGTTTCCAAGGCCTAGTAAGTTTGTACCAGCTAATGTTATACAATAATAACATCACTTCTCTGGAGGAAAACGCATTCAATGGATTGGCAGATTTGCGTTATTTGCGGCTGGATTCGAACAGAATTGGAGCTATAACAGAAGGCACTTTCAATGGATTACACAACTTAAGCATTCTCGTGCTGAATAACAATAACATAAGAACTCTTCAGTCTGGATCATTCCTTGGATTGGGTAAGCTTCTTCACTTGGGGCTGAGTGGAAACCTTCTACAGACATGCTGCGTATGTTTCTCAGTCTGGGACTCTCTCTCAAGTTTGGAAAGACTATATCTCACTAACAATGAAATCAATTCCATACCCTCTGGTTGCTTCAATCAACTAGGGTCACTGAACAACCTCTACTTGGATCACAATAATGTCTCTGTTTTGGAAAATGACGCTTTTGGGAAGCTTGGTAGTTTGACCAACCTGTATCTCAATCACAATTACATACGCATTATAGGTTATGGATCATTTAGTGGGCTTTTCAACCTCACAGCTCTTGATCTCCAGAACAACAAGATTACCACAATCGTAGCCGGTTCGTTTTGGCCTATGAGCAAATTAGTGAGGTTGAATCTAAGAGGAAATAACTTGATGGCTGTGTCTTCAGAGGTTTTCCCTTTGGAACTGGCCAAGGTTCTAAATGTGGATGTACGGCAAAACCAGTTGCTTTGCAGTTGTGATTTGTCCTGGGTAAAATCCTCAACTTATTCCATCTATTCTATTGGAAGATATAATTGCAAACACAGCAATGGCAGCGGTACCAGCAACTTGATGCACTACCTAACTGTGGTGTGCCAAATGGTTGAATCACCAAAAAAGAGCAGCGAAAATAATTTAGTCATTTCTCCCATGCTGATATCTCTTGCTGTATGTGGTGCTTTTATAATAGTGGCAATACCAATCATTGTTTGGCAAATTCTAAAATGCCGAAACACGGGGCGTGGCCAGAGACCATTGCCACCAAGACAACGGGAGAACAGCCAGAAGATAGGCACTGTATGCTAGCTAGTTTATAGTACTAATGAAAACCATGAAGTCACTTCAGCCTATAGATATGAGGCATAGTCACATTCAATGAGCATATATTCTATACTGCCGATGCTAATTGAACAATGATTTGCATTGACCAGGCTTATCTTGTGAAATCTTACATTTATGAAGAACTTTTCCTGCAAAGTGCGGAACCGTATGTATTTAAGGTATGTGTCATTAACCCTTATTGTGCTATTATGCTGGACGGGGGCTTATCCCTCATACTGAATAGATTCTTTGCAACAAATTACGTTGCATTGCTATGGCGCTGTCAGTTGGGTGTAACTTTATCCTGCCATAAAGGCAAAATTATAATCAAAATATTTGAAATAAAATATACTACCTGAAACTACTGTTCTTGTTCTTTTTAATTATGTTTCTTTTGTAGATATTTCTAATAATTTATATAAAGTTTGATCAGTGTAAACCTAAAGATTTGTAGAGACCATGCTGGTTTTGATTTATCATTAATGAAAAATCAGGTTTTCAAAATGCATTAACCCAGCTTTAGCCTTAGATTTCAGTTTTTCATGAGTATTTCTTTTCAAAAGGAACAGAGTTATGTATACTAGCGTTAAATAGTAAGCTATGTTTTGGGGCATTTTATGGAAAAAGTAGTAAAATGTGCAAACTTATAGAAATGTGATTTTTGTAATTTCATAGGCTCTATTGATGTGACACTATACGGTCCTAGAGGCGACGACCATCAGTGAACCGTCTTCTCAATGCATCTTTCATATCAGAATCCAATTTTCTAGCTAAGCGCTATAGTCCATCTCCGGGGAAAGAGCACCATTGGCGATCTTACAACACTGACACATCCTTCATTGTGTTGACAGAATACATGCCGTCAGCTTTGATCATTTCTGGCCAGCTGAGTTTGATTTATATAGAATAAAATGGTATGTCTGATAATAGTTATGGTCTATAGACCGTTCTATCATTAGCCATCTGGTGTGACAGTGGGGCCACAATAGCCCAACTGTGAGCACCTATATAAATTCAGAAGATTATAGGTTGTCGCTGCAAAAACACTGCACAATTAGTTCCAGACCTTTTTGTCAGTTTGCTTCCTAAAGATAAAATGCCCCCCAATCTCCTAGCACGAAGCTTTAGGAAATTGGGCTCCTATCACTCATGGTTAGCGTACACTGTTACTGTATCTACACCTCATCTGGTATGGTAAAGAATTGGCTGATGGTAAGTGTAACACTTGTAATGGGAGGTGTTACTGGGTTAAAGATAATGAGATTCTCCCACTCTGAGGTGTGTTTTACAGTTAAGGATTAGTCGTCCTCAATGGGTGTTCTTCAATGGGGTTAAAGGTCAAACTGGTGTAATTGTCCAATCAGATCCCTCAATTTCAATCAATGGGTCACTGCTGCTGGGTCAAAGGTAGACCCAACAATAGCGCGCGTGGATATGAACAAGCATCACGTACGTGATTTGGCGCCAGTTTCTGGGGAAACAAACGGTGCACGTCACAACAAACACGTATTACCATTGTTGAACTAGTGCGCGGGTGACCTTTGGCTGACCTAGTTTAGCTAGCTAACTTCACGGTAAAACGTTTAAATTTCTCCTTTTTATCGTGGGAGAAACAGGTTCTATCACTCGTGGATGGAAAGAGGAGGAATCTTGCACTCGTGAGTGATTTTGTGTCTTGGGACTCGGCAAGCCTCGTCCCAAGACACAAAATCACTCACTCGTGCAAGATTCCTCCTCTTTCCATCCACTCGTGATGGAACCTCTATGTCTATGTTCTTGTTGGTGGTGTATTTGGTTTATTATCCAATCCAAGTTGGGAATAACTCCACAACAGGCAATACATATAGTAGGAATTTTCCTAGCTGACTTCCAGCATAGGGTATCCTTACCTAACCACCTAGCCTTTACCTTCTAACTCAGACTTCTTAACTGTTGACTACCTCTCTCCATGACCTTATATAACATCATCTTAAACAAGGTACATTGCAATTACAACTCAGGTACAATAACAGTCAGATATGCTAATGACTTAAGGATAATGCTAATTAGAAATGACAAATCCTAGATCAAGGAAGGGTCCATTAGTGTTTGTAATTAGTACTTCTCTATTAACATCATTGCAATCAAGTGTCACCTTTTTACACCAGGTGTGGTCCATACCCTTTGTAATCAGTAATCAAGCTATTAACACTGTTGTGATGACATGTCAATATTGTACACTAGGTGTGGACTGTATGATCATTTCCAATAAACACCATTTCCTATTAATTTCCCCTGTGACAATTACCTTCTTCTCCAATTGAGTTTGGACCCCCAAACTCGAAAGACCTTTGATGATGATTTAGAATAAAAATTTGAAAATTCTCGTTAGAAGTTCTTGTATATTGCTATATATAACACTCACTAGTGCACTGAATTTTGTTTAGCTCTACATTTGAAATGATTATTACCATAAACCTGTTATTGTATGTATCTCTTTTCATATTATTGACCCTTACTAATCACCACATAGTGGACAACCTTTACAAGGGTTTCTGTAATGGGATTGTATTGCATTCAGAATGGGTTGTGATATGTAGACTGCATTTTCAGGCAATAGAATCCATGTGTTCTCTTTTGCTGGTCTATTGAGCCAGTTAACAAGAATTTGTAGTTGTCCCATTATTTTCTTGCTCCTTGCTTATTGCGATAAATTTGCCTTCCCTTAGCTATACTTTTATACATTCAATCAAATCTAATACCTTCATCTGAAAATTTTCTGAGTATTTCGACGGCTCCCTCTGAATAACTAACATCATCATTGTCAATGCAACAGTTGTCTTTACAATAGAAATGTTCATCTTTGTAAGGATGAATTATAAGATTGTGAGTGTCCCTGTAGAGTTTTTCTTCTGGGTTCAGTTCGCAGTCTCTTCGCCAAGATACCTCTGGAGACCCAGTATCTAATCCTTCAAAATCTAGGTATGTCATTCTGACAAGCCACATGTTGCCAGTGTTCAGTGGTCCACTACGTCCATGAAGAATCTCGAACTTCCTGTATTGTTTTGAAATGGAGGAACTTCCTCCTTGCTCACAATCGGCATCTGATTGGTCAGATCCATTAAACACGGCTGCTAAGAATTCACTTTCTTCACACTCATTTGAGATTTGGGGCTGAATAGTTGATAGAGAAGATGTTCGAGTGCTGTCATTTTCGCGTAATGTTTGGGTTGAAGTCTCTCTTATAACTGTGGTGTTTGTAGTAGTGGATACATCAGTTAAGTGTTTCAGTTCAGTTTGAGTATAAATGGATGCCAAGGGCGCCTTTTTGATAAGGTATTCTTGTATTTCTGTAGTGCTAGTACTAGTTGATACATCAGTAAAGTATTTCAGATCAGTTTGAGTATGACTAGATGCCAAGGACTCTGGCTTGATAGAGTTGATTCCTGGATCAGTTTTTACTGATGGTACTTCAGTGTTTACTGTTTCTGTCTTTTTCTTATTTATGAAAGCTTCATACCTTATATAGTCTGTCTCTCCTTAATGTTGATGGTGACTTGTGTTTCCTCATTTCTCCTGAATTTGCCATATTCATAAAGGTTCTTACTTGTGCTTGACTTCCACCTCTGTGTGTGTTTTCCCTGTTCCATTGGATGGAGATGGTTGTCCCTGACTTGTTTTCTTGAATGATCCAGGATGGGGAATTGTTTCCGACGTCTATCACTTGCATGATTTCCTCTAGTTTCCTGGTGATCTCCATCTTGTCCATACTGTAGGGGAATTGTCTTGCTTGGCTGTGTTGAGGTCCCGGGATCTTATAGAATCTCCACCATATTGTAACACTTGTAATGGGAGGTGTTACTGGGTTAAAGATAATGAGAGTCTATATTCTTGTTGGTGGTGTATTTGGTTTATTATCCAATCCAAGTTGGGAATAACTCCACAACAGGCAATACATATAGTAGGAATTTTCCTAGCTGACTTCCAGCATAGGATATATCCTTACCTAACCACCTAGCCTTTACCTTCTAACTCTACTTCTTAACTGTTGACTACCTCTCTCCATGACCTTATATAACATCATCTTAAACAAGGTACATTGCAATTACAACTCAGGTACAATAACAGTCAGATATGCTAATGACTTAAGGATAATGCTAATTAGAAATGGCAAATCCTAGATCAAGGAAGGGTCCATTAGTGTTTGTAATTAGTACTTCTCTATTAACATCATTGCAATCAAGTGTCACCTTTTTACACCAGGTGTGGTCCATACCCTTTAACTTTGTAATCAGTTATCAAGCTATTAACACTGTTGTGATGACATGTCAATATTGTACACAAGGTGTGGACTGTATGATCATTTCCAATAAACACCATTTCCTATTAATTTCCCCTGTGACATAAGGCTGCCATTTTCAAACAAAATGTGTATAAATCAACTGGGACATTGGAAACGACCGATTATAAGTTTTTTTTGTCTAAACTGATAATAAGCCTGAGCTCAACATAGACAGATTCAAATCTGTATACTTAGCTAAAGTAAATGTTTATTGTTCCAAGTATGCAGGTACTGCTGTGAAAGTGCTTTATGTATAGAGATTACCTATCAGGTTCCACTGTACATTTTACATGCCCCTACATGCCAAATTCAAACCATTGGTAAAGCAATGATGAACCCCATTAGGATGTATTCTTACTCTTTTTCTAAAGCATATAGAGGAGGGCTGATTATGTTCATAGTGCTTCACATTACAGTGCCTTGGAGGGGTTAATACTTACTCAATGAATTTTGGTGTATAAATTATTCTATAATCTGTCTTGCTTTCAGGCAAATCCCGCTATACTTCGTACCCACTATCATAAATAATATTTTCCAGTTTAGAACGAATAACATTATCAATTATTCTTTTTTCAGTTGAAGACGGTTCTCATATCTGGAGTGTTCTTACGGTCGATTCATCCAACTGCCTTTACAGACATCAATAGCACACTGATGACGTTGAACCTGAATCATAATGCACTAGACAGAGTACCAGAGGAAGCACTGAAAGTCCTGACGGAACTACGAGCGTTGTTTCTAGGGAACAATCAAATAGCCGGTCTCACAAAGGGATGTTTTGATAAACTAGAAAAAGTGACTACACTTTCTGTTGGCAATAATATGATTTCATTAATAGATAGCGAAGTTTTTCGGGAAATAATCTTATTGAAAACCGTGAATTTGGATGGCAATCTGCTAACTGAGCAGTCAGATTTTTCAGCACTAGCTAAGGCAAAATCCCTATATTTAAGGCACTGCTCAATCGGGAGCATATCAGGCCCTCTGTTTCAAAGAGAATCAGGTGTAGAAGTGATTTATTTAAGTTCTAATGGTCTGTCTCAGTTACACCCTCTTGCCTTCGATCAAATGATCCAAACTACCATTGTAAGATTGGACAACAACCTCCTTGCAACGGAGCATATCTGCATCAGTTCTCTCTGGCAGCCCCTCATCAGTCTAAAGTATCTTCATCTTTACAGCAACGCAATTCAGTCTATCTTACCCTACTGTTTCCAAGGCCTAGTAAGTTTGTACCAGCTAATGTTATACAATAATAACATCACTTCTCTGGAGGAAAACGCATTCAATGGATTGGCAGATTTGCGTTATTTGCGGCTGGATTCGAACAGAATTGGAGCTATAACAGAAGGCACTTTCAATGGATTACACAACTTAAGCATTCTCGTGCTGAATAACAATAACATAAGAACTCTTCAGTCTGGATCATTCCTTGGATTGGGTAAGCTTCTTCACTTGGGGCTGAGTGGAAACCTTCTACAGACATGCTGCGTATGTTTCTCAGTCTGGGACTCTCTCTCAAGTTTGGAAAGACTATATCTCACTAACAATGAAATCAATTCCATACCCTCTGGTTGCTTCAATCAACTAGGGTCACTGAACAACCTCTACTTGGATCACAATAATGTCTCTGTTTTGGAAAATGACGCTTTTGGGAAGCTTGGTAGTTTGACCAACCTGTATCTCAATCACAATTACATACGCATTATAGGTTATGGATCATTTAGTGGGCTTTTCAACCTCACAGCTCTTGATCTCCAGAACAACAAGATTACCACAATCGTAGCCGGTTCGTTTTGGCCTATGAGCAAATTAGTGAGGTTGAATCTAAGAGGAAATAACTTGATGGCTGTGTCTTCAGAGGTTTTCCCTTTGGAACTGGCCAAGGTTCTAAATGTGGATGTACGGCAAAACCAGTTGCTTTGCAGTTGTGATTTGTCCTGGGTAAAATCCTCAACTTATTCCATCTATTCTATTGGAAGATATAATTGCAAACACAGCAATGGCAGCGGTACCAGCAACTTGATGCACTACCTAACTGTGGTGTGCCAAATGGTTGAATCACCAAAAAAGAGCAGCGAAAATAATTTAGTCATTTCTCCCATGCTGATATCTCTTGCTGTATGTGGTGCTTTTATAATAGTGGCAATACCAATCATTGTTTGGCAAATTCTAAAATGCCGAAACACGGGGCGTGGCCAGAGACCATTGCCACCAAGACAACGGGAGAACAGCCAGAAGATAGGCACTGTATGCTAGCTAGTTTATAGTACTAATGAAAACCATGAAGTCACTTCAGCCTATAGATATGAGGCATAGTCACATTCAATGAGCATATATTCTATACTGCCGATGCTAATTGAACAATGATTTGCATTGACCAGGCTTATCTTGTGAAATCTTACATTTATGAAGAACTTTTCCTGCAAAGTGCGGAACCGTATGTATTTAAGGTATGTGTCATTAACCCTTATTGTGCTATTATGCTGGACGGGGGCTTATCCCTCATACTGAATAGATTCTTTGCAACAAATTACGTTGCATTGCTATGGCGCTGTCAGTTGGGTGTAACTTTATCCTGCCATAAAGGCAAAATTATAATCAAAATATTTGAAATAAAATATACTACCTGAAACTACTGTTCTTGTTCTTTTTAATTATGTTTCTTTTGTAGATATTTCTAATAATTTATATAAAGTTTGATCAGTGTAAACCTAAAGATTTGTAGAGACCATGCTGGTTTTGATTTATCATTAATGAAAAATCAGGTTTTCAAAATGCATTAACCCAGCTTTAGCCTTAGATTTCAGTTTTTCATGAGTATTTCTTTTCAAAAGGAACAGAGTTATGTATACTAGCGTTAAATAGTAAGCTATGTTTTGGGGCATTTTATGGAAAAAGTAGTAAAATGTGCAAACTTATAGAAATGTGATTTTTGTAATTTCATAGGCTCTATTGATGTGACACTATACGGTCCTAGAGGCGACGACCATCAGTGAACCGTCTTCTCAATGCATCTTTCATATCAGAATCCAATTTTCTAGCTAAGCGCTATAGTCCATCTCCGGGGAAAGAGCACCATTGGCGATCTTACAACACTGACACATCCTTCATTGTGTTGACAGAATACATGCCGTCAGCTTTGATCATTTCTGGCCAGCTGAGTTTGATTTATATAGAATAAAATGGTATGTCTGATAATAGTTATGGTCTATAGACCGTTCTATCATTAGCCATCTGGTGTGACAGTGGGGCCACAATAGCCCAACTGTGAGCACCTATATAAATTCAGAAGATTATAGGTTGTCGCTGCAAAAACACTGCACAATTAGTTCCAGACCTTTTTGTCAGTTTGCTTCCTAAAGATAAAATGCCCCCCAATCTCCTAGCACGAAGCTTTAGGAAATTGGGCTCCTATCACTCATGGTTAGCGTACACTGTTACTGTATCTACACCTCATCTGGTATGGTAAAGAATTGGCTGATGGTAAGTGTAACACTTGTAATGGGAGGTGTTACTGGGTTAAAGATAATGAGATTCTCCCACTCTGAGGTGTGTTTTACAGTTAAGGATTAGTCGTCCTCAATGGGTGTTCTTCAATGGGGTTAAAGGTCAAACTGGTGTAATTGTCCAATCAGATCCCTCAATTTCAATCAAAGGGTCACTGCTGCTGGGTCAAAGGTAGACCCAACAATAGCGCGCGTGGATATGAACAAGCGTCACGTACGTGATTTGGCGCCAGTTTCTGGGGAAACAAACGGTGCACGTCACAACAAACACGTATTACCATTGTTGAACTAGTGCGCGGGTGACCTTTGGCTGACCTAGTTTAGCTAGCTAACTTCACGGTAAAACGTTTAAATTTCTCCTTTTTATCGTGGGAGAAACAGGTTCTATCACTCGTGGATGGAAAGAGGAGGAATCTTGCACTCGTGAGTGATTTTGTGTCTTGGGACTCGGCAAGCCTCGTCCCAAGACACAAAATCACTCACTCGTGCAAGATTCCTCCTCTTTCCATCCACTCGTGATGGAACCTCTATGTCTATGTTCTTGTTGGTGGTGTATTTGGTTTATTATCCAATCCAAGTTGGGAATAACTCCACAACAGGCAATACATATAGTAGGAATTTTCCTAGCTGACTTCCAGCATAGGGTATCCTTACCTAACCACCTAGCCTTTACCTTCTAACTCAGACTTCTTAACTGTTGACTACCTCTCTCCATGACCTTATATAACATCATCTTAAACAAGGTACATTGCAATTACAACTCAGGTACAATAACAGTCAGATATGCTAATGACTTAAGGATAATGCTAATTAGAAATGACAAATCCTAGATCAAGGAAGGGTCCATTAGTGTTTGTAATTAGTACTTCTCTATTAACATCATTGCAATCAAGTGTCACCTTTTTACACCAGGTGTGGTCCATACCCTTTGTAATCAGTAATCAAGCTATTAACACTGTTGTGATGACATGTCAATATTGTACACTAGGTGTGGACTGTATGATCATTTCCAATAAACACCATTTCCTATTAATTTCCCCTGTGACAATTACCTTCTTCTCCAATTGAGTTTGGACCCCCAAACTCGAAAGACCTTTGATGATGATTTAGAATAAAAATTTGAAAATTCTCGTTAGAAGTTCTTGTATATTGCTATATATAACACTCACTAGTGCACTGAATTTTGTTTAGCTCTACATTTGAAATGATTATTACCATAAACCTGTTATTGTATGTATCTCTTTTCATATTATTGACCCTTACTAATCACCACATAGTGGACAACCTTTACAAGGGTTTCTGTAATGGGATTGTATTGCATTCAGAATGGGTTGTGATATGTAGACTGCATTTTCAGGCAATAGAATCCATGTGTTCTCTTTTGCTGGTCTATTGAGCCAGTTAACAAGAATTTGTAGTTGTCCCATTATTTTCTTGCTCCTTGCTTATTGCGATAAATTTGCCTTCCCTTAGCTATACTTTTATACATTCAATCAAATCTAATACCTTCATCTGAAAATTTTCTGAGTATTTCGACGGCTCCCTCTGAATAACTAACATCATCATTGTCAATGCAACAGTTGTCTTTACAATAGAAATGTTCATCTTTGTAAGGATGAATTATAAGATTGTGAGTGTCCCTGTAGAGTTTTTCTTCTGGGTTCAGTTCGCAGTCTCTTCGCCAAGATACCTCTGGAGACCCAGTATCTAATCCTTCAAAATCTAGGTATGTCATTCTGACAAGCCACATGTTGCCAGTGTTCAGTGGTCCACTACGTCCATGAAGAATCTCGAACTTCCTGTATTGTTTTGAAATGGAGGAACTTCCTCCTTGCTCACAATCGGCATCTGATTGGTCAGATCCATTAAACACGGCTGCTAAGAATTCACTTTCTTCACACTCATTTGAGATTTGGGGCTGAATAGTTGATAGAGAAGATGTTCGAGTGCTGTCATTTTCGCGTAATGTTTGGGTTGAAGTCTCTCTTATAACTGTGGTGTTTGTAGTAGTGGATACATCAGTTAAGTGTTTCAGTTCAGTTTGAGTATAAATGGATGCCAAGGGCGCCTTTTTGATAAGGTATTCTTGTATTTCTGTAGTGCTAGTACTAGTTGATACATCAGTAAAGTATTTCAGATCAGTTTGAGTATGACTAGATGCCAAGGACTCTGGCTTGATAGAGTTGATTCCTGGATCAGTTTTTACTGATGGTACTTCAGTGTTTACTGTTTCTGTCTTTTTCTTATTTATGAAAGCTTCATACCTTATATAGTCTGTCTCTCCTTAATGTTGATGGTGACTTGTGTTTCCTCATTTCTCCTGAATTTGCCATATTCATAAAGGTTCTTACTTGTGCTTGACTTCCACCTCTGTGTGTGTTTTCCCTGTTCCATTGGATGGAGATGGTTGTCCCTGACTTGTTTTCTTGAATGATCCAGGATGGGGAATTGTTTCCGACGTCTATCACTTGCATGATTTCCTCTAGTTTCCTGGTGATCTCCATCTTGTCCATACTGTAGGGGAATTGTCTTGCTTGGCTGTGTTGAGGTCCCGGGATCTTATAGAATCTCCACCATATTCTAACACTTGTAATGGGAGGTGTTACTGGGTTAAAGATAATGAGAGTCTATATTCTTGTTGGTGGTGTATTTGGTTTATTATCCAATCCAAGTTGGGAATAACTCCACAACAGGCAATACATATAGTAGGAATTTTCCTAGCTGACTTCCAGCATAGGATATATCCTTACCTAACCACCTAGCCTTTACCTTCTAACTCTACTTCTTAACTGTTGACTACCTCTCTCCATGACCTTATATAACATCATCTTAAACAAGGTATATTGCAATTACAACTCAGGTACAACAAGATAGACGCCAGTGGCGTCAAGAGGTTGATTCCGTGTATGTCTTTTTGTAGTTAATCATTTGCAATTTTTTGTTTTTTTAATATTTTGCTATTTTGAAATTTTTCTGATTTTTGTGTTTTTTCGTTAGTGGTTACAGTGGTTTTGCTTTTTCTGTTGGATTGACTTATTTAAGTGTTATGTATATTTGGTCGTGATCTGAGTAATACGTTTTGATGACACCTGTTGAATGGTATTCTGTAAGGTTGGTGTGAATGTGATCTATTATGGTGTTTTGTTTTGTTGTTGGGTTGTTTATGAGTTGGTTTGTTCCTATACATTTGCAAATTTTTTCTGTGGTATTTATGTGTTTGTTTTGTATGTTAATGTTAAAGTCACCCATAAGTATTTTTTGATGTTTTATTGTTGGTGGTGATATTGCTGTGAGGTCATGAATGAAAGTTGCAATGGATGTGTTCGGGTAGCGGTATATACATGTTAGGTATGTGTTTGTTTTGTTATCATATCCAGTTGTTGATTCCAGTGTGCTTGTGTTTACGTGCTTTATGTTGGTTAATTTGTACTTTGAGTAGAGTGATACACCATGTTTCGCGCTTGGCGTTATGTTTGTAAATTCTGGGTGATTATGGTATGAATGAGGAAAGATTGAGTCAAGGTCTTTGGTGTTTGTTGTCTTTTTGAGGTTAGTTTCTGCAACGCAGAGAATTGTTGATGCTTTTATGTTGAAGTCAGATGCAAGGTCTTCTGCATGTTTATTCATAGTTCTGACATTGTGAAAAGTGTAAGTTGTGCTTTTTGGTGGGTTTTTGTATATGAGGGGAATATGGATTGATAGTTTGTTTTGTCGGAGTCTATCCATTTCGTTGATGACTTTTTCGTCTGTGGCGATTTTTGAGTTTGAGAAGTTTGTGACAAAGAGATTGTTTGAGTCAGTTACCCGGCTAAGTGCTACGTAGTGCTTATGAAATCCCATTGCTGATTGGAAATCTACTACTGCTGCACTAAGTGTTTGTCCTTGGCTGCGGTGTATTGTTTTTGCTGCAGCAACTCGTATGGGGAACTGGTGCCTTGTGACTGTAATTGTGTTATGTTTTGACATTTTGATTTGCTTTTTAATGGTTGGAATTGGTGTCCATGATCTGTCTATATCATCAGTGTATATGTTATCGTTAATAGCCCCTAAACTTAAAATCCTGGGAGCCAAATCTGCTCCTGTCTGAAAATGTTAAAGTCAATCACTGATGCATGTAACAAACTGACTGGCTGCCTGCAAATAACACCACATCAAAATCAAACATGTTGCCAACAGCCAAAAGTCCACTCCCCCTTAACAGAGGCTTGTGACTCTCCCCCACAACACAAAATGTTAACACATAAGCTAAGTATATACAACAAAGCCCATGCATTAAAATAAGTGCCGGCTCTCAAATATTAAAAAAGACCAACAGTTAAACAGCCAATAAAAAATTTCATCATAACCTAAAATTCAGCACGCATAAATAAAATGCAACTTTTGACAAACTAAACTAATCACTAAGCCTAACCGCCAAATATAAACATGAACATTTTAACACACATACTTCAGAAAAAGAGAGCGATGGGGGGCGGGGTTAAAAATTTGACATCTGACATATCATCAAAGTAACACAAAACATTTACATGAAGATGGCCAAACACTGCCTAAAAGCAAACATGAACAGGGATCAACCTTATGTACCCTTTAGGGGCATATGCCCCTGGTTCATGTGATATTGCAACCAGATGAAAAAATATACGAGCCAACTTTGTGAATGGACATTAAATATAAGTTTGGAGCATTTTAAAACATTTTCCTTTTTCTTTAAATTCTTTATCTTTTTATCATACCTAATAGTGCCAAAAAATACATCTGAAACACATATCCTTCAATTTTTTCATAAGAATTCTATCTAAAACCCTCCCCCAAATATTTCCCAAAATTATAACCCACTCCTAGCTATCCAAGAAACTATGACAAACCCACCATCACTCATCCAGTAGATCACCAAACATGAATGGGAAAAGCCCACATCCTGCACTGCAAATGAGAGTCAACAAAACCCCACCAATAGCATGCTTGCCACAACTTACTTGCTGCTGCCTGAAGAACATTAGTCCGTGACTTACCTTTACATGAAAATGACCAAACACTGCCTGAATGCAAACATGCACAAGGATCAACCTTATGGTCCCTTAAGGGGCATATGTTCCTGGATTATGTGATTTTGCTACCTGATGATGAACTATAAGAGCCAAGTTTGTGAATGGACATTAAATATCAGCTTAGAACATTTTTAAAAAAATTCAATTTTTTTGAACTTCTTTATCTTTTTATCATACCTAATAGTGCCAAAAAATACATCAGAAACACAAACTATTCAATTTTTTCCCTGGAAAAATGCTCCAAAACCCCCAAACCTGGACAGTTAAAACATTTCCCTTCCACTGAAATTCTTTATCTTTTTATCATACCTAATAGTGCCAAAACATACATCTGAAACACATATCCCTCAATTTTTTCAAAAGAACTCTATCTAAAACCCTCCCTCAAATATTTTCGAAAAATATAACCCACTCCTAGCTATCTAAGAAACTATGGCAAACTCACCATCACTCATCCAGTAGATCACCAAACATGAATGGGAAAAGCCTACAACCTGCACTGCAAATGACAGCCAACAAAACCCCACCAGCAGCATGCTTGCCACAACTTACTTGCTGCTGCCTGAAGAACTTTAGTCCGTGACTTACCTTTACATGAAAATGGCCAAACACTGCCTGAATGCAAACATGCACAAAGATCAACCTTATGGTCCCTTAAGGGACATATGCCCCTGGCCATGATCTTCCGCCACTAAAGCAGGTCCAGCACTACCAAAAACCCAATATGCATGCAATAATTATGTACTTAAACCTAAAATAGACTGATACACACTTGTAATGCTGCTGATGATACTTACAGACTTTTTAATCAAAAACCAAGTTTGTGAATAGACATTAGTATCAGTTTGGAGCAATTTAAAACATTTTCCTTTTATTTGAACTTCTTTATCTTTTTATCACACCTAATAGTGCCAAAAAATACATCTGAAACACATATCTTCCAAATTTTTCATAAGATTTCTATCTAAAACCGCACTTAAAAAAACTTCCCTTTTTTTGAATTTCTTTATCTTTTTATCATACCTAATAGGGCCAAAAAATACAACTATAAGAGCCAAGTTTGTGAATGTACATTAAATATCAATCTAGAACATTTTCAAAAAAAATTCCCATTCTTTGAACTTCTTTATCTTTCTATCATACCTAATAGTGTTAAAAAATACATCAGAAACACAAACTTCTCAATTTTTTCACTGGGAGCATGCACCAAAATCCCCAAACCTGGACAGCTAAAACAATTTCCTTTTTTTTGAATTTCTTTATCTTTTTATCATACCTAATAATGCCAAAAAATACATCTGAAACACATATCCTTCAATTCTTTCATAAGAATTCTATCTAAAACCCTCCCTCAAATATTTTCCAAAACTATAACCCACTTCTAGCTATCCAAGAAACTATGACAAACTCACCATCACTCATCCAGTAGATCACCAAACATGAATGGGAAAAGCCCACATCCTGCACTGCAAATGACAGTCAACAAAACCACACCAGTAGCATGCTTGCCACAACTTACTTGCTGCTGCCTGAAGAACTTTAGTCAGTGACTTACCTTTACAAGAAAATGGCCAAACACTGCCTGAATGCAAACATGCACAAAGATCAATCATATGGTCCCTTAAGGAGCATATGCCCCTGGATTATGTGATTTTGCTACCTGATGATGAACTATAAGAGCCAAGCTTGTGAATGGACATTAAATATCAGTTTTAGAGCATTTTTAAAAAAATTCCCTTTCTTTGAATTTCTCTATCTTTTTATCACACCTAATAGTGCCAAAAAATACACCAGAAACACAAACTTTTCAATTTTTCCCCTGGGAGCATGCTCCAAAATCCCCAAACCTAAACAGTGCACCCCTGGCAAAACCTTACCGTCATGGTGCCAGCACAGGAATTTATTTGCACCTAAACATAAAATCCTGATGGCAGGGTTAAAGGTCTGCTAACTTCAGGACTGCATACTACACTCATGGTGAGAAGGGTATATATACTGACTGCTGAAATCGCGATAAAAATATTTACTACTTCCGTTTTTTTCAAAGTTGTTTTTTTACGATTGTGGGGAACAAAAAAAATCCACAAATGGGCAGGATGGATTATTTAGAGTCTGTTTTCTTGAAGTTGAAACTTTTTTTCCGGTTTTAGTGGCGAAATTAATAAGTAAATTTAGAATTTCGCCAGGGTTCCTAAATCAACATTCCAAAAAGCCGTTTTTGCCGTTTTTTTCCGAAGTCGCCATTTTTTTTCAAAAATTACAAATATAACCAACAAGTTATGATAATAGGGTAAAAGCCCTATTTGTTGCGAACACTTTGATGGGTCATTTGTAAATTTTGACCCAGAAACGGCGACGTGACAATTTATTGAAAAAAGTATGTTTTTTGTGTGAAATGCACACAATGCATATCAATGCCGTAACCTCGCTAATGTCAAAAAAATCAACTTCCGGTTGTAGCGAAAAGCTATTTTTTCGCTTCCAACCTGAAGTTGAATTAAAAAAATGATTGAATCAGATAGATGAGGATCTCATCTATCCAGGTAGGTAGTCATATTGTGATCGGGGGGTGATAGCTTGATGAAATTGACAGGAATCGGCGAGGTACCATTGAGAATGTACTCATCGCCATGGTCAACACGTCATCATCGATGCGTGTTGACAAATATCTCAAAATATTTTCGATTTTCCGAAACCAAAAGAATTAATCTTAATAATATAGATACTTGGCTTGTTAATTCTTTTGGTTTCAGAATTTTAGAGTTAGAGATGGCCACAAACAAAAGCTTTGAAATCGGGGTGCAAATTTCGTCAAACCCGATATTCAAAATGGCGGACCGTAACCTCGCCAATGTAAAAAATACGTGAATGAACACGTAAGTAGAATAGTACAAACAGGGATACAAATAGCCGCTCATTGGTTAATAAACCGCGGGAAAGAGTACCACGTGGTGTGACGGTGAGGCAGTGAGACCGCTCATTGGATAATACACCAGAGACAAACCACGTGGTAAGATCCCGCTCAGAATTATAAATAGGCAAAATGGCTGCGATAAAGTCGCCAATTTTTTTCAATAATTACAAATATAACCAACAAGTTATGATAATAGGGTAAAAGCCCTATTTGTTGTGAACACTTTGATGGGTCATTTGTAAATTTTGACCCAGAAACGGCGACGTGACAATTTATTGAAAAAAGTATGTTTTTTGTGTGAAATGCACACAATGCATATCAATGCCGTAACCTCGCTAATGTCAAAAAAATCAACTTCCGGTTGTAGCGAAAAGCTATTTTTTCGCTTCCAACCTGAAGTTGAATTTAAAAAATGATTGAATCAGATAGATGAGGATCTCATCTATCCAGGTAGGTAGTCATATTGTGATCGGGGGGTGATAGCTTGATGAAATTGACAGGAATCGGCGAGGTACCATTGAAAATGTACTCATCGCCATGGTCAACACGTCATCATCGATGCGTGTTGACAAATATCTCAAAATATTTTCGATTTTCCGAAACCAAAAGAATTAATCTTAATAATATAGATACTTGGCTTGTTAATTCTTTTGGTTTCAGAATTTTAGAGTTAGAGATGGCCACAAACGAAAGCTTTGAAATCGGGGTGCAAATTTCGTCAAACCCGATATTCAGAATGGCGGACCGTAACCTCGCCAATGTAAAAAATACGTGAATGAACACGTAAGTAGAATAGTACAAACAGGGATACAAATAGCCGCTCATTGGTTAATAAACCGCGGGAAAGAGTACCACGTGGTGTGACGGTGAGGCAGTGAGACCGCTCATTGGATAATTCACCAGAGACAAACCACGTGGTGCTGGGAAACCCCAACACGCACCGTCACGTGATTAGCCGATCGCATTAAATATGCAGAAAACCCACGCATGCGCATCCAACGGCCGCCCCACCCGACGCGTTACAGAAGCGTATTAGAGTGAAGAAAACATAAAGTATAAACACGTAAAAATCCACCAAAAAAAAACTAGGCAACCCACAGAAAAAATGAAACAACCATTATGAACTACACACTCAACACTAACAGAAACAATAAACAAAACGACCCCACCACACCCCACTCTCCAGATCATGCGGCTAGAAAAATCCAAAACAGCCATGTAAGACAACATAGGGAAAATGCATCAACCAGCTCCCAGGACCCCCCCGGGAATGCAAGACAACAAAAGCGATAACAATATAGGTTGACCTTTGTAGGTCAACCTCTAATAACAGTCAGATATGCTAATGACTTAAGGATAATGCTAATTAGAAATGGCAAATCCTAGGTCAAGGAAGGGTCCATTAGTGTTTGTAATTAGTACTTCTCTATTAACATCATTGCAATCAAGTGTCACCTTTTTACACCAGGTGTGGTCCATACCCTTTAACTTTGTAATCAGTAATCAAGCTATTAACACTGTTGTGATGACATGTCAATATTGTACACAAGGTGTGGACTGTATGATCATTTCCAATAAACACGATTTCCTATTAATTTCCCCTGTGACATAAGGCTGCCATTTTCAAACAAAATGTGTATAAATCAACTGGGACATTGGAAACGACCGATTATAAGTTTTTTTGTCTAAACTGATAATAAGCCTGAGCTCAATATAGACAGATTCAAATCTGTATACTTAGCCAAAGTAAATGTTTATTGTTCCAAGTATGCAGGTTCTGCTGTGAAAGAGCTTTATGTATAGAGATTACCTATCAGGTTCCACTGTACATTTTACATGCCCCTACATGCCAAATTCAAACCATTGGTAAAGCAATGATGAACCCCATTAGGATGTATTCTTACTCTTTTTCTAAAGCATATAGAGGAGGGCTGATTATGTTCATAGTGCTTCACATTACAGTGCCTTGGAGGGGTTAATACTTACTCAATGAATTTTGGTGTATAAATTATTCTATAATCTGTCTTGCTTTCAGGCAAATCCCGCTATACTTCGTACCCACTATCATAAATAATATTTTCCAGTTTATAACGAATAACATTATCAATTATTCTTTTTTCAGTTCAAGACGGTTCTCATAACTGGAGTGTTCTTACGGTCGATTCATCCAACTGCTTTCACAGACATCAATAGCACACTGATGACGCTGAACCTGAATCATAATATACTAGACCGAGTACCAGAGGAAGCACTGAAAGTCCTGACGGAACTACGAGCGTTGTTTCTAGGGAACAATCAAATAGCCGGTCTCACAAAGGGATGTTTTGATAAACTAGAAAAAGTGACTACACTTTCTGTTGGCAATAATATGATTTCATTAATAGATAGCGAAGTTTTTCGGGAAATAATCTTATTGAAAACCGTGAATTTGGATGGCAATCTGCTAACTGAGCAGTCAGATTTTTCAGCACTTGCTAAGGCAAAATCCCTATCTTTAAGGCACTGCTCAATCGGGAGCATATCAGGCCCTCTGTTTCAAAGAGAATCAGGTGTAGAAGTGATTTATTTAAGTTCTAACGGTCTGTCTCAGTTACACCCTCTTGCCTTCGATCAAATGATCCAAACTACCATTGTAAGATTGGACAACAACCTCCTTGCAACGGAGCATATCTGCATCAGTTCTCTCTGGCAGCCCCTCATCAGTCTAAAGTATCTTTATCTTTACAGCAACGCAATTCAGTCTATCTTACCCTACTGTTTTCATGGCCTAGGAAGTTTGTACCAGCTAATGTTATACAGTAATAACATCACTTCTCTGGAGAAAAACGCATTCAATGGATTGGCAGATTTGCGTTATTTGCGGCTGGATTCGAACAGAATTGGAGCTATAACAGAAGGCACTTTCAATGGATCACACAACTTAAGCATTCTCGTGCTGAAAAACAATAACATAAGAACTCTTCAGTCTGGATCATTCCTTGGATTGGGTAAGCTTCTTCACTTGGGGCTGAGTGGAAACCTTCTACAGACATGCTGCGTATGTTTCTCCGTCTGGGACTCTCTCTCAAGTTTGGAAAGACTATATCTCACTAACAATGAAATCAATTCCATACCCTCTGGTTGCTTCAATCAACTAGGGTCACTGAACAACCTCTACTTGGATCACAATAATGTCTCTGTTTTGGAAAATGACGCTTTTGGGAAGCTTGGTAGTTTGACCAACCTGTATCTCAATCACAATTACATACGCATTATAGGTTATGGATCATTTAGTGGGCTTTTCAACCTCACAGCTCTTGATCTCCAGAACAACAAGATTACCACAATCGTAGCCGGTTCGTTTTGGCCTATGAGCAAATTAGTGAGGTTGAATCTAAGAGGAAATAACTTGATGGCTGTGTCTTCAGAGGTTTTCCCTTTGGAACTGGCCAAGGTTCTAAATGTGGATGTACGGCAAAACCAGTTGCTTTGCAGTTGTGATTTGTCCTGGGTAAAATCCTCATCTTATTCCATCTATTCTATTGGAAGATATAATTGCAAACACAGCAATGGCAGCGGTACCAGCAACTTGATGCACTACCTAACTGTGGAGTGCCAAATGGTTGAATCACCAAAAAAGAGCAGCGAAAATAATTTAGTCATTTCTCCCATGCTGATATCTCTTGCTGTATGTGGTGCTTTAGTGGCAATTATACCCGTTATTGTTTGGCAGATTCTAAAATGCCGAAACAGGGGGCGTGGCCAGAGACCATTGCCACCAAGACAACGGGAGAACAGCCAGAAGATAGGCACTGTATGCTAGCTAGTTTATAGTACTAATAAATACCATGAAGTCACTTCAGCCTATAGATATGAGGCATAGTCACATTCAATGAGCATATGTTCTATACTGCCGATGCTAATTGAACAACGATTTGCATTGACCAGGCTTATCTTGTGAAATCTCACATTTATGAAGAACTTTTCCTGCAAAGTGCGGAACCGTATGTATTTAAGGTATGTGTAATTAACCCTTATTGTGCTATTATGCTGGACGGGGGCTTATCCCTCATACTGAATAGATTCTTTGCAACAAATTACGTTGCATTGCTATGGCGCTGTCAGTGGGGTGTAACTTTATCCTGCCATAAAGGCAAAATTATAATCAAAATATTTGAAATAAAATATACTACCTGAAACTACTGTTCTTGTTCTTTTTAATTATGTTTCTTTTGTAGATATTTCTAATAATTTATATAAAGTTTGATCAGTGTAAACCTAAAGATTTGTAGAGACCATGCTGGTTTTGATTTATCATTAATGAAAAATCAGGTTTTCAAAATGCATTAACCCAGCTTTAGCCTTAGATTTCACAAGTTTTTCATGAGTATTTCTTTTCAAAAATGTTATAGTCAGAATCCTTATTAAAAACTGATGCATAATAGAAAAAATAGTATTTGTTTCTTCGTTTTATTTTGTCATTTAGCGATCCTAAAGCAAAGGGAATGCAAGTAAATATTGGCTAGAAACGAATTCTGATAGCGCATCAAAAAGAATTCTAAAAGATCAACTTCCTCAATGTTAGAGCGCTATAAACCAATGAAAATAGAAAATATCAAACGAAAAACATAAATATCTATTATAATTTAAACCTCCTCAATCGATACATATAATTTTTATTTAGAAACGATCATGTTTTGCACCACAAATCAACAATTGAACACAAAAAGCAAGTGTTGATTTGTGGCCGCCATTTTGTGACTCCCAATTTCGCTAACTCTCAGGCATGACAACTCAGAGTTAAGATTCCCATAGCATTAAAAATCTACAATAGAAATAAAAATAAAAACATGTTTCGATTGCCTACCTTGTTATCCTCCTTATGGTGTCTTTATTTTGTGTTGTACCATCAGTTATAGCCTTTTTCGAAGGTTTCAAACATGATGGTCCAACACATTGTCAGGCACTGTTTACGGGGAATTCGATTCCACAATCAATTAGCCGTAGACATTGGGACACATCAGGGATATCTTTGGCCAAGTTTCATAATCCTAGCTCTTTCCAAGGGAATTTTATGGACGTTTTTCTTTTACGTAAATCTTGAAAAAAGACTGTTTTCAGGCATTTCTTGCCAGATTATATCAGTTTTTAGGTTAACGCTTAATATCTTGCTAAATCTAATTCAACCATCTCAAAGAGTGTGTTCTCAAGCATATGTGTACAAACTTTCATGAGCTTAGGTCGACAATAAATATTTTTTTGACGTAAATTACAAAAATCACTCATTTTAGTTCATTTTTTGCCCAAAAACACCTTAAACGACAAAAGAAATCCCGCCATCCACCCATACCATATTGCCCACCTTATGAAGACATGATTTAGCGTGAATGGCAGCTTGTAACACATTTTGCTATCAAAAGTCACATTTTTGGATTTGGCCGCCAGACTAAAATGTGAAATTGGAAAACAAGAAGCGCATTCTCTTGTCACACCCTCACCATGGCACGTGGCATTGATATCCTATATGTAGTTCTTCTCTCAGTATCCTTGGTCAGCTTGTGGTCAGTAGGGAATGCAGATCCACTTGCCCTGGCAAGTTGCAGCAACGAATTGGACCATCTGTACTGCACAGATATGGGGAACGTTACAAGCTTTTCACTGGAGAATTACCGTATTACCCCGCATACAACACACACCCCATAGATAATACGCACCCCCTCCCCAAGTCCCTTTCCCATATGTAAAATACAATTCCCTGTTAATAACACGCAGGCGGATTTGGGGAGTGTGGACTGTCCGGTTAAGTACTTGACCCTTGTACCGTAACCCGCGTTGCCTCTTGAATAAGAGGCTTACAGTGTTTATAGTGATCAGAGTCACTGTACAAGTGATACCAGTACGGGTAGCCTATTTTTAAACATGAGCTGGAACATATAGGGTATCATAATAGCAGTCATCATAACATCGTCATGGTGACAGGACAATAGACAATATAGTCAGGCGGATTTGAGATGTATTTTGGTCAAATCGTGCACTTTGTATTAAAAGCGTGAAAGTCAGTACACTAACAGTTTAGGTCATGCTGAACATTTTCAGATATGGAGGCGTCGCTGAAACTCCCTGTGGTGGCTGCCAGCGCCACCTATATGTCACATAGTCTAAAAAAAGGAGTGCCAAACTGGAATGATACAAGTAGCCTACAGAGTGGGATAAAGCAATAGCACTCCTAGTTTTCTGTTGTAAATAAGTCATTTACTAACAATATTACTTAAATAAATTGTTTTAAACATAATATCTGTAATATTTAGCGCCACCTAGTGTGCAAAACAGCAAATATACATACAATTTTATTGAAAATGCAATTTTAAAAACGTTATTATATTTTATAAGACAACTGAAGATGGCAGTTGGTTTGGAAAAGATAGGGAATTGCTGGTAACATTTCTTTTTAATTTAAACTATCATGGTGTCTTATTTCGATATCTTAAAATTCTAAAATTTTACGTAACAACGCCTAATTCATAGATGTACATATGTGTAAAAGCTGTGACAATTGAAGAATGGCTTGAAGTATAAAAAGTAAACAGATATTGCTATATTGAAAAAAATATGTTGATGTGCATATGTAACCTTTGGTGACCTTTGACCCTGCTCTTGAACTTTAACCTTTGGTCTGGTTATGTGACCATATGACCTTGACCTTGGCCTCCCTTTAGAAACACTCCATGACAGGCAGCCAACTTGGTATGAGGCATAGCTTAGTTGGTGAGTACACCTTTTATTGTGAACTTAGGTAGAATATTAGAATACATTTACAAATGCTAGTAAAGGTACATTACCCAACATATATATTACTTTAGGTGGTTATTTGCAGAACATTTACTCAAAAATGATAAGTTTATGTGAATTAGTTTATCTAATCTGAATGCATCAGTATATATGTAACATCCTATAGAAAAGTGAAATTTTGATATGAATATGGTTTGTTAATAGCACTTATACAATTTGTTTCAGGTATGACAGAGCTGTAAAAGCTGAGCTGTAGAAAATAAAGCATGTCTACTACAGGCTTGCCAAGTGATGTCGCTATAGAATCCCCTAGTACATCAAGACAAGAAACAGATACTTATCCAACTGACTGGAGCAAGTGTGTTATATGTCAGGAAAACAAATCAGAGCCCCTGCAGTGCCCTGCTTATTCCAAAAGAGCAAATCCTGGCATAGGATATAAAACACTTGCAGAAAATCTTGAAGGGTTTAAAGAAGTTGGATGTATAGGTATTGATACAGCAAGACTTGATGATGGAATAGGAATCGAGAAGACACTCTTAGAACATAAAGCTTCTTAGCACAAGTCTTGCAACTTGAGATATAACAAATCAGAACTCACTAGAGCAAAAAAGAGAAAAAGTGCTGAAATTGACACTTTGGTACCTAGAAAGTTCACCCGGAAATCTCTTTGCAATGTGCCAAAAAGTGAAAGTGTGTGTTTCTTCTGTGACAAAGCTGACAAGTCAGATACATTACATGAAGCTTCCAGTTTTCAGATGGATGCAAGAGTACGTGAATGTGCTCAGACACTTCAGGATGAAAAATTGTTGGCAAAACTTAGTGCTGGTGATCTTGTTGCACAGGAAGCAAAATATCATGCAGTGTGTTTGGCTTCCCTCTATCAAAAAGGAAAATTGAAATCGTCCTGCTATTCTCATAAAGATGACACCAGCCAATCAATAGCTCTTGCAGAATTGATTGAATATATAGAAGATTATAAACTTAAATCTAATACAGCTCCAATCTTCAAGCTTTGTGATCTTACCAGACTGTATGCTACACGGCTAGAACAGATGGGTGTTAGTCCAAGTGGTAGGCTGCATTCCACCCGTTTGAAAGAGCGTCTGCTGAAGCGTATTCCTGGACTGAAAGCGTACACAGAGGGTCGAGACGTCCTTCTTGCATTTGACAAGGACATTGGAATTGCCTTAAAAAAGGCTGAGGTGGATGACTCTGATAATGAAGCAAGCCACCTAATAAAGGTAGCTAAGATGGTGAGAAGAGATATGTTTCAACTGAAGAACACGTTTGAGGGTTCTTTTTCAACAGAATGTCAGGATGATTCGGTACCAGATTCTCTTGTGACCTTGGTAGCTATGGTACTAGAAGGACCTAGCATCCTCGACCAAAATGAAGCAAAAGCAACATCACAGCAGGTTCTCAGCATAGCACAACTTATTAAGTTTAATTGCCGAAATCGGCTCAGTAAGGAGCAAAAAGCACTTTATCATACTAGAGATCATGAAACTCCACTGCCGATATATATAGGTCTTGATGTGTATGCACAAACAAGAAAACGAGAACTAGTAGAAACTTTGCACAAGTTTGGAATATCAATCTCATATGAGAGAGTTTTGGCCATATCCACTGACCTGGCAAATACCGTGTGTCAACAGTATCAAACAGATGGCACGGTGTGTCCTTTACAGATACGCAATGGTCTCTTCACCACAGCAGCTATAGACAACATTGATCATAATCTAAGCTCATCTACAGCCCAAGCATCTTTTCATGGAACAGGCATTTCCCTCTTTCAAAATTCTTCAAAGGATTGCATGGGTGGACAACGACAAGCAATACCATCTGTGGAAAAAAACGCACCAGGAAGAGGAGTTACTCCTTTGCCTGAGTCTTACACTGTGGTGCCACCAGTTGTGCTTAAAGACAAGAATCCACCAGTGCCCCCTATGTCAGAAGTCACACAAACGGAAGATGTCTTTTTGCAGGCTATATCTGAAGAATACCAGTGGTTGGAACAAGTTCAAAAGATGCAAGGTACAGAAACTGTCTCTGACCAACAGGTCACATGGCCAGCTTTTCATGCAAACATTCTACCAGAACCTTCATGGGAACCTTCCATTACTGCTCTCTTGCCATTATTTCATGAAGATTCGAAATCCGTGGCGATGATGCATCATGCCTTGAACATCATCAGGAAAGCAACTGATCATGTTAATCCAGGCCAGATACCAGTGGTCACGGTTGACCAACCCTTTTATGTTTTGGTCAAACTCATCCAGTGGAACTGGCAAGAAACCCCGGAGAAGACAAGTTTGTAGTGCTACTAGGAGGATTACACACAGAAATGGCCTGTTTAAAGTGCATCGGAGACATTTTACAAGAAAGTGGTTGGGTTGAAGCCCTTGTTCAAGCAAATGTGGCTTCACCTGGAGTAGCAGAATCCTTCCTCAAAGTGGCCCATGTGAAACGCACCAGACATGCTCATCAAGTTACGGCATGCTCTCTTCACATACTGCAGCAGGTTGCCTTCTCTGAGTATGAGGGTGAATTGTCATTCAATGAATGGTGTGAGGAGCAAATCAAAAACATACCGCAGTTCCACTATTGGCACATCGTCCTTCAACTGGAGCTCTTAGCACTTGTGTATGTGTCATCACTGAGGGTAGGCAATTTCCCCCTTTACATATCATCACTTGAGAAGATAGCACAGTGGTGTTTTGCTCTAGACCATACAAATTACGCACGTTGGCTACCAATTCACATAAATGACATGCTGACCCTTGGAAGTAGGCACCCATCAGTATACCAAGAATTCAACAAAGGCAATTTTGTTGTCTTTAAATCCAAAAAGAAGTTTTCAGCTATGGCCATAGATCAGGCTCATGAGCAGAACAATGCCCTGGTCAAAGGAGATGGCGGTGCAGTTGGCCTAACTGAAAGTCCAAATGCCCTGCTGAGATGGATGGTGGCTGGCCCAGAAACAGCTAGAGTGATACAAGAGTTCCAGAGTGGAAGCACTAAGACTCAAAAAACCACAGATTCATCCTTCCAACATCACGAAATGTCAAGAAGTGCACAGCTCTCATTCGACAAAGAGGTGAAAGATTTAGTAGGAGTCTTTTCTGAACTGGGAAACCCCTTTCTCGAGAAGTCTGAAGATATCTTAGTGCTTGATACAAAGACAATAGCAGATCCAGGTATGCTTGACACAGTGCAACAAATTGAAAAGGTGGGAGAAACTCAATACAAAGATTTTGTAAAAGATCGGCTCCATGACAAAAAATCTTCTGTGTATGATACCATTAAGCGAAACAAGTTTCCCATATTCATGAAAAACAAGCGTGGCGAGCCGACAAAGACGCAGGCAAAAGTGTCTGCACTAAAAAGTGATTGCTCCCTGTTTTCAAGACTTTATGTTGCATGTCAAGTGAGGGATGGCAATTTAGATGACTTCTTTGCATATGAGAACCATGCCTATCCCCCCTCACTGTCTGATTCAGGAGGCTTACGATTTGGAAACAAAGCACAATTTGCTGAATGCTTAGCCGGCATTGTGCCACCAAAAACAGAGAGGCCTGATGTTGATGCCATCATACTAGATGGCGCTGCGGTGATCAACATGCTCAATCCCGGCAAGGCACGCACATTTCAAGACTATGCGTCGATGGTCTTGAAGCCCTTCATTATGAATCAGCTTTATCATGCAGAGCGAATAGATGTGGTTTGGGACCAGTATGTTCCAAACAGCTTGAAAAGTACAGCGAGAGAAAAGCGGGGCAAAGGTGTGAGAAGAAGAGTTACACCAGAAGGCCAGTTACCAACCAACTGGGCGAGTTTTCTGCATGTCGATGAAAACAAAACTGAGTTGTTTCATTACATTGGAAAGTACCTTCAACAAATGGCAGCACCACCAAGAGGTAAATGCATCATATCAACAGTGGGTGAGGGTGTGATCTGCAATCCACCACAAGAAAATGCGGAATCACTTGCACTTTGCAACCAGGAAGAGGCGGATAGTAGGTTGCTTTTGCATGCTGCACATGCTGGAGAAAGTGGTCACCAGAAAGTTCTATTGAGAACAGTAGATACAGATGTACTCGTTCTTGCTGTCGCTTTTTACAATAGGCTGCATGTTGAAGAACTCTGGGTAAGCATCGGTACTGGCAAACATCTACGCTATTTTGCTGCCCATGACATTGCCAGTGCCCTAGGTGAACAAAAAGCTGCAGCTCTACCGATGTTTCACAGTTTTACTGGCTGTGACACTGTGTCCTCCTTCCATGGTAAGGGGAAAAAGAGTGCTTGGGAAACTTGGTCAAGATTTCCAGTTTTAACCCCAGTCTTTGCAGCATTATCAAGCCCTGTTCCCGAAGTGGCATCAGACATGATGGCAGTCATTGAATGGTTTGTGGTTCTATTGTACGACAGGATGAGTGGAAACGTACTAGTCAACCAGGCATGAAAGGAAATGTTTACAAAGAAAGGAAGAAATATAGAGCTGATCCCCCCATCCCAATCAGCTCTAATCGAACACACAAAGAGGGCAGCATTTCAAGCAGGCCATTGCTGGGGACAAGCTTTAGTCAACAGGCCATTTCTGCCCAGCCCGAGTGACTGGGGATGGATCAATCACCAAGGAAAATGGCAGCCAAAATGGTCAACACTTCCTGAAGCCAACAAGTCCTGTCAGGAACTACTACACTGTGGTTGCAAGAAAGGATGCCAAAAGAATTGCAAGTGTTCTAAGGCTGACTTGAAGTGTACCGAATTGTGCTACTGTGGTGGAGGTTGTTCTCTCACATAAAAGGTAGAAGTTCAACTGCTGCCACCTGCTTTAAGCCAGAATCCCACTAAATATGCTACAGTATTTAAGTGTTAAGGTATATTACACAATTTAGCTGAATCTGATCAAAATGGTCCCATTTCATCTGACTTGTGCAAAGATGCATGTATCTCCCATCATACATAAGGCCCCCCCCCCCAAAAAAAAATATGTACTGTAGAACACGAAATTCACGCGTGTCCCAAGTATAGCGAATTGGGGAGTTTTGCATCATAACGTATCTTTATATTAGCGACGATAGCCGCCGCTGACAGCGCCAATACAGTAATAAAAAAGTACAGCGTTTTTATATATAGCGAAGCGGAACCACACGCTAAGTACGCTATATATAAACACACGCGGAAATTTCGTGTTCTACAGTATATCATTTTGTTATAATCCCGACCTAGGCGATCTTAGAAAAGTCAAAAGCAAATGACTAAAATTTCTCCAAAGTGAAATAAAAAAGTAAAAAGTAGCCTGTTCATTGCATCAGGCACTTCATGTCAGTGATGGGGCCATAGCATAACAGGCACTGAAGGAAGGCCTTGATACTTTTATTGTCTGACAGACATATGGGAAGTTTCACAGACATTGGATTATATTAACAGATTCATCCATATCCATTTGATGAAAGATCATGTTGTAGGTGGCGCCACCTTCTATTAAGGGGTACTTCTCGACTATCTTCAATGAATCCCTTTCAAAAATAATATTCAAAGTCAATGAAACAGGGAATTGATAAAGATGTGACCATTTACAATGTGTGTGATGCATAGTCTAATTCAATTAGTACCTACACATATCTCTGTACAAGTAGTAAAGGGGTCAAAAAGGGGGGCTAAGAAACATTTCTGTGACACATTCAGTGAAATGTATTTAATGGCAGCAACAACCTTGCTTTTCGTCTTTGTATGCTCTAGAAAATAGCATAACTTGTAAATATACTTTACATAAATGAACGTTTTTAGCCAATTTTTAGAGTTGTGTCACTTTATTATTTGCAAATTAAGGGTACTGCAGCCTTATACCTTGCCATATATTCTTATTGAAGATAATATGATTGATTATAGACCTCAACATCATAATTCCAAACTATTTTGCCGCTCTAAACTCAGGTCTTATAGGCTATATATGATTGGAAGGTGAGCCAACGAATAGGTGGCGCCACCTGCCACCAGAGGGCACTGTTGCGACGCCTCCATATCTGAAAATGTTCAGTATAGTTATATGTACCACCATACCAAGTTTCACGCTTTTAATACAAAGTGCACGATTTTTCACAAATCCGCTGACTAATAGGAACCCACTAAAGATAGATGTTCGCTACCACGCACGCCCTGCAGCCATAGCATCAATGTAGAAAAGTTCTGTTTATGTACCCGTTGATAACACGCACCCCCTCCTTGACAGAGGTGTTGTGGTGTATAAAAGTGTGTGTTGTATGCGGGGTAATACGGTATACAGACCCTGAAGGCCTTCATGCACATTTCTACATGTCTGGCTTCGGGCCTGGTGATAGCAGAACCACGGTCATGCAGACAGAGTCACGCGCATTTAGAGGATTGAATGTAAGTCTGTAGTATATATATATATATATATCACTGTTGAAGGGGCTGCCTCAATAGCCGAATGGTCCTACCACTGCACCTGTCCTGCTATTGGTGATAGCAGGACCACGGTCATGCACTCTCTGCCTGAACGTGCCTTTAGAGGATTGAATGTAAGTCTGTAGTATATATATATCACTGTTGAAGGGGCTGCCTCAATAGCTGAATGGTCCTACCACTGCACCTGTCCTGCTATTGCACATTGACCACTCTATGTCTGTCACAACTGGCAGGAACATACTCTTAACATATATATCTCACTGTTGAAGGAGCTACCTCAATAGCCGAATGGTATTACCATTGAACCTGTCCTGCTATTGCACATTGACCACTCTCTGTCTGTCACAACTGGCAGGAACGTACTCTTAACATATATATCTCACTGTTGAAGGAGCTACCTCAATAGCCGAATGGTATTACCATTGCACCTGTCCTACTATTGCACATTGACCACTCACTGTCTCTCATCACCCGCAAGACAAACCTTTAACATATATATTTCACTGTTGAAGGGGCTGCCTCAATACCTGAATGGTCCTACCACTGCACCTGTCCTGCTATTGCACATTGACCACTCACTGTCTCTCATCACCCGCAAGACAAACCTTTAACATATATTTTTCACTGTTGAAGGGACTGCCTCAATAGCTGAATGGTCCTACCATTGAACCTGTCCTCCTGTTGCACATTGACCACTCACTGTCTCTCATCACCCACAAGACAAACCTTTAACATATATATATTTCACTGTTGAAGGGACTGCCTCAATAGCTGAATGGTCCTACCACTGCACCTGTCCTGCTATTGCACATTGACCACTCACTGTCTCTCATCACCCGCAAGACAAACCTTTAACATATATTTTTCACTGTTGAAGGGACTGCCTCAATAGCTGAATGGTCCTACCATTGAACCTGTCCTCCTGTTGCACATTGACCACTCACTGTCTCTCATCACCCACAAGACAAACCTTTAACATATATATATTTCACTGTTGAAGGGACTGCCTCAATAGCTGAATGGTCCTACCACTGCACCTGTCCTGCTATTGCACATTGACCACTCACTGTCTCTCATCACCCGCAAGACAAACCTTTAACATATATTTTTCACTGTTGAAGGGACTGCCTCAATAGCTGAATGGTCCTACCATTGAACCTGTCCTCCTGTTGCACATTGACCACTCACTGTCTCTCATCACCCACAAGACAAACCTTTAACATATATATATTTCACTGTTGAAGGGACTGCCTCAATAGCTGAATGGTCCTACCACTGCACCTGTCCTGCTATTGCACATTGACCACTCACTGTCTCTCATCACCTGCAAGACAAACCTTTAACATATATTTTTCACTGTTGAAGGGACTGCCTCAATAGCTGAATGGTCCTACCGTTGAACCTGTCCTCCTATTGCACATTGACCACTCACTGTCTCTCATCACCCGCAGGACAAACCTTTAACATATATATTTCACTGTTGAAGGGGCTGCCTCAATAGCTGAATGGTCCTACCATTGAACCTGTCCTCCTATTGCACATTGACCACTCACTGTCTCTCATCACCCGCAGGACAAACCTTTAACATATATTTTTCACTGTTGAAGGGGCTGCCTCAATAGCTGAATGGTCCTACCATTGAACCTGTCCTCCTATTGCACATTGACCACTCACTATCTCTCATCACCCGCAGGACAAACCTTTAACATATATATTTCACTGTTGAAGGAGCTACCTCAATAGCCGAATGGTATTACCATTGCACCTGTCCTGCTATTGCACATTGACCACTCTCTGTCTGTCACAACTGGCAGGAACATACTCTCAACATATATATTTCACTGTTGAATGAGCTACCTCAATAGCTGAATGGTCCTACCATTGAACCTGTCCTACTATTGCACATTGACCACTCACTATCTCTCATCACCCGCAAGACAAACCTTTAACATATATTTTTCACTGTTGAAGGGACTGCCTCAATAGCTGAATGGTCCTACCACTGCACCTGTCCTGCTATTGCACATTGACCACTCACTGTCTCTCATCACCTGCAAGACAAACCTTTAACATATATTTTTCACTGTTGAAGGGACTGCCTCAATAGCTGAATGGTCCTACCATTGAACCTGTCCTCCTATTCCACATTGACCACTCACTGTCTCTCATCACCTGCAAGACAAACCTTTAACATATATATATTTCACTGTTGAAGGGGCTGCCTCAATAGCTGAATGGTCCTACCATTGCACCTGTCCTACTATTGCACTTTACTTAGAAAATGACAACAATATAATATACTTGGGGCTGAAAGACTTGACATGGCAGAAAAAAGTAATCTCCGGGGTGGGGAATCGGTTTGGATTTCATCATTGATAGTTAACCCAGAGCAACTGATGATTGAATAAAAAGGGTTTCCCATTACTTTTCTTATGTTGTTCTAGCACTGAGAAATAGGTGGCATTCATATTTTATATTTTCCATTAAATGTTACTATATCCCTATATTCTCCTATTGTAACTCTACTGCCAGCAGCCTCCCAGCAGGGCTTATTGTAGACACTTAAAGTTGTAGGTAGCGACTGAGCCATCTATAGATATCAATGAATCATAAACGGATATCAATAAATGTTTTTTTTGATATCCACAGGTGACACCATTAATTGATAACAAATTATTTGTTGATATCCAAAGAGGATTTAAGATATATATATATATATATATATATATATATATATATATATATATATATATATATATATATATATATATATATATATATATATATATATATATATAAATATATATATATATATATATATGTATATATGTATATATATGTATATATATATATATATAATATATATATATATATATATATATATATATATATATATATATATATATATATATATATACACATACATACATATATATATATATATATACACATACATACATATATATATATATATATATATATATATATATATATATATATATATATATATATATCAATTTATAGATATTATTAATGTCAATATTTATGGATACCAATTAATGAATAGTTGATATAAATCATTCATGGTTATCTATAAATGTCATATCGATATAAAAAAATAATGGGTTTGAATAAACAATGTGTGGATTTCTGAATAAGTCTTTAAATGTGGTATTTAATCCAGTACTTTTTCAACAGGGCAGCTGAAAAGTTGACAATAAACAGTTGTAAATTTTTTGGTGTTATCTGGTTTTTGTACTGATTAAACAACAAGTTTCTGTACCCAGAAGGCCTGACATATTAAAAGAAACATAATTAACGTAAGTGAAGTTTTGTACTGAAGTGTAATTTGCGATATCTATACCCGTAAGATGACAGTACTGAGTTTCATTGTATCGGCTGTGTCTTACCTTTCTCTATCATATATATATATATATAATAGAGCTGGATGTAGCATTGTTAAGTGCAACAAGGAGCACTGTAGGGTTCTGATTAATCTGTGGAGTATGATGTTAATGTGCACCTGTGATCTGCCTTAATCCTGATGAAGCAAGGTGTTAGCCAACTCTTTCTTGGCAGCCAACATTGGTCAGCTGTATATGACATACCATATGACGTCAAGCATCTTTGGCTTGTGTTCTATAAATGTGAAATTGGAGAACAAGAAGCGCATTCTCTGGTCGCACCCTCACCATGGCACGTGGAATTGATATCCTATATGTAGTTCTTCTCTCAGCCTTCTTGGTCAGCTGGTGGTCAGTGGGGAGCGCAGATCCACTTGCCCTGGCAAGTTGCAGAAACGGATTGGCTGATCTGGTGTGCACAGATATGGGGAACGTTACAAGCTTTTCGCTGGAGAATTATACGGACCCTGAAGGCCTTCATGCACATTTCTACATGTCTGGCTTCGGCCCTGGTGATAGCAGAACCACGGTCATGCACTCTCTGCCTGAACGCGCCTTTAGAGGATTGAATGTAAGTATGGAGTATATATATATCACTGTTGAAGGGACTGCCTCAATAGCTGAATGGTCCTACCATTGCACCTTGTCCTGCTATTGCACTTTACTTAAAAAATGACAACAATATAATATACTTGGGGCTGAAAGACTTAAAAAAAAGTAATCTCCGGGGTGGGGAATCGGTTTGGATTTCATCATTGATAGTTAACCCAGAGCAACTGATGATTGAAGAAAATGGGTTTTGCATTACTTTTCTTACGTTGTTCTAGCACTGAGAAATAGGTGGCATTCATGTTTCACATTTTCCATTAAATGTAACTATATCACTATATCCTCCTTTTGCAACTCTTGTAGGTAGCGACTGAGCCATCTATAGATGTTGATATCAATGAATCCTTAACGGATATCAATAAATGTTTTTAATGGTATTATCCACAGGTGAAAACTTTAATTGATAAAAACATAATGAATTTGTTGATATATATATACTGTATACCGTGTTAATATTGCGCATATAAAATAATGCGCCCAGCAGATAACTGCCTTTGATGCGCAGTTTAATTATTGCGCGCAGATAACCACCAGCTCCGGCTGTGAGGGGGCCAAGGGTATATGCAACCTACTCGGATTTTGGGACGGGTGATGCTGATTTATTCAAGCCGGCCTGCCCCTTAGGGATGCCAGATGCTGCCACTGTAGTATAGGCAAGAGCAATCTCTATTTAGTCACCAGCCACGAACAGTGTTATCTTGGTTGCAATCAATAACTCTGATTAGTGGTTACCGAGGTGTTTGATCACACTCGGGTGTGCAAGTTGTCTACATTGTATATGAACTCAGTGACAGCAGAGGCCGCGAAGGGTCTTCATGTTAAATGACAAGCAATCATATCAGTGTGTTGAACGATACAAGGATAGGTATCCAATATCAAAAAAATAGTGCGCAGTTTAATTAATGCGGACTCCATGGGTGCGCAAAGTACGCATTAATTAAACTGCCGCATTATTAACACGGTATACAGTATATATATATATATATATATATATATATATATATATATATATATATATATATATATATATATATATATATATATATAATATATATATATATATATATAAATACACACACACATATATATAAGAAGTTGAGAAGTTGACAATAAACAGGCATTTTCTAGATGTACATTTTTGGTGTTATTTGGTTTTGGTACTGATCAAACAGCAAGTTTCTGTACCCAAAAGGCCTGACATATTAAAAGAAACATAATTAAAGTAAGCATTGACCATGTGATGTTTTGTACTATGTATATATATATATATATATATATATATATATATATATATATATATATATATATATATATATATATATATATATATATATATATATATATATATATACATATATATATATATATATATATATATATATATATATATATATATATATATATATATATATATATATATATATATATATATATAGTGCTGGATGAAGCACTATAAGTGCACCAAGGAGCACTGTAGGGTTCTGATTAATTTGTGGAGTATGATATTAATGCACACCAGGCGCCTGTGATGTGCCCTAATCCTGATAATGCAAGGTGTTAACCAAATCTACGTTGGGAGCCAACACTGGTCAACTGCGTACAACATGCGATATGACGTCAAGCATCTTTGGTGAAATAGGAAAATAACAAATGCATTCTCTGGTCACACCTTAACCATGGCACGTAGCAATGACATACTATACATAGTTCTTTTCTCAGCCTTCTTGGTCAGCTTGTCAACTTTCTCAACTTTGCTTTTGCCTATACATTTGTATCAGAATTAGCAGGCTGCTTTTTGCCACTGTGAGCATTAAAGGGTTAATCATGTTTTTTTCCACATGCTCATTTATGGTATATGTAACACCAGCCATAATGTGTACTGCTAATCAGATTACATTGTAACATATATGAAATAATCCTGATTGCATTTTACAAAGCATGCTTTGTGTTGCGTTGCCAGTCAAAGCTTTCATCTTCACAAATCAAATACTGTATACCGTGTTAATATTGCGGCAGTTTAATTAATGCGTACTTTGCGCACCCATGGAGTCCGCATTTAATTAACTGCGCACCATTACTTGGATATTGGATCCCTATGCTTTTACCATTCAGCACACTGATATTATGGCTTGTCAGTATTCAAGATAAAGACCCTTCGCGGCCTCTGCTCCTAATAAGTTTAATTACGACCTAGACGACTTGCACACTCGAGTGTGATCATACCTGCCAGTAACCACTAATCAGAGTTACTGATTACAACCAAGATAACACTGTTCATGGCTGGTGACGAAATAAAGATTGCACTTGCCTATAACACTGGCTGAAATAGGCATCCCTAAGGGGCTGGCCGGCTTAAATATAGCAGCACCCCCCTTCCCAAAAGCCGGGTAGGTTGCATACCCTTGGCCCCTTGGCTGGAGGTTATCAATGCGCAATATTTAAACTGCGCATCAAAGGCAGTTATCTGCTGAGCGCATTATTTTACATGCGCAATATTAACACGGTATACAGTACCTAATTTTGCTGTATTGAGTTATATAGGCGGGTGGCCAAATATCAAAATTTCACTTTGATGGCTTTTCTCGTTACAAGTCGCATCTATGTTGATTCATCTCTACATATAGTAGGCTTTGGTGTAGGGGTGGATGGCAAGTCTCATTTTGCTGCATTAGATAATTATGGGGGCATTTTATCCAAAAAATTACCAAAAACATGTGTTTTTTTTGGATTCGCTTCAAGAAAATTATTTTTTCATGGCAGAAACTCAAAACTTGCTAGGAGTATGTTGAACAAGATGCTTATGGCATTAAAACATGTTGCATTACTGTGGCTGTCACTGACCGTTGGGGTGAGTGATTTTGGGGCAAAATCACCAAAATTGAGTTATTTTTGTAATTTCCCACATCTTGAATATCATCCTGTAGACTATTCCAGACTCTCAACTAAATAGTTTTAGTTTAGAAAACTACCCAAGAAGGTGTAGATAGAGATAGCGAGTTATGTTTGAATATTTTTATGACAAGCTACAGCATTTTACAGGAAAAATTGCATAAAACAAGTGATTTTAGAGATTTGCTTCTGGAAAGTGCAGGAACTCAAAACTTTCCACAAATGATTTCACAAGGATGTCTATGAGTATCAAATGTTTTGAAACAGTTTGAAACGTATCTTACCCCTGCTGTGAGTGATTTTGGGGTAAAAATCTATGAAATAGTGGGATTTTTTGTAATTTCGCATATCTGACTGTACAAAGGTATATTATATCATATACCAAGATTCTAGCCTGATATCAATGTTACAGATAATCAACCAAGAATATGTGGATAAGGGAAATAAGTTATTAAGACATGCTAAATTCTGGGGTACTTTAATGAAAAATGATCGAAAGCATACAATTTTAGAAATTTGCTTCTGGTTAATGCAAACTCTAATGTAGATGTATATAACTTGCCACAAATATGTTCACATTGATGCCTATGGTTGTAGGATGTGTTATAGTAATTGAGGTTAGATGTAACCCTTGCTGTGAGTGATTTTTGAGTAATAACTCTTAAAATTATGCGATTTTCTTTTTGTATTTTCCCAGGCTGAAACTGTCAAGCTGGAGACCATGCAAAGATTTTAATTTCACACTTTTGCCTCAGAATGTGTTGGTAAAGGAACAGAGTTATGTATACTAGCGTTAAATAGTAAGCTATGTTTTGGGGCATTTTATGGAAAAAGTAGTAAAACGTGCAAACTTATAGAAATGTGATTTTTGTAATTTCATAGGCTCTATTGAGGTGACACTATACGGTCCTAGAGGCGACGACCATCAGTGAACCGTCTTCTCAATGCATCTTTCATATCAGAATCCAATTTTCTAGCTAAGCGCTATAGTCCATCTCTGGGGAAAGAGCACCATTGGCGATCTTACAACACTGACACATCCTTCATTGTGTTGACAGAATACCTGCCGTCAGCTTTGATCATTTCTGGCCAGCTGAGTCTGATTTATATAGAATAAAATGGTATGTCTGATAGGGACAGCTATTATTTATGGTCTATAGACCGTTCTATCATTAGCCATCTGGTGTGACAGTGGGGCCACAATAGCACCACTGTGAGCACCTATATAAATTCAGAAGATTATAGGTTGTCTCTGCAAAAACACTGCACAATTAGTTCCAGACCTTTTTGTCAGTTTGCTTCCTAAAGATAAAATGCCCCCCAATCTCCTAGCACGAAGCTTTAGGAAATTGGGCTCCTATCACTCATGGTTACCGTACACTGTTACTGTATCTACACCTCATCTGGTATGGTAAAAAATTGGCTGATGGTAAGGCTGCCATTTTCAAACAAAATGTGTATAAATCAACTGGGACATTGGAAACGACCGCTTATAAATTTTTTTTGTCTAAACTGATAATAAGCCTGAGCTCAATATAGACAGATTCAAATCTGTATATTTAACCAAAGTAAATGTTTATTGTTCCAAGTATACACTACTGGTACTGCTGTGAAAGTGCTTTATGTATAGAGATTACCTATCAGCTTCCACTGTACATTTAACATGCCCCTACATGCCCCAAGTCAAATTCAAACCATTGGTAAAGCAATGATGAACCCCATTAGGATGTATTCTTACTCTTTTTCTAAAGCATATAGGGCCACTCCAATTTAAATACTTGTCTTACGAGCTCAGGAGGCAGGAAATGAGCCATTTTGGAATAAAAAAAAAAGTTGAAAAATGTGTTGTTTTTTTTGTTTTTGTTTTTTTAGAGTCTGACGACTATGACTGGTAGCGAGATATTTCTATCAGCCTATTCTCAACTAAGTAAAATCAATCAATCAATTAATACTTGTAACCTAAAGGGTGGGAGATATACATACTCAAGTATGAGGCTCTACTACAGCATTGATAACTTCCTGTAGTTGATTGAATCACCCTTACCCTGAATATTTTTTTAAACTTTCCATTTTTTTTTTTTTTTGGAGTCTGACAGAAAACTTCCAAACCACTTTCGTCCGTAAGACACCAAAGTCGACTTTTTATTTTATTTTTTTTGGAGTCTGACAGGATTTATTTTTTAAAAAAAGCTCGTAAGACAAGTAATTAAATTGGAGTGGCCTAGAGGAGGGCTGATTATGTTCATAGTGCTTCACATTACAATGCCTTGGAGGGGTAAATATTTACTCAATGAATTTTGGTGTATAAATTATTCTATAATCTGTCTTGCTTTCAGGCAAATCCCGCTATACTTCGTACCCACTATCATAAATAATATTTTCCAGTTTATAACGAATAACATTATCAATTATTCTTTTTTCAGTTCAAGACGGTTCTCATAACTGGAGTGTTCTTACGGTCGATTCATCCAACTGCTTTCACAGACATCAATAGCACACTGATGACGCTGAGCCTGAATCATAATATACTAGACAGAGTACCAGGAGAAGCGCTGAAAGTCCTGACGGAGTTACGAGCACTGTTTTTAGGGAACAATCAAATAGCAGGTCTTACAAAGGGATGTTTTGATAAACTAGAAAAAGTGACTACACTTTCTGTTGGCAATAATAAGATTTCTTCAATAGAGAGTGGAGCTTTTCTGGAAATGTTCTCATTAGCAACCATGAATTTGGATGGCAATCTGCTAACTGAGCAGTCAGATTTTTCAGCACTTGCTAAGGCAAAATCCCTATCTTTAAGGCACTGCTCAATCGGGAGCATATCAGGCCCTCTGTTTCAAAGAGAATCAGATGTAGAAGTGATTTATTTAAGTTCTAATGGTCTGTCTCAGTTACACCCTCTTGCCTTCGATCAAATGATCCAAACTACCATTGTAAGATTGGACAACAACCTCCTTGCAACGGAGCATATCTGCATCAGTTCTCTCTGGCAGCCCCTCTTCAGTCTAAAGTATCTTTATCTTTACAGCAACGCAATTCAGTCTATCTTACCCTACTGTTTCCAAGGCCTAGTAAGTTTGTACCAGCTAATGTTATACAGTAATAACATCACTTCTCTGGAGAAAAACGCATTCAATGGATTGGCAGATTAGCGTTATTTGCGGCTGGATTCGAACAGAATTGGAGCTATAACAGAAGGCACTTTCAATGGATTACACAACTTAAGCATTCTCGTGCTGAATAACAATAACATAAGAACTATTCAGTCTGGATCATTCCTTGGATTGGGAAAGCTTCTTCACTTGGGGCTGAGTGGAAACCTTCTACAGACATGCTGCGTATGTTTCTCAGCCTGGGACTCTCTCTCAAGTTTGGAAAGACTATATCTCACTAACAATGAAATCAATTCCATTCCCTCTGGTTGCTTCAATCAACTAGGGTCACTGAACAACCTCTACTTGGATCACAATAATGTCTCTGTTTTGGAAAATGACGCTTTTGGGAAGCTTGGTAGTTTGACCAACCTGTATCTCAATCACAATTACATACGCATTATAGGTTATGGATCATTTAGTGGGCTTTTCAACCTCACAGCTCTTGATCTCCAGAACAACAAGATTACCACAATCGTAGCAGGTTCGTTTTGGCCTATGAGTAAATTAGTGAGGTTGAATCTAAGAGGAAATAACTTGATGGCTGTGTCTTCAGAGGTTTTCCCTTTGGAACTGGCCAAGGTTCTAAATGTGGATGTACGGCAAAACCAGTTGCTTTGCAGTTGTGATTTGTCCTGGGTAAAATCCTCATCTTATTCCATCTATTCTATTGGAAGATATAATTGCAAACACAGCAATGGCAGCGGTACCAGCAACTTGATGCACTACCTAACTGTGGAGTGCCAAATGGTTGTTGAATCACCTAAAAAGAGCAGCGAAAATAACTTAGTCATTTCTCCCATGCTGATATCTCTTGCTGTATGTGGCGCTTTAGTGGCAATTATACCCGTTATTGTTTGGCAGATTCTAAAATGCCGAAAAAGGGGGCGTGGCCAGAGACCATTGCCACCAAGACAACGGGAGAACAGCCAGAAGATAGGCACTGTATGCTAGCTAGTTTATAGTACTAATAAATACCATGAAGTCACTTCGGCCTATAGATATGAGGCATAGTCACATTCAATGAGCATATATTCTATACTGCCGATGCTAATTGAACAACGATTTGCATTGACATGGCTTATCTTGTGAAATCTTACATTTATGAAGAACTTTTCCTGCAAAGTGCGGAACCGTATGTATTTAAGGTGTGTGTCATTAATGCTATTGTTATATGGAATAAAAGACATGGAGACACTTATGATATCCAGAACTGTACTCTTTCTTCCCATCGATCATATATTTCAGACAGGATATTTTCGTTAGGCCTAAAAAAGGTTGTTTGTTTCCTGCAACCCTTTTACTCAAAAATCCCTACCCTAAAGTTTCTTCTGCCCTCCCAACTCCAAATCAACATAAAACACATTTTTGTACAAAAATACCCCCCCCCCCCCCCCCCCCCCAAAAAAAAAAAAATAAATAAATAAATAAATAAATAAATAAAAAATTACCGACCTACCCTATTTTTTTTCGGACTGTTACAGGAAACAAACAATTTTCTATGCCTTTATGAGGTTTTACCAGTTTATATAAAGAGGACCCTTTTTTGTTTAAAGAGAGTATTTACCGGACTATTCGTTGGATGTGGTTCAAAAAGATCAGGCTTGTCTTTATATTCTAGACAATTCTTGATTTTCATCCCTATACTAAGGTGCTCTTAGAAACTCATTTTGATGTTGTATTGTTCTATTATTTTCTCTAAAGGCAATTTTGTATACAGTGAGTTAGTTAAATTGCTTATCCTCGCTTATTCTCTTTTGAGTTTTAACTCATCATTGTACCATAATGCTGTGTTGGGGATCACAAAAAACCTCTAGATTAACCCTCAAAAACAGACGCTTCATGTTCAATGAGAAGGATACATGCTAAAAGTAAGTGGAATTTAATCTCAGTTTCACCTGAAGTAGATTGGTTAAGTCACATGATAACATCACAGTCCACTCAATTGAAAATATTGTTTTAATACAGCTTTGATTCATGTACTGTTATTCATGTACTGATGGGGTTTCTATAAATGTATGTGTACCACTTACTATGGAAATTCCCTATATTTGAAATATATTAGCATATGTATCTGGCTGTAAGGCCCAGTTCCTCATTAATGATGAGAGGTTTATATTAAATATTGTACTGTACTGGATGCCATTTTCTTTGCTGACAAGCAGAAAAAATAAATTTTAAAAGTTTAAACAAAAAGTAATGTCTAGCAAGTTGTTATTGGTGGAGGAAACTGGGATACCCCTCAAAAACTACAACCAAACCTGTGTCACTGGCACCTTTCTCAAATGCCTCAGCGGGCCTCAATGCTAATTCCAACTGTTACTGGCCCTGCAGGACCTATGATATACTGGTCCTGCAAAATTTTTACTGGTCCTACATTTTTTTCTTTTATAATATAAAAGAAAAACATTGCATGAAATCCACAGACAACACTTACTTTTACTTATTTCATCTTCACTTATTTCAAAATCATTTGGCACATTCTTGAAGGGAAACTTTTTAACAAGAATGTCCCAAAATGTTTACTGGCCCTGCAGGACAAGTTGAGGTCTTTTTTTACTGGCCTTGAGCCATATTGGGAATTTTTTATTGGCCTCGGCCATATAAGACCACTGTTAGCATCGAACCCTGCTTGCAGCTATGATTCGAACCCAGGCTGTGGTGAGAGACAGCTAGTACTCAGTGGCAACACCTTAGAATACATGGCCATAAAGGCAGGCCCTACCTGCTCTAAACAATCCTGCATTTTTGTTTTAGTTGAGAACTTCACTCATTTTGTGATAGAAATTCAAACAGCAGGGGTTAAAGAGGTGGTCATTCAAGCAGGTAGCAATTTTAAGGGATCCACTATCTAATCACAAACTACCATACAGACACTGCCTCATAAAAAATTGGGGGGAAATGAAAAAGTAAATGTTTTAGACAAACTTCTCAACTGAATGAACACCATAGACCTAGGCAATTGCAGATCTCTTTCAATTAGCACTGATTACTCCCTATTGTGTAGTACCAAACTCCTTAAGATATATGATCCTGATAAGACTTCCATCTCATATCCCTATTTAAGAAAACATGATCTCAGGTATGTCCTCCCAATGCTATTTTTACTGCCAGCAGCTTCCCTGCATGGCTTGTATACAGAGGAATACCAGATACATCATACATATATGTAAGATGGTATTAGTTTGCTCTTTCACATCCAGATGGCAGCACTGCCTATAAATGCTTGACTGCAGTGAAGCGTTGTCCCATTCAAGCCTACTAGTTCCTCTAGGAATTGTGTCTGGATCTATGATACTTTTGACTTGAACTTTGGAAACAAGAATGATTTCAAAGAATATACATGAGGGAGAGCAATTCAAAGTGTTCTGATGAACATTTCTCCTTCAAATATTTACCTCAACTATGCCACTGTCTGGGAGATTTCTCCAAAACTGCCTGACTGCTTTTGGACCATGAGGGCATTAATGGGTTAAGCACTGATCATCCTAGAGCTCTTACAAAACAAAAGTTCTAGTTGCCATTTTTCTATTATTTCTACACCACTTTGTCATATAACAGTGTTAGCTTATAGGAAATATCTTTCACTGCTATTCCACACTCATTTTTAAAAACACTCATGTGCTTGAACCAATTCAAATCTTGGGCATACGACTTAATAAATAATTATCTTTTTCAAAATGTCAATCTATTTATAAAGGTTGTAATCAGATTTGTCGGACAATGTGTGCATTTAAGGTGCAATTGGATTAAACATTTTTGGAGATTTCAATTACATTATCATTTGAGGAAAAGTTCATTCTTGAAAGAATGAAATACAACTTACAATTTAGAAATAACTTTGGAAGTAACCAATTGACACTCTTTCACATCTGTAGGATACATATGCTCTGACATACTTTTTAAGTGAAATAATATTTTGAAAAAAATATTTAACTAGAAGTTATTATTTCATTTGATTCAAACAATCCCTTAATAAACGTTTTTTTAACTATTGCTCTATTTGACTAGTTTAGTTCAAAGATATAAGACCAACATTCTACGGGGGAATCCGCCATGGGCTAGTGGATATGATGCCAGCTCACAAGCATGAGTTCGCAGCTTCGAATCCCTGGTTTGTCTGGTCGCTATATAAATGTGCTGTGTGGTAGAGGGCTGTCTATGGTCCTTCTGCAACTGAAAGACACCTTGAAACTTTTCGTGAAAAGAAGGGAATTTCTTCCCAATTGCAGGATTCTATCTCATCGCAATATGACCTATGCCGTTGAAAGCGACGTAAAACCCCATTTCTATCTTCCTTCTTTTACCAATAGTTCACTCCGGACACAATTGGGTTAAAAAGTACTCACGCGTCTGTTGACTCTAACAGGCACCACAGCGTCTCCCTTGGCCTTGTTTTTCTTCCACAGAAATATCAGGACGAACACCATGAAGAGCAGGAGGACGATCGGGACGGCAATTGCTGCAATCAGCCACCAGGGGGAGTTGTCATCTGCGGGCGTAGTCGGCGATGGCTTCAGCATCGTCACATGCTCTTTCACCTACACGAGGAGTTCATCTTAGTAGATATACTTCATATCATAATCACAAAACAATAAACAATATTTAAACAAAACTGGCGAGAGACAGAGAGTAGTATTGTTAATTGCCTATGGGTGGCTTTCGGTGGTATTTACATAATCTTGCCTATTCCCTGTTAAACTAAACAAAATCTAGGCTACCACCAAATAAGAAAATATGAACTTATCTGACCAGTTGTGATATGTGTTGTAAGGTCAAAGTAATAAAATATATAGAAAATATTAATAACATGTTAAATTCTAAGGTACCAATAGAAAAATTCCTCATTTCTTAATTATATAATCAAATTGTCTGACTCTCTATGGCTAGGGATTAAGAACTTACAGGATAGTGTAGTATTGCACTAAGATCAACTGGCTCTAGTTTCCTATAAACTGTCTGCGCTGCACTGGCAGGAACGACCTGTCCTGATTTGCTGACAAAGAAGTCAACATTGGCCTGCTGCTTGGCTTGTGGCCGAGTTCCAGTGACCTAAAGAAATTATATTTCATAAATTTGCATGAAATATGAAATTTTTTCTTACCTCCATTTCTTTCAGCATCCACCTCCATGATAGCTTCACAAATATGGCTAACTTAATGACGAGCCCACTTATGTATACATGTTCCTCCATGATTGATTAACGAAATTCAAGATTTAGGAAAATAATAAACTTCTCATTTTTCCCAAATAAGGCTCTTGTGACCAAGCGCCTAGAAACAAGAAAACTGATACAACGCGGCTCTATTCTAAAGAGCAGTTTTCAGGCTTAGTTTTACCTGTTCCAATGCATAATGTTGATTGAAAATGTTAATTTGACGTCATGATTAATCACAAAATTCTATTCAGTGAATCTGATACTGGTATCCAGAAATCATAAATAACCAACTGTGACATTGGATGTTGGTTGAAAGCATGCCTCGAAATGTCAGATTAATTATAATAATGTAAACCAAAGTGAACTTTCGCATGGATATTGTTAACTTAATATGTCAACCATGCCCCAGGAAAAGCATTATTGATTTAGAGAGAAATCTGCGAAGAATCACATCTTCTTTGTTTATCAAACCACAGCTGTTTCTGTCTTATATTTCCAGGTGGGGGCGTTAGTACCAACATCCAATATTAGGGTCAATAAATCTACTACTACACCCTGAGGGGGGCAAGGGTACCTATCTGGTCACTATTACTGCTAAATACATGATATTGCATAGTTCTAATGATCACAGACCAGTTTCATGAGGGGAAAATGTTCATTCCTTATGATCAATTCAGAGAATCGGTGGATAAATTTGCCAGATATTTCTGCTGAACTTTAGAAAAAAATAGGTTTGATTATGAGGCTCTTTTACATCCATTCATACTTTTAAAAATAAAGATACAAGAATGAGTGATGTATCATAATATTGATACTGATAAAAGTTGCTGCATCTTTTTGTTGTTTTCATGCAATTCAAACAAAAAGCTTGTTAGATGTCAAAACCTTGTGATAAGATCATAAAAGCTATAGTAAAATTTTGATACAATAACGAAAACGATAGGTTTTCCATTTTTATGACATACTTTTTTCGGGGGGAAATATTTGTAAAGATTGCAAAGGAAACTTTATAAATAATCCAGCCTTTAGTATTTATCAATGAGTAAAAAACACTATTGCAACTACTTGGCTGTATTTTATCAAGCTTATTTGGTTTTATCTCGCCTTTCAGATTTACCTTTGCTTGAATATTATCTGGATTAGGAATAGGAGTTTCAGAGATGGCTCTCTTTTTTCTTCCACCTGCTGCATCTTCCTGCAATGCCTTTAAATAGGCATAGGTCAATCCTGCAAAACGTTTAAAGGGAATTAAAACTTTCAAAAAACAAAATACTTGTTAATTGCAAATTAAGATACCAAGGAAGAATGGAAGTTCATAGCATGATAACTTACTAAGTTCGTTTAAAAGCTTCTTCCCATATAGCAATTTATTTCTTAAGGTAAAGGTTATTTACATACATGTATTAGGTTTCCAAAAAGTCCTCAGAGTTAATTAGATTAAAATTGACTTTCTCTTATTAGTGCTCATAATTTACTGATGCCTAGAATTCTAGATGGTAAATAATCAAGCACTTTGTTTATTCATGTCAATTCTATTTCTAAAATAATGCAACACAGCTAGACCGGTACAAAGTAACAAATATCAACCTTGTCAATTTTCTAAAAAAAAGAAAACCTCACTTACCTAGAACTAGTTTTACTTAGATTTTCACGTTTCTCAGACAAAAGCACCGATTCCAAAACAATAAAAAAAATATTGTTAATAAAAGAACTGATTTTTGTTATCCTAGACAATGTTGCTTGGTCCATATTTGTCTGAGATAAGTGAGGTTTTCTGTATTGACTGCAGAGGACAAATACATAAAGCCATTGTGGCATGAACTTACTTGATTCCATGTGGTTGATGAACTCGGAACTATTTGTATTGTCTCTTTTTCCAACTTTCAGCAGAACCGTTAAGAGATTTTCTGTTATATTTGGTTCAAGAGTCGGACCAATAGATGGCAGGACGGAGCTGGCTGGAAGAATAGTTGATGATAATGATGGCTGAACTGTTTTGGTAATGGTGACAATGTCTGTTTTGATAGTTATTGATGATTTAGTCGGCACCAATGTCTCAGTGGCAGATGATGCCCGTGAATATAATGGACTCATTTCTGAGGATGAAGATAGGCTGAGGCTGGATGTGATCAAACTGGATAAACTGGAATCTGAAGATGATGTTAGATCAAAGCTTGATGTCAATGAAGGCACACTTGATCTTATAGATGCAGTTGTTGGATCGAGGCTTGTAGCTAAAGATTTCGTGGACAGCTCAAACGTTGATAATGACGCCATACTTGACTCTGTTGATGTTGGATCAATGGTTGATGTCAATAAAATGGATGAACTTGTAGCTACGGATAGTGTGGATAGCTTCGAGCTTGACGACAATGAAGTCAAACTTGATTCTGAAGATGCAGTTGTTAGACTGAAGCTTGATGTCATTGATACAAATGGACTGCTCTCTAGATAATGTGTGGATGGCTCCAAATATGTCAATGAAAGCACACTTGATTCAGTGGATGGTGTAGTTGGATCAACACTGGTTGTTATTGAAATTGATGGACTGGAAGTTACAGAAACCGTAGATAAATCCAAACTTGATGACCATTGAGGCACACTTGATTCAACATATAATGTAGTAGGTTCAAAACTTGCTGTCATTGAAGAGGATGGACTGGTATAAATTTGGCTTGATGTCATTGAAATTGACAGACTGGTGTCTATGGACACAGTGGAGAGTTCCAAGCTTGATGACAATGATGTCATACTAGCTATTGAAATGGATGGACTTGTAACCACGGATAGTGTTGAAAGCTTGGAACTTGGTGATGATGAAGTTATACTTGACTCTATATAGGATTTAGTAGGATTAAGGCTTGATGTCACTGAAAAGGACAGACTTGTATACGTTAATAATGTGGATGGCTCCAAGCTTACTGACCGTGAAAGCGCACTTGATTCCAATGACTCTGTTGCTAGACTTAGGCTTGATGACCTTAATATGGATGGACTTGTAGTTATGATTAGAGTAGAAAGCTCCATGCTTGATCTCAAAGAAGTCACACTTGATAGACTTGTAGTTATAAATGGTGTGGATGTTTCCACACTTGATGTTACACTTGGTTCTATAGATTCTGTTGCTGAATAAAGGCTCGATGTAATTGACAAGGATGGGCTTGTTTCTATGGATATGGTTGATGGCTCTGAGCTTGATGGCAAAGAAGTCACACTTGATCCTATAGATTCTGTTGCTGGACTGAGGCTTGATGACATTGGCATGGATAGAGATGATAGCTCTGAGCTTGATGGCAAAGAAGTCACACTTGATTTTATAGATTCTGTTGCTGAACTGAGGCTTGATGTAATTGACAAGGATGGGCTTGTCGCTATGGATATGGTTGATGGCTCTGAGCTTGATGGCAAAGAAGTCACACTTGATCCTATAGATTCTGTTGCTGGACTGAGGCTTGATGACATTGGCATGGATAGAGATGATAGCTCTGAGCTTGATGGCAAAGAAGTCACACTTGATTTTATAGATTCTGTTGCTGAACTGAGGCTTGGTGTAATTGACAAGGATGGGCTTGTAGTTATGGATAAGGTTGATAGCTCTGGGCTTGGAGAAGATGCCACACTTGATTCTATAGCTTCAGTTGCAGGACTGAAGCTTGATGCCATTGACATGGATGGACTAGTATTTATGGATAGAGTGGATAGCTCCAAGTTTGATGTCAATGACATCGCACTTGATCTTAGAGATTCTGTTGCAGGCCTGAGGCTAGATGACATTGACATGGATGGACTTGTAGTTATAAAAGGTGTGGATGTTTCCACACTTGATGTCACACTAGGTTCTAAAGATGCTGTTGCTGAATGAAGGCTTGATGTAATTGACAAGGATGGGCTTGTAGTTATGGATAGAGATGATCGCTCAGAGCTTGGTGGCAAAGAAGTCACACTTGACCCTATAGATTCTGTTGCTGGACTGAGGCTTGATGACATTGGCATGGAAAGAGTTGATAGCTCTGAGCTTGATAGCACAGAGGTCACACTTGACTCTATAGATTCCATTGCCGCACTAAGGCTTGATGACATTGACATGAATAGAGTTGATGGCTCTGAGCTGGGTGGCAAAGAAGCTGCACTTGATCCTATAGATTCTGTTGCTGGACTGAGGCTCAATGACAATGACATGAATGGACTTGCACTTATGGATAGAGATGATAGCTCTGAGCTTGATGGCAAAGAAGTCACACTTGATTCCATAGGTTCTGTTGCTAGACTTAGTCTTGATAACATTGATATTGATGGTTGTGTAGTTATGGATAGTGTTGACAGCTCTGAGCTTGATTGCAAAGCCGTCATACTCGATTCTACAGATTCGGTTGCTGGACCAAGGCTTGATGACATTGACATGGATGGATGTGTCGTTATGAATAGAGTTGATGGCTCTGGGCTTGATAGCAAAGAAGTCACACTTGATTCTATAGATTCTGTTGCTGGATTGAGGTTTGATGACATCGATATAGATGGACTTGGACTTGTGGATAGAATTGATAGCTCCGAGCTTGCTGGCAAAGAAGTCACACTTGATTCTATAAATTCTGTTGCTGGACTGAGGCTTGATGACATTGACATAAATGAACTTGTAGTTACAGATAGTGTGGATATCTCCAAGCTTGGTGGCAAGGAGGTCACACTTGACTCTAGAGTTGCAGTTGATGGATCATTGCTTGATGCCAATGGAACAGACAATCTAGTACCCACAGATACTGTGGATAGCTCCAAGCTTGAAGACAATGAAGGCACACTTGATTCTAAAGATGTCATCAAAATGGATAGACTGGTTCCTATAGATAGTGGAGATGTATCCAAACTTGATGACAATGAAGGCAATCTTGATTCTATAGATGAATCAAGGCTTGATATCTTTGAAAAGGATGGGCTTGAAGATATAGATAGTGTAGATAGCTCCAAGTTTGATGACAATGAAGGCATACTTGATTCTATAGATTGAGCAAAGCTTGATACCTTTGAAGAGGATGGACTTGTAGATATAGATAGTGTGGATAGCTCCAAGCTAGATGACAATGAAGGCACACTTGATTCTATAGATTGAGCAAAGCTTGATACCTTTGAAGAGGATGGACTTGTAGATATAGATAGTGTGGATAGCTCCAAGCTAGATGACAATGAAGGCACACTTGATTCTATAAATGTCATTGAAATGGGTGGACTGGTAGATATAGTAGATATAGATAGTATGGATAGCTCCAAGCTTGTTGTCATTGTTGACACACTAGATTTTATTACTGATGAGGTTGAACTAATACCTGATACCATTGACATAACTGGACTAGATGCTATAGCTATTGTGGAGAGCCCCATGGTTGATGTCACACTCGATTCTATAGATGACGTGGTGGGATCAGGGCTTAATGTCATTGAAATGGATGGAATAGTAGTTATAGATAGTGTGGATAGCTCCACATTTGGTGATGATATTGTCACACTTGGTTCCACAGATGCTGTATTTGTATCAAGGCTTGAGGTACTTGAAAAGGGTATACTTTTGGCTATAGATAATGTGGAGAGCTCCAAGTTTGATGTCAATGGTGTCACGCCTGACGCCGTTGCCATGAATGAAGTGGAAGTCCTAGATATTGTGGATAGTTCTAAGCTTGATGTCAATGTTTTCACACTTGAATCTGTTGCTGTTAGGATGGAGTCTGAGGCTATTGACATGGATGGACTGGAAGCTAAGGATAATGTTGACCACTTCATGTTTGATGACAATGATGCCATGCTTGATTCCATAGATGCTGTAGTTGGATTTAGGCTTAGTGTCATTAAAATGGATGGACTGGTAGCTGTAGGTAATATTGATAGCTCCAAACTTGAAGTTAATGGTGTCACAATTGACTCCATAGACGTTGAAGGACTGATGCCTGATGTCATTGTCATGGATATACTGGAAGCTATAGATAGTGTGGATGGTTCCAAGCTTGATGGTGTCACACTTGACTTTATAGATTTTGTAGGACTAATGCCTGATGTCATTGTCATGGATAGATCGGAAACTATAGATAGTGTGGACAGGTCCAAGCTTGATGGAGTCACACTTAACTCCAAAGAATATGTTGGAATGATGTCTGATGTCAGAGTCATGGATAGACCGGAAGCTACAGATAGTGTGGACAGCTCCAAGCTTGATGATGTCACACTTGATTCTATGGATGATGTTGCTGAATCAAGGCTTGATGTCATTAGAATATGTAGACTTGTAGCTATGGAGAGTGTGGACAGCTCCAGGGTTGGGGTATGTGACACCATACTTTCATCAATAGATGCTGTAATTTGATCAAGGCTTGAAGTCATTGAGAAGGGAACACTAGACCATGGTGTCATTGAAAAGGATGGACTTGTATCCATAGATGGTGTTGACAGCCTCAAACTTGATAGCAAAGAAGGCACACTTGACTCAATAGATGCTGCAGATAGCTCCAAGCTTGATTGCAACGAAGGCACTCTTGAGACAATAGATGATGTTGTTGTATCAACGCTTGACATTGTTGGCAACGATTGACTGGAATATATAGATGGTGTGGATAGCTCCAAGCTTGATTGCAATGAAGGCACACCTGACACATCAGATGTTATTGTATCACCGCTTGATGACATTGAAAAGGATAGACTTACATCTGCAGATAAACTGGATAGCTCCAAACTTGATAACAATAATGACATACTTGATTCCATAGATGCTGTTTTTAGATCAAGGCTGGATGCCATTGGAAGCGATGGACTTGTAATCATAGCTTGTGTGGAAAATTCCAAGCTTGATGACACTGAAGGCATACTTGAATCTATAAGTGTTAGTGTTGGACTGCTGGCCATTGATACTGCCGATAGCTCCATGCTGAATGACGGTGACAGAATATTTGATTCCATAGATGCTGTTATAAGATCAAGGCTGGATGTCATTGAAAAGGATGAAATGGTAGCCATAGATAGTAAAGAAAACTCCAAGCTTGATGATGTCATAATTGATTCTAAGAATATCTTTGTGGAATCTTGGCCTGGTGTTATGGCTGAACTGGTTGCTGTAGTGTGAGTGGATAGCACCAAGCTTGATGACAATGATGAAACTATACTTGAGCTGAGGCTAGATGTCCTCAAAATAGATTCATTGGATCCAAACAATGTTGATAAATCTAAGCTTGATCTAATTAAGGATGAAAAAGTTGATCTTGTTGATATTGTAGGACTGAGGTCCAGTGTCATCAAAATAGAAGGTGACATACTTGGTTCTTGTGATACTGAAGGATATAGACTTGATGTCACCACAATAGATGAGCTGGGCTCATCTGAATGATATAAATCCGGGCTTGAAGTAAATGAAAGTGACATACTTGTTTTTATTGCATCTGTAGAAAGGGTGCGTGATGTCATTAAAACAGTTGACCTAGATTCATACGATGGGGAGAGTTTCAGGCTTGATGTTATTGAAGAGGACATACTTGATTCTATAGATATAGATGAATGCAGCCTCGACGTTATCAAAAGAGCTGAGTTAATATCATTTGATGTGGATAGATCCAGACTTGACGTTAATGTAGCTGTCATACTTGATTCTATTGATACCGTAGGACGGAGACTTGATGTCATAAAAATAGCTGAAGTGTACTCTGATGAGGATGAATCCAGGCTTGATGTTAAATGGAACAAACTTGATTCTAATGCCATTGAAGGATGGAAGGTTGATGTCATCAAACTAGATGGAATAGACTGATACGATGGTGATGGGTCCACGCTTGATGTTAAAGGCAACACACTTGATTCTGATGGACGGATGATTGATGTCATAATAATAGCTGGCTTGGACTCATACGATGAAGACAAACCCAAGCTTGGTTTTGATGAAGATGGCATACTTGATTCAATTGTTCCTGAAGGATGGAGAGTGGATGTCCTTGAAATAGATGTACTGGATGTATATGATAGGGATATATCCGTAACTGATGTTGAGGGAGGCAGCAACATTGATTCTGTTGTTGCAGTAGTCAGACTGGGGCTTGATGTTTTGGAAAGGGATGGACTAGAGTCAATAGATGACACAGTTATATCTAAGCTAGATGTCAACAGAGGCATACTTGATTGCAGTGTAGATAATGAAGGATCATCGTTTGATGTCATTTTCCTAGATGGACTTGATGATGCCACAAATGTTAAAGAGATAGTTGAGTCAAATGAATCTGTAGACAGAGTCACACTTGATGTTGTAGATTTAGGTTGATCAGATTCAAATGATACAGATGTATCCAAACTTGATGTAATTGTTCCTATTGATAAAGATGTCAGTTGGATTGCTGCAGACATTGAAGAGCGCATTGTCACCAAAGTGGATGGTCTCTGTTCAAATGAGGTGAAAAGATCCAACCTTGATGTCAATGTCGCTGTTGATAGTGTTTTTGATGACAAGGAGTCAAAAGTGAATTCTAATGATGCTGTAGGTACCTCAGAGATTGATGAACTCAAGAAAGAACTTGATTCTAATAAGGAAGTTGATAAATCTAAGTTTGATGTCAATAATGATAATATGCTAGATTCACTTGATATAGCAGCTGGACTTGATCTTGGGGTCATCTGGATGGTTAGACTGGCTTCAACCAGTGTGGAATGTTCCAAGCTTGATTTCAATGAAGGCATAGTTGATTCTAATGTATGAGTAGCCTGAGTCAGTTGTGAATTTATCAAACTGGATTGGCTGGATCGGAATAACTTGGAGGTATCCAAGCTTGATGTAGCCAAAATTGTTTCTTTTGCTGTAGATGAGCTTAGATTTGGTATAGCTGAGATGAATGGACTTGAATTAAATGATGAAATAGATCGCTCCATGGTAGATGTCACTGAAGGCACACTTAGTTGAACTGTTGGTGTAGGTAGAGTAAGTCCTGATGTTCCAAAAATGGAAGATGTCGAAAAATCCAAACTTGGCTTCAATGAAGACACACTTAATTCTCCTGATGTGGTAGATGGAATAATAGATGAAGTGGAATCAAGAGTAAGTGATTGGTGCTTACTTGTCAAAGATGGCAAAGTTGACGCTAGTGAAGTTAATGGTGGATTAAGGCTCACTGTTACCAAACTGGATGGATTTATTTCTATCAAAGATGTAGGTAGGTCAAGGCTGTTGGTTAATCTGGACAATAAACTTGGTTCAATTGGTAGAGTGGACATTGGGTGGCTTAATCTGGTTATAATTATACCTGATTCTATTGTTAGTAGCCTGGAAGCAGAAACTCTGGATTCTTTAGATGTAAGTGGATTGAGATTTGAAGTCATTAAAAAGGAGCCACTTGATACAATCAATGAGGATACTTCCATACTAGGGGTAAATGGTGGGAACAAAGTTTTTGAATATGGAGTGGAGATTTTTGTTGTCTTCTTTAAACTAGCTTCTGACAATGAAGTAAGTAAATCTGATTGCACAAGTGATGACATTTTAGAAGTAACCCTGCTTAATGTCATTGCTTTAGATTGGCTATGCTCAAAAGATAATGAGGATAAGTATGAAGTTGGTGTTGGCCTACTTGAATCCAATGATGTTGCCAAAAGGTCATTACTTGATACTGTCAAACCTGAAAGACTAGGTTCTAATGCCATTGTGTAGTAACTTTGGCTTGGCATCAAATAACTTGATTCTATTACTGAAGATACTAGAAAAGATGACTTTAATATGAAAGTCTCTGAATTTGAATTTTCCGAGCCCATCATTGTTGAAAGTTTTGAAGACAAACCTATTAATGAACCAGATTTAATAGACCCAACAGATGGCATGAGGTCTGAGGTTTTAATGATGGATGAGTCAATGTTTAACAAATCTGAATTGAACGGGCTAAAATCACTTGATGGGGTTTGATAAACACTTGCTGGTGTGGATACAATAAGACTAAAACTAATAGGCAAAGTTGATAGAATAGGCCTAGCGGTTAATGTAGTTGTGGAACTATACCCTACTGACAATGTTGGTGGACTGAAACTTGAAACTAAAGACCTTGATGACTCTGAGGATCCTGATAAAGTAGATGGACTAGCTTGTTGTGATGCTGTTAATATAGCTAGGCTCGATACCATAGAGTCAGACAACCTGGGAGAAAGTGATGTATACAATTGAAAGCTAGGTGTTGAGGAAATGAGTGGGCTAGGGTTGAATGGTTCTGTTGAATGAGTTAGAATTGACTTCCCTGAAGCTAAGGGACTGTATTCCATAGAGGATGGGGATAAGCTAATACTTGATGGCCCTAAAGCAGATTGAGCAGTTTCTTTCACCATTGTTGAACTTAATTTGATAATTGATGTTATTTGGTCAGAATGACCATAATTAGTGGTGACTGCAGATGGTTCATCCTTAGATGCAACAGAATGAAGGGTAACCAAAGCACTTTGGTCAAATGACACTGATGACTGTTCTAAGCTTGGTGTGATAGTAAATGTGCTCAATTCCAAAGACATCAATGAAGACCTCGTTTGGGACATCTCTGAAGATGGATATCGGTTTGATATGTCAGATGTCAAGGTTAAACTCATTTGCTTAGACACCGATGATGAAATCAAAAATGAGATCATACTCAATGAGAAGCTAGATTCCAATGTAGGTGATGATTGATCCTGGGTTGATATCATGCTTAGCAATGGAGTAGATTGCAATGACTTTAAAGATGAATCTATACTTGATGTAGTAACCAATGGACTAGATGGGAGTAGTATTGATGATGGCTGAAGGCTTTCTATCTTTGTTAAAAAAATATTGGATGACACTGACATTGATGAATCCATACTTGATTGCAATGGAAACACTTGACTGGATTGAAGTACCTCTGGGGATAATCCCAGATTTGATTTTGTGATTATCACTGCACTGGACATTAAAGGCGTATCTATCCCAGGCATAGAAAATAATGAACTGGATGGAAGAGGCATTGATATTGACTGAAGGCTTTCTATCATTGTTAATAAAGAACTGGATGACACCGTTCCTGATGGATCAATACTTAATGTCAAAGGAAATACTTGATTGGATTGGAGTGTGTGTGCCGATAGTTCCAGGTTAGATTTCATGGTAAAGGATGGATTGGGTTCCAGCGACACTGAAGAAATATCTGGTCTTGATGAAGTCAATAATGAATTTACTTGAAGTGGCAGAGATGATGGACCCAGGTTTGACATCATTGTAAGGAAAGGTTTGGATGGCACTAAAACAATTGAATTGATACTTGATGAACCAGATAATACTTGACTAGATGGAAGGGAAGCTGAGGGAAGATCTGGTCTTGATTTTGTAGTAGAAATTGGACTGGTTTGTAATGACACCGAAGTCTCCAATATGGATTGCAAACTCAACACTGTTGTTGGCCCAATAATTGCTGATGTTTGAAAAATAACACTTGGTTGAATAGACACTCTTGATTGGTCAAGGCTTGATGCCATATCATATAGTGGACTTGTGTTTGGTGATAATGAGGATGCACCATACACTGATGCCAGATTAGAGTTGACATATGTATCAGAAGAGCTGGAATCTGATAAAATTGATGAAACATCCAAGTTGGGTATTAAACTCAACACTGATGGTGAAACACTTGATTCAATTGTCATACTTGATGAATACTGTATGATTGGTATAGAGCTTTTTTCATTTTTTTCACTAGACTCAATAATCAATAATGATTGACTTGGGCTTGCAATTATGTCCATTGTTGATGTCGGATTGATACTACTGATTGTTCTATCAAATGATTGACCAGTTTGCAATGGTCCCAATGATGAATCCTGGCTGTTTTCCACATCCAAATATGGACTAGAATTAATGGACACTGGCGATGCATCTGTCATGCCAAATCCTGATGATTGGTCAAAACTAATTGGAGTTCCATACACTGTTGATTGGTGTTCTATTGACACTGGTGATACATCAAGCCTGGATGACATGCTTAAAACTAAATGTGTAGCATCACTTGATGTCATTTTCAACAAAGTATTGGGTTCCAATGTCATAGATGATATATCTGGCCTGGGCGTATTGATTGACAATGATGAAACATCATCTCTAGTCGTCATTTCCCAAAGGCGACTAGATTCTGATGGCAAGGAAGGATTCAGCCTGGATGATACATCAAATATTGGACTTGATATTACCGCGATTAAAGAAGAATCTATGTGGGATGTACCACTAACCATTGGTGATGGTTCCATGCTAGATTTAATGTACAAAGCACTGGATGAAATTAATGAATCCAACCTGGGTGTCTCAATTAATTCTGAACTCATGCCCATGAATGGACTTGATTCCACAGATGGTTCTAATCTTTGTATCATACTTGACACTGAACTTGAATCAATTGATGGCATTGATGGTTCAACGCTGTATGTAATACTAAGCAATGGACTGTAGGCTTTAGACACTGATGCTACATCCAAGCTGGATATCATACCAAAGGCAACTGAGGCGGAATCAGCGCTGTACATTGTAACAAACGGTTCTATTGTCATGGATGATGCCTCCTGTGGTGACGGTGACGAGATAAGCCACAATGAACTTGATACTGATGTTGATTGTGATGTGGGTTCTATTGTTATGGATGATGCCTCCTGTGGTGACGGTGACGAAATAAGAAACAATAGACTTGATACTGATGACATCGACATTGTAGTGAGGCTTATAGACATCTCCCGGAATACTGGTGTAGGATCCACTTCAGATGTCACATCCATTGATGGGCTAGTTTTTAATGCCAATGATGAACCTGGGGTGGACATCATGCTAAGCCGGGTTGTTGAAATTACGTTGGATTCCCTAGAGTTGGATTCCATTGACATGGCAGAAGATTCCATGCTTGGTGTCATGCTTGAGGTGGAATGTAATATCATTTGTGATAGATTGTGGTTGGTTTTTGAAGTAAGCGACGAACTCTGTTCTGTGGTTATGGGAGATCGGTCATAGCTTGACCTCGAGGAGATGCTCCTAGAGAATGGTGAGCTGAATTCCATTGAAATGGCAGAAGAATCCAGGCTTGGTGTGGGCTGTACTGTCATTTGCGACATCTCCGAAGAAAGCAATGAACTCAGTTCTGATGTTATCGGAGATTGGTCATGGCTTGACTTTGTAGTCTTTTCTGAACTTGACTCCAATGACATTGGGGTGGTTTTCGAAGTAAGCAATGAACTCAGTTCTGATGTTATCGGAGATTGGTCATAGCTTGACTTTGTAATCTTTTCTGGACTTGACTCCAATGACATTGGGGTGGTTTTAGATATAAGCAATGAACTCAGTTCTGAGGTTATCGAAGATTGGTCATGGCTTGACTTCGTAGTCGTTTCTGGACTTGACTCCAATGACTTTGGGGTGGTTTCCGAAGTAAGCAATGAACTCAGTTCTGAGGTTATCAGAGATCGGTCATGGCTTGATTTCCTAGTCTTTTCTGGACTTGACTCCAATGACATTGGGGTGGTTTTGGAAGTAACCAATGAACTCAGTTCTGATGTTATGGGAGATTGGTCATGGCTCGACCACAAAGTCTTTTCTGGACTGGACTCCAATGACATTGGGGTGGTTTTAGAAGTAAGCAATGAACTCAGTTCTGAGGTTATGGGAGATTGGTCATGGCTTTCCCTCGCAGTCTTTTCTGGACTTGACTCCAATGACATTTGTGATGAATCCAAAAATGAAATACTTGTTTCTAACAAATTGGAATCTACCGTCACCTTTGATGGATTTAAAATAGGTGTCCCTTCAGGTCCTTGGGAAGTAAGTGATGGGTACAAGCTGCTGGCAGTAGGCATAGTGGACAAAATGATATTTGTTATCACAGACTTTAAATCTGATGATAATAATGCTTTGCTGTAAGTTAACTCCCTTCCGATAGATGATTGTGAACTTAATGATCCTGTCGAAGGAAGTAACAATGATTTAGACACCAATGGACTGGTTTCTATAATCCTAGATAAGATATCAGAGCTTTCATATTGAGGCAAGTTAATTTCTTGAGTAGTTGATATTGATTTTGTGCTTGGTAATACATTGGTCATGCTAGATTCCATAATAATGGATCCATCCTGACTTGTCAATAAGGCAGATTGACTGGATTCCTTCGGTGAATAGTGAAGGAAGCTTGTTGTCAAAAAGGTAGATTCACTTAAACCTTCCAATAGTGTTGATTTTTCTAAGCTCAATACGCTAGACATGTCCATGGCTTCCCTTGGTTTTGCAGTTTTTGAGAATGAGTTTATGCTGCTTGCAGTACTGGATGAGATTGATATTGAAGACTTAGGTTCCTCTGACAAGGATTCTCCATTGGAAAATATTGAAGGTAAACTTGTTTGTACCATTAGAGGCGTTGGATCCAGTTGCGAGTCAAAATTTTGAGTTAAACTAGACTTTCCCAGAGAAGATAGACTGGAATGCACAGATAACTTGATGTCTGACTTAGGAATGTTATCACTAGATGTCTTGCCTGAGGTTTCATGAATGGCATTGGATGAAGAAATTGTTCCACTAGAGACCAGAGCAGTTTTAGAGGTCTGTGAATAGCCTAAAGGCATCGCGGAGGAACTGGCCTCACTTAAAGTCGCCGTAGCACCACTGGTTAATAATATACCATAACTGGAAGGAGATGAATTTATTCTTGTAAATGAAACATCACTAGATACTGTTTTTAAAACTGATGGAGGTGTTTTCTGTTTCGATGACAGAAAAGAAGCATCAAAGGTTGAAATACTATTCTGGATCAGTCCAGAGTTTTCCATGAAAGACAATGCGGAATTACTATCACTTCTGACTTTAGAAAAAGATCTGATACTTTCCACCTCATCTGAAGAGCTGACGAAATTAGTGGATGGAAAAACAGGCAAAGCTGTCGATGTTGTAAGATCTGCTAAACGTTTTGATTGCTCCAACATGGTTGAGCTGTGTTCTGCAATTAACTGAGAAGTAGAAATTACAGGTTGATGGATTTCATCGAAGGAGGATTTTAAGCCAGGACTTGATTGCATTGATAATGGCAATGACAATGTAGGAAAGACAGAGGTCTTCTGGTAGAATGATTCAGTTGCTAAACTCCCTAAAAGAGTTTCTGATCTATCCAGGGTCGATGCATCTTTAACTGTCATTGAGGAAATTGCAGGCACAACGTGATTTGATTTCAAAACTTTATCTGTATTAGTCAATCCTATAGAGCTAGGAGCACTTGTAAATATTGCATTATTAGAATGCTTAGATTCGGAAGCTGATGGGAGCCTACTTGTCACCAATGCTGTTAATACTGAATGCTTCTCGACTGTGCTCAAAGTTGGCAATTGATACTCATTAGAATTTAAGTTTGTTGCCATAGAAGCCTTGTTGTTTATGGAAGATGGAATGTAGGAAGACACTTCTGTCTCTAAAGTCTGTGATCTAAATTCATCATTACTATTCACCATAGACAAATCTGAATTTTGAACTAAATTAGACTGTGATGATGCTATAACTCCTTGTGAATTGCGTAGAATTGAGGTTTGGACTAGGTTTGTAGTTTTGACTTTGCTGGCAGAATAACTTCCACTATCATCAATAGATGGCACCACCAAACTTCCAAATCCTGAATGGGTGACCAGATCTCTATTTGGCCTTGATGGTCGAGTACTTTCAGCTGCTGGCCTGCTAGAGGTTTTCTTAGAGCTGACTTCAACAGCTATGATAGATTCAGTTCTTGTGATATATGTATTGATTGATTCTGTTGCTGTGTGCTGATTTGATGTTGCAGCAGCTGTGGCTGGCAAAGAAGTAGACTGACTAACCAGTTTACTCACAGGGGAATGGCTATTTTGTGAATATTTTAAAGAAAATCCATTTTTAACCAAGAAAGTTGCTGTTTGACTGGTAGAAATAGTAAATCCACTTGTAACTATAGAAGTTGATGCTTGGCTGGTAGCAATAGTTTTTAAAGACAAATTTTCAGATTTAGATAAACTATGTTTGTCAATTGTCTCTGACCATTCATTGCCAGACATTTCAGCACTTGTGGCATGTAAAGCATCAGGATTTTGAGAGGAGCTTGCACTGATAGTATTCAGTGGAGAACTCTTAAAAAGTCCTACAACTGATACAAAATTTGACATTTTAGCAATTGATGGAATTTCTGTAACAGAAGTCCCAGTCATTTCATTGGCATTTTTGGTGGTCCTTGTTTCAGCGGCAGAATGGAATTGCCTTGAACTTGATATAATTGTAGCATCATGTACAGACATACTTTTAAAGGCACTTGGAACCTCACTGATAGCACTTCTGCCTGCAGAAGTAAGCATATCACTATAAATCACCTCACTTGAAAGACTATTGGCTGAAATAGAGCTAGAAATATCTTCTAATATAATAGTAGAATACACAGATGTACTTGAATGAATATTTTGCTTATCTTTAGATGGTTTCGCGGGACTTCGATCTTTTGATTTTGAAGGTTTTCCTCTTTTTCTTGCATCAGTTGGAGGTGTTTTGCGTAAAGAAATGGTTCTTGTGATCCCCGATGTTACGATGGCTGAATTCCCATCCAATGATACCTTTGTGACCTTGAAGGTGGGTAAAATTGTAGTCTCCAGTTGCCCTTGTGTGACCTTCGTTTGAGTGCGTCTGTGACCTGTTATCACAAAAATTTTACAAACACATAATACATGATAAAAATGTGATATCCATGCAGGTAATAAATTGGATTTACCATTCGAAATCTGTAGAATGAGTGCACAACACAAGCTTTTACCCTTGTTCATGGAATATGACAAAAGAAGTGTATCTTATGCCGTTATAAATCCACAGCTATGGTGTTCCCTAAAGCAGTTTATTTTTAGATTTAATGCATATTGTTACTAGAATCAATTATGAATCATTTTGAACAGAAGAGCAGTACTGCTAGGGCAAAACAGAATTCTCACACCTAGAACAAAACCAACTCTAATTGCCCGTATCTATAATTCAGCTTTGCTACGTCACAGAGATGACGTCAACTTCCGGGTGAGGGCAAAACACCCAGGTGCGCTCTCTTCATAGTGTAAAGTAAGACAGTCTTCCAAGGCTGAAAAGCACTATAAACAAGGGCCTATTCATACATACAGACCAACATTGTTATCTTCAGTCAATAGTAAATGAGGTTTATGACTTCCTAATGCCACTTGTACCCAGAAACATGGAGTTAAGGGCTAATTAGGGACCACTGTTCTGAGTTGATATCTCACACCTCTCCCATCTCTGTGCTCCACATCAATATAATAAAGAGGTACATCTGACCACTCTCATCTGTAAGGACTTCAGCTTAAAGAAAATGAAAAGGAAAAAAAGGTTTTTCCTAAAGTAAAACTAATTGAGAATGATGTACCTGGAGCACAGGTTCTAGGTGTCTTTCTCTAGAATGTCTAACAGCAGTATATCTGAAAAGATGGCTAGAATGCAGAGGACCGTCCATGTCAGGTCTTTGGAATTAACTCCTTGAAATGTAACAACACTTTCTTTTGATTTATAAGTAGCAGAAGTGCTAAGGGTGATCAAAATGAGGGGTTGCTTTATTTTACTATCCAATAATTACTACAATTTCCTAAATTATGACACTACAGTGATAGAAATGGTGGTGGTACATGTACATTTACTCAAACCCGGTCTAAGCCTTTTTTCTATTTGGGTTGGGGGTTAATGAAATAATCTGGCTATCCACATGGAATTGATCTAACTGTCTGGTCTAGAACTCAGAGAAATAGGCAGGCACAGCCTAGGCCCATTCATTTCTTTTTCTGCATCCTACATTTGAAAATCATTTTCCAGCACAGATTTAATTAATTTGAAAATAGTTTATTGTTAGCCTTGTGATTTTGATAGTGTCAAAATAATTTAAGTTGCTGGTTCCTGTTTTTTGTAGTAAAGAAAATTTAATTTTACCTGTGGGAATTCTAGGATTCTGGTCTTTAAACAATGGCAGTTTTCATTATTTTGTGGTAGGATTGAGTTAACAGCTAAATATAGTAAAACCCTAGCAATACAATACAGAAATAAATCCATAGCCATGTCCATATCACAACAAATACAAATCCATATCACAAACATTTAGTTTCCTAACTCTCCTTCTTTATTATAGACAGCCCTAAGCCCTCAAGTTGTGGCCACTTCCCATTTCTTATGAGTACTACATTTGAAAATCTTTATCTAACACAGATTTAAATTGAAGCCCATTTGAATATGGTAAATCAGAAGGTTTGAAATATATTCCATATCAAAAAAATTTGTTTCTTAACCTCCTTCATGATAGAAAGCCCTGTATGCCCTCAAGTTGTGGCCAGTTCCCAATTCTTATATGTACTACATTTCAAAATAATTATCTAACACAGATTTAAATTGAAGCCCATATCAATATGGTAAATCAGAAGGTTTGAAATATATTCCATATCACAAACATTTTGTTTCTTAACCTCCTTCATGAGAGACACTATAGACAGCCATACGCCCTCAACTTGTGGCCAGTTCCCATTTCATATACTACATTATCTAGTCCAGATTGAAGTTTAGGTCCATTTGAAAATAATAAATTAGTAGGCTTGTGATTTTTTAAGTCACCAGTTCATGAGTGTTGCAGATTAAAGAAATACAAAGATTCAGGGCCACATAGTGACAAAGATATTTTATCAAAAACTTCTATTGATTATGCCTGATTCCATGTCTCTCTGTCCTGCTTTCGTTGAGGGAATTTTATGAAAAAAAACCGTCTTACCCTCCCTATCAGCATGTCTTGAATCATATCTACAAGTACTTAACATCAGTGTTTGTAAGGCAGTATTTGTGAGGTTAAACTTTCCAATATATTCTTAAAACCCCTAGTACTCAATGCTATCATACTGGCATCTGCCGGATTAATGCCCTCACCCAGAGGTCCAGCAGGGGTGCCAATCTATTTATAGCAACACCCTGAATTATGCATACACGCAATTGAAAGTCTTAAGAACTATAGGTTCTTCAGTTGTAAATATACCATAGGTTGTCATTCATAACCCTGCATATCTGTATGGTGAACAAGCTATCTTGCAAATGAGAAATTAGCAGAGACAGGAACCTAAATTTCATTCTCAGATTCTGTTTATAGCATAGGGCAATGGACATTCTAGTTTCAGAATTTCCAAAGTGAGTGATGAAAATATAATATGTTTTCCCCAAGAATAAGTACATAATAGCCCACATTGGTTCTTGTGGTTTAGACATTTTACATTTAACATTCACCCAGTTCTCAGCATTAAGTACTAATTTCTCATGAGGCTTTCTTTCTTTTCCGACACTTTTTAAGTAGAATGGTGATTGGCTCATGAAACAGCACTATTTCTCTGCTTATAACTTCTGCCTAGAGCTGCAGAAATGCCCTTCTACAATGAATTGCGGGTTAGCTAAGCAATAAAAGGCCAATAATATGGGACATAATATAACTCCCTCAAGTACATCTCTAGTGCAGGTGCAATATATCTCAAGAACTGAGCAAATACCCTCCATTCACTGACAGAGCAGAAGCCTACCGAAATATTATGCACTCAAAACATGTCCTCCATTAGCCTAGGTAAATGCATTTTACCCTACCACATACAGCCCCCCCCCCCCCCCCACACACACACACATTAATTAAGGCAGACCTTTACTACCAAATGTTGGTAAGACTTCATAGGAAATCCTTGGATATTCCTAATATAATCCTAGGAATTCCCAACTTCATTTTGGTCTGCTATCTGGTTGTTTAGTTCCTACTTTTGCCACCCGAGGGAGTCGTTGGAGCACCTCTAACTATTCTAGCCTACTGCAGTGCAATCTGGCCGTTTCTGATATGGGAAACTGGCTAGCCTTGCCTCTCGATACACTACCTTAAAGAACAGTTTATCTGGACGATGCAGAGTTGATCGAGGATTATTTTCTATAAATTACTGAGAAAAGTTGCTCACAGTTCTCACAGTTAATTCATCACCACCATCAGAAATTTTTGTAGTCAAGCAAAAAACATGTTCACATAAAATGGAGCATTATGTGGTGGTGTGTAATACATATTGACTTTAGAATGATTATGACATGGAAAAGGTCAAAGGTCAGCAGCACGCCTAGCAACACAATGCGCCAGCCTTAATAACACCATACCACTGGCTGTTACTAGGAGGAAATAATATCATCCTAGTTCCAGCTTAGAGACACGCCTTGTAAGTGTTGTCTGGATTAGTGATAAAATGTAAAAGTAATTTGAATGAATTCATGGAATATTAGAAATTCATCACAAAGATTGCCCTTTGATTTGCATAAAATCTAATTGATATTTGGCAAAGTTTTCAGCCATGAGTTTGTTTCAATATTACCAAATGAATATCAGGCAAAGTTTTAACCCTTCCAATTGTGAGGCTACTTTCGTCCAAAGCACAAGGACCCAAAGATTTTTGAAAAACATCCAAACCCTGTCATGTTGGTATTCATTGTATAGCCCACGCTGAGTACTTTCAGATGAGTACCCTTGTGCTAGGGTTTCGGTCATTTAAGATTTTTCAAGGATTTTGCATTATTTGGTATTGGCCAAATTAGCCATCAGCAGCATAAGGGTTATGAAGATGTAGTTAACATTTTTGATAAAAGTCTATCATTTTAAAAGTAGAAGCTTTGTCCTGGGGGCAATCTCTTCATAATAATAAATAGTGATATTTTTTTTTATTTTATTTTTTTTAAAGTGTTCGCCACCCTTTTTTTTTAAGGGTGGCTCAGACATGTAAGAAGGAGAGCTTTTCGTATATGCAGACAACACAGATAGTATGAACGATGATATGAAATGAATATGAAACTCTTCAAAGTAATCTCTCCCAATAATTGGGCGACAGACAATAAAGAGTAAGAAATGAAGGTTTTCGGTGGTTGCCTCAGTTGATAGAGGAATCGAACCACTACTCGCCCCGGCCTGGGATTGAAAGAGTGAACATTCAAGCACCTGGTTAGTGCTTATACAGTGAGTCATAGGACCTGGTCACATATGTTAAGACACTCATAAAATGTAGTATTAACGTGCACATGTACACTTACAGTGTTATATGTAAATACAGTGTAATATCATGGACACCTGTGCAGATCTCTGATACACATCACTGATTCCCTGTAACCATGGAAACTCCTTTGTTCCATCACAGGTGATGCATTTCCTAATCACAGGTAACATCTTTTTGTCTCTGGGTTAACATAACAGACATGCATAATTCATATGGAAAGTCATAATGAAAGGGTATAGCTTATTCTTGCCAAATGAGGCACCTCCTAATTCTGGGTAACATACCTGCTTACAAATCCTTTGATTCTTGATAGATCAACAAAATCCCCTTAATTACATGTTTGTATTTACCTGCAACATATCAATGGAATACCTTTCCTCTGTTCTTTGACAGATTATGCACCACCTAATCACAGGTAACAAGTCTGTTTTTATCTACAAAAGTTTAAATGTGTTGGTATGATTCTGGTTTACACATCTCCTTCAAATATTTTTTAAAAATTCTTCCATTAGAAAGAAATGAGGGGTTTGGGTGCTGTAAGGTTAATCGCTTTACACTTACTGAAAGATGTTCCCCTAATCAATTCAAGAACGACCCATTTACATCAAATCCTTTGATATGCAATCCATTGTTATTGAAATACCAAAGTTCCACATCTCAAATACTGCCAACATGCTGAGAGCCCATTTCAACTCTGAATGAAACTTCTTGCATTTGGTGCCGACACGGTTGCCATGCAACCGATCATCATGACAACCTGTCACCATGTCAACATTGTGTGTGAACACTAAGACTGACAGGGGATCAGACCCAAGAGCCAGACACTATTGTGTAAGAGAAGAATTCCGGCACATTAAAATTCCCTGCTTGAATATTATGAAGAATGAAGGGTGTTTCTAAATTTTCTGCTTCATTAACCCTTTCCTGAATGTAAGATAATTACGTGAATACACTCTAAATCAGATATAATCTCATTGACAAACAAATCATCCACTAATGTTTACATGTTTTGTACAAGCATGTTATATTATGATATAACCCTCAGTTCACCACACTGTATGTTATAGAGTGATAAACAAGTTAAAGCCTAGTGGCTAGGCTAGCTTTAAACAAAGTGTTCTCAAATGAAACCTGTATCTTTTATTGCTGAGTATGCTAACCCCTTTTTCAAAAAATAATGACCTGTAACCTAAAACCTGATACACAATTCTTGTGTTTGCTCCTGTATCAAAGGCTGGTGTCTTTACATATCCAGGTGTAGTCTGCTTCCCAGGCTAAGATAGCTTGGTGGTATGCCACTTCTAAACTTGATGGCAAGAGTGTTGAATTTCTCTCACAAACTATAGGTAACAGCACAGTTTAAGGGTTTTCAGTTTTATACTGTGTTGTCTACTAACTATCTAGTGGCTCCCCTTATGGATTAACACATAACTAATCATGGACTGATAATCAACTCAGGGTAAGGACATTGAGGCTTAGCATACATTATTGAAACAGCCATTTAACCCTTTATGCTGCTGGCTCATTTGGCCAATACAAAATGATGCAAAATATCTTTAAAATAACTGAAACCCTAGAATATGGGTAATCATTTGAGAGTACTCAGCAAGAGCTATCCAATGAATAACAACATAACAGGGTTGAGATGTTTTTCAAAAATATTTGCATCCTTGTGCATTGTATGAAAGTAGCCTAAGCGTTGGAAGGGTTAACACAGACTTTTAGCAAGCCTAATCCTGGTGCAAAAATACATACTCATATAAAAACTCTACAGAACAAGAAGCAGGAAGTTTGAAACAGTATATCAGCATGAGGGCCACTTAAGGTGTTTGAATACATAGTTAAGGTATTTTTTACTCTACATAACTGTGTAAATGGGCCTCTCAAAGGAAATCAAGGACCCATATATCTTATACACATTAAACTCTGTCATTATATTATTACAGTAACAGGATGATAGAAATACCAAAAGGAAATATTCCTTTTCATGCACCCACACCCAACTTGAAACGAGTAACTACTGAGATCTAGTGTTTATACTTTATTTGCTATCATTGCATACATAACTTGAGTAATGCAGGTACTATATACAAAACAGATTTTGTTTTGAGAGACCTGTGAAAAGCACCACCTAACCCTAATTCACTGGCAACTTTCTCACATGCCTAAGAATAAATGGCATTGTATAGATAGATATGTGGTTCTGTGTCGCAAATAAAACACTAACTGACAACCTAAATGAATCAGAGATATGGCCCTTACAAGATGGAGTTAGGAATATTCAGAAATTCCTAGAATATAATGTACGGAAAATGCAAAGATATCTTGATATCCTGGGAAGTTTCAGCTACATTTGATGATGGGGTGGTTTTCAAGTAGAGGTACCCTTATCAAATGGGAGCTGGGTATGCCCAGGAATTCCTAAGATAATGCTCAGTAAATGCCTGGATTAACTTGGAAGTCTCAGCTACACTTGGTATTTTAGGAAGGGCAGTGACAAGAAAGAAAGTGTTAATACCAATACCTCGGGTTGGAAAAGAATCATGATAGATCTTCAGAGATATGTTTACTGTATCACTGGCATTTCTTAAAGGCATTAAATTTTTGCTATTTCAGCACTCCCCATGATAGTGCTAAAATAACAGCAGGGTATTTGTGAAATTTTAAGCACACCAAATGAAAGCTGTACACAGTATCCAGTGTGTGATACAGTGTAAATAAATACAGCCACATTGTTTCAACTGAGTGTATCCAAGCAATTGTGCTGATTAAGACATCAGTGTGTGGTATGGCCCGCATGTATATACTATGAGCAGGACAAATTATTCCCTTTCCCTTGGGATGGAAACAGGCACAGATGTCAATGATGTTTTACCTAATCTAGGGGCACATGTTGTAATTTGATAGTGAGGATAGACAAGGTTTTGAGGGATTTTGGCGCTGAATCACCATAAGTTTACATTACTACATGTGAACCTCATGCTTGGAGACTGGTATAAATAAGTACTCACATGTGACACTCATCAACAACCTAGCACCCTACCAACTGTGGTTCTTGGACATGTTATATTCATATCTACTACTCACACACGGGTGCCCATTTAACTGGCATTTTCCAACCATTGAAAAATTGGCAACAAACAAGGAATCCCAGTATGGAGAAATGGACCAAATTAAGAAAGGAATAGTTTCAACACAGCATACAAAAAAAGGACGCTTAAGCATAAGAATTCAATAATCTTACTCTATATTCATGACCAAATGCATTACTAGGTAATCATTACTTCAAAGGCTGCCATTTCTGTTGACAGATGAATTTCCAAAACAATAATACTCCAAAACAATAAAACGGATAATTGGTCGAAATTCATTTGCTGACCAATGCCTTTCACCAACGAGGGAACCACACAAGATAAGATACATGGCTATACACCTTTGTTTTCAAAACTAAAAGTGTCAGTCGATTTTGAATAAATTTGTTGCAATTTCCGTGTGTGGCAGAAAGATAGTTAACTTGCTCCTGCTCTATTGTATGATGCACCACTAATCAATAATGAAACTTGCATTAGCTATGAAATCTATGAGGGTGAATATTGGATTATGAATAATATATTGCCAGTTACAAAAAGACTATTAATAATGTCAGTGAGAAAAAACGCCAGCATAGGTAAATTGTCATCTGGAGCAATATGGAACAAAAGGGTGTACAGAAATAAATGAAAAACAAACAAACTTGCTTCAAATACAAGCCTAGCCATGCCCAGATTCAGCTAATCTGGGTCTTAATAATAATAGTAATGATAATAATAATAATAATAATAATAATAATAATAATAATAATAATAATAAAATCAATAACAATAATAATTTTAATAATAATAATAATAATAATGATGATGATAATAATAATAATAATGATAATAATAATAATAATGATAATAATAATAATAATAATAATAATAATAATAATAATAATAATAATAATAATAATAATTACAATAACAATAGAAATGATGATGATGATAATAATAATAATAATAATAATAATAATAATAATAATAACAATAATAATAATAATAATAATAATAATAATAATAATAATGATAATAATAATAATAATAATTATTATTATTATTAATATAATCATTATTATAACAAAAATAAGTAATAATAAAAGTTATATTGGGTGTATGATGTCACAGGTTTCTGAGACTGAGTGGCATTTCAAAGAGACCCACACTCTCCCATCCATTTCCTCAGGATATAGAATTATAGTCATCTGAAATAACTTAGTGTCAATTGGTACCTCATTCATAACTGGCTGGTTACAATCTAGTCTCAAACTGGCACAAAAAGTGATGACAAACAAAATTTCTAATTATTTCTCCCTGTCATACTGTGATAGTAAAATGGCTTCTGGACAAAACAGTGTGGTAATTCACTTACAACTGGCTAGTTATACTAACCTCAATAGTCAATATGACCGAAAAGTGACAAACTAAATTCCAAATTGCCACTCCCTGTCACACAAAGAATGGAAATGACTCCGGGACAAAAGTACTAGAAGCATTTCGGAGAAACACCCGCTTTCCCTCCTGTCACTCAGGGTACAGAATAAGCCTCTGGATATGGGTTACTGAGTATTTCTTGGTACTGGTCATGCAGCTGGGTGGACATTCCTGGCTTTTTGGGTACACATGTGATACCGGTCATTCAGCATGAGTCAATCGTACTTCTGCTCTGTGTGTATCTTATGCACAAGCTATATACACATTTCAGTGCACAAGCAATTGTGAATATAATATTCAGTATAGAAGGCATTATGAAAATTTGTATTACTGCAATAAGGTCTCATTTATTTAATATTGGTTGAGATTTAAAGAAAAATTATCCTAAAATATTCATGATAAATGGAAAGCATGGCACATCTAGTAAATGATTTAGTTGAATCTAAACAATTCTATGCATGCTTGCAAAATAATTGACAAAGGGAGATGAAACTTCAACTTGTCCAGTGAATATTGAAGCCTGTATTAAATGGAGTTGGGAATAACTGGAAATTCTTTGTTAAAAGCTAGGAAAATGCCAGGATTTCCTAACAACTGTCTTAGCTACATTTGCATGTTTACCCATAAGTTAGTGTTGAGCCCTACTAGACATTTGCTCAAACTCATGAAGGATAATAGATTCTCCCACTCTGAGGTGTATTTTACAGTTAAGGATTTGTCGTCCTCAATGGGTGTTCTTCAATGGGGTTAAAGGTCAAACTGGTGTAATTGTCCAATCAGATCCCTCAATTTCAATCAATGGGTCACTGCTGCTGGGTCAAAGGTAGACCCAACAATAGCGCGCGTGGATTTGAACAAGCGTCACGTACGTGATCTGGCACCAGTTTCTGGGGAAACAAACGGTGCACGACACAACAAACGCGTATTACCATTGTTGAACTAGTGCGCGGGTGACCTTTGGCTGACCTAGTTTAGCTAGCTAACTTCACGGTAAAACATGTAAATTTCTCCTTTTTATCGTGGGAGAAACAGGTTCTATCACTCGTGGATGGAAAGAGGAGGAATCTTGCACTCATGAGTGATTTTGTGTCTTGGGACTCGGCAAGCCTCGTCACAAGACACAAAATCACTCACTCGTGCAAGATTCCTCCTCTTTCCATCCACTCGTGATGGAACCTCTATGACAGCTATGGCTGTATGATCTATTGTAATGTTGCTGTACCTTCCTACAACTGACTGTCACAGCTAGCCTTGATATGTCAGGATGAATTAATCCAGGTGTGATATCAGACACTACCATTATAAAACTGTATATCTGCATAGTCCTGCCCAATCTATCCTAAGAATGCAGGCTCCAAGGCAATGAGATACATACCATGCAATATACACATTTGCTGTGTGAGAACTGACTCAAAAGAGGAAGATCTGAATTAGGGAGAGAAATGAGCAGTAAAAGATTTATTTCTTTGATACTGGTATTTCTATAAATGTATTCATTTAAAAAAGTATATGCTTTTTCAATTCAGCACATACTGAAGGTCCATTTCTATGAATTTGCAGTCACATTTTTTCACAGACACCATTCTACTTAATGTTTATTTCATAATTGCGTTTAAATATTCATTACTGATTCCAATCAAATTCATCATCCCCAACATCCTCATCATTAACATCCTTGATATCTTTATTGTCATAATCATAATCATCATCATCATCATCATCATCATCATCATCATCCTAGATATCAGCGTCATTGTCATCATCTTTGTCATAAGATATCACCTCTAATAATATGACCATTAATTTTGCTTAATGTTAACCTTTCTGCTGGCCACATAGTATAAACAGCTTCACCGCAAAGTACTACACATACAAGTTATTCAGTCCACCAACAAAAAGCTTCCTAAAAAAATGAAGAAGTTCTCAATGCATCAGCTAGATATCTATTATAGAATTTATATTTTCTCCACAGATTTTTTTTTTCATTTCTATGAAATTATTTGGGGTAACTATAGGAAGAATTAACAGTAAAATGGACCTAATATTACCTAATATCTGTCTAGGAGATAAGGTGCTACATTGTGAGGAACAGAACAATTTGGTAACGAGGGGAGTTTTTGTCATATTTTCATCTATTATTTGGTACAAGAATGCAATTGAGTGGCCCAATGATAGTTATTGGCTTAAAATTCAAAATCTTTAGCTTTGTAATGAATATCCTTAACAGTTATTTATGATGATGATATGATTTGCTTACTGGTCAGTGGAGAACAGGCAAAAGTACAATGGTAAAGTTCTGCCATTGTTTAATAACAGGAGTCCGATTAACAGGTCAAGTGATAAAGATTGGCTAAAAATCAAAAATATTTCATTCTTAATGCATTGTATGGATTTTGTGTGATTAAAAAAATGTAATATAAGCTGTTCCACTTTTGGAGAGAATGGAAACATGCAGTCCACAAACATATTCAACCACATATTACTTACAGTGCTACAGACAGAATGATGAATGCAGTCAAAAATCTACAATTCTATTCAGTTTCAATGAATAACATTACCCTACAAACTACTTAAAATACCACTGACAAACTGATAGATGTGGTCAGAAATATAGATTTATATTTAGTTTCAATAAATAACATTATCCCACAAATCACTTACAATACAAATGACAGACTGATAAATGCGGTCAAAAATATAGATTTATATCTAGTTTCAATGAATAACATTGTCCTACAAATCACTTACAATACAAATGACAGACTAATAAATGCGGTCAAAAATCTAGAATTATATTACGTTTCAATGAATAGCATCATCCTACAAAGGTTTAACTGGTACGGGAATGAATAGCACAGCTGTCATTTAACCCATAAACGCTCGCGGCGGTCAAAAGTAGCCTGACAATTTTGTTGAAAACTTTCAAGAAAAAGCATACGCAGAAAAATAATTGAAAGGGAAATGTTAATCAGAACACTATCAACAACTCTCCTTCAAATATTCTGTAATACCATTATTAATTCCTAAGTTACTGTCAAAACTTTTATAAATGCAGACGACTATTTGCAGATGAACTCTTAAGCATGAATGGGTGCCTGAAACTCTTCTTGACCAGTATCATCTGGAACTATGATTCTAATGAAAATAACTTTGGAATAAAGCAGGAATTTACGAAATATTTGAAGTAGCATTTTTTTTTTGGAATCTGATTAATACTTCTTCTTCAAGTATTATTCAAAATATGCTTATATTAGAAAATATCATCATAATAGCCAGGTCTTTTTCTGACATCACTGGCATAAATATGTTAAATTTGCAGCGGCCAGACAAAAATTCTATGCACAACAATGCACCCAGATGACCTTTATTTTAGTAGGGGTAGTTTTGTGGGTACTTTCATACCCTCTGAGTAGGGATGGCTAGGGGATTAAAGCAGGCATTATGGAATCAGAGAAAAAGTTTGAGTTCTAAATACTTGACCATTCATGCATATGTGTATGTGTTTGGAAATGTTTGTTTGTTACTTTAGTTTGAGGATCAAATTTAGTATATTAAGAGCAAATAATAGCTGATGTTTTTGTTAGGCACAGTATGGTGTTAAAAAACTTACATCTTAAAAATCTGATCTTTTAGTTTGGAGTTAACAAGGTTAACAAATCATCAAAATGTTTTGGTAGGAATAATTGTTTGCAAATGTGATGATGGTGTTGCATGTTCCTGTCCCAATTTCTATTCAATTTAATTATTTTGATATAATTTGTAACTTATTCATTAGTATTGATACCTCTATTTCACTCTTTCCAAAAATAAAATCAAAATATGCTATTGGCAATTAGGTTTTTACAGTTGTGTTCATATGTTTGTGAGGTAAGTAGGAAAATGTCTCTAAACAATAGAACTGGATACCACCTCTAGCATAAGCTTGCTCAGTAATTAACACTTACTTATACTAACTTACATGGACCCAAATACCAGGGTAGAAAACGGCATTTAAGAAAAAGTCTATGAGACGAACAACATCATATATGAGACCTTAATCCCCTCTAAATAAACTTACTTCCAGGCCCAAAAGGGGACCTTGATGGATTACGAGGGGCCAAACCCCCTCGTCTGGAGTTTTGGGGTTTCCCTGAAAACAATACCAAAATATAGAAATAACAATGACCATAATCAAAATAACATTGATTAGATATGAAAAATTGATGGAATAAGATGGGTCAAGCCCCCTGGTCTGGAATTTTTGGGTTTCCCTGAAAATAATGCCGAAAGAAGAAAAAAAATTAACCAAATATGGAGGAACAGTTTTTATTTCCAAAAATGTAAAATATCAAAATGCATCTAGATGTCTGTTGAACATATTCTTTAAACACAAGAACAAAAGGCCAATATTGTAGGGTGTTGAAAATAATAGTTTTATTGAACCCAACCTTTTTTGTATGCCACATGTATTTGTAGGTTCTTGTCTGGTAAACAAACAAAGATAAGGCCAAAACAAAAAGGGTTTTGTTTAGGGTTCCTGTACGAAGCCTGTTTGAAATATTTATACTACATGTTATACATAATTTCATTTACATTTTTCATAATTTTATTTCATTCTATTTTTCTTGTGGAGGGGGGGTAATTCTTATTTTCTAATTTTTATGAAAGTCTACCTACCAAGTATTTTCCATTAACAATATTAAGCTGGGAACACTGAGCACTTTTTGCCTCAGCTTTTTTAACCACCAAAAAACCTCATACAGACACCACACGTGGCACATGCATGTTGTACATCATCATCAAAGTTCCTTCATACAGAAACCATGGTTCTACATACATTAGTGTCATCCCCAAACATTTGGACTCTAAAGTTTCCCCCGAGGCCCCATCATGCTCAACACAACATGTCTATCTGTTTATAAATCATGCTTCCTGTTGACAATAGCCAGGAAAACACACCCCAACAATCCCAAAATGCATCTGTCACATGCTGAATTTCAACGCTGAATTGAGTGGCTGTTTTATAGCATTGCACCCACTCATTGAGGTTTGTTAGTTGATGCCAGCCGATCTCTTTGACAAATAAACAAACCTGATAGAATAAGTGTATCGCTCATTGCCAAGGACTAATATAATGGTTGATGTCAGCACTGAGTTGAAAGAAAGATATCAATAGGATATCTGAGGAGGACCACATTAAATGTTAGTAAACAATCGTAAATGTCTTTTCAATTCTTAAACGACAAAATCTATAGTTATTGATAAATATCTTAATAAGAATAATCATTTCAAATAGTAGTAGTAGTAGTAGTAGTAGTAGTAGTATAAGAATAATCATTTTAAGTAGTAGTAGTAGTAGTAGTAGTAGTAGTAGTAGTAGTAGTAGTAGTAGTAATAGTAGTAGTAGTAGTAGTAGTAGTAGTAGTAGTAGTAGTAGTAGTAGTAGTAGTAGTAGGAGTAGTAGTAGTAGTAGTAGTAGTAGTAGTAGTAGTAGTAGTAGTAGTAGGAGTAGTAATAGTAGTAGCAATAGTAGTAGTAGTAGCAGTAGTAGTAGTAGTAGTAGTAATAGTAGTAGCAATAGTAGTAGTAGTAGCAGTAGTAGTAGTAGTAGTAGTAGTAGTAGTAGTAGTAGTAGTAGTAGTAGTAGAAGTAGTAGTAGTAATAGTAGCAGTAGTAGTAGTAGTAGTTGTAGATGTAGTAGTAGATCATCATTATCGTCATGTATGTTGATAATGTGTGTTATGTGCCCTGTGTTACGTTTGTGTTCCCAACATCGACGAGCTCACGATTTTAACATTTCAGCTCGAGCTCGGCGAGTTTGCTCCAGGGCTCGAGCCACTCGTGAGTGGTGAGTGCAGCTCTAATCCTTATTATTTTTATTATTTTTTGTTTTTTACAATTTTTAAACTATGAAACAATTACATTTACAATATCTAAGAAATCGTGTTGTTTTGGATGTCAATGTGTATTAGCCTTGACGATAATGATCCTACTACATCAAAGAAGTAAGTTCCTATATTTGTCCCATCTAGCTATTTGACAGGATCTACAAATTTTAACCCTACCAATGCTGAGGCTACTTTCGTCCAAAGCACAATATTGCAATGTTTTTTAAACATCATTTAAACCCTGTCATGTTGTTATTCAATGGATAGCTCTCACAGAGTACTCTCAAATGAGTACCCATGTACCAGGGTTTTAGTCATTTTACAGATATTTTGCATCATTATGTTTTACCAAAAAGCAACCAAGATTATTGACTTTCACCAATCAATCAACTCCCATGAGGCTGTTTCCTGACATTTTCACATGCCTGCCAGTTATTTGGGACCCTGTCCAGTTTCACAAAGCAAAATAGATAATAATGATAATACATCACACAGACAAAATTATATGGAAAGATATTCTGGCAGAAAAGCACTTTTTAGCATGCATGCTAATTGAATTAACATGCATGTAAATTCATTCGCATTCACTATAAATAGCACATTCGTTTGTCATGCATGACAATTCATTTAGCATGCATGCTAAATTGTGCATATCAGCAAGAATGGCTTTCCATACAATTCTGAACAAAAGCTTAAGATAATCTTCAAAGAAACATGGCTGAATCTGCATGTAGCCATGCATATTAACACCCTACAAGTGTCATATACAGAGATGCCATTCATCTGAAGACAGTTGTGATGGCTAATCATTATTGATTGTATTTGTTTAGTGTCCTTATATACAATAACCATAGATGATTGCACATGCCTAAACAGAGTGCTGTTGACACAGTCAACTGATAACACTTTGTTTTGGAGATGGCCCTGTTTAAGATATAAACATACTTTAAAGTTGAGAGGTTAGTCCGTGGATGTGGGAATATGTCCCTGACCTGATTGTGGCTAAATGCCTATGCCACTGAAGAGAATCTCTGTGAATCTTTGCTTATACTTATTTTGTTAAATGTGATCTGTAAATATTCTAGCACAGACTATTTCTTTAAAGAGTGAGAAAAAAAAATATCAATAAAACCAATTAATGATAATAGTAATATTTTTCTTAATTAAGCATTTTTTCTTGAAATATTTTTCAAATTCTTTTTTTTGGGTGGGTTATTATCAAAAGTATCAAAGCATCAGAATACAAAGGGAATGAAATCTACCCTTAAAGCTAGAGTTAAGAAGTCAACAGATGCCATCACTAAAATAATTTCACAAAGAAAAACTTTCTGTATACTATTTCATTTTATTTATTACGAAAATTCCCACTGTTCCATGAAAATTGCATTGTCTTTATCTTCTAAAATATGGAGGGCTAAAGCCATAAAGATTGCATAAAAGAGGAAAATCCCTGTCTAATCCCAAATCACTGGCAACTTTCTCACATGCCCAGGGCAGGACTCAATCTCAGAGTGGTGAGAGACAGCAAGCAGTCAGTAGCAACACCTTAGACAAAACTAGACCCAACGGTAATCTCCTTCCCCCCTTGTTAAAAGTAACAAATAAATATATTATTATTATCATTATTATTATTATTATTATTATTATTATTATTATTATTATTATTACTATTACTATTATTATTATTATCATTATCATTGTCAACATTATCATTATTATTATTATCATTATTATTATCATTATTAATATTATTATTATTATTATTATTATTATTATTATTATTATTATTATCATTATTATGATTATGATTATTATATATATACATATATATATATGTATATATATATATATATATATATATATATATATATATATATATATATATATATATATATATATATATATATATATATACTATATATATAGCCTAATCTCTAGGCCATCCACTTTTATGACGAGGAGACAAAGCTCCTGTCAAAGGGCATTCTATTCTATGGTTCTATGGTTTGTCATAACATGATATCACACCAGGAGCACTAACTGGGGCTCCCCTCTGACAGTCAAAATATTGTTTCTAGTAAAAATACCCCCTCAGGGCTCCTCATCAGACATACTCCACAAGGCTCCAGGGTTCAAAGGTCAGCATTGTATCTTGGCACGAGGGTCAGAGGATTGTTTATGGAGACATCTCACCCCACTATAATCTGACAGACATTTCGAGGTTTGGTGCTCAAAGTGAAATTTTTAACCTTTCCAATGCTAAGGCTAATTTTGCCCAAAGCATAAGGATGCCATTTAAACCCTGTCATGTTGGTATTCATTGAAAAGCTCTTGTTGAGTACTTTCAGATGAGTACCCATGTGTTAGGGTTTCAGTCATTTTAAAGGAGGAATCCGAATGGCGGTGTTTTTCCCCTGGTTGTGCTGATTTTGGTTTGATGCAAGTGAGAAAGTTACCAGTGACTTGAAAAATATGGCAGTGTTTTTCCCCTGGGTGGGCTGATTTTGGTTTGATGCAAGTGAGAAAGTTGCCACTGACTTGAGGAATGGCAGTATTTTTCCCTGGGTGTACTAATTTTGGTTGGATGCAAGTGTGAAAATTGCCAGTGACTTGAGGTATGCCATGGCAATGTTTTTTCCCCTGGGTGTGTTGATTTTGGTTTGATGCAAGAAAGTTGCCAGTGACTTGCGGAATGGCAGTATTTTTCCCTGGGTGTGCAGATTTTCTTTGCCTCAACATTTGGCTAGTCACGATTTAGAAGATAGAAGTGATGATGAACAGAATTCAGCTTCCATCCTGCTGGTAGTAGGCACCAACCCTATAAGGTGTACAATAAGTGTCTATGTAATATCCCTCCCCAGGGAGACTAGGGTCACCTTTCTAAAGTCACAGATTTTTGATGGGTGACAGATAGGCTGCATTGTATACAGGCTTATTTATGACAATATGATTTAAGTAAATTTTATAGGTTGGGGTCAGACCTTACTGTAAGGGTGTTTTTTCCACCAACAGACATGGCCTGAGGCCTGAGACTGAGTCGTGACTAGGTAGAATGGCAGGTGGGATGCATCAGAGGGATGATAGAGGATACTACAGAGACAGAGACATGTCTGTCCGCTATGACACATCAATGGGACAGGCATTTTCCTCAGACTAATATTAATATGTTGTCACATGAAGTATTTAGACCTTTACTAGGGTGTGTTCTAAGCCTGCAGGGCTCTGTACATGTATATATACATACCATCTACATGTACCAGTGTGTCCTGATACTTCAGGGTAGTGTTCTCTGACCAATAATAATGATTTAATATGCTGCCACAAGAAGTATGAGGACCTTAACTAGGGTATAAGCCTGCAGGGGTCTGTATATATGTACATGGTATATATTCTGAAATTCAGGGGAGAGAGTTCCGTGGCCAATACTAATATATTGTTACAAGGTATGAGGACCTTCACTAGGATGTGTCCTAAACCTACAGGCAACTGTACCTACAACACTGCAGGAAATTGGAACTTTATGCATTAACACCCTTTTCTGACATTCTAATATGTGACTAGTCAGTTGTTAATAGTGAAGGAAAGCACAGAGAGCCCAGGAAAAACATCTTCTAGACCCAAAGTACTGGCAACTTGCTCACTTCCCTCTAGCCATATTTGAACCTGCCTAACACTACATGATTGGATAATATCCAAAGGGGAAATAACAACTAGTAGTATGACCTGAAACAATTGTTATCCTTCTCTAATCTCTACTAGACAGACCAAAAATTAATAAGATATATAATGTGAATGTTGAAATTCAACCCTCCCAATGCTGAAGCTACTTTCGTCCAAAGCGCAATGATACAAAGATTTTTTAAAAACATCTAAACCCTGTCATGTTGGTATTCATTGGATAGCTCTCGCTGAGTACTCCCAGAAAAAGGTTCTTAGCTGCATTTAATAAGATATGTGATGGAAAAATCAAAACTCAGTGACTATTTCCCAGGCAAGGGAGGTCACATGATATGTTTGCACTATTTGCACTATTGTGGTATTGTTTCCTTAGGAAGTAGATCTAAAGACTGCATTGCCTGCACAGGTCAGTCATTGCATAAAAACAAAGCCATTTCCCCCTGTGACGGCCAATCTAAATCATCCCTCTGAGAGAGTGAAACATAACACTCGGGGAATGCAGATATCATATCAAAATTAATATTTAAAATCCACACAATTCCTGACAGCTCAGTGGCTATTTCTGGTGATGATTTCTTGCCTCCATCTCCTTATTTTGACCTTTAGACACTGTGGCCGATACAGTGTTCAACAATAGTGATAGCCTGATGATCGACCTACCCTGGCTAGTACAATTGAATCAAATATAGCCTGTAGGGCTAGTGAAATGCCACTCCATATACATGTAGCTATACCAGGCCTTACCAAATGTAGCTTGGAATACCAAGGAATTCCTAGGATTTTAATGAGAAAATCCTATAAATTCCTAGATATTCTCAGCTACATTTAGGCTACTAGAAATAGATGGGAAAATGCAGGTAAATTATGACCTGAAGGACTATGACAATGCATTTACCAACTAAATTCTGAGATTTAGCAATACCTAAATATATCATTCTCATTGTATTAACTATTGCATAACTGGTATTTTTTACCGGTATTTAATTTTAGCTATTTTCTTGCTCCCCACGATAGTGTCAAAATAACATCCTTCTAAAAGATATCCTACTATATATGGTTTAGTTTTGAGTGCTTGAATCCACAAATACCCTCCAAAAGGGTTGTAAAGTGAACTTTTTAGCACTCCAAAATAAAGCTGTATACAGAATTGTGGTCAGGGAAGTGGAACTTTGAGCAGGGCTCCCAGGTTCCAGCCAAAGTATTTTTCAGATTCAATAAAATAAAAGAAAGGAACAGAGAGAGCAGTATCTGCACATGAGCTCATGAGTTCAGCACTACTACTGAAGCTCAGCTCAACTGGCTTTATTCAAGAACCACTCAAATTCATGAGCAGTGAGTGCAGCTCTAATAATAATAATGATGATAATAATAATAAAAAATAATAATAATAATAATAATAATAATAATAATAATAATAATAATAATAATAATAATGATAATAGTAGTAATAATTATAATAATAATAATAATAAAAATAATAATAATAATAATAATAGTAATAACAATAATAATAATGATAATAATAATAAAAATAATCAATAACATGATGATGATGATGATGATGATGATATTAATGATACTACTACTACTACTACTAATAATAATAATAATAATGATAATAATAATAATAATAATAATAATAATAATAATAATTATAATAATAATAATAATAATAATAATAATAATAATAATAATAATAATAATTAAAATAATGATAATGATAATAATAATAATGATAATAATATTGCCTTATGTTTATACTTCTGAATATGATATAACTAACTGATCCATGAAATCTCCTCAGGACTTGCCACCAGTCATGATATGTTTCTGACTACTCATTGTAGTCATATTTCGAAAATACCTTCATATGTTTTCAGTTTTTATAATTGCATGTTTTCAGAGTAGTCCTTCTTATGATGTATCTATTCCAGGCATTCCATGATAACAAAACACAATGGTGACACCCATCCCGCCGCAATAAAAAAATCAATGAACTCTGAGGGAAAAGTGATTATATTAATGCTCCCAGGTAACAGCTTGAGATGGCCAGATTCATTGAAACTGTGTATGTACCTACAGATTTAACTGAGTCAATGTACTGTGTGGTATTCCAGCTTCCCTATAGTCAAATCAAATGATATATTATTGTGACAGGCACTTGAGGTGATACATGACTTTGTACTCAAAATGAACCTAACATGGCATACAGGGTGAATTTGTTTAACCCCATTCATGTCTAGAGTTATTTTTTATTCTTTTATAAGTTAAATGAACTAGCTGATTTGACCTTCAACTTGCTAAATATTGAGAACCAGATTTTGCCAGCTTCGATATACTTTAGTAATTGATATTCATAAGTGTTTGAGGTGCTACATAGGTGATACAAAGTGGGGATATTAACAAAAAGAAGCTGGGCATAACTAGGAATTCCTCGGATAATTCTAGTGAATGCAATGATATTTCGGGTTTTTTCATCTATATTTAGTAAAGGGTAAAGGAATTTCAATTTCCCCTTTCTCTAAATCACAATTTTCATGGCAAAGATATCACAATCCATTTATTATGAAAAGACAGAACGACCCCCCCCCCCCCCCCCATAGGCACCGGCGGATCCACACAGGTGATTCCGGTGACAAGTCACCGCACAATTCAAAAAGTGGATGTTTGGCACCGGTCAAATCCGCTAGCTGATACCTGCCTGTTCACACCACCACTTTTTATACAGGCAGTTCGAGGGCATCATGCCCCGGATAGATTTCCTTAAAAAAAAACTTGGGACGGGTGGATTAAGGAAGAGGAGGCAGTCATCTGAACATTGTTCTCGCTAGACATAATTAGTCTCCATGGGGAATTGATAAGGACGGCAGATATCGGCCGGGAGAGAGAGTAATTCCCTGTGGAGATGATTATCAATCCCTGGCAAACACGTGATTATACTCGCCGCTAGGAGCGCTGGTAAGCACCATGCAACCATGGTTGGAGTGTTGCGAGTCATGACGCAGCCGGACAACTGAAGCCATCTCTTCACTTTAAAGTAGAAGGTGACTTTGGGAACTTGGTATACAAGTATAAACATTTTAAGGATCAGATTTTTAGGAAATCATGAACATTTTTAGGAGGTGGCATTGTAAAGGTATTCAGTTTATAGTCTTCTATTCGGTTTATTTGAACATTAATGGTAGACTATATTGGTCAACATATATTGGTATCCAATTGCTCTTTTGCCAATTTTGAATGGAGTGTATTCAGGATTAACTAGGTAAATGCATCAGTTAATTGAATCCCCTGGACGGGAGGGGGGGGGGGGGTGAGAATAGTGTTCTGACCTTCTGCCCTATTTAGCATAGTCCCAACCCATAGGGCACATTTTTTGTCATTTACCCCCACCCCTGGGGCACATTTTGTGAACAATATTTTCTAGCCATGTGGGCATTAAATAATTGATTTTTTTTTTTAATTAAACTTTTATTGTTTTGATTTGGACAATGACAAGATCTAATTTTATTTGTTTGCTCACTGTTTGATGGCCGATGGGCTAATCAAAATCAAGTATTGGGAAAGTTTTAAGGAGGATTTTGGAGGTATTCACTATCCCCGCCCTGTGGGGATATTGCATGTGTAGTGTAATGTAAGCAATCACTACAGTTTCAGAAATAAAGAATTATTTTACCCATAAATTAGCCTTATATTATGAAATTCATTCCAAAGATCAGTAGTGAGTAATGAGTGGTTCAGTATATGGCTAAGAAATACTAGAAACAAAATGAAAATCTTTGAAAAGTAAGTCAATAAAATTTATAATTTTAAGTGCCACGAGTGGCTGAGAATACATCTCAGAGCGTCGAAAATCCTTGGGCTTATGGGGTCTTGAGCGGCCCCCAGACACCCGACCACTAGTCCCTAGCACCTATGGTGCCTGGTGGCCATTTTCAGTTATGGCACCAGTCAAATTCAGGCCTGTATCCGCTCCTGATAGGTCACCACTTTTGTGAATTAACCTGCCCATCCCTTTATGGAGAAAGACATACCATGCCACAGAGTTGGCACAATTTCTGCATTTTGCACATATATATCTTATTTAACTCTCATCTAATCCTCCCCAGTATCTGCTCACAATACCTGAATTACTCTTATGAGGACCTAATAGAAAGTTCCTTTCTCTGTATATAATGGGCTCTCGTGTTGTCCTACATTTATAAATGCATTAGAAGCTGAGACTATTCATCTCAAGAGGAAGAAAGTATGATATAACCAGCAGGGATGTCTTCTAGAGATGGAATATTTCTACTTACATACAGCAGGAATTAATGGATGTGCCCTGCATGGACTATTCACACTAATAACTTAATTCTGCCCATCAGCAGAGGAGGATGAGGAGAAATGAAAGCCAAGCCCTGCAGGTAGCTATCTTCTCTATTGTGATGGAATATTCCTACTGGCATACAGTAAGAATGGGAGAGAGTGCTACAGCGAATTAGAAGTTATGTCTGATCATCATGTAAGAGGAATAAAAGCCAAATGAAACCCTGTCGGGAGAGTGCTTTCCTATAGAGATGAAATACTTCTACCTCCTTTGATTATGCAATACTGAGAGCTCAATTATATCCTTAATGCATGGAGAAAGAAAGATGACAAACAAAACCAAATGTTGCAGGCATATAGATTGGACATTCCTGCCTCAATATGATAATGTGACTAATATAATGATGATGATGATGATGATGATGATGATATAATAATAATAATAATGATTATAATAATAAAAATGATAATAATAATAATAATAATAATAATGATAATAATGATAATAATAATAATAATAATAATAATAATAATAATAATAATAATAATAATAATAATAATAATAATGCCTTACAGGGTCCGATTCCGCCTATCAGCATGGAGGAGGAGGAAGAGGGTAAATAAAAGCAAGACCCTGTGGGTAGAGTACGTTTCTATTCATGAACGTGGAATAATCCTATCTCCTTTCAACCTAGCAGAGAGTGTAAACTTAATTCTGCTCTTGGCCACTGAGTAGGAGTACAAATAAACCCCAACCCCCCCCCCCCCCCCCCCCCCCCCCCCTGGGAGGAGTATATTGCTATTCAGAGACAGTTTGCTAATGGGCAGTATTGCTTTATTGATTTATTGATCCAGCAGGGAGAGCCATGATTTTTGCCTACTGTCAGCAGCAGCAGTGGTAGCAGCATCACAATCTGTGTACATTCAGTCCTGCACTATGTGGGAGATAATAACAGGTGTGTGCTCCAGAGTTGCACAATATACCACTCAAACCCATCTTAACCCTTCCAATGCTGAGGCTACTACTTTCAATCAAAGCACAAGGACACAAAGATGTTTGAAAACCAACTAGACCCTGTCACAGGGCTCGACATTGGTGCTTGCCCCATTGCCCCGGGCAAGTAGAATTTGTAAATTATAGCTGTGGGGCAAGTGAAAACTGCATCTTGCTTGCCCCACTGGGAAAGTACATTTTGTATATTTCAGGTTTACCTTTAAGAATGTGTGCAAATTTCGTGGTCTGCCATCCAAGCTTGTCCTAGAAAATATGCTTTCACATGCCAGAACCATGTTCTACTTGGTTTTAAATGAAATATTATAAAATTATTATATACAATTTTTCAAGGGCAAGTGAAAGTTGGAGTAGGGCAAGTGAAAATTGAATCTCACTTGCCCTATGGGGCAAGTCGCTGCAAAAGTTAACGTCGTGCCCTGTGTCATGTTGGTATTCACTTGATAGCTCTCAGATGAGTACCCATACGTCAGGGTTTCAGTCAATTTTCAGGATTTTTGGATCATTTGCAAAATTTAAGGGTTAACCCTTCATATACCTGCAGTTTCCATAGGTTAGTGTAGTGTGAATCTATGATACTTTTAAAAACACTTTGTGGTATACTTACAAAATATTTGAGGAAGAGTCATTGATTTTAGAATAATGAGCATATTTTCCAAAAGAAGCTTTATTCACAATTCTATGGTGAGGCCTGTTTTAATTGGGCGCTACAGGCAGGAATGGGTTACCGTAATTTCGCGTGTATAAGACGCACCCGTATATAAAACGCACCCCTTGTCCAGGCCTTTAAAATGATGTATAGACCTTAGCTTTGTGTATAGTGCGCACCCCCTTTTGGGAATTATTGTAGGATATCAACTCCTCATGAATAATGCTAGAAACCCAGTAAAACGCATATTGAGATGAGTGAAATGTGACATCACCGTGACATCAATGCGTAATACCCTGTGTCAATACTTACTACCCATTGTCCTAGGCATGTCACATGGATTGTAATCAGTAAATTCTAGCAGAGAGTGGTTCGGTAATTACAATTCATCAATGACGAGGCAAACATCGATGTGCATTGTCTTGGCCGCATTATAATTGTGATTGGCAATCTCCTACGGGTAGTGGCCTGGTAACTCGATGTAAAACACCCTAGATTTCTAGCTTTGTGTATAAGACGCACCCCCCTATTTGAGTGTAAAATTTAGTGTAAAAAAGTGCGTCTTATACACGCGAAATTACGGTAGTCTCTCTCATTCTCTCTCTCTCTTCCTCTTCCTCTCTCTCTCTCTCTCTCTCTCTCTCTCTCTCTCTCTCTCTCTCTCTCTCTCTCTCTCTCTCTCTCGTTCTCTCATTCTCTCTCTCGTTCTCTCATTCTCTCTCTCTCTCTCTCTCTCTCTCTCTCTCTCTCTCTCTCTCTCTCTCTCTCTCTCTCTCTCTCTCTCTCTCTATGACGTGTGTCACCCAGCTTAACACTGGATCACACCACAGATATATCAATAAATGCTGTAGGGGTATTGCAACTTAGACATCTGGTCGACAAATTATACACTGAAAATATCAATATGAATAAATTCCTTCACAAAAAAATGCATATTTTTTTAATACCCAAATATGTTTGTTTTCAAGATAAACGTTAGAAGCAATGTTAATATTATTTTTACAAGTCTGAGATTTATCTTTACTATGGATTACCACTAATGTATTTCATGGATGTGTTTACATTATAAATACAGTCCCCCTAATACGATGGATCCTATATAACTTAAGCTATTTATTTAAGCTCACTTCTATTTTAATGGTGGTTGTACCTCATGGCCAAAATTGTTCCCAAATTATCTCTTTGTAAACTTATTTGGTGAGAGAAAAATATCTATGTGTTAGCATCGTCACATTTGGTGAGATTAAAATATACAAATTACATTTCTTTGCCTTTTGATAAATGCAAATTTTTGCAATGTTTGACCTTCTGCTTTATCTATTGAGAGTTAAGTATGAACTAGGAGTTGAGCCAGAAGGAGAAGAAAAGTGGAAGATTTGTAGAAGAAGGAAAAGGAGAAGAAGAAGATGAGGAAGGAGGAAAAGAAGAAGAAGAAGAAGAGAAAGAAGAACAAGAGCAAGAACAAGAAGAAGAAAGAAAAGAAGAAGAAAAAGAAGAGGAAGAAGAGGAAGGAGAAGAAGAGGAAAGAAAAGGTGAAGAAGAGCAAGAAGAGCAAGACAAAGATAAAAAAGGAGAGAAAAAAAGAGGAGAGGGAGAAAGAGGACGAGGAGGAAGAACATAAGAGATGAGGAGAAGAAGGTGCAAGACTAGAAGGAAAGAAAGAGGAGTTTCAAAAGGCCCTACTTTACTCGGAATGTCATTCTTAAAATATATTTCAAGGAGTAAAGATAATTACAGAGCAACCAACATTTCTTTAAAAATATTCAACCAATACAAAAATATTGTCCAGAAAATACTTTTCATAACAACTCTTAGCATGAATAGGTTAAAGAGAGTGTACTGCCTTAACCCATCGTTCTGCCTTCAACATTTGTTTAGCACAACAGCTGTCTTTACATAAGTCACACTGACTCCTACATGACGAAGGGAAGGTCTGGGCAGCCACGTGCCGTTACAGTGTCCAACCTTTACTCAAACAAACAAGAGACGCATAGTAAACAGCAAGAAAAGACAATTCAAATAGAACAAGTATCAAAAATCAATGTTGTACCTAATGGTCTTGTATGAGATATCACAAAACCATGCGTTGATCCTTCTTGCTTTAGTATTTTTTTTAACTTGACTGCTGGATGTTTGTTGAAAAGACACATATCAATTGGCCAATGTGATATTCTAGCTGCATACGTGGAAAGGGAAGTTATCCTTTAATCAATAATGATTTCCAATACCTTTTGTCAGCTGTCCCTTTTATTTCAACCTAGGACTTCAGCAGAAATCTCTGATTGAGGAACGTTTGAAGTTATAAAGAGGGCAATTAATCAAATGGAAACTAAGGTTTTGACATCATCATTACCATTTTTATCCTCCTCATCATCACTATCGCCTTCTTTGTCACAAACGTCATCTTCCTCATCCTTTTTACATCGTCATCTTCATTACCATTTTCTTCCTCATCCTCCTCCTCCTCCAGGGCTCAACATTAAGAAAAAACTTCATAAGCCCAGCAGGGCTAGTTACCGAAACTTTTACTAGCCCTGAAATATTTTTGCTAGCCCTGATATTAATGACAACTCTTCTCAAACAGTGACCTCTGTTGATATCATAGCCTCTGTTGATAACATGAAAAGAATACAGTGTATTGTGGTAAATTGAGGTAAATTATCATCCAGGTATGCAGAGCCAAAGGTGTGCTTCATAATTTTTAAGCGCTGATATTCTTATTCTATCTAGTCCCTCAGGGCTACTCACAGGTAGAATTTACTAGCCCCGACATTCAATAACTAGCCCGGGGCTACGGGGCTAGCCTTAACGTCGAGCCCTGTCCTCACCATCATCTTCTTTATCGCAAACATCATCATCCTCATCCTTTTTACATCATCATCATTATTACCATTTTCTTCCTCATCCTCCTACTGATCATCACTATCATTTTCTTTATCGCAAACATCATTTTCCTCATCCGTTTTACATCATCCTTTTTACATCATCACCATCACCATCATCGTCATCATCACCATCATCATCCTCCTCCTTTTTACATCATCATCATCCTCATCCTTTTTACATCATCATCACCACGATCACCATCATCATCACCATCCTCATCCTTTTTATATCATCATCATCATCAACAACAACATCATCATAATAATAATAATCATGACACTGTCCTGATCAGTGCATTGGCATTTCCCACTCAATAGTTCAGCAACTTGTCACCAGGTGACAGTTTTATTGAGGAAGAGTAAATATTGTCGGGTCATCCCGGCTGAGACTCCACCTGTTTATACAGCATGACTACACATAGTGCAGGCTACAGCCAACAAAGAAAGGTGTGCAAATTGCCTCTCTACATGTTCAATCACTCAGAGTGAGGATGTCAAAATAGGCTGACTTCACCTATAGTGTTGTTTGTTTTGGTAATGAATCTTACATACGTGGCATACTTGAAATTGACTGATTGGGGTTGAATGGAACATTTTAAACTTGGGGCCAGCCCGGCGTCTTACTTAAGGTAATTAAATGCCCAAAGAAATAATCTAGGGCCCGGTATAATTGAAATTCAATTTTCTTAAAATGTGATTGAAAAACACTAGGGGCCCAGAGCAAGTGAAAGTAGCAATAGCCCCTAAAATGGTTTTATTGTCAAAAACTATTGAATGCAATTTTATAAGAGAGCAATTTCATTTTCAAGGAAATTGATAGTATTCCCAAATTTTTGAAAACTAAAAATGTGATGCATTTCTTAAGATGTTACTTTCAATTGACTCATTGTAAAGAAACATTGTGTATATGTTTCAACCAGAAATGAAACTATGTTGCCATTTTAATGAAAGACATGTCACATGTTAACATATCAGCTGAATCATTGTTACTTTTTTAAAGAAATATAGTTCTAAAAATTCCTATATACTATACCTTTGTTTGTGGTATTTTCACAGACCCTTAATTAACAACTGCAAATCAACATCCCCTCCCAGCCCTTCCACAATGTCTACTGCACTTAAATATACATATGTCATTTACCAGTCTTACCATTTACCTGAATTATGATAAAACACAATAGTTTTCTTGCCTCAAATACTAATATTTTTGCTTACCATCATATTGAAAATTAACAATGTTACCTTCTGAATCTTGCAGCTCTCAATCATAAATATCTGACTAAACCCACTTCTACATGATTATTAATCATTCACTATAGGAGTTTCCATATGGAAATGTTTGAGTATCCTCTTACATATTTCAATCATACTTCTATCATAGGGAAAATACCTGTTTCTAGAAAGTTACTACTTTAACCCCTTGCACCAGACAAACAGTTCAGTAAATGTTTGTTTATTCTGTTATCAAGGTTTTAGCTGAACCCTAATCAAAGGTGTCCTACCCTAAATGATTATCAGTGTTAATTACCTGTCATTGCAATCAACCGTTCCTATGTATGTATTATCTATTGACCATCCTAGTTGAAGGGGTTTCACCCTTAATCCATATGTGTTAATTACAATTGACCAATCCTGTATTGGGTTGTGTATAAATACCTGTACATGGAATTATCAACAGTCAGAGAGAGTCAGAGGAGAGATTGGGCAGTAGACAGACAGGTTCAGTCATGTACAGGGAGATACTGATGGTTTAGGCTATGGACTTGAATAAATATGTACAACTACATATAACTAGTCATGTGTACTCTCTGACCTATCCCCACCAGAACACCTGTATAGGTGAGCCTTAAAGACCCCGAGATAAGTCGCAAATTCCCCTGTGACAGTTTGGTGGAGAATCCTGGGTAAGGCTATTCTGGTGTGTGGATATGGCAGTTAGTACAGTCAGAAATTAGAAGAGTACAAAGTATCAAAATGGGAACAAGAAACTCAACAAGATGGCGGATCTACCCGGCCAGACAAATCCAGCAGCATGTCAGAGCAGGACCACAATGCAAACCGCAAGGATCCTATTGGAACAGGAGAAATGAGAATGGGACAAACAACCATTTTGTGCAACCAAGGAGGAACACTTTACATACTACTTATCAACAGAGGATACAACAAAGCAGCTGTAAACAATGTGGTAAGCCTTGCTCCAATTCATTTTCCAATATTCATATGTGCCCTGCAAAATTTGCTTCTTGTAATAAGTGTGGAAATTATGGACATTTTGCTAGGATGTGCTATACGAAATTAAATCAGAACTCTAGAAGAAATTTTCAAACAACTAAAATCTACCAGAAGTCAAAATCTGAGAAGAGAAAAACGAGAAGTTTCCTAAGGTTCAAACAATTCAAGGAAAGAAAACATGTGGCTTCAAATCTTCCATTTCATTCAGTGGAGAACCCTGAATTTCACAAGCTTCTTAATTCTAACTTGGCGATTAAAGAAAAATTGCAAAATGCAGAATCAAAGATCCTGAATTTCATGAACTTAGAAACAAATTACAACTCAATTCAGAAGGAAAATATAGAGTTAAACGCAAAATTAAACAAAGTCAATGCTGAAATGGACCAACTAAACAGTGAGTGTGAAAAGAAGATGAAAGACAAGGAAAGTGAGAAAACATTTCTTTTCCTTAGAAATTTCAAACTAGAAGAAGAGTTAAATGCAAAAGCTAAATATGAAGAAAATTTGATATCTAAAATTCAAATGCTTGAAACTAAAGTCAGTTCTATGACCGATGAAATTAACTTTCTAGACTCAGAGAACAACAGACTTCAATACGAAAATAACAACCTTCAAAGTAGTGAAGATTCACTAGTAAATGAAGTCCATGAGCTGCAAAACCAGCTCTGCAAGAATAGGAATAATTCAAGAGGTAGATATCAGCCTCACCCTAATCAAAATAGATACAATGGTCCAAGAAACTATTACAGATAATTCATCATTATCCATATATGTGTATTACAATTAAGCAACTTTTATTGTGGGCATTATAGAGTTTTGAAAATGATGCGGAAATAGGAATGCCTAACCGCTTAATGCTGTCTTTGTCAAATTGTGTTTACTGTGAGAGGAACAATTACGAGTGGTCTAAACTATTATCAACTAGGAAGCGTTTTCTACAATGTGCGACGTGATCGAATACTGCCCTACCGTTCAATACAGGGCTCTTCAATACTCAAGCTTCTAGTGTGATAACCAGACCCGTACCAGCTCAAGTGCTAGCTGATTGTGACAATTTCTACACATAAACAAGGCAAGATGCAGGAGAGAAACAAGGAGCTTTCAAATACAAAAAGGATTTGATTCGCTTTAAAAGATATTTTCTCTATTGACATATGCAAAGGAGAAACAAGACATTACAGTTGGAGAAATTGCTATGTCCCACATATCAAGTTTTTTTGTATGGAGGACTACTTATCCAGAACAAGGAGGAATAGACTTTGTGTGTGTTATGAACTATTCTACATGTACATGTGACCATCTTCAGAGACAATTATGACTGATTATTTGATAACATGAGATTATACATGTTTTTTTTATTTTCAATATCCATGTCACTTAAATGTTCTTAATTCTAATACAGCAGGGTAATCAATTCAGAATTGTGATTTGAGGACTATTATGCTATAGAAATTCTATATGTGTGTGCAATTTTCCAAGAACATTTATTCCGAAAATCAATGCATGCCGAATTAGTATATTATCAGTTGCTAAATATGTTAATGCATCTTTTATTAACCAGTAATGCTGTGTAAAAATTATACATGCATTTTTTTAAATTTCGGGACAAAATTTGGTAGGCAAGAGGGTAGTTATCATAGGGAAAATACCTGTTTCTAGAAAGTTACTACTTTAACCCCTTGCACCAGACAAACAGTTCAGTAAATGTTTGTTTATTCTGTTATCAAGGTTTTAGCTGAACCCTAATCAAAGGTGTCCTACCCTAAATGATTATCAGTGTTAATTACCTGTCATTGCAATCAACCGTTCCTATGTATGTATTATCTATTGACCATCCTAGTTGAAGGGGTTTCACCCTTAATCCATATGTGTTAATTACAATTGACCAATCCTGTATTGGGTTGTGTATAAATACCTGTACATGGAATTATCAACAGTCAGAGAGAGTCAGAGGAGAGATTGGGCAGTAGACAGACAGACAGGTTCAGTCATGTACAGGGAGATACTGATGGTTTAGGCTATGGACTTGAATAAATATGTACAACTACATATAACTAGTCATGTGTACTCTCTGACCTATCCCCACCAGAACACCTGTATAGGTGAGCCTTAAAGACCCCGAGATAAGTCACAAATTCCCCTGTGACACTTCACACAATCCCCTCATATGCAGCATATTGGTTTGAATATGTTAGATGGTTGCACTCAGAGGCTTTTACCAGGAGATTCAATTCTGCAGTACATGATTTTTTTTCTGCCAATATCATGGGAAATGGCATTTTTACCATGAAAATATTATTTTCTTATAAAGAAAGATGAGAAGAGTTCTTCGCAAACCACACTCTTTCTTTATATTTTCGATTCAGTAAACCTGTATCTCAAGATTTATCTATTTTCTTTACATTTTGTTGTTTATAGACACTCTTTGTCCTTTTAAAGTTTTTTGCCTTTTTTGGACTAAATTGTGAGGAAACTAGAAAACTGAGGAAAACCTCAAAATAACTCATAAATAAAGTTACTAGCAACTTTCTCACTCGCCTTGAGCTTGACTCAAAATCAAGACCTTCGACAGTGGAGAGACAAATCAGTATGCAAAGCCTTAGATCACTCTTGGTTATTGAAGAGGTAGGTATAAGAGGAAATGGGAATAGCAGCATTGGAAATGTGCAACCAAACTGATAGTGGATGTTTATAGTCCTTGGGGTGGGATACATTGTCTATAAATCTGGGTTCACTTTCAGCAGGATGAAGGCAGGGAGTTATACACACTGAGGTGTTGGAATTTTGGATTTTGATTTTCGCCATTGTTTTTGCCATATTGAAGTCATGACTAGCCAGCGGTAAGTGTTAGATGCAATCGGTCACACCTTAGCTTAGCCTAGCTTACTAGAGCTCGCTTATTCTTCACCAACTAGTCATTATTTTGTTACTAGTCAAGTCATTATAGTACCTTTCAGATTTGCCAGATGGCAGCACTGCTGAATTCTTTTGTGGTTGTTAATACCATAAACTGACATCTGGTGTGGAAATTAAGAACTAAACTGGACTCAGCACAGTGAAGTTATTAAGCAATATACAGAATTACAAATGTATTCAGCCTGGTATCGAGGCTAACCCTAGCTGTGCAGTAGTGTTGTCAAAGAGACCCAAATATCCCTCCTGAGGATTGTATTTGTCCATCTTGATCGGTCCCCACTCTCTGTTTATCAAACTCTCAGGTTTAAGGTAAATCAGTGTCATCATTGCCTGTGCTTGATAAAACCCTAACAATTCCCTGCATGACCTGTTAAGAAATGTGAGGCAATGAAAATTCGGCAATCTTGACCTGTCCCCACTCTCTGTTTATCAAACTCTCAGGTTCAGGTAAATCAGTGTCATCACTGCCTGTGCTTGATAAAACACTAACAATGCCCTGCGTGATGTAGCGTGATGAAGCAGACACTGGCAACAACTGGAGCCTCCAGGGGATGTCTGTCTGTGTGTCTGACTGCGCGGAATGCCAGCCATGCGAGAGACCAGATCACATTTCACCGTAATAATGAGTTCAATGCTACACCTTGTCATCAGAGCAGACACTGGCTATTCTGTTCGCATAAATCTGTGACAAGGTTGCTCAATGCAGACTGCAGATTTTTTGATATGATGTTGACTGTGAAGAGAGATATCTACTATCATAAATAGATTCTCCCTGCAGTGAATAAGATACCCAATGATGTTCATGTAACTCTGGATAAATATCATTTTGGCATTAACATTACCCCTCGAAGTTATATATATAGTGTGTAAGGGTGACATCTCTTGTGTTCACCCAATGGTTACCCAATACAATGACACTCCAAATCTGAATACCTCCCATTGCGAACACATTTTCACTACATCATCCATTTCAAGATGTATTACGAAAACCTCAAAAATCAAATGCAATATACCTATCCATGCATGACCTAAAAGGTCAACAACAATTGTCATAATTTATTGAATGAAAATTATAATTTAGGAAACTTTGTTCTATTTCAGACAAATATGACTTCTTTAATTATACTATATAAGCCTCGACATGCTTGAGTTCCCTTGAAAAGAATCAACTAATATTATGATACTTTGAAAATAACTTCAAGGTTTAATGGTAAAGGTATTTGGTTTATAGTCTTGTATCCACCGAAATGTTCACACAACCTTCCTTCCTTAACAGGCACCGTACACACGGAAACCATTTCAATCCCTTGAGGGATATTCCAGAGCAACTGGAAGCATATAGCACACAAGCTCTAAGCACTGCCTTATTATTGCTAGGTACCCATTGTTCTGCTGGGTGGACTGAGGCAATATGGAATAAACTGTCTTGCCTAAGGACAGACCAAAGTGCCCCATCCGGGAATTGAACCAGCGACCTACTGATTACTAGTCCGACAAGTAACCAACTGAGCTAGTTTGCTCCCAACAGGAACTATATATTTCATTATATAGTTCTCAATTTAAATCAGAAAAAGAGTTGCTGGTCTGCTTTTTTCTGATACTCCTCTACCAAATATTCTTGAAAAGGTGGTTTCTTTGAATATAATCAAGCCATTTTGGGTCTCAGCTTCAACAATGGGGTTGAGGAATATTCATGTTTCATACCACTATGTGTTTCCCTTATAATCTATTTATGAATCTCGACGATACTTGATGGTACTGGGATGTATGCAATGGTGATTTCTAACAATGCTGTGATATTGAATATGAAGCTATACGTTACTTTATTCACATGAGTTCAAAGCATTAACATGATATTGATGTATTTTTTATCAGCATAATAAATCATCTTGTTCATTCTCTTAGATGTTCCAACAATAAAAGCTCCTGTACCCTAAGGTATCTCTTGATGTCTACCCCTCAAAGACTTTTATTCTATGAATTAGACTACTCAGAAGAATTTTCTGAAACACCTACAGATGTTCTGTGTTTGTTCTAATATCATTAGCCAGAGGTAGTCAGATAGACATTTTTTTAGATTTTTGTTTTATTTCAGTCATTTTTTCTGCCATATTCAATGTAAGTCATGAGAAGCCAGTTGTGAGTGGAGGTAGAAACTAAAGCATTCAGGGAAAACCACTGTCTAACTTCAAGTCACTGGCAACTTTCTCACATGTCTGGACCACATTCAAACCCACGCAGTGCTGAGAGACAGAAAGCAGTCAATGGCATTACCTTAGACCACTTGAATATCAGGGCTGGCCCTAACTTGGTATCATGAAATAAAGGCAATTAGTTTTAACCCATTCATGTCTATAGTTGAAAAGCTTCCCATGAAAATCCTGTTTATACCTTTGATGATTAAATAAATGAAATATTTGAAAGAATTTTCTAGGTTCATTTCTGAATAATAGTTCTCCCAATATTTTAAAAGATGGATTTGTTAAAAAGATGCCACCAAGATAAAGAACTACAGGCATGAATGGGTTTAAATCTTGCCCATTTTTTGTTGTTTGCCAAAAAAGTATGTTAACAGAAAAATATAGGAAAATAGGGTTTATAACGTAGGTATACATTTTTGATTGTAGGCATCAAAAGTGTGTTTTTAAGACTTCATGTTTTATTACATTTCAAGAAACAACAATATCAGTATCATTTTCGTTTTTCTAACCAGTTGTGAGTTCTGCAACCCTATTTCTTGTCTCTAACGTCAATTCTCAGTAATTTGGACACCTAAATAATCATAAAATTGATGGGTACAGTATGTCCGGTGTTTTCTGAAAATACCTTGTTGTAGTATCAGCAAGATTTACAACTTAGATTTACAACAAGATTTAGCGATGGATTGTGGGTTGCCCACATTTCCCATTAATTATTTTGCAAAATCATTATAGTGGCCCAAATTTTTAGGGTGGTCTAAATTTCAAAGAACTTACGGTAACTGTGTTTACTAAGAAAAGCAGTACTTAGAGGTAAAAGAAAAAATCAGCCATTGATCAATAATTGGCAAGATAGCGTCCTCCGTGTGCGCGCACTATTGGCACAGCCCTCTACCTGGAGGAGTTTGCCCCAGGAGAAGGCACTCACCTGAGCCAATTCCTAATTAACCCTTTCAGGGCCTGGGGCAGTGTGAATAGCATCACACCTCTGTAAGACAGGTAGCAGGCGATACAGGAAAGCCAGGAAAGCCAGGAAAGCGGGCTTCCTGCTCATGTCTTAGATGAATAGACACATGGATTTGTCGCCACAGGCCAATAGCCATAGTACCCATTACAGAACCTGGCTACCTCTAATCTCGTCGAATTTAGTCTCAGTGTGAAATGTTGATCAGGATCTACCAAACAAGCCTCTTTCAAATATTCTGTGAATCAATTGATAATCAAAAAATATTATCATATCGTAAATCCAGATGTCACTAATCAAGTAGAGATCCAGGCATAAATGGGTTGAATAATCATATTGCATACCTGAATGCCCCAGCAGCTCAAATTTCGAAGGATTTCTTTACTTGGTTGCCTGCAACCTATTAGTTTGGAGCTCAACAGCAATAGGCATAGGTAATCTCTTCAATTAACACTACTGCTCTTCAAACTGGCCACACTGTAACAAGACTGGCACTTACCATTCAATGATTGTGTAACATATATGGGATCAATTACTGCTCTTCAAGCTGGCCACACTGTAACAGCACTGGCACTTACCATTCAATGATTGTGTAACATATATGGTATCAATTACTGCTCTTCAAGCTGGCCACACTGTAACAAGACTGGCGCTTACCATTCAATGATTGTGTAACATATATGGGATCAATTACTAAATGCTTTAAGTGTTGTAATTGCTAATTGGTACCAGATGCAATGCTGAGAATATATATTGCACTGTCAGGCAGGGTATGGAATTCCGGAAGATGAGACCAAGGACAAAAGTATGGAGGCCAGAGGGGTTGGTTCTTGAAATCCTCCCACTACATAAGTATATTGCTCCTACTATTTTTAGCCATAAGCCCCTTAATCTAATTTGGCAGAAAATGGCACATTGTCTTTAAAAAGAGGCCCCAATAACCCGAACTTACATCGACCCCAGCTGTGCATATATTGATATCTTAACTTTGTTTTTGCCCAACCACTGGTCTCTTATATTTCACTCTCAGACCATTTTTTGAAATATTGTATGATACAATGTGGTATATATCAATAGGAGGCATATCACTTACTCATGGTTTGTATTTATTTACAGACTGCTTCTGACAATGGTAGGGATGATTCTTCAATAATAAATTGCAAGCTTTATCACATCATAATAAACATGTAAATAGTATTCACTGATAGATATAAGCTACACTGCTCATCATTAAAACAGTATAGAAAATGACCAATATATCCCTAACTAAGTATTAACCCCCTTTCATTCAAAACAAGAAGCACTGTTTCTTTATTATAACTGAGAGTTCCAAGTACTAAACACTGACATTTATGAAAAGCCTGGATTTCATTTTAGGCAGCAGCTCAGTTATATTCTGAACAAGTAATATATAAATCAAGGTTCAACACTAACGCGTGTATGTCTAGTAACCCTCAGCAGGCAATATGAGTCACTGAATGGTAGATACAAAAGTGCTAAGAACAAACTCATAAATTCCTTACAAAAAACTATAAAAAGAAGTGGATATGAAACCAGCCAGTCAACCTGAACAGGCTGGCTGCAGCGAATAGCATGCGCATGTTTGTGCGCAAGTTTCTCCATAATGTAAACAATACTAGAGCCCTCATTGGTCTTTGTCTCATAGTTATGTCACATTAAGTCCAGATTTGAGACCCTTGGCATAGCTCGTAACATATCCATTATTTTATTCATCTAAGCAAAAATGTATAAAAGTAGGACAAACTGCTAATGCACTAGAAATTAAAAGCAGCTCATTTTGAAGGGCAGATAAAAATTCCATAGCAAGTGAAAATTGGAGCTCACTTTCACTGCAGGCCAAGTAGAGTTTAAAGCATTGAATCTTGAAAATGGTGACATTTATCTTATACCCATGATTGGACATTTATGGTACGGTACTCTCAGGGGTATGAAATAAATGGGTATCATGGGTATAAAATAAATGTCATCATTTTCAAGGTTCAACACATTACAATTTACATGGCCTGCAGTGGCAGTGAGTTTCAATTTTTACTTAATATGGAATTTTTATCTGCCCTTCAAAATGTGCTACTTTTAATAAATGATGACATTTATTTTATACCCATGATTGGACGTTGCCACAGACCTAAATCAACAAGCTTCTGATATCATATGATTTTCCAAAAAACTGAGTCAGTAAAATAAGAAGGGGTTTTAACCCTTCCAATGCTGAGGTTACTTTCATCTAAAGCACAAGGGCACAATGATTTTTGAAAAACTTCTAAACCCTGTCATGTTGATATTCATTGGATAGCTCTCACTGATTACTCTCAGATGAGTACCCATATGCCAGGGTTTCAGTGATTTTTAAGGTTTTTGGCCACATTTTGTATTGGCCAAACTAGCCTATAGCAACAAAAGGGTTAAAACTAATAGTCCAGCAGATATGTAACAAAATAAAAGTGAATCGTGCACTTTTTGGTAAAAGCGCCAAATTTGGTACAGGTATGTAACTTGGTGTGGCGATCGATTCTAGACGGGTACCCCGAGAATCCGACCCCTCTAAGACCCTGTGGCGCCACCTAGTGGCCAGCAGAATTACAGGCCAGGGCAGTCCTCACTAAAATGGCCATAACTTTGTCCCCAAAGAAGATATCTTGATTCTGTTTTCATATTTTTAAAGCTAATTGATAGCCCTAAGGATAATGATAAAGAAGGAGTAGATTAGCTTTATGATTTGAATGTAGGTGGCGCCACTTCATGTTTACATGACCTAGTTCAATGGACAGTCCTCACTAAAAGGGACATGACTTTGTCCCCAAAGAAGATATTTTGATTCTGTTTTCATATTTATAAAGCCTAACGATAGACCTAATGGTACGGATGGAAAAAGAGTAGATTAGTTTTATGGTTTGAATGTAGGTGGCGCCACTACATATTTACATGACCTTGTTCAATGGACAGTCCTCACTAAAATGGCCATACTATTGTCCCCAAAGTAGATATTTTAATTCTGTTTTCATATTTATAAAGCTAATTGATAGCCCTAAGGGTAATGATAAAAAAGGAGTAGATTAGCTTTATGGTTTGAATGTAGGAGGCGCCACTTCATGTTTACATAACCTTGTTCAATGGACAGTCCTCACTAAAAGGGACAACTTTGTCCCCAAAGAAGGTATTTTGATTCTGTTTTCATATTTATAAAGCTAATAGGTAGCCCTAATAGTAAGAATAGGAAGGGAGTAGATAAGCTTTATGGTTTTGATGTAGGTGGCGCCACTATATATTTACATGACCTTGTTCAATGGAACTTAGAACTGTATAACTCCTATTACGCAATATATATATATATATATATATATATATATATATATATATATATATATATATATATATATAAATATATATATATATATATATATATATATATATATATATATATATATATATATATATATATATATATATATATATATATATATATATAGCTAGTGCTGTGGGTTAGTGGACAGCTCAAAACCTGAGCACAAACATGGTGAATTGTTAGGCTTTTGGATGCAACAATGATACTAGGATACTAGAAAAGGATCTTGGGAAACATTCTGCTTCATTCCTTACCCAGAATGATATACAGAAAAATCAGATTTAATAGCTAGATGGCTCTATAATATAGGAATTGAATTGTTTGGACTTCGAAGAAATTTTAGAGTACTACTCACATAAAGTAAGCGAGGATCACAGGGAAGACTTATAGGATATAAAAGTCGGTATAAACAGCTGAGAGAAGATGCAGTTCCAATGATGTTTTCATTCAAGCCAAAGCATGAATGCAACATAGGAGGTTGCCAATACTGAAGTTGTATTTCACAGTCAATATTTTCAACATCAAGTTTTTTCTCCAGAATATCTCATCTATGTCAAATGATACGTTCCCTCTCAGACGGAGACACATATACTTCACATCCACAGCAGTCTGTGTTTCAGAATCAGAATTTCCCTCCAGCTCACTGTCCTCAGAGCCTGACACATGTTCATCTTCAGAATATACTGGTTCGAATGCATTTGGTTGAATACCAAGGAGGTTTTTCATAAATGCCTGCGAATCCAAATCCATTAAGAATGAGGAAACAGATAAAAGTTGTCGCCACATTTGTCTCTGGTTAAATGAATAAAATCCTTTACTTGGTTCAAATGGATAATCAAGGTAATAGCTATTTAGAATTAGAATTTAAAATACCAGCATCAAAATACAATTGGTAGATGGTTAACTGGTTTCATAATACCAAACACATATCCAGCTGAATAATCATAAGCATTGTATGTCAACCATGTACAGACTGGAAACAAATACACATGCAGATCCCCCCCCCCCCCTTCTCTGTACGGAAATTCTTGAACTCTGTCATGCTCATCCAAAAAACCCTTTATTACAGGTCACTATATCTTAGTGCTTTTGCCACACAGAACCTAGTATTTCCCTAGAAAATATAATTTGCAGTATATTGAGATACACATTGAGACCACGAATGTCAATCACCGGATACGCAACCAGCAGGCCTCAACAGTCTGGACACAACTGCTAGCCCAGAAGTTGACAAGAACAGCTCAAGAGGTGCTTTCTGCATATGTGCGTGACTAACTTACTCTCTAATGTAAACGATATAAGAGCCCACATTGGTCTTTGTCTCTTAGTGACATCACACTGACATAAGATTTGGCAGGATTTGGACAGTCCAGGGCTTTGTAATGGGTCCTATGGCAATTGGTCTGTGTCTATTCCTCTAAGCTGAGACACAGTGCCATTGTTTAGTCTGATACACCACTTTCTTCTCTGCAAGTCATTTACTTTTGAGAGCATTCATTAGTGTGTTCAGTACTGAATAGACCAGCCTGCAAGCAGTTGTATATCAATGACAGCACAGCCTCTTTCCAGCAAGCTCTGATAAGGCTCAAAATAATTATAATTAACGTGTTGTAAGAAAGGTCACACTGAGCTCTAACTCTTTTTGAATTTTGATGGCAGAGTTAGGCTTTAAGGCTTGTGAAGCTAAATGGATTAAATCATGCCGGAACATAAGTACACTACTATCAAAGGTTAAGAACACATCAACATTAGGATGTAGTAATGAAGTTGTGTCAAAGTTCATGAGGAGCTGTGCACTTCAATGACAATCTGTTGGTGAAACTCGGTGCAGGAGATATTATTGTCCAGAATGCTGTATATCACAGTTCATGCCTTGTTGCACTGTACAACAAAGCTTTTTATGAAGGTGCCCCTGCCCTGATATATGGTCTGATTGCCTTAATGTAATGAAGGTTGTCTTTGTGAAAACTCAAACCCTAATTAACGCTTGCCTTATGATCAGGGCTTTCCAGTAAGAAACATTGAACCACAATAGCTCATCTGGTGACTAAGTTATGAACAGATGAATGTGACTTGTCTTAACTAAAGCTAGTAGCTCCTTTAGGTTTTCCTCTGAATATGATTTGTCATGTTTCAATCAGTAAAAGCACAACATATCTTTGACAAATTATGAATCTGCTGGAATGGCCAGCTTAAGTAATATCACAGTGCCATCTTTAATTCTAATTCATTATAAAATATATATATATATATATATATATATATATATATATATATATATATATATATATATATATATATATATATATATATATATATATAATATATATATATCATAATTCATTATAAAATATATATATAAATATATATATATACATATATATATATATATATATATATATGTATATATATATATATATATATATATATATATACTGTAGAACACACAATGTACTCGTCTGTTTATATATAGCGTACATAGCATGTGGTTCCGCTTCGCTATATATAAAAACGCTGTTCTTTTTTTCTTACTGTACTGGCGCTGTCAGCGGCGGCTACCGTCGCTAACATAAAGATACGCTATGAAGCGAAAACATCCCAATTCCCTATATTTGGGACACGCGTCATATATGTGTTCTACAGTATGTATATATATATATATATATATATATATATATATATATATATATATATATATATATATATATATATATATATATATATATATATATATATATATATATACACATACATACAGCCATAAGGTCATAAGAAAAAAAATGGGTAATAGCAGTTACAGTGCAATTTTGGTTGTGTAAATATGCCGTGGCGCCACCGAGGACTGTCATGTAAATATGCAGTCATATAAATATGTAGTGGCGCCACCTACATTCAAAGCATAACACTAATCTACTCCTTTTTCATCCTTATCCTTAGGACTATCAATTGGCTTTATAAATATGAAAACAGAATCAAAATACCTTCTTTGGGGGCAAAGTTATTGCCATTTCAGTGAGGACTGTCCATTGAACAAGGTCATGTAAACTTGAAGTGGCGCCACCTACATTCAAACCATAAAACTAATCTACTCCTTTTTCATCATTACTCTTAGGGCTATCAATTAGCTTTATAAATATGAAAACAGAATTAAAATATATTCTTTGGGGATAAAGTTATGGCCATTTTAGTGAGGACTGTCCATTGAACAAGGTCATGTTAACATGTAGTGGCGCCACCTACATTCAAACCATGAAACTAATCTACTCCTTTTCCATCCTTTCCATTAGGGCTATCAATTAGCTTTATAAATATGAAAACAGAATCAACATATCTCCTTTGGGGACAAAGTTATGGTCATTTTAGTGAGGACTGCCCTGGCCTGTAATTCTGCTAGCCACTAGGTGGCGCCACAGGGTCTTCGAGGGGTCGGATTCGCGGGGTACCCGTCTAGAATCGATCGCCACACCAAGTTACATACCTGTACCAAGTTTGGCGCTTTTACCAAAAAGTGCACGATTCAATCACATATCTGCTGGACTATAAGGATAACTTTCTATGACACCTTTAATAAGTAGTTTATGATATTTCAGGACAGGTGTGATATCGATTCTGCAGGGCACTCAGCCAGAATGGCTTGTCCACTCAATTATGCAGCATTATTCCAGCAGAAAAATATCCCCTATGCAGAAGTGGGTCTAGCGATTTCCCAAGGTTGTCTTGAGGTTCATCGGCTGACATTGGTAGGTACCGTGGGACTTGAGCCAACACCCACCCACCTCCAAGTCAGGCCAATGACTGCAGTTAGGATCATAGTATGATGATGGTGATGATGATGTTGATGATGATGATGATGATGATGATGTTGATGATGATGGTGATGATGATGATGATGATGATGATGATAACAATGAAGATGATGGTGATGATGAAGGTGGTGGAAGTGAAGGCAGTGGTGATGATGACAATGATGATAAAAGGATCATAATGATGATGATGATGATGATGATGATGATGATAACAATGAAGATGATGGTGATGACGAAGGTGGTGGAAGTGAAGGCAGTGATGAAGATGACGATGATGATAACAGGGTTCGACTTTCCCAGGGGCCCAGGGGCATATGCCCCTAGATTTTGCTGTGGGCCCCTAGATTTTTCAGACTAGGGGCCCGAAATAGTATGTATAATAATACAGAAATCCTGTTTTTGACCACTTAATTTATCAAAAGACCTTTTCGGGCCCCTAGCCTGAAATCTAAGTGTCAGACCCTGTGATAATGATGATGATGATGATGATGATGATGATAACAATGAAGATGGTGATGATGATAAAAGGATCATAATGATGATGATGATGATGAAGATAGAAGGATTATGATCATGATCATGATTGTTGGGGTGGTATTTGCAATAATTGTACCAATGAACTAATGATGGACATGGTGGTAATGACGATGATGATGATCATGATGATGATGACACTTACAACATATTAACAAAACATCTGCAACATAGTCCATAGCCTAAGATCTTAGGGAATGCTTCCCTCACTATGATTCCCTATGGTGTATAGTATAAACTACAAAGAGAATGTATAAGAGCTGTAACTATATCTCTAAAGACATGTTTATAGGTTTAACGTTACAGACAGCCTTGTGTTGTGCACTCATTACCAGAAATATCCATGCTCATATTAGTACAAATAAATTGATGTCATTGAGAATAAAAATGTTTGAAAATATATTTTATATAGAACACCACCAAAATATCCTATTTCATGAAATGTAATAAAAACTGTTATCTAAAAACAGAGTAATGTTATTCTGTTGTTATTAAAAATTGTTTTAAATTCTTAAATATACCATTATGTTTTTGGGGAGAAATAACCTATTATCTTAATCTCTTAAGCTAACCCTTAAGGAATATGACATTAGAATAGCATCTGATGGTTGTATTAACATCCATCCAAAGTTGTCCCTGTTTCACATTCTTGCATGGCTGATTTAATTCCCAGTAGACAAATAAATATTAGGAACTCCAATGAGAATACTTACCAAAACTTGGTGCTAATTTTTCGCCTATAGCTGTGTGACCTTGCAATGATAATAATCCTAATATTATCCATAAAAATATCCTACAGGATACTTTAGGGATAAGGATAGGGGGTGGTTGTCCTGTATCCCAGGGATTGAATATCCCAAATGAGGACGCCTCATTCCAGCGTCTTGACATCTTTCAAACAGCAGTTAAGGTTGATTTCACCTTAATTGTATTATAGGGTTAATGATCCGTTGCCATGGCAATGAATTATTCTATTGTAGTGTTATCCCTATTGTTGTTGGTATCTTCAAGATGTGATAATGTGTCGGGCTGACATTTTCAGGTTCCTGCGCATGGGACCGGTGCTTTATATCCTCGGTAATCCTGATCTTCTCATAGCAGCACCTGAAATGGATTTTTTCAATGTTTGTTATGCATTCATGACCTGAATGGCAATCTGAGCCCCACATGTAGTAGATGTCTCGTCATTCAATGGCACACCGTGACAGTGAAAAATACCACTGCACACATTCTTGCGATGAAAGACAACTTTGCGAAACTGGTTTCTACTTTCACAAAACCCGGGTTACCACTTTATGACTTGCATTTTTTTATTTGAAAAAATATTGAATTACAATGTACTTAAACAGCTATAGAGCTTGTCAGAATTAAAGCCCGAGGTGTCTACCTACTATTACTCTATCACCCAATTTACAGTTAGCGAACCTGACTTGTGGTAAGTGTGTGGTTTCCCCGAGGTAGTCCGTTTTCCTCCACAATATTCAATAATCAACTGTATGTTTTGAATCGGCAAAAAATTAACAATAAACAAAATTACAGTTAACGATAGAAACAATAAATCTGTCAAAAGCCTCAAATATTATGAAATTAAGAAATAATAGCACCGGTAACAAAATTTCTCAATTTCTGAAAATATATTGTGAATCAGTTTACTGCTGTGTTCAGCAAGCTCCGAGTCCAGCCAACATTGTGGCCTATGAATACAGCAATCATGCATCGATGACAGCAGGTTAATATACCTATAGCCAACTACGACAGAAACTCACTGGCAGTACTGGCTGCAAGTCGGCGCTGCGGGCAACTGGAAATCAGCGATAACAGTGCATTGTGATTGTCGTCACTTGCGACATTTCGTTACCTGGTTCTCAATGAATCCATGCTCTCAGTGTGTGTCATTCCATATTTATTCCGTGAATCGATGATTTAATAATTGTCCTATGTGTACACTCTGGCGCAACAGATGAGAATATGATTTTCCCAGTCAAGTTGAATGTTAGCGTATCCAGGACTACCCGCATTGCACGTGCTGACACCTCCACGCGCCAGAAGGGAATACCCGCATGTGCTATAAATAGATTCTCTCCGAGAGGTACCAAACGGTGGGGGGCGGGGGGGATGAAAACTGAACTGTCGCAATAATTATCCTAACCTTGACCGGTGGTGTGAAGATTTAGGGAGGCCTAGTGTTAGATTTTTTGAGGAGGAAACCTGAGTTACCGAAGAAACAAAACGCCCGAAAATCAGTGGCAGTAATGATGATGATGACGATGGTCATAATGACAATAATAATGATAATAATAATAATAATAATAATAATAATAATAACAATAATAATGATAAAAATAACAATAATAATAATAATAATAATAATAATAATAATAATGATAATGCCAACAATAATGATAATAATAATAATAATAATAATAATAATAATAATAATAATAATAATTATAATAATAATAATGATAATAATAATAAAAATAACATAATTCGTATAGCTCTATTTCTAATTAAAATACTCAAGGGCGCTTTTCGGAAGAAAATCCTATGCACCCTGTGCATTTCTTGTGAGAGCCGACGAAAACATCCAAGTCTAGCATCTTCCTATGCCCAATTGTATTCAAATTAATGGTTTGTATTGTCTTAACGTACTTTGGATCTGATAGACCTTTCGACATTTCGATAAAAGTATTGAGATTTTCATTTTACAGTTCCAGCTTTTCTTTTACCTAATTGCGATATGATCTAAGCTGTTGTTGTTCAAATATAATACTGTCGCAAATGAACATAATTTGATAGCGCACATTTAAAATCATGTATCCATAATGATGGTGTTCATATAAATATATGTCCATTTTTCATGGTTGCATTTCTTTTTCTGTGGAATTAAAACAATTACTGCGCCTCCCACCTTTGGAAATGAGTAACCATTCGCGTTTAGAATGGATCTCCTGTTGTACCCTTGTTGCGGGGTACCTTTGAATACAACACCAATTTTTACCTTTACCCCTGTGTGATGCTTACACTCAAATGTAGATAAGGTTCTTAGTCCTTGATAAGTGATCCCTCCCCATCTGAGCTTACCTACAATAAGTGCAGCACATTCAAAGTGTACGTATACAACCTGGTACAACACCCATCACCTCTCTGGGGTCATTATACATGTTCCCAGAAATATGCATGCTTCCTGAGTTGCATGATATATTTCTAAATGTTGCACTATATTTTGAAAGTTGCACGATATATTTAACCAATTTTGAAATTTGTATGATATTTTGTGAAGTAACATCATTTTGGCATTCCATACTGATGGATTCAGGTTATGCACTTGACCACCTTAATTGACCACTTTGTGTCTGGTAACAGAAAAATGAATTGACAAATAGTGTCTGGAAGTCTAGATTCCTAGATTAGTCTTTAGCAACATTGCATATGACAAATCTACTAGAATTAAAGCGAAAATCCACCAACCTGGTGCTGTGTGTCTCTTAGTGCAAAGACGTTCTTCTGAGGTAAACACTGCTTTTGCAATAGTCTTCCTAAACTGGATGAAATAAGATATCTGCATTCCATTAAACGATTTCTACATGCCTGATGAATAAATGCAGAGCCAAAATGGGTTACGTTTTTCACAAACCATATTGTGTGGAGTTAAGGTTTGAACTAAAATATTGATATGCGCCGTTTTTGTGTGCGTAAGTCTTGTAATTTCTTCGGTTGTCATTGCACACAGTAAACAACAGTCAGCTTATCCGTAGATAAGGCACTCCATAAAAGCAATTTGTTTCCAGTTAGCTGAAAGATTGTCTAGCTTCTAGTCTTCACTATGTTTCTCCAGTCAATGCTAACAATAGACTAGCTCCTAGCCTATGATTTAATTAAATTATGCTTTTCCCTGTTCTGGTCAGTCTCTTTCATTTGATTAATGTCTAGGTGTTGGGTCCAACGGCTGGTGGTAGATGGCACCAAGGGTGGTCACACTGGTCAGTCATAATCCAAATGAACCCATGCTGGTCGCCTGGTGAGCCAATATAGAACTGAATATGGGTAGACATCTTAAAAAATGGTATATAAACATGAGGTAAGTCATTAAAGAAGTGAAATAAATTTCCTGGCCTAGGACAAGGCCATGCTAACAACTACATGAAAAAGGTCACTGATACCATCTAGTCATTTGGTTAATGCAATTACCGCACGAGGGAGTTGTAAAATCAGTAAGGCCTTGTACACTAACCGCTGGAGACTGTTGGTGGCCCCTCGGCTACTTTTTTGTGCCAAAGATATACTGCGATATAGATATTACAACTGGTCGACTAGGCTCTACTCTATAACTATTCTAACATGCCGCTGTGATATATATATCCATGTGGGTTATCATTTCAAAATCTAGCATGGAAGACAGGCTGTCTAAACTACTATATGCCACTATCTAAGTGTCAGGAAAAGAAAGAAAGAATATTGTGAATCATGAACAGCAGTGATTTGAACAAAAGCTGATTAACTATGTATTAACCTTCCAGTACATGTAGTGTTATAGAAAGGAACAGTCAACTCAGTCTCTCATCTACAAATGGGATGAAAGGAACCATATCAAAATTGCATTTGATCGTGCCTTTTTATTTACTTATCTATGTATTTGTGTATTTGTTTGTTTTTAAATTATTTTATTCATCTATTTATTTGTCTATCAGTTTATCAATTGCTTACTTGTTAGATAGTATGCTACCTAAAACAGCAAATGTCGTATCGCTGGGCCCCGAAGAAACTACAATATCTTTGCAATGAGCAAAAGAGGGTCTTTCTTTCAATTGTCAATGGACAAGCACATCTCTTCACACTGCTTCCCATGTATAAAGCGATCAGGTCCAACGACACCGTAGCCAGAGATCACATGCTTGTGAGATGAGTGTATTTGTCATAACTAACATTGCTGATTCCAATGAAAACATCAATCGGAGCTTCATATCCCTTCAGTTTTTGTTTTTTTTTGAAAAAACTTGTCTCTATGCATTGTAAATTGTTGAGGGTATTTTTCCATTGTAACATGAGGTATAGACATGTTCTCACAGATACCATGGAAGACAAGTACGGTTGTAGATGCAAAGCATCAATAGTCAAAAGGCGGGGCCAAGTTATTTATGAACTTGTGCGGGAACCGGATGTATAAAGAACATTAACATTATAGAGGAAAATAATTTATAATGACTAGATTTGTATCATTTTTGTAGAAATGAAACAAATATCGGAATTCTAGGCGCAAGCTGGAGACTTCGAAATCCATTGGGTGCGAAGTTACTTGGGTACGCATCAGTTTGGTTACGAACCAGTTTGGTTGCGAAGTCTCCTGATTTCATTCTATACACATAGTAGACTAGTGCCAGTCCTATGAGTCGCTTCACGCCAACAATAGATGGTGGGCGATACCAGTCTCTAATCCGTGACGTGATTGTGAGACTGGCGCTAGTCTATACACATAGTCATTTTTTTTCTTAGTAATTTTCCTTCCTTGACTGAAAAATATACTTTATGTCCGCTTAAAATATTTGATATATTTGAAAACTTCATGCTAAATTAAAATAAGGAAGGCACGATTTTCCGCGGCAAAGGTAACATTTATATTATAACCAATCAGAATAGAGAATTATATTCAGTCCGGCCTCAGGATTTCGAGCACGGCCGTCCGGACCATGAACATTTCAAAACGGCTTCCCAGATAGGCGCGGCCTGAGGGCCCCGCCAAAAACTGGAAAAAAACAATGGCAACATTCATAGTACAGTATTCAAAATCGCACATAGGTCAGGAAATCTATACTCAATATGTCCTATATTATTATACGTACTTAGTGTGTATAACTAGCAAATATTTATCTATACAGTACTATCCTCTTGAGCACCTTTTACAAGATAAAAAAGTCCAACTCCGTTTGGGTGTAGACGTGATTGGGTGAAATCAGCTTGGACAACTGTTTACAATTAGAGCTACCCAGGTGCAGATGAACAACTCAAATCAATCAGAATCAAATAAATACTTAAAAATTATTGAAAGACAATATACAGCATATATCATAGCTAATTTTGAAAGATTATTTGCAGTTAATTAAAAAAATTACAAGTCGGATATCAATAAATAAATTTTGATTTATTTGTTGTTTGGGCTACTGCTTGACATTTCTAGCACATACTGCCCTCTATTGACAAACTTTATAACTAAATTTTAAATTTAGAACTGAGACCATTTGGTGCATTCGCGAATGTGTTATCCTGTCTCTGGTACATGTACATAAATTATTTTCTCTTTTTGTGCTAACAGATTATTCAGAATTGATGGTATTACTATCATTAATATCCTCTAGGTTATTGACAGGTATTTCAGTTTTGAATAAGATACTTATGGTGGCCTATGAAATTGATTAGTGAGTATAGGGTCATTTTGATATTTTTACATACTAATTTAACTCTTCACTCCAATTCTCATAATCGTATCATTTGTTAATGTCTAGGCCATCAGCGAGCAGAGTGAGAGACCATCTATTACAGAAGCTTTCATAGGCTTGCACACAAGTATGAAATGTGTTTGGCCTGTTTTTATATCAAATTTCACCAAAACATGGTCGCTTCGTACATGCATGCTGGGTATCAAATGTAAACCAATTTGCTTGAAATTTGGCATCATTATAGCTTAGATTATTTCGGAGAGATGAGAATCACAGCTTTTGAAATTTTAACTTTGATCAAAGTTATGGAAGCCGAAATTTGAAAAAAGCAATTTTTTCTCATGTTCAACCATAATTCAGAAAGCAATTATGGTTACATAGTTTGAACGGGGCAAAATTATTAAAAAGTTTGGTATCTTAATTTCCCTCTGTATTGACAGGAACTATCAGTGACAATGTGATCATTGTCTCTGGAACTATATATCATTTCTCCGCCTTTGTGAAATTTGAAGGTCTCTGGTCCATAATTGTGGGTGGGAGCTGTGTTTGAAAACACAATGCATGTTTTTGATTTTCTTCACCAAACAGATCTTGCATCCTGCTGTGAGGGTACTTCTGTGATACTCAATGTATTACTCATCAGAAGAACTCTCTGGCAATCTATGTTTTGTCTTAGAAGAACTTAATCCAAGGTTTTGTATAGGCTAAATCTTGGATTAAGAAAAGAATGGATATGTAACGAGAGACCAATTACTATATGCCCTATAGTTACATGCTAGCCTCATGCCAGGACTAGCAGATAAGGCAGCAGCACGAGGTCACGTGGGAACAAGGACCAATCAGGGCTCCCGCATCGATTACATTACAGAGAAACCTTATCTCCACCACCTGCTGGGGGTGCCCAGAGCACCTATTAGCAACTATTAATTGACACTGGTTGAGGCTAGCATGTTCAGGTTGACCGGCTGGTTTCCATTCCATGTGTTGGTCTTCTAAGGGCTAAATTGTCAAATAAAAGGAAAGAGGAAAACTCGAGTCAAAGAATTGACCCGAAAAGCTACCTTAACAATGTATCAAAAGATACTATACTGGATCTAATTTGGAGGGATTATTTGCAATTAATTGAAATAATATATCAGCTGAATATCAATAAATGAGCGTTGATATTTTTGTTGTCTTGGATACCGCTTGACATTTCTAGCACATACTGCCACCTATTGACAAATTTGATAACTAAAGTTAAATTTTAAAACAGAAAGTCTAACCATTAGGTGCATTCGCAAAAACTTAAAAAGATGTGATAGCTGATGGTATATTCAATTGGGTTTTAAATTTGTAACCTATCGGCTCCCTTGACTTTGTATAGGAGTCTATTACAATGGCTAATGTGTGGTATGTGGCACCTTTGAAATCTTTGAGATACAATACCATAGCAACGTCTCCTTAACAATATAGTACTTCAACAATACTGCCTACTTCCTAGGGGTCCTAAATTTGTTTAATTTATCTCTGTCAACTTCAAAAGGTTTGCCAGTTAATAGTCCTCTAATTTTGTGGGGACGTTCAGGTAACAGGCAAGTCATCTTATACTAATGAGAAGTACTGGAATAACATATGTAAAATGGTGCTGCACTTCCCCCTTTCAAAATAGGTATTTGGTATTGTATAGAATATTGGCGATATCCCCTAGTACTTATATTAATTTCTTTGTGTTGAAGAACCCATTCAGAACATTCCTCACGAGGAGCAGTATGAAACTGGGTTTCCTTCGAAAACAAACATGTTAAAAATCTTGTGAGAGTTAGGGTTTAATTGTGATAAATTGAATTACTCCCTCAAATAAGTTACAAAATGATAGATATAGAAAGGTACCAAGAGATTGGTATATCCTTCATGGGGCACTACAGGTATGAGTGGGTTAAGTGTACAAGCGTAAATTCTCTGTAATCTGGGGCACTTTTAAATAATTGATTTGTATGGATTGAGGGTAGGCTAGATTTTCTGAGAATACAGATAAAGCTGAGTAATAGTGGCACAGATTTGCCTTATATTTCCCTTAAATTGTTTTGCACAATAATTAAAGTTGCCGAAATTCTTAAGGTGGTCTAAATTTCCAGGAATTTATGATAGTATAGGTATTCTGATAACATACAATTAGTCACCGTAAGTTTCTTTTCATTGGCCAGTATCAAACATTCTATTAATCCTTTATTAATAGTTACTTTCAAGATCCATACATTAAAATTAATTGAATAATATGCAAAGTATGCCTTCTATTCTCATGAAATAAATATTGCACAAGTAAAGAGACTACACAGCTTTTCTAGAAAGATTTTATTTCATATATTAGTCAACGTTTGTATAGTTTCCATACCACAGTTTTCGTATTTCATGATCCCACTACAAGTTTCACTGCCATCTACATTCCAGTTAATAAAATAGGCAATTAATAGGATTACATTGGTATTGCCAAATCCAACTTAACCCTTATGCTGGTGGTGACTAATTTAGTCAATACAAAATAATGCTAGTTTTTAAAAATCTTGGCGTCCTTGTGCTTTGGACGAAAGTAACCTCTGCATTACAAGGGTTAAGACATGAAGAATTTGTAAATGCATATGTCATGATCAATAGTTGATATTGAGCAGTTTACTTCATGTTATAGATAGTGAAGTTGGGATATCACAATATTCACCAAATAGTGGAACTTCTACCATGATCCTCTTACTTTTTCTTTAATAAACAAACCAAAATTGCCCATTTGGCGAGAATGGCATTCAATAACAGTAGTATCCAATCATTATATGAAGAATTAATGAGAATGAGAAAATTCTATCACCACACATTAATAAGTTATTAAAACTCGCACACAACAGATGCCTCATTTCCAAATAGAAAACAAAAATATCTATAAAATGAAAATGAATCTACAAAAATCTTGACAGCTAGTTCTGATACATTTGCACAAAGGCCTTCTTTGAAATCCCCGAATGCTCCCTATAAATTGGCACAATTTTAGGTTGTTGCACTGGTCTATATAAAAGTATATATTTCAGGATATATCGAGGAAATACTCAAGGAAATATTATTGCAGGATACAAGTTTAATGTTTACTTTAATTAGCAAGATATCATCAGTGCATTTAGTTGCCTTGACATTTAACTGTACACGGTTAATTGTGAGTCCTCTCTATTAAGAAATCCTTTTTTGGAAAACCTAAGAATTCTCCCCTGTCAATCATAATTTAGTAAGGAATAGGGAGGCTCCTTAAGTCATGGATGGAAGCATATGACTTGCATTCAAAAATATGAGAAATATGTTAACCAATCATATTGAAAAATATTCTGATATTTATTAGTAATAGCTTCAAGTAATCACATCATTATATCAGGGTCTTAGCCAATATTTGTAAACAGGGTGTCCAAATAGAGGTTTCATAGACTTTTGCGTGTCCAAAAGTGTTGTACAAAGTACAAACTACTAATAAAATACACCCTATATATTTACAGATTTTGCTTTTTTAGGCCAGTAACTGCTTTGTGTGTCTTATAAAAGTGACGCTACAGCTTCTACATCTTCTATCTTCTAAGAAAAGTCATCATCAGCAAATTCTGACATAAATCTTTGGGTGTCCAAACTGTCAAAAAATAGTGTTTTGTGTGTCCAAATGACACGCTGGACGCATAGGCGGCTAAGACCCTGCATTATATCCAAAACGATTATATAAATGCAGCTTTCTCACTATCAATTAAAACATTTATGAAAATGTTACTTGATTTGGTGGGAATTACATAATATCATTTCATCATACAGGCAAAAGATGAACTTTAAGTTGTAATTTCTTTCAAAACACTTTGTGTAATATTGCAACTTAATTTCCCTATAGGTAGAATATAACTACAATAAACATTTAACATTAAACATTTAATGTGATAAGCCAATAGCTGTAGATTTCCACTTTAACAAGCCTTAACCTGGAATAAAACAAGTTAATTAAATAGTGCACAGTTAATATAATCTACCAGGGGTGTACCATTATCATGGTCAGACCATCTTATAAGCATTGTAAAATGGCAAATTTCCTAGAAGCATTTCAGGCATTTCCTGTGTGGGATATTTTTGATACTGAGGCCTATATGTTTGTGTCACCTGGTGGCAATTTTATGAACCAATCATCATGTGTTGAATGCCAATTATTTCTGTGCTCCAAGATGATGTTCTGTACTCTAGGAGGGATCACTTTTAAACGTACTTGGACAAATGATATCCTCCAGTACTAACTTTTACAGTGTGCATACGATGTACCCTTGCTTAAGCATTCTCCATATATGGACATAATAGTTCCCTCATCCACTTTCCATAGGGCAAGCCCCCAAGCCATATTGATCCCACTGAGTCAAGAAAGCAAAAGGGCAGCCACGAAAGGACAGTATATTCATAATCACAAAAATCTGCATTCAAGGATGACCTGAATCGAGCCATCATTACATTCAACACACACACACACACACACACATATATATATATATATATATATATATATATATATATATATATATATATATATATATATATATATATATATATATATATATATATATATAT
>OZ012693.1:25365554-25401096 GCA_963942565.1 Maea johnstoni | reverse complement strand
GGGGCCGGCAGGTTGTCCTTGATCATGTCGGCATTCACAAAACCAGTGCTGTACTTCCAGCCTGAAAACACAACAAGAAAACAATGCATTAACCCTTGTACTGTGCTGCTGGTGGCTAATTTGATGAAAACAACATGATACAAAAGAAGCTGGAAAATCACTCAAACCCTGACAAATCTTAAAGTACTCATAAAGAGCTTTCCCATGCATACCAACATGGAAGGGTTTAAAAGGTTTTCAAAAATTTCAGTATTTTTTACCCATTTATACGAATCACTTAAGTATGAATGAACATTTTTTTTTGTAAAATCAATTGAGTACTTCATTAGAAATTTGCTTTGATTTGAATGCCATAAAATACTCTGTGCCTTTGTACGTGAAAAAATGAGACATCACTATTATTAAGCTGGAAAGTATTTGAAAGAGAAACGTTATTTAGAATATTTCTAACTTTCCTTTGAATATTTTGAATTTTTTTTCTTAATTCCAAAGTTTATTACCAATAGTACCATAGATCCAGATGACACTTTCTAGAGGAAATTTAACCATGAATGGGTTTGAAGTTGTTAACTTCAATGATTTTATTGAATTTTACCTTCTTCAGATTTGTCGAGGGTGTAGTGGACCTTCAGTTGCCCGGGATGTTCAGCAGCGAGATCATCAAGCCTGTCACGCAGCAAAATATCCTTCTCAGTCTAAACATAAAAACAATTTCATTATCATTGTAGCAAAATATTGATCGATCGATCGATCGATCGAGAGAAAGAGAGAGAGAGAGAGAGAGAGAGAGAGAGAGAGAGAGAGAGAGAGAGAGAGAGGTGAGAGAGAGAGAGAGAGAGAAGAGAGAGAGAGAGAGAGAGAGAGGACGAGAGGAGAAGAGAGAGAGAGAGAGAGAGAGAGAGAGAGAGAGAGAGAGAGAGAGAGAGAGAGAGAGAGAGAGAGGAGGAGAGAGAGAGAGAGGAGAGAGAGAGGAGAGAGAGAAGAGAGAGAGAGAGAGAGAGAGAAGAGAGAGGAGAGAGAGAGAGAGAGGAAGGAGATGAGAGAGAGGAGAGAGGAGAGAGTTACACCTTACCTGGTTGGCAAAGATAAGGGAAAGCTCTGTTTTGTCTTCTGGGTCCTTGAACACATGATCAATGAGCTGCAGCATTGGGGTAATACCTGTGATAACAAGAGAAGTTGTTGTCAGCAAGCGAAAAAGAATTACAGGTATCTACATATATTTCCTAGTACACAAACCAGCTTTAATTAACAATGCTTAATTACGACAAATCAGTTTGTCTCATTGATGCAGTATTTCTGACTGGGTTAAAATTTTGGGGGATGTGAGAAAATCACCAGTGACATGAGGTGTCTTCCACCACTCACAACTAGACAATGACTATTTAGCCTCTATATGGCTGAAAAAGTGGGCAATAAAGGAAAATCAAAATCTAAGGTATATGCAAGTGTTTGGTAGTAGCAGGCCATTTTGAGGTGCATATTTTGCATGATTATTCATAAAAACCCTTTCAATGCTGGGGCTACTTTCAGGTACAAAAAACAAGAAATTTTTGAAAACCTTTTAAACCCTGCCATTTTGGTATTCATTGGAAGGCTCTTGCTGAGTCCTTTCAGAGGAGTACACATTTGCCAGGAATTCCGACATTTTTTTAAAAGCTTTTTTTGCATCATTTTCTCATGACCAAATTAGCCACCAGCAGCAAAACGGTTAATTTCAGAGAGATGGCTCCCATACACCCCTTGCAAGTTTGCATAGGAAGCCTGAACCCTTTGTTTTTTTTCACCATTCTCCCCTAATGTGAGTATTTACCTGTTCCTCCAGCAATCATGCCACTTTGGTGGCTTTCGCCGATCTAAGCCTCGCTCTTCTTGTCAGGCTTGATGGCAAAGTTGCCTGAAACATGAGGGGAATGGGCATTAGTTCAGGATATTGCAATATAAACCACACACACATGCACTCTATACTTTCTTCTTATGGTATATTAGAACAAATTGATTTGGTTTTAATGTTTAAATATAGATGTGTCTCCATAGTTTACATGTGGAATATGGAAAATAGGTATGCATAATTAGAATTTTATAAAATATTTTGGCATGAACACATGAAATAGGCAGATTTGGGTTAGCAGAATAAACCGTATAATTTTGTTAAGTCTAACAGCATGAGAAATTATTGACTTTATGGTATCATAACCATTATCCATTAGCAATATGTTGTTTCAGTCAATTTACATTTCGATTTATATCAGTTATCCACAAGCTGTTTCATCTGCTATACTGTAACACATGTAAATAAAACCAAGGAACGGTATTGTAAGGATATGATAGGCACCAGAGTTTCAACAGTGGTACCCAGCAACATCAAAAGATTGGCCTCTGTGGGATGCTAACACATAGTGTTTTAACAGACTGCAATCCATTGGCTGAATTTGGACACTGGTCCTTCTCAGAGCACCTGCCACAAGCAATTCCTTTGACCAGGCCATCTTCTACATATGACATACACAAGACTAAAATGGGCCTACCAATCCTAGTAGTATACCACTCCTCAGATATAAACATGCTACAGATAGTGAGTGGTTATTCAGAGTTGTTGTTTGAGTTTGTTATAGATCGTGAGACCTGACTTACTTAAAATAAACAATCGACTGGGATCTAAAACATCTATGATCTGAGGGATATTATCACATATCCGTCTATATAAGTATATGGATGCAGAGAGAGAGATGGATGCATGAGTGTTGGCTTTAGACAATAAGAAATAATCTGCTATGACATTATGAGGATGTCAGATAATCTACACAGATATTGAGTGGTTGTGATAATTATAAATTTTTACTTGAACCATTGAAAATGAGTTGTCCACTTGGACTAGACCCCTAACATCTATGATCTACAAGAGAATGTCAGATAAAACATACCCTAGTTAGATAGTGAGCATGTGTGTGTGTATGCGCGGCACAGCGTGTGTATGTGTGTGTGTGTGTGTGTGTATGCGCAGCAGCGCAGCTTGTGTATGTGCACATTAGGTCTAGATAGTCTACTTACTTCCACCGTTGTAAATGAGTAGTCCACTGGGTCCCCTAACATCAATGGTCTGACCAATGTCCATGGCCTCCAGGTACTGTGTCATTTTACCACCCTCTGGGAACTTCGGGGTGAACATCCTTGAAGTACACCTGAAAGCAATCACAGGTACATATACAGAATTGGGTACATCGAAAAACAATCAAAGGTAACATTACAGGGTGCAACATAGGTTCCAAAACATAACTTGCTGAGCAGGGAAAGTTGCGCCCCTCAAGTTTACTTGCCCTGCCACTCTGTTAAACAAATATGAGTTGAATTGCGAGGACTCCGCCCAAATCATTACTTACCGAGCAGGCCAATTTAGGGTTGTGATCTGCTTGCCCGATTGCCGTTTTTTGCCAAATTATTCACTTGCAAGTGGTTATTTAAGGTACACTGCATTACAGGTACTTGTACAAACTTCATCTATCATCACAGGGTTGGCACCTTTATCTTCTTTTGTGATATGGCAGAATTTCAACATTTCCTTAAATAAGTTATTTCAATATTTTTACTGTATTCTCTTGCTCCCAGGTAACATAATTTGTTTAGTACTTTCAACTTCAAAAAGTTCGATATAAAGCTAGACTTCCAGCCAACAAATAACTCATTTTTTATTCCAGCAGTACTGCTCGAACAGATTTGAAATGAAACCACGTTTTCACCATTTGATATTCGTATTTGGTATAGTACCAAGTACCTGTACTATTCCAAACTCAATGATTGTTGCAAAATCACAATTACAACATATACTTTGTTTTTGTATATGTATGTATGATGTACATGGATATGGTGCAATCAGTAAAGCAAATCATATGCAGGGCTGGTACAGAATTTGAAGAAACATTTGACTCTTCCAATGCTGAGGCTACTTTCATCGAAAGCACAAGGATGCAACGTTATTTGAAAATCAACTAAACCCGGACATGTTGGTATTCATGGGATAGGTCCCGCTTAGCACTCTCAGATGAGTACCCATATGTCAGGGTTTCAGTCATTTCAAAAAAAAATTGCATCATTTTGTATTAGCCAAATTAGCCACAGCAGCATAAGGGTTAAAAGCAATCGATTCATATCTACAGGATGACGTGAGTGAAGATCCACTGCCTGCAGAGAGCTTAACACTAAGAGATTCTGAACACAGGCCAACACTGCAGGAATCAGATCAGACCCCTGATGAGGTGCTTGTCAACTGTAATACACATGGAAACATAAGAGCATTGGTATTTTCGATATATTTTTATATTATCTATCGTTTCACTCCAATTCCTGGATGAATGTGTTCCATCCTGTCATCCTACTTCAAATGTGAAATGTATACATACATACATACATACATACATACATACATACATACATACATCAACTTAGACAAACATTTCAAGTTTGAACCATAATGCCATCCACAAGCCCTGCATAGACCAATAGGGTTACCTGTAAAAAAATTTCAGGGGGAAATAACTGTCACATTACAGGTAATTTAGGTTGAGGGAAGTAGCCAAGAGAAATTCTCACCTTAACGACTAGTTAACCTTTAGTCGAAGTAGTGGTTTGGATTTCAGGTGATCTAGGATGCGGGAAATAGCCAAAAAATGGGTCACCTTAACAACCAGGTATATAGTCTTTAGTGGAAATAACTGTCATATTTCAGGTAATTTAGGATGCGGGAAATAGCCAAGAAATGACTCACCTTAACAACCAGGTAGATAGTCTTTAGGGAACAAAACTCATATTTCAGGTAATTTTATTTAGGATGTGGGAAATAGCTAACTAATAATGCTCACCTTGACCACCAGATCCATGAAGCCCTTATCGTCATCACTTGAGACGGGGGTGTAGGGTCGGATGATCAACTGTCCATCGATACGGGCGGTCAGGTAGACATGCTGGCCGACAGGAAGGCCGAGGATGTGGTCCGGAGACGGGAGGGCGAACCTGAACCTGCGAGTGTCGTGGCTGAGCTCCTCCCTGTCGATCAGCTTTAAGGGGTACTTCACCTGCGCCTCCTTCAGGGTGATGGGGGGCCCCCCTTTCTTCTTCTTGCTGAACAGGAACATCTTGGCGAGGATGGCCGTCACGGCCACCACCCCAACACCAACCAGCGCAGGAACAGCCTGAAAGACAGAGAAAAAGAATGATGATGAAGATACCACCACTACTACTACTACTACTAGGATTGGGAATGGTAGCAATTTCATGATCTATAATCAGTTGCAGCCAACCGATCGATTATTGATTGTAATTGGTTCTTCACACTTTTTCAGTTATTGGGTACTAGAGGTCTTGTATAGCTCAATTACAAATGGTGGCAGTTCCAAGCTGCTCCAGCATGCAGCTCCGATGTGCATACTTTAAGGGATGGTACCTGAATACCAGTCCATGAGTCGCAAGTTCTTTTGAACACTCTAACTTAATTTTGAAGTGTTTGTGGAGCTTGGTTTCATAGCAAGAAGGCGGACAACTTGCCTGTCATTTAGTTTTATTTTTCACCGCTAGGTGTCGCCTTTTCTGATTATTATTGATAACAAGTTTCCTAATGAGCGATACCTCATTCTTGTCAGTAGTTCAAGTGACGTCAGAGTCAGGTGAAATGGGTATAAAGACTGAGCTTTGTTATGCTCATTCCCATGCCTAGTTCGCTGTCCCTCAAAACATATACATGGGTATGTTTTAAACACTCCCGAGAGTGAATAAAAAGGAGAACTATACTAAATTTATCGTGAAGCATATGCACTAATTCAACAATGGTAATATGCATGTGGGCCTTTATGACCTTCAGGGCCAAGTTTATCTGTGTATATTTAACCTATTCTTCATTGTAGATTTAAACAATTAATGATTTTAAGCTTAACTAAAGAACAGTGACATTAATCAAAGCAAGGAAATCAATATCTTATCTGTAATTGTGAAGGAGTATTTGTCGAACCCCTCAAACCCATCTGGTAGTGATGGGACGATGATCGACTGTAGTCGAAAGTCGTCAGCAAGTTAACAGTAACCAATTAATCGGCTGGAGACTTTACACCTAATTGTTAGTCGGTATAATAGCCCATTAAGCCAGCCCACATCCTCTAAGCTCAAAGGGTTCCTTGCCAGATATCCCACACAGAAAGTTGCTTGTCTCACATACTGACCTACTACTGGCCTGTTTATACCTTCTAAGAGCCAGCACTGTAATAGGTCTAGTATGGGTCATGCAAGTACTAAGTAATAGCATACCAAGAAGTATACCTACTGACTCTGATAAAAACTGGGGTACTGAGCAAACTAGATATTTCAGATTCCTTCTAAATGTAGAAATATGAGTTAGATGAAATGTGTTCTATGATGTGTCTTTCATTATTTTTCTAAAGACATCTTTTAATGCCTTCATACATATTGTAAAAAGTATTTTGATTTATTAGAATACTGGTAATTTGTCTCTAAGTTACTGAATAAGAATAAGAAAGAAAACATACAAGTATATCTAACCTGCACTGTTTACATGTATAATCCTTCATAGCATAAATCAAAAACACTTGAGAAAGTTTGATGCCAAGATAGAATAGATAATTTGAAATAGTACAATATTATAATAAGTGTTAACATGCTAAACTTAAGCTTTGACAAGCAAACATTCTCATGAAAGTGCGATGAACCGATTAATCGGTGATAGTCGGTTGGCCTAGCTGACTGATGATCGGTTGGGAAAATTCAACTGACTCCCACCACTACCATCTGGATTGTACTTTAAGCCTCTATGACTGGCCAGACCTTTATATAATGTATTTATGTGTTATCATTGCTTCCATCTTGATTGGGCAATAAACTTTTCATCAACCAACTAACCCAAATGTTTAGAGAGACAGTTCTAAACATACATCTCCTCCATCACTATATAAAATATAAGTGCAAAATGAAGTGATAACCAGGAACATCTCATTATTTCTACAAGCTCTCCCTGTGAAAACGCATACCAGAGATAGCTGCCATGCCCATACCCATATAGGTTACTGCCTGTGTGAGATCCAGGTCAGTATGCAACACATAAAAAGGACTGAGAAGTATCTTGGATGTACACTGAACATGACTAACAGATGATCAGAGTCCTTACTTTGTTAGACAGAGAAATTACACATACACAAGACCACCAAAAAAGGTGCATATCCTAGCCATGTTAACCCATATGCTGCTGGTGGCTAATTTGGCCAATACAAAATGATGCGAAAAACCTGAAAAATGATGAAACCCTGGCACAATGACATGGGTACTTATCTGAGAGTACTCCATGAGGGCTATCCAATGAGTACCACCATGCAAGGGTTTAGATGTTTTTCAAAAATATTCGCATTCTTATGCATTGGGCAAAAGTAGCCCCAGCATCAGACAGGTGAACGGAAAAATTCAATAAACAGAAGACTATACCTGGACAAGTCTTTCTCTTCCCTGGTCTATTCCTGTTCTCTTTAAAGCGTGTCAATATTGTGAAAGAATATACTGGCTGTGCACTAAACAGTACTAACAGATTATCACAGTCCTCGCTTTGTTACTTTGTTAGACAGAGAAATTCCACATACACAAGACAGTTCTGAGACAAGTCTCCCCCTTGCCGTGTCAGAGGAATTCCTGTCCTCTTTATGGCGTGTCAATATTGTGTGGATTTTGTGTACAGGACAAAGCTATAATTAGCCTATAAGCTGCACAAATATGTGGCACAGCACCAGTATTTGCCATAAACATGTACATGTATACAACATGCACAGATAAACAGTACTGTACAAAACAGGAAACCACCATGCCTGAACTCTCAGATTCTAGGTCACATCAGATCACCCGCATCCTAGAAAAATGTGTCCTGTTCCACATTTGTGACTCTTCTATATAAAGATGCCCTACAATAATACTGACATGACCAACTGTAGGGTCCTTCACTGATCCTAGATAGTAAGAATACTGTAGAAGATTGACTAGGTTCGCTTGGTAAGACCAGCAACATCGTGCATTCAGGTCCCCTTTCTTCTAGGGATCTAAAATATAATTAGCCTAGCTCTAGGCCAAGCATTTTCATTCATAAAATCAATATCTATATAACTTTAAAAATATACCAACTAATAAATGAGTCTATCCTGATTTAGTTCTTAACTTGCTCACCAGGTGACCACAGTGAGGGTTGACCACTATTGGCACCATCTCTGATCAATCACAGAAACTAAAACCAAGGTATCAAGTTAAAGAAGAGATATGTAGACTACACATCTACATATACCCTTCAATATATTTCAGGTAAAGAATAGAGAAAAGCATAATTCAAATCTAATCTAAAATACAAAGTGTGTGTTGGCTGCCTGCAACCAACTGCATGGCTATTAACCCATTTGAGCATGAAATAACCTTTTATAGCCTAACTCTGCAGACAATATCTTTCACGCTCTTAACCCATTGGAGCCTGAAATAGCCTGAAATAGCCTTACTATTTAGACAATATCTTTTAAGCCAGAAATAGCCTTAGTAAACCTGACTATTTAGACAATACCTTTCAACTTCTTGACCAATTCAAGCCTGAAATAGCCTTAGATAGCCTAAAGACAATATCTTTCTAAGAAAAAAACCTTAAAGAAAATATGTGGAGCAATGTGCAGGTCCCAAACCACAATACTTAAATATTTCAAATGTGCAGGTCCCAAACCACAATACTTAAATATTTCAAATGTGCAGGTCCCAAACCACAATACTTAAATATTTCAATTATTTTTCCTTCATTACAAGTATTTTTTTAAATTTCTTAAGTATCTGGATGGCATTTTCAAGGAAAACTCTCAGCATGAATCGGTTAGGTTTCTCCAGACATTGTCATCTAGATCTATGATACTTTTGACAATAACTTTAAAATTGAGAATGGTTTTACAAAATATATTAACGAGAGTTGTAGGTAATGTTCTGATTGTCATTTCTCAATCAAGTATTTTACCGACTTTGCTTTTGCCTTCAAAGTATCATTAAAAACTTGTGATTCTGCTTTTGGCTGCTGTGAGCATTAATGGGTTAAATAGGATCTACCCTGCCTGAGCAACACCCACATAAATCTAAGGGAGGTCTGGTACCTATCAAGTATACTCAAGATAGTTGATATTCTAAACTTAGAAAAAATGTCAAGTGGCCCAGGCATACAGAACTTTCAGTAATCCTCATTCACAATTCAGTGTCTGTAGTCAATCTATGCAATGCTTATGGCTTGCTTGCGGCCCAACTAAACATATACAGGGCTCAACACTAACAGTGAACCGCTGGTCCCAGGCCAGTAAAAATTCCTAAAAACAGCTTCGGGCCAGTAAAAAAAGACCAACTGGTCCTACAGGAGACATTCTTGTTTTAAAACAAGTTTACCCCCAAGAATGTCCCCATACGTTTTGAAATAAATGAAGATAAAATAATAAAAAAATAAATGATGTCAGTAAATTTTACGCAGCTTTTTTCTTATATATGTAAAGAAAAATTTGTAGGACAAGTAAAAATTTTGCAGGAGCAGTTGATCCTGAGTGTTTACCGGTCCTACGGGGCCAGTAACATTTTGAGTAAGCTTTGAGGCCTGCTGTAATACCACCTAGTCACCTAAACATTTATTTATTCACCAATATTGCATTTATAGCTTTGGGATATTCAAATACTACACAGATGTATTCTAATACTAGTACTTGAATACAAGCAGGCAATGCATAACTGTGTGAACAACTGCATGAAATAAATAGATAAAATATATTCTGTGCATTTGCTCTAATCTGGGAGGGAACACCTGACCCAGATCAACACCCAGAGCTGCTCTACATAAACTCTTTAACCTTTCCAATGCTGACGCTATTTTTCGTCCAAAGCACATAGATGCCAAATTTTTTTTGAAAACCATCTAAACCCTGTCATGTGGGTATTCATTGGATAGATCTCGCTGAGTACTCTCAGATGAGTACCCATGTGTCCGGGTTTCAGTAATTTCTCAGTTTTTTTGCATCATTTTGTACTGGCCAAATTAGCCACCAGCGGTGTAAGGGTAAAAATGAACATTCATCACCTAACTAGTAACTACAATAAATGAAAATGGGAAACATTAATTCATCTTTCAGATTTCAATTAAGTACATATGAATTAAAGGTTTATATTGTGGACATGTGATCTCTTACATGGTAAATACCACTGACTGACCACACAACTATTCAATCAACTGGAATATGATTATCAGTCTCTCTATACCACAACTGATTCGACTGTTACTGTATTTCCACATAATGGAAGTCTTTGGTAAAGCAATGAAACTCTAACAATTTAACTCACAATTAGCAAGGCTGTCCTCATGATGTTCACTCCTCAATAGACTGGCTCCAACCGAACAGTGAAATCTAACGCCTGACCTATATACATCCACCCAATCTACTACAAGGACATGGGTCACTTGGCTTATCAAGCTATAGATTCCTCGAACTGGAGAATGAATTTTGGCATGACCCCGAATACATTATACACATACATTACATGTGACCTGGTGAACCCCTGCATATGAATAGGACAGGACTGCTTGCAGAACACACCACCAATTATAAATAGTGTGACACATCATAGAATTTGATTTTTGTTACCCTTTCTGCCCTATTTAGGCTAAATCAAGACTAACCAGTTGTAAGTAGTTGTATGAAATTGGAGAACCCAGTAAATTCCTCTGCCTAACCAGAAGTCACTGGCAACATTCTCATATGCTCCATTTAGGTTTCGAAGCCAGGCATTGGTAAGAGGCTGCTAACAGTCAGTGGAACACCTTAGACCACACAGCCATCAGGGTAGACCCTATATAGTCTCTGTAGTCATTGTGGTACATGTACATTGATATAAAGCCACTTTTTCTGTCATTTGTATGCTAAATCATGACTAGTCAGTTGTAAGAAATTGGAGAACCCCAGGGAATACCTCTGCCCAACCATGAGTAACTTTCTCACATAAAACATTTGGGTTTCGAACCAGAACTGGAGTGAGAGACAGGGAGCCGTCAGTGGAAATGCCTTAAAGCCCATTGACTACCAAGGCAGTAGTGGTGGGTCGATTAATCGCAAACTCGATTGCTCGGCTCGCTTTGGGCCGAGTTCCGATCAATCGAGCTTGCCTTCCAACGCTCGATCTTTGCCGAGCGATAATAAAAATAAACACAACCAGATGGCCGCCATCTTGAAACGTACGTGCGATCGGCAGGATACACTGTTTCTCACTTCTGGAGTGAATTACAGTGTATAATCTAACAGAACGAGCGGAATCGGTAAGTTACAAAGTTTATACGATGCTGTTTCATTGTATGCATTACATAGATACTTTATTTCAGGTTCAAATTGATGCGTAGATAGTCTTCCAATCCGTGGTATTCACTTTCAGTTTCGTATGTTCCATAATTCACATACATTTCGCGATCTCGCACATTGATTTCTATCCTTGTTTCAGCTTTAATTTTCATTGTTTTTAATGATTATTACCACGGATTGCAAGTTCAGAATGTTGTATGTTTTATAAATGCGCAGTATTGCCCTGATGAGTAGCTTGCCGTGATGAGTTTGCTATCCGTTGTCATGGCTACTTTTCGAATTTTCCGCGTCCTCGCACATACCTTTCTATTCTTGTTAGGGCTTGTTTATTCGTTATAATTCTTAATTAGTATCACAGATTGGTAGTCCGAATTGTCTTGTCATTAGCAACATTGATTTGGGGCGGTAAAATTGTATTTTTCTTCGAGTTTTGGGGGGCTATAAAACTAGTGGAAATTTAGCGTAGTAAACTACTAAATAATCGATTATAATCGATCAATCGCTCATCGAAATTGACGATTAATCGAGCCCGAAATTTTTAACGATTCCCAACACTACAAGGCAGGCCCCCTGATACGTAGCTTGACTTCTACCAGGAAGTATAGAATTAATATCATATATTGTTCCTGCTTCTACGTGTAATGATATTATGTTCCGCACTCAAAACTAAATAAGTCAGATTAAAGTATGTATGTTAGCATCATTGATATTAGGATATTAGGATAAGTTAGAATTACATGTATATCCCAATGTGTTATCATTATTAACTTATATCTACACTACTGTACATGAGGAATGTGCCAAACAGGATTCCCTAACCTCACACCAGATGGCAGCACCAAACATGAAAGTTACAAATTACTGATGCAAGCTGAGAATACATCCAGAACTGTGGACAATACAGAGACAATCTCACCCTGACATACCCTTCCATAATCGGATGCCTCATTTTGAGAAATATTTAATTGAAAGTTATTGTGCATGTTGGTTTTAACAATCCCTCTCCAAATCGTTCTCATATATTACTCTATCTAATAAATTATGTTGAAATTTGATAGTTTAAATGCACACTCAATGTGCCAATGGGATAACATCTCAATTTCCAGTAGGATCCACCTCTCTGATCTCAAATGATATCAAATTGGCTGACCATTAAGAACTCAGTTGTAAGTGGGTATGGGATGGGTGGAGATTCGAAAAAGGTCATTCCAGAGGCTATCACAACACTACAGAGACTTATCCCCTTTGGCAATTCAATGTATTGACTTTCTCGCTATTAACCCTTCAAATGCTTAGGCTACTTTCATCCAAAACACAAGGATGCAACGATTTTTGACACACATCCAAACCCTGTCATGTTGGTACTCATTAGAAAGCTCCCGCTGAGTACTCTCAGATGAGTACCCATGTGCCAGGGTTTCAGTCATTTTTCAGCTTTTTTCGCATCATCTTGTATTGGCAAAATTAGCCACCAGCCGCATAAGGGTTAAGAATTTTCCTTTTTATTTAGTTTCGCCAGGAACGTTCAGGTAATATACGTCTCTGGTTTCGCTTAAAAAAATGAGGCAAATCTATAACCAGAGACTTAGCCAGGACCTTATCCTGCCTATCTTATGGACAGGCAGTTTCCTGGAAAAAAATCCTATAAAGACAGGATGAAGAGTTTACAATAATATCTTATGGACTAATGACCAAATCTTTTCATAACAAACTACCTTCTAGGACATGATCCAAGTGTATTTTGCCCTTTTTGACACAATAGCCGTCAATAGGCTTCTAAATGTAGTTGGTATAAGGATGTGAAGTAGATGGGCAGAAATTGCATGTAATAAGCTGCCAAATGTAGTTGGTGTAAGGATTTGAAGAAGCTGTGTAACTAAATCTGGATGGGCAGAAATTGTGTGATTGCTGTTTCAGAGACGCATTTTTGAAATATAGACAACGACCCTGTCTACAACTCTGTTAAAACTAACCCCCTGGCCTCATACAGAATAAACCCTCTACCCAGAAATCCTGGATCTGCCTCTGCTTTGATTTGGTAATTGCCCATGCCTGCTGCTGTAACCAACCATGGATCCTCTAGGCAGGTTACTATGTCACAAAACGAGGGTATGTGCCACACTATACAAACAATGGGAATTATAATAAATAGGGTATATCAATAAAGCTTTGGGCAAAAATGAATCCTGTTATCATGACCCTGGAAGAAAATGCACACACTGGTGGAATCCAATATATAATGATTAGGCACACTTTCATTCCTTAAATGCAGCATTTTGAGTGGCTAGATGTCAGGAGCTAGTGGACATATTAACCTGTTATGCTTCAGAGTTTCTATCAAAATTGATGTCTGTATCTATAATACACATGACAATAACTTAAAAAAAAGAATGATTTTTAATGTCATCGATAGTCGACAAATCGATAAATCACCATTTTCACTTTGTCAATAAAATTGAATCGAAAGTTTTGGTATCGAATCGAAATAACCGATATTCCCTACCAAATTTTGCTGTGTTTATTGATAAATAATATACCTTTTCCAGACATTTTCCTGTTAAACTAATGCCAAGTAGAACTCTGACTAAGTATTGAAGTACTAGTGTTCGTTATGGTTTTTTAAAGAGAAATTGGAAGGAATGGTGTACGTGCCTTACTCAGACATATGGCCGAGACAGGGCATATCGAATCGAATCGAATCTTATCGATATATTGAAATCTTGAGTATAGCAATTAATTGAATCGAAAAAAAGGGAAATCAATGACATCCCTATTGATTTTACAAGATATTTGATGGAGAATTTTTAGTAGTGTTGTGATTAACATTTCACCTTCAGGCCTCAACGCTAACGCAAAATGATACTGGCCCTGTAGGACCAGTAACACCTAGCATCTACTGGTTCTGCAAAATGTTTAGTGGTCCTACATTTTTTCTCTAACATAAGAAGAAAGAACATTGCATAAGATTCACCACAACACTTATCTTTATAAATTGTATCTTCATTTATTTCAAAAACAATTGGGGACATTCTCAGGGGGAAACTTTTTAACAAGAATGTCTCCAAATGTTTACTGGCCCTGTAGGACCAGTTGAGGTCTTTTTTTACTGGCCCAAAGCTGTTTTTGGGAAATTTTACTGGCCTGGGGCCATAGGTTCACCCTTAGCGTCGAGCCCTGACCTTCAAATACTTTCCCAACCCTGCCTTTATTCATTTAAAAGATTTCAGCCAAATTGTCAGGCTGCTCTTGACCACTATGAGCATTAATGGGTTAAGGATCCTAGAAATCATACCACTGCTCATTTTAGCAAAACTTAAAACCTAAATTATGCTTATATTTTAGGTAAAGTTACTGTCAAGCAAACTGATGCTTTGATCTGCCCTTTTGGACACCCAGTTTTTAAATCCTAGCTTTGGGTTTGCCCAGAATTCTCATGAATATGATATGATTATGAAGTAAGGATCAAGTAGTTCCCTGTGTAGCAGGGATGAGGTTAAATTTTACTTTTCTCTAGACGTTAAAATGACATCATTAACTTTATGCATCGGCATAAATGCTACACTGTTGACACTGTGTCATCCATATCGCTGCCCCATGATATCTCAAGCTCTTATGAAGCCACTGGGAACAATCCACTGGGATAAATGACATATCATTTCCTGTGAATTATCACTTTATCATAAAACCCATCAGAGAAGAGATACAATACATAGTAGAGATGAAAAAGGACCCTCAAACAAAATACAATATTGGCATCTGAGCCCCCTCCCCTTACCAACCACCAGATAAAGAATTTTAGTCAGATTTTAATTATGCTCCCAAGGTTTTAAAAGTTACAAATGATCTACTGGTAGCGAACGTTCTGATGGTCTGATAAAAAGCCATGTGACATGAGGCACGTAGCAGTTAGCCTGGTTCTCAGGTAGTTAGATAGGGCAAATCACAACAAATAACATGCCATGGTTGATGGCAGCACAGTCATCATTTGCTTTAAAACACACACACACACACACACACACGCACATTTATGTACATGTATACAGGGATCGACACTGACGGTGACCCGCTGGCCCTAGGCCAGTTAAGTCAATTAAAGGTAAATAATGGATCATGGAGGCGGGTTTTTAACAAAGACCTGTAGCTAGTCTAAAAGTCCCAGGCCGTCTACATTTTCATTATACTATAAAGTACAAAGATCCTATTATTTACTATGAAAGGGTACCTCATGTTGTGTTGAAATCTTGTTAGATAAGTTATTTTTTTGCTATCTAATGGACTTAATAAAACTATCATTATTTTAACATCTTGTATAAGATAATATTTTTTCATTGTGTTATGCTATTAAAGAAAATTTATTTTCAAACAAGTAATATGGGATAAAGATAATAAAACATAATGTATAGTGTTCTCCCGATTGTTCGATCAAGCCGAACAGTGTTCGTTTGTGCCTTCAATCATGATGATCGAACACAATTTTACATGTTCGAACAAAAAAACGAACATGGATAAAAATTCTATTCAAAGAAAAAGCTGGACTTTCGGTAGTCCTACCGGTCAGAAAATCTTAGAAATAAAGTTTATTTACCCTTTTATTGCCCCACCAAAGAGGAAACACTGCGGGACCGCTCTAGAGAGGTGGATGAAACCAGATCCACCTCTCTGAATATGCGATATTACCCTGCCGCCATTGTTGTTGTGTTATCTGCACACCATAGCGCAAGTGCGCATGACGCAATTATGCTAGTGTGTCTTGATACCGCTAGGTGTTGCGGTACCGGTAAATAGCAATGGCGGCAGGGAAAAACCATGTACACAACTTTGATTATTAATTGGTCATCGGTCATTCAGATGGACTGGTGATCAACTTGGAAAATTTTGACCGATTCCAAACACTAATAATGTAAAACAATTTCCCTTTTCTCTAATATTAACCAATTTTCATGATAGCGATGGTAATATCACAAAGTCACACTAATTGTAGAGCCACTTAAACAATTTAGCCACCAATGCTGAATTCCACATACATTGAGTAAGTGGGTTAGTCCACTGAATACACTCAAGGACTCAGACAACCAGGGACTTACACAGGCAGGAGTCAGGGAGTCATTTTGATTCCAAAACACCAGATTATTGGCAAAATGACACCCAGTTGTATTTAGTAAGATTTTCTGTATTTGTTGAGTCCAAGGAAATATTTCAACAGTTCAACTTATAGAAGACAATAGGTACACTAAATTATGTAGAAAAGCATACTTTGTTTTGCTATGTCAATATATAAGGTTGCTATGAATATTGGGTAACTAACTTTCGACCCCCTAAATTTCAAAAATCCTCAATTTTGACCCCCTGTTTTCAAATTCCCGGGTAACACCCTGCAGACAACCATGTGCTATTATCAGAGCTCATACATTCCACAAACTCCCTGTGCTAGTTTGAATATATAGATATTCAATGGGATATTACAGTCATCACATGTGGACTTCTGGCCAGTAAGGTTTTGAAAAAAGCCAAGAGCTATGCTGTGTGCGTGTATGCATGTGCACATGAAAGGTAGTGGAGCATTCTCTTTGCTTCTCAGTCATATAAACAACCATGTTAACCTATAAATTCACAGAATCCCTCAGAAAATACTGTCCTAATCTATGTTAGATAATCTCTAGAAAGCAATTTATGAATCGATGGCCATTGTGGCCATAATGCAATGACATAGCAAGAAATGTTGAAAAATCAGCTAAGTATTTTATATTCTGATAAATATTTGCTTCCAAATATTTTCCAAGAGATGCTTTTATCATAAAGATATTGCTATATTGTCTGCCATATTCTGGTCAGTTTGGGTGCTCAAGGGTTGATAGGTAATTTTCTGATCTTTTTTTTTTATTGTCTATGTTCCCTTTAAATGAAATTCCAATATTTCAGGTTTTAGAGGAGACAAAATCTATAGTATCATAAATCCAGAAAACAAATTCTAGTAATTAACTCCCTCGCATGGATGGGTTAAAATGCAAATACACACACATCCTCATTCAGGAGCGAGCCCACATCAAGAATATCATTTAAATTCCTTGATTAAGATCGCAACTGTTTTAGTCATCCTCCAGCCAACATATGGCTTCAGACCAGCAGACAGTAGTCAAAACACTATCACACAGCTGAATGGCACGCATAGCTCTGTAATGTACACGGCAAGATGTGGCACAAACACTAGAAAACCTGGCACTACTCCACATACCTTGCCTCCAGATAAAACAGCACAGGAATCTTACACACATTCTCAGTATCAGCAAAAACGGGATTGACTGTAACTTTTTGAGAATAGCAATGCAAGCAGTTATTGACAACTCAATTGCTGAATGGGCACACATTTTAGTGGACTTGTCTGGCCAAGGGGGGGGGGGGGGGTTGGGGGTCAAACAAACACACTGCAAACCATGCTGCACTTTCACCAAGTACATATCGATGTATCTATTGACGTGGGACTAGTATACAAGCTAACTTTCAAACATACGCAATACACGCCCAGAAATCGTCCTCATCTATATCTATACTTGAGCCAAATTCTATGGAATTGTGCAAAATGTGCAGTATCCTGTACTTTACAGGCTAGATAGTAATTGGCTTGGCAGTGCATGAAAACAAAGATGACCTGATATTCCAGATTTAGTAAAAGAGTGTCAGGGCTCTTAAAAAAATGGTTGTATAGGCCTGCTGGGAAAATAGTGGGAAACTATTCCATCTCAACTTGTGTAAATTTTGGTAATTTTGAAGGCCTGATTTGGAGTTGAATGTATATATTGCAGGTAGTGTACAAAGTACATAAAATGATGTGGTGGAAGTGCAATATGTTTAAGTTTAGTCTTAAAAATAATTGGTCAGAAATTTTAAATGGTCAGGATTTTAAATTAGAGGCATTTTCAAAATGTCCTTATATCGGATAGTATCATAATCCAAAGTTTATCTGATGAAACCAGAGTGTTGATAGTTTCAAAGCGAGCACATGTGAACATAATCCCACTGCCCATTCAGGATTTAAACATCCTATGGGGAAGGCTCTCAAGTAAGATTGTTTGAAATTTAAAAAGGAGGAACACTGGTTAACAAATACATGCTTTTTCAAACTCTTACAATCAAGGGATTGGGTATTTCTAAGGAACATAATGGATAAGGGTAAAGTGTAAAGCAAAAAATAACTATCAAACTCAATAAAATGGAGTAAAAAGTCTCCAATATGTAATGATAATTAATGTTTCACTCAAATATTCATACCAACTATAATACAAAGGTTTGTGAACTTATCATATTTCTACTGATTAGTTGACACAAATCAAAGAAGTGTTACTATAACTATAACGAATCAAAGTTTTCAGACTTACCACTTTTATGGCCTAAATAAACAAACATACAACATCTTTAGTAGAGATAACAAAAGTGGATAGATTGCATCTAAATTATAAATCGAACAATGACTCTCTAAATTTCCAGCTCTCAGAACTATGAAATTTGCTGGGTAAAAACGGGCATGGAGTTAGGACTTCAGTACAAATAACTTCAATGTGTGCACCCTTGAATTCCATATACCGGTCAAGTTCAATTTTGGCAAAGAGAAATAAAGAATTAGCAATAGATGTCAGTCGCTGGCCAGTGGTCACTGGGAGGGTGGAATGATATATAGGGATTAGTCACCTGCCTGCCAGCTTACTCCATAGCCCTAAAATAGTGCTATAAGGTAAGACAAGTGACCACTGGAAACAGTTTTATACTGCATGCAGGATGTAGTTCGGGCGGGCCTCGGGGCAAAAGAATTGAAGGTATTTCCCTATAATAATAATTGATATTTGCGCCCTTTCAACTTACAATGTTCAAAAGTACTTCCCTATAAAAGTCCTTACACTTCATGCAATCTAAGTATTTACAAAGATTATGAAGTAGTTATGTCCATATATCTGCTTATATGAGGGAACTGAAGAATTTTTTTATCTATTGGCCAATTCATTTGTAGTTATATCTACATATCCCTGGCTTAAATAAGGGAACTAAAGAATATGTATATCTATTGGTCAATTCATCTGTATTTTTCTAAATCATATAAACTAATAGTTTCAATTGCATTTCATTATTTGTCACTGAATGCAGGAAAAGTGTCAAGTAAAACTCGGACACTTGTCAACTTATGTCAAACAGAGACCTAGTGAGAGTTCTAGGAATATAAGGAATGTCATCAGATGTAAACATACTTGTAAATGCAGTTTTAAAATACCTGCGAAAGTTCATTGTACCCATTAATCATTCATCAGGTGTTTCATTCACTACCTTCTGTTCTACCTTTGATTGACTCAAGTTTTAGTCATATCAGCTCATATGACGATGTCTAAATTAATTTTTGATAAGACAAGGACCAATTATCAGGTTATGTTGATGGACAATGCACCTTAACCCTTTGAATGCCACATAAACATATATGCATTCGTAGCATTGAAGCAACAAATTATCTCGTGAACAATGCACCCATATATGCGTGAGAGATCATAAAATTCAGAATTTGGTTCGCCATTCTTCACACCGAACTACACAGCATGAAAATCATGCAATTGCTATTTTGCTATTTTGAAAATGCTATTTTGTAAATGATTTATTTTTGTTGTCTACATTTACCGTCTGATGACATTTTCTAATGGTCTACAGTTGATATATATCATATGTACCTCTTGCAGATGTAAATTCAACAGGGGGCACTCAGAAATTCCAAAGGGCAATCCCTCTTTTTTTGTAAGATTGCACAAAGGGCAATCTATAAATGATTCAGAAGTCATAGCCTGATCATAATCCATTACCTGCTTCCTAATTAGAGAACTTCATTTTTACAGTATGAGAAACATTAGTATGCATTCCTATACAGATTAACTGAATGAAGGGAACTTAGTTTATTAGACATTCAGAACAACATTAATATGGCACAGTGGGCTTATTAATATTATTACCCATGACTCATAGAACACCTGGATTTCAACATATGGCTCTGCATATACCTGGAGTCTCTAGGAATAATGGATTAGGAATTCTCAGCATGAATTCATTAGTAATATTTAAGCTGGTATCACATGATCTACTGGTCTCAAGTACACATAATCCATCTAGAACACCAGTGACAGTTTAAACACCTGGAAACCTAGTAGTAATCCACCTTTGCTCATGTGCAAAAATATTTTTTCAATTCTCACATAAAATCCCCCATAGAGCAGACACCAAGCAGTGACACTTGTCATGGTCTGATTCTATTTAATTCGCTGCCAGCATATCATGCATATGCCACATGTAATGTGCATCATGCCCCATGCTCACCAGAAGATGAAATGAAAGATAATGCCAGCATAGCTTAGAAAAGCTTACAGATATATTCATTTCAATTTCCAGCACAAGGGTTGACTAATGCTGCCATAGCCCAAAGCCATATTTGTTTTCTCTTTTTGAGACATTATGCAGACTGCAAATGGTGTATGTTGAAGACACACCCTTCAGGGGGGGGGGGGGGGGGTGTACTAATATAAAAAAATGAAAGTATATAAGTAAATTGCCATTGTATTATTTATGAAACACATTACTGAAACCCTAATTATAAGCCCTTTGTTCTCTCCCATATGATCATTTCCTTTTCTGCCATTAACAAAGCAACTGTACTTGGTATATTGGTATGGCATATGTCTAAAAAGTAATTATTACTAAGGGTATTATGTTTCTGCCTATAATCTGTCTGACTCGAGTTTGGCAACCGCTTTTTACATTTTTTTTGTGAAAAAACGTCAAAGTTTAATTAATTGCCATCCAAACTTGGTAAACATCTTAGAAGCACTACTACGTGTATGTATAAACATACTTTTTGTCTCAATTCCCCAAAATGTTGATTTTGCTCATTAGGTTCCATTGTAAATTTTGCCGGATGCTGTCAAGTTTGGATGGCAAACTCGAACGTTTTGTCACAAAAAAATGGATAAGCGGTTGCCAAACTCGAGTCAGGCAGACTATAGGTGAGTATAAACCAGAATGAGGCCAGGGCAAAGTGAAGCAGAGCCCCCTATATCCTATGATATTAGGAGCGTTCAAAATCGGCTGAAGCTTCATCAGCAACCAGGTACCTTGACTATAACAATCACTTTTATCATGCATGTTTATTTGGATTGGAAGATTCAAGTTGTTGAATAATTCTTGATAACTGATTTATTACATTACAAACTTACCATCATGGAAAATCTGAACAGATCAGAAACAATTAATCCCCCGAAAATAACCTAACATTTATAAATTGGTTTGGAAAATATGACATTTAATGCTCTTTTTCAAGCACCCTTAAGCTGGGGCTCCTTTTGTAAAGTTGAATTTCTTTATCGTTTGGAGTTCTAAAGTAGATTCATGTGATGATCCCTGAGCTGCATGTTGGTCAAGTAGTTAGCACACTTGCCTGCGGAGTTTGATTCTCCGGTGGGGGCGCGGAAAAAAAGGAAATTTAAATTTCCTTGCTGCTTTCCAGTGCTTCGGATGGCACTTTAAGCCATAGGTCCAGTCGGCCAAGATCCTTAGTAGCTGGTGTTTCTTGTAATTAATATACTGACTTAAATTAAAGATTACTTTATCAAGCCTTCAAATTTGTTACCTGTTTTCTGATTATATCAATTTAAAACATTGTATCAACTAAATTAAACATTGTTTCAATAAATCAATCAACCATATAGATCTGAATATCATACATGTTTCTGCTTTAATGCGGTACTTTGATGAAAAAAATACAAACTATAAACGTGCTACACTACTACATTTATTGGTGAGATAATTGGTAGATCATTAGATATAGATATATAATATGTTAAAGAAAGACAAGAGCAAAACATTTCCTTTGCTGCATATACGGTCATCAATGTATGGTATACCAGCAACATATCAAAAAGACTCGAAGGTCATTGTGAAAATATATACTGATCTCAGGCTAGCAAACACTGCACAACACAATAACTGCATAAGTAACCGTCAATGACAACTGCCAGCCGAAGGGTCAGAAAAATGGTCTGCGTCAGGTGACCGGCTGTCAAAAGTTTCAAAAGACCTGTTTATGTGTACTTTAAGTGCTATTTCTAAAGTGAATGAATTAAAATGAGGTAAATATCACTGCCGTATTGCTTTTCCGGATGTCAAGACTATCCAAACCATGAATATTGCATTAAAAGCTAAATAAAATCTAGGAGAACTTACCAGTGATTCGACAGGCGCCATTTTGTATCGTGCGAGTGAGGCAAGTAAATCGTCCGACGCCGGTATTTTGATTTCATAGACTCACTATAGGTGGCGTGGTTCATATACCGGAAATGATAATGTAAATATCCTCAAAATGATGATTACACTATTTTAAAGTAGATAGGTGGAATCAACGAATCAATCAGAGATTACTTTTGCTCAATTCATACATGTTAAAACTACTTGAATATTCAAAGATGAGACTTTTATTATGCAATGAATTTAAGTAAGTTGAAAATCCCTCATATAGTCAGCAATGGCCGATTAGCTCAGTTGGTTAGAGCGTCGTGCTAATAACGCGAATGTCGTGGGTTCGATCCCCACATTGGCCATATTTTTTTTCTGATGAAGCAGGTTTTTATTTCTTCCCCTTTACTTTATCTTTTACCATTAATTAAATAAGCATTTATATCAATATTTTCTTTATATAATTAAAGTCAGTTATGAAAAAGTGCCCATATTTACCATCAATCTCAAGTTAACAACCTTAAATTAACTCATAGAGACCTCCCTGTCATCCGGGTGCTACACTTATATCCAATCAAATAACACAAGGATCATCAAATCTATAGATTCTGATTATCGTTACTCTTTTAAGCATTTTCAAAAGATGGGATGTTGTGGAAAGATTCACCAAAATATGCCAGCCTGATTGGGGAGCTATACCACTGTATGTCAACAGCTATAACAATATTAAAGTGGATCATTCATCACATACAATGTACTTAAAAAAAAACATAATTTCCTCTCAAAATAGCTAAATAATCAGAGGCTTCTAAATATAATTAGCACTGTTAAACTATGCACTGTTGCCAGTTTAACATTTCAAATATTTCCTGTTTTAGTTAATTTTGATTGTTTTTCATTTAACATGTAAATTACACCAAATCACACTGCTAGTTAATTGACCCAGGCCTTATCTACAATGTATTGATATAAAGTTTTACATGCTATAGTTTATAAGCTTATGTAATTCCTATGGAAATTTTTGACAAGGAATTCTGAGAAATATATCTTCAATTTCAAGAATACCACTTGGTGACAATTTCTGAAAAAATTGTGATGCATCAGCCCCTAAAAATGACGAACCCCAGGACTGATTATTTTTGCAAGAATTTCTTTTTCATACTTGGACACCCTACTGAAATATATATTGATGAGGAATGATAATCTTATCCTAAATAAAGGGATCAAGAATCTGAAACATACAATTAATTTTAACCAATCTTTATTAATTAATACAGTACCATTGAATTGAAGTATGCAACCATTTAAGGTGTTCAGTGCTATTGAGACCTATAGCTGAAAGCCCCATTCCAAAACTTACCTCACAGCAGCATAATCATATAACAAGGTGTATCGCCAGATTATTGAGAGTTATCAGGCAGAGAATATTATAGCCAACCATTTCATTTCAATGTTTACAACTTTTCACTCAAATGACATAATCTCATTATACTTACACAGGTGATGGTCACTGCAGTTGCAGAGTAACCTTATTCCAAATGTTGTTGACTAGTGATATTAAGAAGAAAATTCCAGATTCCTTATCGCTAAAGTTTTTTCCACGCCATAACATTGAAAATCTTAGTGAAATATCTTCACAGCAAGTAAGCAGAGATGGTTGTAAAAGGACATACCTCATTGGTCACTTGTAAGCAATGGAACAGAAGACAGTCGTACAAGGACACACATCAATGATCACCAGTCTCAAAGTCAAAACTAAGGCATTGGTGACTGGCATACTATATATAGTTTGAGTAGGCTTCTAGCTTTAAGCTATTAGCCTATTAAGGATTGCCTAATGTACACATCTTATAGTTAATGATTCAGAAATGAATTACAGGAGACACTTTTACACTATAGATTATTTCTCTTTCATTTTAACTGCAAAGACAGTGAATATCTGGATAACAGAGGAATATTTTGAAATCATTATTTAAAGGGGAACTTGGGGAAAAACACATCATAGGTTTATATGAAAGTTCATGAACATAGCTCAACATCTGTCATAAACAGAGAAGCCCTAGAGCTCCACACAAAGAGAAATCTCAAATTGCAATTAGTGAATAGCACCATCCACTGAGGCAGGGCAGCCGCCATCTTGGATCTGAGTCAACTCATGCTGCTGTAGTCTATGTAAATGGGTGGCAAGCAGCTTAGTGGGTGTATTAGATAAAGCCAGTAGCTCTGTCTAGGAGGTAGATATTTCACTGCTCTGAAGCACATTCAAGATGTTTAGGTATGCAAATCCCTACGACTTTGAACCAAAAGTGGCTGAAGGTGATCAGGTGGATTATATGGACATAGTTCAAGGTATTGATGAATTTGATGGTCAAGATGTGGAAACAGAGGGCTGGCGCTTAAATAGCATGTTGTGGTGCACCTGTCAGACTTCTTTCCTTCTTTAAATTATCAGGCCCCTTCCAAAGGTATTCTTGACATTTCTTTTCTATAATCTTCATGAATATGTACACAATTACTAAAGGAAATGAAGATGATTGCTGTTCCCAGTACTGCTAGTCACTTCCTGTGTTTACTACCTTGTGTCCCATGGGGTCTAGATGTGTAATGCCAATTGGACAAGGTCAATTACCCTGTGTGTCCCTTTCCTTTACTTACTTTTGTTATTACCCTAGGGACCTAGACATATGACAAAACCTCAGTTGTAACACAACTAACAAAATCCTGCACAGTCTATTCTCAGTGGATTAATAAAGACCATGTTGAGGTACCTATGAAAATTGCCATTCACCCTGAAAGTTAGCTGTTAGGGTTGCTAAAGTCTGTACATCAGATCATAATAATGAAGAGTATGATTATTAATCATAAGTCATTAAGAGAAGGTTGGTAATGAGTAAATGAAAATGTCATTTATTCTATCATAAATAAAAGAAAGGGTCATTTGCAATTTGAGATATTTTGATTTCAACCTTCCTCTATATTGCAGTACTATTTAGAAATGTATTTCTTCCCAGTGAAAATGGGGTCATGACTGACTATAACCTTAGCTTTTTCAATTTTGTAAGTTAGGGAATGATATTTACCCTTCTCATGCTGGCTTAATATTAAACATTTAATGCATACACCTGTGCTTATATTCGTTGAGCAACTGAATGAAGGTAAATCATGTTGAGACTAGTAAATGTATACCAATAAAGTAAATAAATCCCAAAATTGATAAATTGCAAGATCACTTCTGCTTGAAATAAGAGATTTATGAAAATTGGTTACCAGATATTATATCCTTGAAGAAAGTAAGACTAGATGCAATAGGAGTCGCATGGAGCATGATAAAAGGTGTATCAATTGTGAATGTTTCTTTTTTTGAAGAAGTGTGAGAGATTATGCACACCTATTTCACAAGTACCCAAACCTTCTAAAAAAGCATCCCTCTTCAGAACCTTGTTAACTGTACTCTGAAGTAATCCTGACTGCAGTGTGTGATTCCTGACATAATCCTCGTCAGTGAAGTGGTCTGAACATACATATGCATACTTCAGGACAGGTGGGTTTAAAAGTTTCATGGATGCTAACCACTGTTTTTGTCTAAATTTACTACTAGGAAATCTATGAAAGCTTTCTCCACTACCGTGTCTTTTTTTACAGCCAATTGCTGCACATGATTTCACCATTTTCTTGTTTGATATATACGTTGTTATGCAACTTGTGCAGAGAGCTGTTGTCAGGAGCACTGCTGTTAGATACACTGCCCAGAGGTAGCTTGGAGACAGGATGTGATCCCTGCCACCCGATTGTGTCACAGCTGATAGCACTTGAAAAACATGGCCGCACACAGTGGCTGGCAGAGGCTGTCTAGGAGGATGACAATACACAAAAATCTCCCCTCACGGGATCACTGAGAGAAAAAGAATGGTAGCATCCTGTTCTTGAAGTGTATAACTTTCATATAAGCTGATATGTTTGTGAGCCTTTAGGGCCCCTTTATTAACGCTTCTAATGCTGAGGCTACATTCATCCAAAGCACAAGAATGCAAAAAAAAAAATGAAAACCATTTAAACCCTGCATGCCATGTTGGTATTCATTGGATAGCTCTAGCTGAGTACTCTCAGACAAGTACCTCAATAAATTTCATTAGAAATTTATTAGTGTCAAAATTCCTCTTTAAATAGTTTTCATTTATACATCTATTTGCTATGTTAATGTTTAACCCATTCATACCCGTATCAGCCAAAACTGCTACTAGTCAAGTAGATCTCCAGGTATGAAAGGGTTAAAGTTGTCAGACTACGAAAGCACTCCAAATGCAAATGGAGTAAGAGAAGTAACAAGGTAGAGACGCTCATTTAGATGACTTAAATATATTTTCAATCAACATATGGCAACTATAGCTTCCTCAATATAAGCTCCCTTCACCAAAACTGAAATAAATGAATATTTTGCAAAGTAGCACCAATGAACCAAACCATAACAAGAAACCAGTGAGAACAACTTTTCAACATACTATTAAGTTATTACAGAGTTCTGTAAAATGATATTGGGATGTAATCTGATCAGATGTCAGATTCATGTTACAGAATTGTTTTCACGATTTCCTACTTAAAAGAATAATACAACCACTGAATGATACACATGTACCATGACAAGCTTTTGGAGTAAAATGGTATTACATTCATGCACTAAATACCCTTGTTTTGTGTGTTTATACTAGCAGTATACATACATTGAATACATCACTGAATGATAGATATCACTGCATGTAAGCACAAAGTACCCTTGTTATGTGTTTACATATTTAAATGTTATACTGTAAAGTTCGAAATATTAGCGTGCTTAAATTTAGCGAATTGATCCATTTTACCATGTAAGCGAATCCTAATATTAGCGTTTCCGGCCACATATATATTCAAATATGATAACCCTTACTTCAGAATATCATTTTCATTCTCGGAATCAGTTATTTACTGAGAAAAAACCACGTTGAATGGGTTAAAAAAATCATACGCGTGGCGCCATAAATTGACAAAAATCTTGGATAAATGGAACAAATATGCGCGGATCGTAATATTAGCGAATTTGACCCACTCGCTAATGTCGCCAATAATAGTTCCACGTTAATATTTCGAACTTTACAGTATTTCAACCAATTAAGTATATACCACAAGCTTAACAAGTAAAATGTTATTGCATTTAAGCATCAAGTGCACTTTATTTTTATCTATATTGTTATACAAATTGAATAATGCCACCAAATGATATCACACAAGCCTTAGGAGAAATATAGTATTGCATCACCAAAAGCCCCTCGATTTAAGTTTATATGTTATATACAGTTTGAAAACAGGGCATAACAAATCAGTTTTTGACATCAATTTGACACACATTCCTAAAAAACACTTGAACACTGACCAGTCCTGGTCAGTAACTAGTATGTATGTGAATTTCAACTAATGACTTAAAAGGTTCACTTCCAAGTAAATGCTAGGACATGATTATGAGATACACCACATTTTAATACGTCTCTTATTTGAATATCAGGTTGTCCCTTTTGAATAAAAAATTATAGTTGCCCTTTTAAATGCCCAAGTAAAATATTTGGTGCAAATTGATAGATAAATATCTAATTTAGGTTACTTTTTATAAGAGGAAATACTTCACATGACTATTTCAAAATCAGTTGCACTTATATGTCAGAAAACCAGTATGAGAGGATATGTTTTAGGAAACACTAGGCTGCCTAAAAAACAGATGAAACATATATTTGTAATTTTCCATATCTTCTAGAATTCTAACTCACTTGATAAATTCAACATTAGCACTTTGTGAACTTGCAAAGAATCAATTTCATCAACATACAAGTTCTGTCAGAAATATCCCTTTTACTTAAAGTACCTCAGGAATAATGCATTCTTAACATAATTTAAACAAATTTTTCAGTGAAGGCTACTTTATTATCTAATCCTTCCCCAATAAAACTTGACACCGTTTAGGCAATGTGATACACATTATATTCTCTGCCTCCTTCAAAGGAAAAAATCATTCATTATCTGGGAGAGATTTAATTGCCATGATGATATTAGCGATTTCTCAGGAAAATACCAATTCTACATTGATTATAGGGGAACTACAGAAAGCAGACTTTAAGTACCAGCCTATCAAAGTCATGATTTCATAAATGTACTATCTAACATTTCATTATGAATAAATAGTAACATGCATTTTAATAATATTTATTAAAAGGTGTGTGTGTGTTCGAATCAGAAAAGTTCAAATTCCGGAACAATCGTGAACTCCAGTGTTCCACACTAAAAGTATATTGCCACAGCCAATAATATACACATACATATCCATTCAAAAGAACAATTGAAATGCACATGCCTACAAATCACAGAATGGTCACATAACCAGGTATCACTCTACGCAAACCGAAATACGGTTCATTTCTGTTTGCATCAAAGGTGCTGCCACCTACAGGATTTTCAGGTTGAGGTTCGGCAATTGTTGGGTCGCTTTCTTGACCATCCACAGCAGATAAAAGTGCCACCTTCTCCTCACAGAGTGACTCGCTGGCTGCGATGATGCCGTCTTCAGGTAAAACTGCGGAGACTGTCTTGTATTTTTCCTGCAGGTCCAGGTACTGCTGTAGATTCCCCTCACCTAGATAGACTGTGATGCCGCCTCGCTGGAGCTCAGTGATTGGAATGGGCTGAAATAAACAGAAATAACTAGCACTTAAGAAAATGGATTATTTTTTATTATACAAAGATCATTAACCCTTCCACTGCTAAGGCTACTTTCGTGCAAAGAATAAGAAGGCAAATGTTTGAAAACCATCTAAACCCTGGCATGTTGGTATTCATTGGATAGCTCTTGCTGAGTACTCTCAGATCAGTACCCATGTGCCAGGGTTTCAATAATTTTTCAGGGTTTTTTGCATCATTTAGTATTGGCCACATTAGCCACCAGCAGCATAAAGGTTAAGACAATGGATTATTTTTTTATTATACAAAGATCTTTAATGTGACATATTTGTAATAGCTTAAATCCTTTACAAGGCCAAAGAAAACTGAAATGACCATCAAAATAGAATGAAGGATCTTTGTACAATGATATGAAAACCTACCTTGGTGAAAATCTTGATGAGAAGATACAGTATGTATGCAATGACCAGTGCTGTGCAGATCAGAAGACCTACATCAGCCAGCCTTCCTGACAACACGGACAGGAACGTCTCATTGGGAGCTGTGTAATATGACACCTGAAAAATCCACAAAAAATTAGAATAACATTTGACCAGTAAATCATTTCTTATCATTTAACTTGGAATGTTGTACAAGCTAGTGTTTCTGAAGGTTATATACATTGTGCCTAACCAGTTATTTAAATCAGGCAATCAATAGGTCATGATATCTCTCTTCCTGCTATTACTTTTCATCAAGTCTGTTTATTGAAGTTATGTATTACCTTTGTACTTCCAGCAGTGCTTGGAATAATATATAACTCTTTATACTGCAAATTATGAAAGTGGGTGAGTTTTCTGAGACATATTTACTTGCCCTTATGATACCCAAATTAACCCCCCCCCCCTAAAGAAAAAACCTGACAGACCTTAACCCATTCATGCCTGTAACTGCTGAAAATGACATAGCTATTTTGAGGTAATTTTCCTGGAAAAGCATTATTGAGAAAATATTTTTAAAATAATACTGATCAGAACTAGAACTTCATCTCTCCTTTAAGTAATTACAAAGTTTACACTTTATTCATTCATTTCAGTACTTTATTTCAGACACAGGTGGTCCATATACATATATACATAAAAATTGTACATAGGGAAGTCTCCCAGTGTTTACCTACACTGTAACATATCAAATATTTTCCCACTGTTTGTAGGATACAGTTGGCACTGTTATTGATATGAGCTTTAAGTTCTTAGATATTGAGTAAATGTTAGTACCCCAAAGGTGGGGAATCTATTTGGCACCAACATTTCGTTGGCACTACTATCTCTTATTACCAAGTTATAATCAAAAGTACAAATTTTTACAGACAACACTCTTCACTGGAAACTCGGTTTTAAATGCCAAGGGCTGCCATGGTTGTGGAAAATATAAAGTAATTCTTTCCATCGCAAAAGAGAAATTCATGAAGAAAATGTCACTCACCAAGAAATCTTTTGGTTTTTCTTTGAACGATTTCATCTCAGACTCAATGTTGTCCATCCATTTGAAAAATGGGCGACTATCTTCTGGAGACCCTTGAACACAAAAAAATATTTTAATCAAAATATTTTCTTTAGAAATTAAGATTATACCAGTCTGTTAATTATATTAGTTTTAGTATATTATACAATAGGTGTACATCTAATTCCAGTATTTGCCTACATAGAGAAAAAATATAGCAGAAATACTGCATAAGTGCATTGTAAATGACTAGATTATACCTGAGAGGAACAATCTAAAAAGTCATTGTACACTTAATATTACAGTGTTATATATGTAATAGCCACATTGTAAAACATATACTTAGTTGATATATTGTATAAACACCTTAAGATACAATGTAATTACAATTTGTTGGTGTATATATAAAGATGAATATGAATGTTTTGATGGATGGGATGGGTAGCGAAGGAGCAGTTCCTGACTAACCTAAACCTGTCAACTCTACTGATTTGAGCAGTATACTCTCCTGATTTCAAAATAAAACATCCTGCTGTATTTAAAATGTTTTCTTTAAAAGTTAAGCATGTACACGCCTATTGAATATGGACTATACATTCTATGTTTTAGTTTTATATGTAATAAGTGTGATTCTAATTCCAGTACTTGTAACGATGGAGAAAATTAGGTATCTAGCTGCTAGATACCTAATTTTCTCCTAGATTTTCGCTAGATTCTAGCAGAAATACTGTAGAATTACTGTCAATTGCATAAGTGCATAAATGTAAATGACTAAATTACACTTGAGAGGAACAATCAAAAAGTCACTGTACATTGCTATTATAATGTAATATATGTAATAGCCACATTGTAAAATATATAGTCAGTTGATATATTGTGTATCAATTGATTAAAACACCTTTATGTACAATGTAAATAAAGTTGGTTGGGAACATCATGAATCTGAATGTTTTGATGGGTGGGATGGGTAGGGAAGAAGTAGGGATAGTGCCAGAGTTCCTGACTATCCCATCCAATTCCTAGCAGGGATTCCTCAGAAAATATTTTGACAGCTCAAATTATGATAATGGATATGAAAATGCGTCCTCATCTCAGCAATCAGTCCATGCACATGATGATGATCATGTTATCATAACATGATCATCATCATGTGCATGAGGTTATGAGGTGCAACCAGGAATATTGCTCATGAATCTACATGTAAGTAGATTTTTATACACTGCTTAACCATACCCGTAAATGTTGACATGCTAGAGAGGGCTGTGCATTTTACAATCAGTTTCACAACTGTCATGAGTAGCTGGATGTCATTTTACAGCTGTCAATGTTCACTTCCAAGTTCCAATGTATTATGTTATTGTTAATGTTCCTCATAATTTCTCAATTCTCAAATAACGGCGAAATAAACATGTTTATGCAATTGATAAAACCTGACTGCAATGCCAAGTTAAAGAGGAGGCATTTAAGACAATTACCTTCTTTCTCAGAGCTTAGGGCGCACACACATATCGCTGACCAGACACAGCAATATACTGCGCTAAAGAATTTCAGTGTTGTTTGTGTCGCCATCTTGAACAGTGGCGCCCCATCACGACCATATTATGAACTAAACATCAGGTTTTGCTTTGTAAGAAGTGTTAGTGGAGCAAAAATTGAAAACGGAGCAGGAAAAGAGTTGAGAAAAAATATCAAAAATCTGAAGAAAGGAAAGGAATCGAAAACAGCGGAAAATCTGAAAAGCAGAAAAAACATCTTAAAAAACATACACATAAACACACAGACCTAAAAAAACACAAAAAAACTTGCGAATAACAGAAAAAATCCAGGCAGTCTATACTACATGTAGTATGCGATCTCGCATTTGCAATGCATAATAAGGAATAGTTTCCCAGTACGATGGACCAAGTGTAAAAGAGCAAATTAAAAAAACTTTTTTTACGACCGTCTTTTGGGGAGGGTAAATAAAACTTTATTTATCCTACCTCTACAGAGGGAGGCTAAATGAAACTTAATATTTTCCCAACCACTCCAGAGGCAGGGTAAATAATACACTTTTACCCTTCCTCTACGCAGGGAAGGTAATTAAGTAAAACTTTATTTTTACCCGACCACTCTATAGAGGGAGGGTAAATAAATTTATCCTCCCTCTACAGAAGGAAGGTAAATATATTTCAAGCAATGACTGGTTGCTTGGCTCTAAGGGAACCAGTTAATTTGCGAGAGTTGCAACAAAGACAACATGCGTGTCCTTCAGTATATCATAGAATATCATTAGTACAAGAAGTAGAACAATAATGGAAACATATCTATCTATCTATCAACCAGTCATTGCCTGAAATGTATTTACCTTCCTTCTTTAGAGTGAGGATAAAAAGGTTGGATTTACCCTCCCTCTGGAGTGGTCGGGAAAAATATAGTTTTATTTAGCCTCCCTCTGGAGAGGCCAGGAAAAAGTAAAATTTTATTTACCCTCTCCAAAAGACGGTCGTGAAAAACTCCCTTTGAACCCCTTTTAATACTCAACGATCAAGTTGAATGTTGTTAATTTCACTCTAGCATTTGACCTGCTCAAGCGACTATAACCTCACATCTACATCAATTAGAAATTGTTGCATGGTACATTAACCAATGGCTCTAGACTTTTTAATTACTATTTTCAGTATTTGATGCTTTTCAGATTTTTTCTGATGATTTCATTTTTTTTCTCAATGATATTTTCATAGTTTTTCGCTTGATTCATCTAGAGTTTTTAATGGGTATGATGCAACAATTAAAGATAACAAATGGATATAAATTGCATACTTAGTGAGTTCTCTAACACCTCCTGAAAAGTCGCATTGAAAGGTAATGTCAATCATCCAGAAATAAGAAATCGCAAAAATCAGCTAACCACCCACACTCGCTTTTAATACTTGTTGCCAGCAAACAGGAATATAGATTAGTATGACGACTTGCAGGCCAAGCAGAATGAATGATTGTAGTCTTAGAACGCACACGCTCTAATAACTCAGACGGACATTTGCATAAAAGTACGAAATGCGATGGATGGTTACCCCTGATAAACTTCATATTTTGAAAGATTTCCCTGGTGTTTAGGGTTTTTTAATTGCCTGCATGTGTTGTAAAGGTAAAAGGTAATGGTATGCATTTTATAGTTTTGTATCCACCGAAGCGCTCACACGACCTTCCTCCCCTAGCAGGCACTGTACACACGGAAATCATTTCAATCCCCCGGGGGATATTCCAGAGCAACTGGCTGCATATAGCGCACACGCTCTAAGCACTGCCTTATTTATGCTAGGTACCCATTCTGCAGCATTTTGCAGTTGGGTACACTGAAGCAATATGAAATAAACTGTCTTGCCCAAGGACAGACCAAAGTGCCCCGGTCGGTTGTATACGCCATGTGTTCTCTCCACCAATCCAATACAGTCAAATTGTTTCATTTCCAGTTTTATTTCGTTCCAAAAAGGTAGGATCCCAAACGAAGGTAAAGCCATACAATGGGGAACGCCTAGTGAGCAGCGGAAAGGTGAAATAAAGCAAGCTCATTTACATTCCTACGATGGTGCAGGTGTGAACGGCAGAAAAAATATTGCGCTGTTTTTCTGGAAAACGAGATATTTTTTCTGCCGTTCACACCTGCACCCTCGTACATTCCTAATGAACGGATAGTGAATAAATATAGCAGCAAGCTCTGCGTGCATATAACAGATGGGTGTTTAAATGAGTTAAGTAAGAGTAAAATTAATTTGGTAGATTACTAAGAATTTTAGTGAATTGGATTGAATCGTATTTGCACATAAATGCATCCTTCTCTCAGAGGACGACTAGACTACAAATAAAACAATAACTACAAAAACGACAAAAAACAACAACAACATGGCGATGATAACGTATGCATGTTACCACGCTTCATTTTCCCACTGGCATCATTCATGGATGTAGGTGCATGGTACATACGTGTCTATTATACCTCACGTGAAAATTGAACGAATCACGCTGGCCGTAATATCGCGAACACCCCACTAAGTTTGCCAAATCTAAAAAAGAATACATTTCCTTGTATCACAGTTGCTTGCCTTTCACCAATCACAGGCCTCGAGAAGTGTAGGTTATATGGCATAACTCACGCGTTTCAAACCTTTGTTTTATAAGCTGCCTAAACCCAAAGGTGTTGCCCAAGGGTATTGAGCAACAGTTCTCTACCAAGCTTTTCTCTGCCTGTGATTAATGAAAGGCAGTCGACTGTGGTACAAGCTACTTAGACCCCTCGGAAGCTGTGGCGTATGTGATACCCTTGTGGTTACTCAGCTCCGCCTCGTAACACCTCGGGTATATCACATACACCCCAGCTTCCTTGGGGTCTATCTATCACAAAATCTCTTGTGTTTGTCAATATCCTCCTTTTGTGTTTTATATTGTGTTCGGTATAATAAAACAAATATAACATCCCTGTCATCATACATATATGACATCCCTGTGGGGTGAACAACAGGAATGAATTCCCCTCGAGGAATTATCGCACTCGGGCTACACCCTCGTGCAACGATCCTCTCTCGGGGATGCATTCCTGGTGTACAGCCAACAGGGAGGTCATATGTGTATGATGATACATTTTTGACCAGATTTCAGGGCAGATACAGGATTTTAGTGAAGCATTTTTGTGCGTTCTTTACGAGAAGCATGGGGTCTACCTTCCTGGTTTCAACAGACAGGATAGACCTACGTCATTG
>OZ012693.1:25088539-25365354 GCA_963942565.1 Maea johnstoni | reverse complement strand
TAAGGTATTTTTATTGAAAGAAAGAAGGTGCCATTTTCATATTCTAGGATAATGAATTCCATTCCATTTTAAGTGTCTGATATATTTTTTGTTCAAATATTTTCCAAAATATGCTTAAGTATGAGAGAGATCCTGCAAAATGTTAAGCTCTATTTGAGTGCTGCAGGGGGGGGGTACAGAAAATTACCCTTAGCCAATCAGATACCCTGCAAAAAACCTTCTTTTAACCAGAGGTTTACCACATAATATAATGGTGTGCAGTTTAACACAAAATGTTCCAATTTTTTTTTCGTGAGGGTAAAAAAAGAGTTATATGTAGACGTGTACACAAGTGAGGTTTTGTATTACCTGCAAGTATGCCTGGTTAAGGGAAATTGGATCTCTTAACAATGACATTGGATGTTTGAAATGAATCATTCCTTTATGTTAACCCTTCCAATGCTGACGCTACTTTCGTCCAAAGCAAAATGAGGCAAAGAATTTTGAAAACCATTCAAATCCTGTCATATTGATATTCATTGGATAGCTCTCACCGAGTACTCTCAGATGAGTACTGATATGCTAGGGTTTCAGTCATTTTACAGGTTTTTTGCATCATTTTTTACTGGCAAATTAGCCACCACTAGCATAAGGGAATGTAAAGATGTGAAAGATTGTATAGTTTTGTGCAAAAACAATTTTTTGTAAAGTATGTGATAGGGAATAATGACAGAACATTGCCGGTGAGTTTTAATGTAATGTAATGTAATTATGGATTTTTGTATATAAGAAGGGATATAATTTTTCCTCAATGAAAACTAATGAAGTGATGATAAGTTAGATTGTTAGAACTGATTACTGCTGTTTTAATAAGTGCTTTCAAAGGCCTTTTGCAGACTTTCATGAAATGAGAAGTTGTTAGATTAGTAATTCATTCATAATAGGTGCGCATACAAGGTCTGACACTTTTGGAAATATCTGGAAATCAAATCTATATTTTGAGAAATATTCTACTGGATGTTTTTGTTTCTGTTGACTTAAACAACCCCTCCTATTGTTTCAAGTATTACTCTAATTGATGGGTCATGTTCTAAGTTGTTAAATCATCAGTGAAATCCAGTTGCAAATGGGTTAAAACAGACTATGGCTGTTGTGATAGCTTTTCACAGGCCTATTCATTTCATGAATAATGCATATATGCGGGGGCCAGGCCCAAAAAATAGTGTCCACTGGCTTGCCCCTTCAAATATTTCTCAGAAAAAAAGGTGGGTTGCGGTTATTTGGGGTATGTGCTCTTATTCGGATGAATAGAGTAGTTTGTTATGATGGTTGTTAACCTGCCTTTCATTACTGAATCTGGCCAAGATTTTTATACAAGATGGACATACCAAACCCATCTTTATAGTATACCAGCCTACATTATATATCCAACTAATAAATTGGAGAGAGAGAGAGAGAGAGAGAGAGAGAGAGAGAGAGAGAGAGAGAGAGAGAGGAGAGAGAGAGAGAGAGAGAGAGAGAGAGAGAGAGAGAGAGAGAGAGAGAGAGGAGAGAGAGAGAGAGAGAGAGAGAGAGAGAGAGATTCTAATGTTCACAGGATGAAAACTTTAGCTTACCAACTTGCCAATTGAAGCTAAAAATATTCCAAGGATTTTCCTAGATTTCCTAAGAAGTCCCAACCAGGGTCTTAGCCAGCAGGGTGTCCAGGTGTCTTTTTGGCACCCTGGACCACAAAAAAATACCTATTTTGAGGGGAAAAGACACCCTATCTTTGGTCAGAATTTTTGAAAATATCAATTATAAGAAGATATTTTATAACATTTTATTCTTAAATGATAACTAGAACATATGTTGAAGAAATAAAGCATATAATTACTTGATTTGTCAATGTACATGGTCAGTATGATGACTTATTTTTTTTCAACGGGGGGGTTTGGACACCCTGTGTTCTTGAAACCCCATTTTGGACACCCTGTTTTGAAAATCCTGGCTAAGACCCTGATCCCAACTACACTTATTTGGGGAATTCGACTGCTACATGGCAAGAATTTCAAAATAAATAATCAAAATGATATACCATGTTTCATAGTCATTTACAAAAGTTATTTTTGAAATGTTTATTTTAGTACATGTTATATCGAGATCTTTTGGGCTAATTGGGGGATTGAAACTTGAACGGTCTCAGTAAATTCTCCACTCTAGAAACGAGCAGTTATGATGTCCTATAGCATAATTGGTAAATGTACATAATGGAATGTATGAGAGAAAAGTAATAAAACAAAAATGAAAATCAAAAGATCTTGTTATTAATTCTTTTTGACAATCAAGATGTGAAGTTTGTTAAGTCCTGTAGATGTATGTAATGCAGCAATAAACAAATAATTGAAACTACATGTACAGTATATCCATTTTTAGTTTTGTACAATCCTAGTTGTGTTGTCTTCAATAGCAATTTAATATCAAGGACAACATTTTCTGAAATATTGTATGTTTATTGAATTGCCTTTGGTACAAAGGATGAATATTCTTTACTCACAGTTAAGTCACTAGATATTTCTTGTAACTTAAAGCCACACCGTCCAAACCATACTTCTGTGTAAATTTCATTTGCAAGAGGCTCTTTAAAATGTTTATACATAACCCTAACTACCTTGCTTATGGGTTGCTTTCAGATTTACCCTTCTAATGCTGAGGCTACTTTCGTCCAAAGCACAAGGATGCAAAGATTACTGAAAATCATCAAAACCCTGTCATGTTGGTACTCATTGGATAGCTCTCACTGAGTACTTTCATATGAGTACCCATATGCCAGGGTTTAAGAGATTTCTCAGAATTTTTGGATTATTTTGTATTAGCCAACTTTGCCAGCAGCAGCATAAGGGTTAAGTGGTGCATAGTTAAATGAACCAAGAGAATCTAACCATCAAGCTAAGAACAGCTAAACTACAGACGGTGGCACAGAAGGTGGAAAATAATTTGCCGTTTATTAGACATACAAGATTATTCTCAAGCCTGAAAATGTTCAATTCTTCCCATCCCGATCTGGAGCATCTACATGGTCTGACATATATGGGAATATCTTGATAACGATGCAATATTTTGTGGAATATTTAACTGAAAGTTGTTACTAAGTTTAACAATCCCTCTCAAAATATTTTATGAATTTAACTCAATTTGATGAGTTATGTATTAAGTTGTCAGGCCATGTGTGAACTTGAGGGTACATAAGGGTTAACTTTAATAGTATCGTAATGATATTGCATCCATCTTAATACATTCATGCTCACAGCGGCCAAAACAGGCCTGACCATTTTGGAGATATTTTTCTAACAAAAGAATTTCTTAGAAAATATTTGAAGGAGAAATGTTAACCAGTGGTCAAACAACAACTCCCCTTCAAATCTTTTGAGAACTTTTCCTTTATTCCCATATTATTTTTAAAAGTATGAAAGTAGCAGACAATACTTTATAGAGAAACTCTGAGTGTGAATGGGTTAAATGAAATGTCAATAGGGTAATAAAGCATTTCACTTGCTTCAACATCAAAAACTTAAAATGACACATAGAGCATTAAAATATTAATCTATCAGCACGTTAGATAATATTGAAAAAAAAAATTAAGTTTGAAAAATGCAAAACGATTGAAATATTTGTATTTAACTGCATGCTTCATAAGATCTTCACATTGGCAATAAAAACTTCTTTTTATCCTTTATCAAGGAAAGAATATCTTCCTTTCTAAGTTCATTTTTCCGATGTTTGATGTGGTATTATTTGCCGACTGGTTGAGGTCCCTGGTCTCCATTGTCCAGTGTTTTGAGTAATCGAAAGAGTCCCGCTGCTTCCCTGATACGACTGAACTCAATACAGAACGCCTGCACTTCTATAAATATATCCTAAAAGAGACAAATATACAATTGATGAGAACAGGGATTTGTGGAGCCATTCATATCCGCAGATCCCCTTGACTAAATATATAAGAAACAACAATACTCCATGTAAGGAAATTGCCTGTGACTTAGGGTTTAACCCTTCTACTGCTGGTGGCTAATTTGGCCAATACAAAATGATGCAAAAACCTGAAAAATGACTGAAACGCTGGCTTCTGGGTACTCATATGAGAGTACTCAGCGAGAGCTATCCAATGAATACCAAGATGACAGGGTTTAGATGATTTTCAAAAATCTTTGCGTTCTTGTGCTTTGGACGAAAGTAGCCTCAGCATTGGAAGGGTTAAAGATCGGTGGTAGTTTTCCCCAGGTAGTGCTGCTTCCTCCATCACTTACAACTGGCTAGTCACACATTTAATAGCATAGATATGGCCAGAAAAAATGCAAGCAAACAAATTTTGAACATTCTCTTAGAATTAAGCAAAGATTTAGAAAACATTTAAAGGAGGGTTGTTCGCTGGGTACTGATTGATATAACTGCTTCTAATATCTTATGAAAAATTCACTGGTCAGAAAGATATTATAAAATAGTTAGGATCATTTAAGTGCTACCTGTCTTAAAGGGTTAAACAGTCTTGAAGACTTGAAAAATATGTAACTGTGTTACCTATAGTAATGCCTCTGATACTAAAATTCAATAATTCAATTTTATAACATAATAGGATTGTTGCAATGATGAGATTATTGCTAATTTGATTGATTACTTATAGACTGATCTGCTCAAGTACTTACCTTAACATCTATGATTTTATTGCGAATAAGGGATTGAAGGAAGACACAGACAAGTCGCACAAGTCGATTTTGCATGTACCGATCTTTGATAGTCTCACACGTTGAGATACAATTGGAAATGTACAAATGAATAAATTCTGAAGGGAGATCCACCGCCTGAAAATTCAAAGAACTCATAAGGAAATTGTTTATTGTTTTTTCATATCATGATTTAAAATATCCCATTATAACCTATCACATTAATTGTAAGTCCTGAGAAAAAGTTATATACAGGAAAATTTATGAATAAATACCTTAGCGTGTTGTAACATATATAGGATAAATGTTCCTTTGAGAAAGGAAAAGGTGAGGATGGAGTCAAAGCATGAAGCCTGTTTGCACTGTACAGGGACTTAGCCAGGACCTGTCCTGCTTGTCTTTGGACAGGCAAAAATGTCTATGAAGATTTTTCAATTTTGACTTTTGGGTAGTAATAACCAAATATTTTCCTAACAAACAATCTTCTAGGGCATAGCTGAAGTGTAAGTTGCCCTTTTTGACACCCTAGGCTATTAATTGTAGCTGGTATAAGGACTTGAAGTAGATTAGTTGCTAAATCTGGATGGGTAGAAATTTTGAAATTGCAGTTTTGGACAGGCATTTTTGAAATCCTAGCTAAGACCCTGTTTGCACATAGACTTCTCATCCAATATTTTTACAATTCTGAGGTCTATTTCTCACAAGGAATAGAAATAATTGTTAAAACAACTTTCTAGTGTGTGTTCACAATGAGAAAAATATAAGTGAAATGTAATAAGATTTTTGTCTATATGAATATTTCTTTGTGTTCTTGTGCTTTGGGCGAAAGTAGCCTCAGCATTGGAAAGGTTAAGATTTGTATATTAAGATCCTGTATATGTCTAGGCCAATGTTGTACACAAATGAATTTGAAAATTTAAATTATATGCGGACCAAAAATCTATTTCTTATTCAGAATGTATTTGTTTATGAGGAAATGAAGGGTACTTACTGTGGTGAGGCGATTTACGACCTCCATAGAGTGAAGAGACATTTCCATGTTAACCAATACTGTAAAATAACTAAAAGAGGAAGCCTATTTAGTCAATCAGTTGTGATATATTTAACTTTCAATGAGAATATTCAAGCACTTTAATGTAAATCTAATCAAGGAAACCTGTTGTATTCAATCATTCTTGATATATTTGAGAATGTTATGCACTTTTATTGCAAATATATTCATTAAGGTTTGGATGGCATCTGAGTATCTAATATTATATATGCATTATCCATCAGATATTAAACAGATATGCTATTGTTACATGTGACTACTGTACTGAATGAACTCAATGAAGCCTTGTGATCATCTCACTGTGTGTAGTCTTCAAAACATGATAACCATGTTTGGATGTTAAAAGGAGAGAAATGTCTTATAACCTTCCTTTCTTGGTGCTCATTTTTTAATACAAAAATAGAAACTCACATTATTAATTTATTATCTAATTACTTAAAACATGCACAGACTAAAAATTCAATTAAATTGCATCACATAGTATTTAATTAGAAAGTTGACCTATAGAAAAAAAAATCATTGAATTGAATAAATAAATAGTTGAATCAAAATATCAATGGCAGTCTAAAGGTATGCAGATCACAATCCTTCTAATCAAAGTACATGTATTGAAAACAAGGTTGGCCAAATTTGGACATGACATTTAATCAATATTAAAGTATTACTTGCCACGATGAGCTGAATTTCATACTCACTCTGTTATTTGGTTTGACTGCATAAGTTTTAGTAAGACCTCAATGGCCACGAGGGGATTGTTCTCCACCAAATCAGGTAACTGAAATGCAAGGTAGATTTTAGGTAGAGCTAAGGTAGATGCAGGTAGGTGTGAGGTATAAAAGGTATGATCAGTGTTTGCCATGCGCTGTTGAAGAAGGGGGTCCCTTTCTTGTCAAAAGAAAGGGACTAAAGGCCTCTAAATATTTATACGTATCACCAAATACAACAAAGTATATTGTCAAGTTGTGGAAATGGGATCATAGACAATCTAATGGGTTATGTAGATAAGTATACGTCATCAAGGCCAACACTGATGGTAATCATACATATATGTGAGTAACAAACTTTATTCAATATTTCAAAGTTAAGTGAGTTTCTAATTGAGCTTCAACACATGAATATATTGTTTAATAATATTTCAAGGTTTACTGGTGTGAAATATATCTAAGAATTGAGATATTTTTGTACATCTTGAAAAATATAGGTAATCTAATGATTTATCTTCAATAATATGGTATATAGTAAAGAAGCCTTTGTGATATACTAGCTTAGAATGAGAGAAGTGCTACTAGAATCTAACCTTGATAGGGCTGAGGTCTATGTGATATACCAGCTTGAGGTGATATACTGTAAATTCTCAGAATTTTTGACCACCTAAGAATTTGGGCCACTATAATTATTGTGTAATATAATTATTGGGAATTCTGGGCCACCCTCAATCTATCGCTGTTAAGGGGAATTTAAGGGAAATCAGTGCCACTATTACCCTGCCCTTGTTTTTCAGAAAACAAGGGCCACCCTAAACCACTAAAAATCTTGATTATTAACAAGTGTCCCAGATGACTGAAAATTTACGGTAAGTGCTGTCTTACCTTGATAGGGCTGAGGCCTATGTGATATACTAGCTTGGGGTCTTTCTCCAGCTCTCCCAGGAGCTGCTGCTGTTGGTTGAGGACCAGGGGTCCCTTGAACGCCTTGGCCATGAGTCGACGCACCTCAACGCCAGCCGAGTTGCTAACACACATCGACACATCCCACGCCACCTTGTGGTCAGGTTCAACAGGGTTCATCCAGAGCAGCTATGAAGACAAAAAATAAATAAATAAGATAAACCCAATCATAGCAAAGCCCCTGCATAGACATGAACTTAACTCCATCACACATGGAGACAAAATAAATAAATGAAATAAATAAAATAAAACCAGTCCTAGCTAAGTACCTGCATAGACACTAACCGATTCACACATGGAGATCGCCTCATCTCATTTTGTCTGAATCTACAGATCATCTGAAAACAACTTTTGAATCAAGTATAAATCTTTTATAATACACAAAGAATAGTTGTTGGTTGTGTTCTGGTCATTCATTTCATCTTTAATCATTCTCAGAAAATGTTTAAAGGATATTCCCAAAATAGTCAGGATATCTTAGAAAGCCACAGACATGATAAGGGCTAAAAATAGAGACCAGAATAGATGAAAAGCATTATTTTATCAAACCACACACTAGGAGCTAGTCTAGTCAGGCCTTCTAATGCTGAGGCTACTTTAGTCCAAAGCACGAGGACTCAAAGATTTTTGAAAACCATCTAAACCGTGTTGTGCAGGTATGCATTGGATAACTCTTGCTGAGTACCCATTTGCCAGGGTTTCAATCATTTATAAGGTTTTTTGCGTCAATTTATCATTGGCCAAATTAGCCACCAGCAGCATAAGGGTTTAGGTCCCCAATGGTATTTCCTACTACTAACCTCATCCTCGGCGCAATGTAAAGGGGGCGCCAGTCGTATGAATTCCGGCTGCAGACAGTTGTCCACTGGTGGCTTTTCTCCAGTTAAGAGTCCCTCGACCACCTGCCGCTGGACATCAGGGTTGATGCAGCCAGGTTTGTTGAAGTGATCACAGCTGGATAAAAATGACAAACATATCTAAAACTCAACCGGAAATAGAAGTGACTTCATTAATAAATATATTTCACTAAGGCCATTTAACTCATCATAAAGCAATTGCATTTTCATGCAAGTAAGACGAGAAATGTTTCAATATAATGAATATCCAAGTGAAAGGAATTGTTACAACCATATGAAGAGTGATAGTTCCAGACGTATCTTTCAATTGTTGTATCCCGCACCGAAATGGAATAGATTCAAAATTAAGAACAAAATCTTGACTTATTGCTCACCCTATTTGACAAAGATCAAGACTATATACAGAGAGTTCCATTTTTAGTGTCACTTTTACCTTTATCCAGGAACACAGACAAAGAGAGACATATCTAAGGATATTTTATTAAAACTGGAAGTAAAAATATCTAACCATATGCATCATTCAAACTTAGAATGGACCCCTGTACAATTTTGCTTAATCCAAATATCTCTGTTTTATGAAAACCCAGTGAAAAGTAAGGTGTTTTGGGGTCTCTATGTAAAATATACTGTATACAACTTTGATTATGAGTGCTATAATTTTTGCTTTACAGCCCTGCTGGAGGGTATTTGTGCATATTCAAGCACTCAAACTATATATTTATTACTATCTACATTTAATTGAAGGATGCTATTTTGGAGCTACCATGGGGAGTGGAAAAATTAAATGCCTGTAAAAATACCAATTATACAGTACTAATGTTTCACCTACCTGAGAGGCTTGTGGTCTGCACTAGAGACAATACATGGGATTCCTGATTTGCTGGGTGCCGGGGTCTCAGACTGCCTCTCTGCCAGAGCCAACTGGAGGCCACTCACATCAATTGACTGAAATAGTGAATAACACAAGTACGGAAAAGTTCATTAAACTTCATTGTGAAGAGTAAATCGATGTCAAAATTTTTGAAAATAAAAGCCAAAATGTAATTCAATATATAGTAATACAAGGCAATAAAAGGAAATGCCTTTGATTGAATTTAACCAAAAGGACAGATACACTTAAATTATGATCACAGTGTTTTCTTGCAAAAGGACATATGCCATAAAACAAGGACCCAACATCCTTAAACTATGGGTCTAAGAGGACATTGTTATCAAAACAATGAGGAATTAACAGTAATCAAATTATGTGGGGTGTTGTGTCAGTTTGAAGTAAGGCTTTGAAAATTCTTTACATTTTTGGTCCCCGCTCAATTTTTAATTCGTAACAAAATGTCAGTTTTTTGAAAATGAATATTATCACTTATAATTCAAACACTACAATTTGACAAATTGCATTTCCTTCTTTTATCTAACTATTGAAAAACTTCCACTGTTGCCAATTATCAAAATACCAATTTGCTAAGACCCAAGGCTGTCACATAGTATTCAAAAATATAACATGAAAACAAAAATTCTAAATATAGATAACTTAGTAGATTTAACAATCCCAAACACCTTACTTGCATATTAGATACATCCATCTGAAGCACTTGAGTGGGAGTCTTTTTAAATGCCTAAAGATAAAGATTTCAAATATTATATTGAATATGAACTTAAAGTTCATATTCATTGGATTCATATGAATGACATATATGACCTTTTTGAGCATAGCAAAAACAACATTAAGTAAACAAGTAAAATCAGAAATAGCATATTGTCTTTTCAGTCTATATTCTTATTGGGAATAAGCCTATTTTTCAATAAAGACCATGCTATGGCAATGTAATAAGAATAAAATGATTACTATTGCATGCACTCGAGACAGCAATTGTAAATAAAGGTTAAAAAGTATCCACAATTCAGAGCAATTCTTCATGCACATGATAAAAATAAGTTACGGAATTTGAATGTTCACAGAACGTCGATATAGAACTCGAGAATCCAAAGAAAAATCCGTCCTTTCATCTCACAGAAATTGTGCAATGGAATTTGAAAATCATAAGTAAAATCAACATACCTCTTTTGATGGGCTTGAAATGATTTGTGTAAGGAAGTATCTTTCAGCAGGAGTGATCTTTGGGATGGCCCAGTGGAAGTCAAGGAGATGGTTAGAACCATTGTGGTCACTTGGAGGATTCTACAATGAAAATGATGATGTACATGTCAGTGTATGTGGATAACTCAGTAAATGTGCACATTTCTGATATACGTTTCTTATTCAGACTATGTTTGCAGCATAGTCAGCCATTACGAACAGCATTAACATAATGCATAACTAGTATTTTTACAGGCATTTAATTTTCGCACTTCCCATTGTAGTACCAAAATAACATTCTTCAAATAAATATCCTGCATTGTATTTGGTTTGGTTTGAGTGTTTGAATGTGCAAATTTAAAGTAGCACAAATACCCTCCATCAGGGCTGTAAAGCATAATTTTTAGCACTCCAAATTAAAGCCATTTACAGTAATTAATCAATAGCATGTGGTGCAAAATTTATTTCCCAATGTGCATGTCATTTAACAGCCACTAGTCTAGTGATTATAAAGGCATTAAATACAGCAATGGACTTCGGTTTTAGAGAATGTGACACGTGTAGCTATAATGTAAACCACAATTTGAAGTATTTCTTAATTTCACTCTATACCTGTTAACCTGTAGTGTTTATTTGATGCCAATGAGTTTGTACATAATGCAATTTATCATCAATCAATTATCAATGTCTTTGTACTTACCAGGAGATGAACAAAAACTGAGGCAAATGGATTGAATGAAATTGGCTCGGTTTTGTACATTTCATAGAGAAGGTAAATGGCAGCAAGTTTCTGTGTGGGGTGTGGAAGAAGATCATGGTTCTGTAATAAAAGGATCTGAAATGGAAGAAAGTATTGAAGATTCAAGTCCATATTCTATGAAATGCAACCCACAGTCTTAACTGTCTCAACTATCATCCAGAGAAAATATGAAACCATATTTTCACACAATTAAAACACAAAATGACAAAGCTTAATTTTTTGCACCTATCATACAGAGAATATGGGAAATCATGGAAGTGTTTATTATCATGCTTGTAGCAATTACCATTGTAGCATTGTCTCTTCGAAAGGCTAAGAGGCAAGCTTGATTGGTTCTCTCTTCTCAACAATGTTAGACTTACCCGCCAATACCCGGAGAATTTGGTTTACTACTTGCAATATTAAAGTTTGCGAGCACAACTTACGACAATAATTATCTGGTTAAGCGTGTGCAAAAATTACCACAAAAAATCTTGCATTTTCTTTTTCATTGTACCTCTACAACTATGATTAAGTTTATCATGACCTCAAATCACTTTACAATTTATGTTGATATTTATCAATCAATTTTACTAATAACACTTGTTCTTGATAAATATTGGGACAGTATACTGCATAATGTCCATACCTGAGGGAGATTACTCCCATGCAGATGCCTTTAGCCAGAAGCCTAGGGTCTTAGCCCTATTTATATAAAACCAACTCAAGTACATCTCACTTAAAGTTCTTAGATTATTCTAAGCATGAACACTTACCAGTGCAGTTCCAACTTTGTAAAAATCCTGCTTTGTAAAATAATGATGAAGTGTAGAGGCTAAGGCCTCAAAGCTTTGTGTCTGAGTGGCATCTTCGGGTAGAACGCTACAAGAAAAACATGAAAAAATTGAGAATGAAGCAACTTTAGGTTTTGAATACCATGCACACATTCATCTTAACCATAACCACACATATCAAGACATTGACCTAGCTCTCTCTCACTCATTGAAATAAGATGCTGATTTTCCTCTAGGTCAGTTTTATCAATTGATTCAAAATGGTGAAATGGTGACTTATTTGCAGGGCACCTAACACTTGAGGTTTTTATCATGAGGAACCAGGCATTTACCAGCATAATGCTGGGGTGCCATTTGGACAAGTTTGCTAACTACAATTAAATCCTCACAGGTAATGTTGGCTTAGTTCTCTGGTTTCAGCACTTGGTCAGGACCTTAAAAGCTGTTTGCTTCATCAGGAATGGAATGGATGATGACAGGGTGACATTGTCACAACTTGAAGCATCAAAAGGTGCGATCCCACTGGCTGGCTACCAGGGTCTTGGCCAGGATTTGGAAAATGCCTGTCCAAAGCAGAAATTCCAAAATTTCTGCCCGTCCAGAATTAGCTACTAATCTACTTCAAATCCTTATACTCTCCAGAATTAGCTACTTATATACTTCAAATCCTTATACTCTCTACATTTAAGAGCCTATTGAGTCAAAAAGGACAATGTACACTTGAGCTGTGTCCTAGAAGATGGTTTGTTAGGAACATATTTGGTTATTACCCCCGAAAAAGTCCAGAAGACAGGCAGGGTGGGTCCTGGCTAAGTTCCTGCTAGCTACTATGGTCTGTCCCTTAAGGCAAGACAGTTATATACTTCTCGCTGCCCCATGCTTCAGATATGTCACTTGAAGCTTTAGGTCCAATCGGCCCAGAGCCCTAGCAGCTCATTCTTCGAAAATTACCAACTTAAAATAAAGATTACTTTACTTTACTAAAAAACACCACCAAATTTGACTTTGACAGAAAAAATCACTTTCTGGGTTACTAAGATCTGAGAGAAGTAGACAGGGAGTGGGCACATCAAATTTCGCTGCCTCTCGATCACTATCTGACCTAGATAGGATAACATCCCCCAGCCAGCCAGTCAGCCAGCAGTGCACAGATCACGTGACCAATAATAGCTCGCGTAGTGAGTCGGCCGAAGGCCGGCTCAGCGTAGCGAGCATTTACGGTATATATATAGTGTAATGGCAGGATACACACTGAGGCAGGATTTTTGGTGTTGACGTCTGTCTGTTCGTCTCTCGTCGGGCTCGCTCGCTCGACCCTGCTCGGTCGATTACCTCGGAAAAATGAGCATAACTTTTTGCTTTAAGAGCACATTTTGCCGCCAGATCGTTTCATGTTTTGAATATTTCTTAATCAAATAATAAATTTGGATTGTTTCCTTTAAATTGTGTCAAAATAGCATTTTGGTCGCCGACTATCGTGCAACACACGCCGAACTATGCAACAACTGAAACATACATGCTCACGTGCGACAAATGCTGACGTCTTGAAATGACGTCATGTTACGATCGAATTCCGCGGATTCCAAAGTCGTGACTTCGATGTTCACGGTAAAAATGACTTTACTCGTCTTTCCGTGAATCGATTTCAATGCAGTTTATATCGCTACAATCGCCACAAATAATTCTACATGTCTTTTAATTCTAGTTGACATCTGATGTGAAACGACGATTTTGCAACAGGTTGAAGTCGTAGTAATTTTTATGCCATATTTTCGGTCAATCGCTACGCATACTGTGTGTGGTTATTGCACAAATATGAAGTTCATATTAAGGGGCTTCCAATATGTTTCAGCGAAGTTCAAGTAAAGAATGACGTCACGGATAACAATAACAAACACTTTGTGACTGCATTTGAAGGGGAATGCAGAAATATCATCGAGCTGCGCGAGCATTTAAAGCTTTGCTTTCTCATCATATTACCACAGGCTACAGCGCGTAACTCGAGGCGCAGATGCCGTAGGGGCTAGCATGCAGTACCTATGAGGTTGCGGATCAAGGGGATGTATTTCTCTGCTAAGATTAAGAATATGCAAGAATAAAAGAAAACAATCTTGAGACATTTCAATCAGCAGATAATTAGTTCTGGATAGATCAAGAAGTCAGATTGTGGACAGGTAATCCATTCCTGAACTGTCATGGCAGGATTCTCTTTGATGACAGGCACATGTCTTCAGAACTTGATAACTTGACCATGTTGACTTCAGTTGGATACGTTGTAGTTTTACAACACTGAAGCCACCACCCAAACATACAGTAACGACTGTTTTCTGCTCCCAGCAGTTGGTATAGTTCATTTGCCATTCTTAATGATTCACTTCAACTCTATAAGTACGGACACTTCTAACACATTTAAAAGAAATTGTAAGAAAAATAAACCTTAGAAGAGATGCCAAGTCTTTCAAGGAGAGCGCCATCTTGGAAATTAATTCTCGTCTGAATTCTCGTTATGTGACTAAGGTATAATCGATGTTATTTCTCAATATGTAATGTATTTCCGATCACAAAACCAAGTTTGATATGATTCTCTTTCATAGCAAGCATGGGTTGCCCGATTAGCATCACGTTACGTGCTTAATACTTATTTGCGTGCACATATTATTAATGATCACGTGATCAGTACGAGATCCAAGATGGACATGAACAACGCTAAAACTCTGGCTGTCTTCGCAGTCATTTTTGGCTGTTTTGCCGTGTTGTATCCCAAAATTTTCCACCCGATCATAGTGCATGTTGTGTGGGGAGCACCACCTGTTCAGCAGGCGGAATATGGTAAGTATAGCTCTCATACTTTTAAAAATAATCAAGATTTAGTGTCTCGCCTATAGATTTCTATTTCAGTCTAAGGCAATTTTATGAACATAAATAATGGTGTCAGGCGAAAACGCCCTATATGCGAAAACGCCCTAGTCGAAAACGCCCTACTTTTCAAGCGCTGCCGTGAGCCGTGAGCGGCGGCTTGCTGTGAAGTGAAGTGCTCTCTCCGTCGGTGGCACATCAGGGGGCCATATAATTCATGGATATATAAGTCATGGATATTGTCATTGACAGTTGTCAATTTAATTTCAGTTATAATAATTACTGTCTCCATATATTTCATGGATATTGTCACAGTTGTTGTTATTGACAGTCTGTCAACTGTCAGTGCCAGCAGCAATTAAAATACATATCTACGTATGTGCTGTTCCTCGTGTGTCCGATTGTCGTTGATGGGTGAAGCCATATATTTATCTATAATGGTGAAATAACTCATTTTCGAACTTTATTCCAATGTTTCAAAGTGACATAGCATGTGCCGACACACGAGTGAAATGAATCCACGGCGGCCAGATCCAACTATCACTAAAACTATCAGGTGTGTTCTTGTGAGAGTATAAACCTGCAAAGAAAAGATGGACACCACTAACTACACTACTACTTAAACTCGACTATGAACGTAAATAACTAAGAAAAAGAGAACGAGAAAGGAAAAGAAGATAAAGGAGAAAGACAAGAAGAAGAAATACACTGTTGTGAAAAGTAAGAAAAATAGGGCGTTTTCGACTAGGGCGTTTTCGCATATAGGGCGTTTTCGCCTGTATTCTAAATAATGATGTTGACAAGGAGTAGTGCTAAATCCATTTTGTAATCATTAGTACGAACCAAATAGTTCAACATTTTGAATTAATGTCTTTGTGAAAGGTCACATGAATACTGTTGTTGAGAAAATAACCTGCAAGTCAATGAGTGATGACCAGTATTATGAGGAAAGTGCCCCTCCCCTTTATTCTCATAAATAAACAAATACTGTAAAAAACCCAAATCACAGTGCTGCAAATCATCATTACAAAACAAGGCATGCTTTAGATTTATTCTCAAGCATGAGCTGTGCTTTTTGTAACAGAGGCTTGATATGCTGAGATTAAATGATATATGGCACTGCGTCATGCAACATTGGGTTTTTAGTATAGGCCTAATTAATTGAAAGAGGGCCTGGGTTGGGCATTTATAGAGGGGGGGGGGGGGGGCAAGAGGTTCAATGAAAAGAAGGAACCACAATTTATAATGTTTAGTTTATTGCTAAGGATTGCCACATATCTTTCATTTAGTTGAAAACCAATGCTCAAGGTGGATCTACCTCTCTGTTTAAAATAAACAAATCCTCCTATTAAATACAGAACAAACTCCCTGGATGGAAATCTGCTTGACTGTCAACTCATAACTCATATGGAATACAGGATAGACATAAGTTCACCACTTCATTCCCTTATCAAACAAGGAAATCCCATTATGCTTTAGGCCAAATTAAGATACATACCCTAGTGAATGAATGTTGGGAAGAAAGCCAGCTGGCTCTCTGCCCAATATTTCTTTCTGGTTGTGCACAGTAAATCAATAAGGAGGTATGCTTTGCATCGATTGTTCATGCTACACAATGTGTGTGTGTGTATGATCAGAGACGTATATGATATTATCTAGGGTGAAATTTTATGAATGTTTACTTAAAATTCAGAAATTCCTTGTCAATAAATTTTGGGGACTTGTTTTTTTTCTCCAGGGTTTTAGTGTCCTTTTGCCTGCTATAGTCTGACTGGCAAACTCGAATGTTTTGTCACAAAAAAGTGGGAAAAGTGATTGCCAAACTCGAGTCAGACAGACTATTGCTGATTTCCTGCTACATTTTTTCTGGATGAACTTATAAAATGCAATAATTCTTTACTTGATTCAGTATCAAGCTTGAATAACTCTTTACTGTATTACTGGTATTTTTTACAGGTATATAGTTTTTGCTCTTTCGCGCTCCCCATGATAGGGCAAAAATAAATCCTTCAAATGAATATCTTTAAACAGGTAGTAATACATATATTGTTTGGAGTGCTTGAATGTGCACAAGTAGCACAAATACCCTTCAGCAGGGCTGTAATGTGAAATTTTTATCACTCCAAATTAAAGCTGTATACAGTATTTTTTTTATCTTGTTGCAGGTCCACGTACTGGTCAGTCACCACCAGCCTCTGTTGCAGGCGGTGCCCAGAGGGCCAGCGAGGCACATGATATGCACAAATTCATGAGGGTAAGCACCAGAAAATATATTATCATCATCACTTTGTTTATTATTAATTTATTATTATCACTTATTATCATTGTTATTATCATCATTATTCTGAAGTCTGAACCTGTTGTAAGTATAAGCAATCGTTAATTTTTTTTTACCTGATTGATTACTAAAAATTTTGACTTATCAATATTGATGATTACTATGAGTGACTAAGCAGATAACATTGTATACATGACATGCTCAAATTCATGACAGTAAGCACCAGAACATATAGATAATGTGAATATGTATTATGTATAGATTCAAATTGTCATACAAGTTTCTTAAAGCTGATAATGATCAGTGTATTTTATGAGTATCATTTTCTGTTTGTATTTACCAGGGAGGTCCGCACCCAGGCATGAGAGCTGCTGCCGAGATCCGCAAGCAGATGGCGCCACAGCAGGGGGGCGGAGGGAAGGGCATGATGGGATTTGTCCTCCCTATGTATGCTATTGGCATAGTCCTCTACCTCCTCTACACTCTATCAAAGGTATAATCATCTTATTAACTCATAAATCTTATTTCTAGAATCGCGGTTTAAAAACATTCCCCTAAGATAAGTTTTGTATGTATGTCTTTTTTTATAACTTAAATATTTCCTATGCCACCTTGGATTGTTTAATCGTTCCCTTTACTCTATCTGTTTCATGGAGGTACAGTCGTGCGTTATTCTTATCTATTAACCCTTCTGATGCTGAGGTTACTTTTGTCCAATGCACAAAAAGCAAAGAAAAATATGAAAATCATCTTAACCCTGCCATGTTGATATTCTTTGGAAAGGTCTCGCTAAGTGCTATCAGATGAGTACCCATTTGCCAAGGTTTCAATCATTTCTCAGTTTTTTGTCATCCTTGGATGTTGACCAAATTAACAACCACAGTGAAAGGGTTAAAGTAAGTTACATGAAAGAAAACAAAGTCTTACCTGTTTTGCACTTATTCTGTCAGTGAATGGTCTTGTTAAGGCCTAGAAAAAAATGTTTGTTTCCTGTAACGGTCTGAAAAAATAGGGTAGGTAGGTCGGTAAAATCTTTTTTTTTTGATTATTTTTTTTTGTCAAAAATGTGTGTTTTATGCATGTTTTACGTGGATTGGGAGTTGGGAGGGCGGAATTTTTTTTAGGGTAAGGATTTTTTTGAATAATAACTTGTTAAGGTAGGGTTACAGGAAACAAACAACTTTTTTCAGACCTAATCAGTGTCATTATTTGATGAAATTGAATTCCAGGTATTTGGCAATAAGAAAGATGATGAGAAGCAGGAAGAAGGCTCGTCTAGGTATGATTCTGATGATACGGCATCCAGACGTGAGAGAAAAGAGAAAATGGTTCATAAAGAATTGGAGGATCTCTTGTTGAAATGCGACGAGAAGAAGATATGTAAGTCCCGGCATATTCTTTATTCTTTCATCGCACCCTCAAAGCATAATACTTTGATATTAAAATCAGCTGCATTAAGATAATTAGAAATGGCTATTTTAAAGCAAATTGTTGTATTGATGCATTTTTTTTTTCTTATCCACAATTCAAAGGATATTTTGTTGATTTATATTATTAAAGATTGGTGTCTAGCATACTGAAAGAATGATGATCTACAGCAAAGGAGTGCCGTTGAAATTTTACTTGACCAAGTGGCACCTATAAGATCTTAAGAGGAGGATATTCTTATCTTGTTAAACAAAATATCCACAAGTGAATACTTTTGCTCTTGTGAATACTGCAAAAACCATATTAACGAATTGGTGATAAATTTCATTTTATTTTATGAGTGTAACAGCTGTGTTGCTTCTGATGTTGTTTCCCTACCAACTGCTTGATCCTAAAGGAATATGGCTTATCTCACTAACACTGTACCCTGGTACCTCTTGCTTTAGTACAAGGTAATGGTTTTCCTGCAGGCACTGATTACAAACCTGGGTTAACCAAGATAATTTTTTGATAGACCTAAAACAAACACTTTTGACATTTTGAACTATTCAGGTAAAACACTTTAAGGAAGGCTTATATCACTAGCAATATTCCCTGGTGCCTTTTGCTTTAGTACAAGGTAATGGTTTTCCTGCAGGCCCTCATTACAAACCTGGGTTAACCAAGATCATTTTTTGATAGACCTAAAACAAACACTTTTGACATTTTGAACTATACAGGTGAATCACTTGGTGTGAACAGTTTGGCAGCCTTGATTGGGGACTTAAAGAGTTCTAGTAATACAGCTAAAGGTCTGTAGACATGCACTCCTGTTTATGCAAATACCTGTTAGTTCAGTTTTTCCACGTTTTTTCACTTTGAATGTTTTACTTGGTGAGATGGTCAGAAACCTCTTTTTATTTTCATCCCCATTTACTAACTAAAAGAATGGCACTAGCTTTTGTTGAAACCAAAGGCAATTCAATAGGTAAACTGCTTAAATAGCTGTATGTTTTCTTTTAATTATCTTTTATCTATATATACATAAAAACAATATTTTCAAAAGGAAAGTGGTCCGCTGGGATTTTAATTGAGTCTGTCTAGTGGGGTGATTCTGGTTGGAGTGTTATGTTAATTAATAATTGATATCTGACTGGCTGAAATAAACGCATAGCGGACAGTTTTATATTACCTTCATGAACTAAATGAAATGTAATAGGTTTCTTCCTAGTAGGCATTCATCAGCATAGTCGTACAGAAAAATGATAATTGAAAAATATCTTAGCGTGTTGACTTTTAGACATGTTCATAAAATTTACCTCTAAATTTTTAATATAAATCTATTTAACCTTAATTTGGGGTGTAAAGATTCAATATATACATTGAAATGGTTTCCAAAATTAAGCATATCAGAATCTGAATGGGTTCTTAATTGAGCTTTACAATAACATTTCGATTGAGCGCATAGCCATTTAGAAGATTGCATTGATAGTTGAAGTAGAAAAGAGTGGGCCCCAATAGCTGAATGGTCTAAGGCATTGCTACTTACTGTTAGTGTCTCTCAACAATGCTGAGGTTCAAAAGAGGTTCTCCACCCTTAACAACTGGTCAGTCATGATGACCTCAACATGACAGAAAAAGTTACAAATAAACTAAATCCTAAATTAATAAGAAACATACAGAGTGTAATTTTATGTGAAAGAGAATCGAAGGATTTCATTACATTTTTTGCTTTATATTGGTATTGTTATACTGTATAATTCATATCTGACTATTTCAATATTCAATACTGTCTTTATGAAGCTTTTATGTACCCCTGACCCTGTCTCTTCATATCCAGTTTCCAACAGGCCTGATGACGATCAGCCAGGTATTATCCTCAGTTTCCCATATCTCACCTTCCTCCTCAAACCCTTCAGTGTAGGCCTGTTCTATTTCAACCTATGTAGCAGTGTGAATGATAACATCCCTTTTCTGATACTACACGTATTTCACTTCCTTATGGTGGCATCCCAGAACACTATAAGTTGTCCAGTTGCAATACAAGATGTAGCTCAACTTTGCTGAAAAAATTAATGGTTACTTTTGATATTGAACAGCCACAAATTTAGTCTGTCTGAACTGTTTTAGAACCATCACAGTTAAATCACAGAGACATTTCATTCAGCCTCAGTGCTTATTTAACGCTTCCAGTGCTATGGCTACTTTCATTAGAAGCACAAGAAAACCATCTAAACCCTGTCTTGTTGGTATTCATTGGATAGCTCTCGTTGACTTCTCTCAGATAAGTACCCATGTGCCAGGGTTTCAGTAATTTCTTAGGTATTTTGCATCATTTTGTAATGGTCAAATTAGCCACTAGCAGCATAAGGCTTAGCAGTGACTAAACAGTATAGTTGCAGTCCAAAATTGGTTGCCACACTGTTTGGTGAATTCAGTCCCCTAACCTTTATGCTGGTGGTGGCTAATTTTGCCAATACAAAGTGCTGCAAAAAAGCTGGAAAATGACTAAAGCTCTGGCATACAGGTACTCATCTGAGGGTACTCAGCAAGAGCTATACAATGAATACCAACATGACAGGGTTTATATGGTTTTCAAAAATCTTTGCGTCCTTGTGCTTTGGACAAAAGTAGCCTCAGCATTTGGGCTGCTTTAGGTTTGCTGTCTAGAAAAGGCTTCTCGACAGTTCCACAAATCTAAACTGTGTACACAAGTTTCATATGCTTCACAAAATGATGGAATTTACATTAAGCTTCATGCATTATATTATGAAATTACTATTCAAAACATCACCCTCCTGATTATACAGCCATATACTGTTATTCTTCTGAGAGATAAATGGAACAGGCCTTAATAGGAGAGTGCATGTTTATTTCTGATTTACACTTTCCCGTCACTTAAGTATTGACAATTGTATTTGTAAGAAATACTTTTAAAGGACTCGCTAGATTTGTTCACCTATCTTGATGAGTTATACCAGAGTTGACCACAAACTAACACTACCACCCACCTTGTGTTTCAGTGACTTTTGTATCCATTCATGTGTGGGGGTCTCCTTGACAAGTGTCGTCTGGACCTGTAATACTTTTGAGAGTACCTTTGGAATAGACTATATATTCACAAAATATTTTAGAAGACGAGTTTTAGATAGAGATCTGTAAAACATCAAATATTTTCTTACGGTTGCTTTTGTTAGAGAGATATCACTAAATTTGTCAGGTGGTTTTAGCCACTTTAGTTATGATTGGGTTAATTTATCCATGCTCCAAGTTTTTTTTAAGAAGAACGTTATATCTGGATGCTTTGATAATCAAAAATAAATTTGCAATGAAGCATAGACTTTTATTAAAGATTATTTACTGGGACATTCCACAATGGGAATTTCTTCTACATGGTCTTTTCATACTAAAACTAAATCTGTTAAGATAATTTACTTTATGATGAGGAAGTGTTGTTTGTGATTGAACTGTTTGAAGTTGTGACTGAGAGATCTTTTTAGTTTTAGTTTCTCTAACTAACATGCCCTTATATGTACTGTATTCATAGTATGATACCTGAGTTTGCTTGCTAGCCTGTCTACTGCATGTTACCTTAAAACGGTATACACAAAACTGTTAATGTATTTCTAGTAGAGCTGCACTCACCACTCACGAACTCGAGTGGCTCGAGCCCTGGGACAAACTCGCCGAGCTCGAGCTGAAATGTTCAAATCGTGAGCTCGTCTATGTTGGGAACACAAACATAACACAGAGCACCAACACACATTATTAACATACTTAACTGCCTGTCATGTCTTCTTTAAGATCTCCAATGTATACATCCACATGGTGTTGAGTGTTATACTGACCTCTGTACCTCGTCAGCACGTATACAAATTAATAAACATGGCAATGTCAATAAATATCTGCCAAGAAATATTTATTTTTCAATAGCTTGGCTGGACAATAAATATTTCTTTGGAAAATTGGAATGTCCGTGAGCTCATGAGCTCATGAGTCAAACGGGTGGTGAGCTCATGAGTTGATCTCTCTCCGTGAGTGCAGCTCTAATTTCTAGAATCCTTTTGAATATGTAGTGTTCTTCAATGTTTAGTATAAGAAAGGTTTTTGTATCCCCTCTTTTTGCTGGTGCATACAGGGGTTGATTTTAAATCTTTGAGTAAATGGCCAATTCCTAACTTGGGAATTTTAGGGACCCATTGAAATATTTTTGGGCCCAGGAATAATTCTTATTTCTAAACATTGTAAAATATGAACATCAGTCCAAATAACACACAGAGACCCTGCTGGCTTAGAGACGCCGCTGGTCATGGCATTGCACTTCTCTAGTCCAAGGTTTAAATCCGGTTTGAGAATTTTGAGTTGTCAGTCATAATGTTGCATTAAAATGGCAGGTAAATGATGATAAACAATGTCAGAACTTAATTAACTCCTATGTCAAGCCTTTAATGATAAGCCTTAAAGGCGGAAAATGACAAAAAACTGCCAAATCCAAGAACTCACTTAACTCAAATGTGGAGCCTTAAAAGGCAGAACATGACAAAAACAATGCCAAATCCAAGAACTCAAATGTCAAGTCTTAAAGGTAGAAACTGGCGAAAAAATGTCAAGTCCAAGAGCTAAATTACTTTATAACTTTATTAATTACTTAATTTTTACAGGCATTTAATTTTCGTTCTTTTTACGCTCCCAATAACAGTGCCAAAATAACATCCTTCAACTAAATATCTATATAGAAATAGATATATAGTTTGAGTACTTGAATGCACAAATATCCTCCAGCAGGGTTGTAAAGCTAAATATTTAGCACTCCAAAGTCCAAATTAAAGCTGTATACATTAAATGTAATGTGGTTGTTGTGTTTCAGCTCCCAAGGAGTTGTACACTCTGCGCCGCCTGGAGGAGACCTGAAGAACTGAATTAATCGTTCTATTGTTGTTGTTGTATTGTTTCAGCTCCCGAGGAGTTATATGCCCTGCGGCGCCGCCTAGAGGAGACGGAGACCCAGATGTCACGCATCCTCGCCGCCATGGAGGCCGTCTCGGAAAAGGTAGAGGCCACGGGAAGTGAGGAGATGCAAGATGTAAGTGAGGTTACGGACAGCAAGTTAACCATTAACACCATTGGGCCTCATGGAGGAAAAGAGTTCAGGGAGCTCTAATTCTGTGGAACTAGAGATACTCCCTTGTTCTTGTATTGGTATTCCCAGTCATTCATTAATCATAACCTTTGTTAAGTTAACCATTAACACCCCCTGGCCTCACGGAGGATAAGACAGTAGGGAGAGTTCTGGGAATTGTAATGTTATGGAACTAGAGATACTCTCTTGTTTCTGATTTGGTATTCCCACTCATTTATTAACCTATTATTGCTTAATTTAAACTAACCCTTATGCTGCTGGTGGCTAATTTGGCCATTACAAAACTATGCAAAAAACCTGAGAAATGACTGAAACCCTGGCACATGGGTACTCATGGTTAAGAGTCCCTTCAGAAATTATTGGCTGGAACTCTGATAAATTTGACAATATCTGTGGAAATAAGAATTCTTTTTCAAAATATTTGAATTGTAGAATTGTAGACTAAGTTCTAAAGCACATTTCATAATTATTTTCCCAAATATGCTTTTGCAAATACAATTTTGTTTAAATTGCCAGGCTGCTTTTGGCAGCTGCTAGCATTAATGTGTTGATCATAACCTTTGTGATACTTTAACGTCTAGCAGTTGTCTATTATAGTAGATATTTTACAATATTTTGAGAACATGAAAATGATATTAGTCCCTGCTGTCTTGTCTAAGGAATTCACCTTGTGATAATCTCACTCTGGCTGACTAATTAATTAATCAATTAATTAATTAATTGATTTCACCTGGTATCTGCTCTTTAACCTCACCGTTACAGCTTGCTGACTCACTTATTACTGTTACTATTCATGTTGTTGTTGTTGTTGTTGAAATGAGATTAGTTTAATCCTAACCTCCCCTAGCTACTGCATGTCGCATGCTCTATGGTGTTTTAACCTGTTTATGCTTAGAGTTCGGTATGAAAAGTTTTGTCTGGAGGTATGGTAGTTATAAGAATAAGTTTGGAATAGATCTTGAATTCACAAAATATTTGAAATATAGCTGTATGTAAATTCTCTATATTTCCAGAAAGTTAACATTTTTGTCGAACCCGTATGCTATTCTTGGAAAAAATGCATTCAGAACTGAAGTTTGAAATATTGTGTTAAAACTTATTTCCTTCAGCTGATATTTATGGAGTTAAAGGTTTCAGCTCTCAATATCAGAAAGCTTTTGCCTCCTTAAAACACCACCACAGGTATTTCCTTGTACTAGTTGTAGACACAACCTAGTTGTTTTGCTGCATGAATAATGCAATATTGTCCTTCCACTGATAGCATCATTGACCCATATGCTGGTGGTGGCTAATTTGGCCAATACAAAATGATGCAAAATATCTATAAAGAAAATTGAAACCCTGGCACACAGGAACTCATCTGAGAGTGCTCAGCAAGAGCTATCCAATGAATACCAACATGACAGGGTTTAGATGGGTTTTTAAAAACTTTTGCATCCTTGTGCCTTGGACGAAAGTAGCCTCAGCATTGGAAGGGTTGAAAAAGGCCCTTTACTGACAGTGTATCATGGCATCATTTGGACACCAAAGGCCATTAAAACAAAGATAGAGTCCCCCAAGTACTTCACACATGTAAACTTCCACAATCCCATTTTAAATCCCGTTGACGCAACTAATTATCTGGGCATTCCTTCACTCAGAAGAGAACCAAAGCTAATTTGTTCACACAGGCTTGGTTTTACACATTTCCTCAGAGCATGAATAGAGTAAAATTAAACCTGTCAAATAAATATTAGATATACTATGTTTTGTTCTGGAATATTTCCAGTGTGAACTTAAAAATTTGTCCTTTATCTAAATGCTAAGAAGTTACTTAAAGAAATTATGGCATTGTTATAAAAAGGGAACTATCACTTTCAGTGAATAGTGATGGTAAAATGTTTCACTGTAGAATGGGAAATTAATCTGAGTGGTTTATTCTGCCGAACTTATATGAGTGGGGTCAGTTTGGTATAAAGAAAGTCAGAGGTACTATTTCTGTCATTTGAATATAGACCCTTAATACAGGCTTTTTGAAATTCGATTAATTTGCACCTCAGATTAATTTCCTATTCTACAGTATTTGATTTGTTTGAATTTGCACACTTTAAATTCTCTCCCAGCAGCGTCCCCCTGGACCTGTGGACTCCAGCCCTGACATGGACACGTACGAGATCATCAATGGCGAGAAGGAGGGTGTCGCCCCCAAGGTGGAGACGGTCGGCGTGAGGACGACGACGCATAGCGACGGAGAGGACGGGGATGATGAGGCTGATGACGAGGAGCATGATCGCGATGAGGAGGAAGAAGATGAGGGGGAACAGGAGCTGGATTTACAAGAGGACCATTTTAAGCTACAGAAGGACACCGCAAAAAAAGAGGTGGCCAAAAAAGAGACCAAAAGTGACACAAATCCAGATGCTGGTGAAGCAGAGCAGCGATTGGATGAACCAAAAACAAAATCCACCAATGAGGATGAAGCGGAATCAAGTGAAGCACATGGTATTGAGGAGGTTGTGGATGAGGTGATAAAGAGTAAGGAGGAGAGTGAGAAAGAGGAGGAGAAGCCAGTGAGAAGGAGGGTAAAGGCGGCATCAGAAGTTCAGAATGACAAAGACTAATACTGGAAGAAGATACGTTACATTTATAGGATTACACCAAGATACTGTGATTTGGAACCTTTTGTGGTCGTCTGTAAGCAGAAGGAAGCGAGATGACCATCAGGCCGAGAAATACCGAACAGAAAATAGTGTGCAACATAACCACTTGCCCTGTTACATGTTGCAAGTGAATTCGGCAAAAAACCGCAAAAATTGGGCAAGCAGAACAAGACCCTAACTTGCGATAACTTGCCCCGCTCGGCAAGTAATGTTTTGGGAAGAGTCCTCCCAGTGTAACTCGCCTTTGTTTAACAGAGTGGCGGGGCAAGTGGAAGTGCAGGCAGGGCAAGTAAACTTTAGGGTAAGCTTGACCTGCTTGGCAAGTGATGTTTTGGAACCTATGTTGCATGCTGGGAAAACTGTGCACATGATTGCTTTTACATCCAAAACAACCAACAATTGTACTAAGCATTATTGTTGTATACCCTTCCAATTACAATCACAATAGGATTGCCACGAACTCACCTGCCAGAACTCACTGGTCCATAGATCACATCATTTGAAACCTGTGGGAAAATGGGGCCACTAGTATGCTGCTTTGTCTGTATTTTCCCACCCTAACCCATTAAAATTATGTTTACTTCTGATCAACGTTTCTACTTCAAACCTTTTTCTGAAAAACGTTATGGTAAAAAATGATCACTAAAATAGACTAAACTTGTTGGCCGTGATTCCTTCTTGTGCCCACTGATCTCTACTATGTAGATACAAACAGAACAGGGTAATTGGTCTTCATCGTCAGCAACTGATTGGTCGCTTTTTAGCCTTAGTATTTCAGAAAAAGTGGCATTAAGGAATTCCAAATTCAAATTACTTAAAACTGACACATTTCGAAATTCCAGCCAAAACATCCATGTGTTAAGATTTGTTTTTGGGAGGGATTCTAGTCACGATTTTTTAAATTGACTTAACTGACAATACCTGACCAGACAACAATGTTTGGCGTGTTTTAGCTGGTTCAAATATTCACATAATACCTTGCTAACTAGTGCTGTGTCAACAGGACTATTCATGTGCTCAAGATCAACTTACCATGAATTAACAATGAATCTCATGAGGATTACTTTTCACATTAGGATTACTTTTTACTCAGAATTGTTGATTTATTATCATTATTTAACAATGAATCTCATTAGAATTATTTCTAATTGGAATTATTTTTGGAAAAGCAAAACATTTTTTGCTGATCCAGTGGTAATTACCTTTGGAACTAGTAACATGGAACAGGTATGGAATCAGTTGAGTATGTATTTCATAGATTTTTTCACATATTTATTCTCAGTTTCATAGATAGAAGAATCTCACCTCAGTTTGCAGAAGAAAGGATTCTAGGATTTGAATACCACTTTTCTCTACTCCCTAGAAATATTTGAGGTAGATGAATATGGTCTTTTGTCCAGCACTTCTGTATATCATGTATTTATTGAGCATGTACAATTTTGCATCTAAGCCCTTTATAATGGCGAAGATTTAATATTGGGCACCAGACCCTCTTGTATATTTGCTGGATAGCAGACTGACCAAGGCAGTATATGTTTATTTTGGTCACACAGATAACAGCATATCTCCTCAGAGGGTGAACTACTCTATACAACTTTAATTTGGAGTGCTAAAAATTTCGCTTTACAGCCCTGCTGGAGGGTATTTGTGCTACTTTAAATTAGCGCATTCAAGCACACTCATCCTAAAAGCAGATACAGGATATTTATATGAAGGATGTTATTTTGGCGCTATCATGGGGAGCGCAAAGATAGCGAAGATTAAATGCCTGTAAAAAATACCAGTTATCCTGTATGTAAAAATAAAGTGGGATCAATAAAGCACAATTTCCAGTATAGAATTACTGTGTTGAAGTTGGTAACCAGTGATATTTAAAGTGCCCTGCATGTAAATATTTTGAAAAGGTATACATTATTTTGAAAAATAAATGTGTCAATTCTTTTCTTGTTTTCTAGTAGGCAGTACTTTGTGAGATATTTTTCAAAATGGCTCTTGCACTTTGTTGGTAGAGATATGGTGTCTGTAATCTTTTGTATTAAACATTTTTGAGTTTACCTTTTTTGTGGAAAAGAACAATTAACAATTTAGAAATTGTTTCTAATGGCTTATTTAATATTTGGTGCAATAATTTGACTTGTATTGAGATTTGATTCAATGGCTTTGAGTGAGAGACAAATATCATCCATGGCTTAATTTACTCATGAGGATTATTATAGATGTGTGTGTGTTGTTGGCGTAGTTTTTAGAAATAAGTTGTAATAAAAATTGTACCCCTTATGTAAAAGGATGAACCTCCTCTGTCTACTTCCAATGTAAGATGTGGTGTCTTAGACATAAAATTGGTGTCTAGGTACTTAATGTTATATCATGTGCTTCAAGGGCCTCATTTCAACTACTACTACGACCACTACCACTACTACTACTACAGTACTACTACTACTACTTCTACGACTATTCAATTTTACTTTGGCTATCAAATACAGGCCAAAGAATTATTATGTGCATTCTAGTGTACTCTGCTCTTTGTTTTACTGGAATCAGACAGGAAAAATAATAATAGAGAGAGAGAGGAAGGAAGATTTAGTGTGAACATGAATAGGTGCTGTTATTAACCGATTTGTGCATGTATTAACATAAAAATATCTTCCAAATGAAAAGCATATTTTAAGAACATTTTGATGGAGAAATTTAAATTTAAACTTTATCCTTGGCCCTTAATCCTTATCCTAATCTTCATGTTTTAAGTAAACATAAAGGCATTCTTTACCTTAATTTTTCATGCAACAGAGCCCTGAGCTTTTGGCATGAATGAGTTAAAAAATTCTTCGTAAATAAAACAAAAGCTGCACTCTATGTGAAAGTGGACAGGTGTTTGATATGAGGGATTTTCAGTACAACTTACACAGCTGTTGTGATCTCAGCTCTCAGTCCCAAGTACAGTGCATCTGATATTGAACACATTGGATTATTTGATCAGTTTTGCAAGTAATCAGAATTGTGTTAACAAAATTAGCATTTTGATAATTTCTTATGCCATAGATATGGGGGAATTTGAGGTACTATTTGTATGATCTTGAGGTGGCTCCTTTTGACAAATTTGCAACACTTTTCTGACACATTCAGTAACAAATGTATGTCACTCAAGCTTTGTACGTACATATGTGTATCCTAAGACAGATTGGGTAGTGCAGCATTTTGATAAACAGCAGTATTTATATATAAATATATATATTTATATATATATATATATATATATATATATATACATATACATATATATATATATAAAATCTAAAATTAACAAATACAACTATGGCATTTTGGGTGAAAATATGGCTATGCGTGCAACGATATATGATCCAAATTCATGTGATATTCTTCCAGAATTAAAGTGAATGTTTCAAATGATTTTAAAAAGATTTCAGTGAATACTAACAATAGTAACTGGGAATGAGATGATAGATTTAGCATCTGTCTACTAGAAATGTATTGCTGTAACTTAAATAAGGAAGTGAAAATAACGAACACATTTATATATGTTACATTACAAATGCCTTTATTTCTTATTGTGATTCTGAGAATATTGTGTATATATGAAACTGGTTCTCTAAACAGGAACATGGCCATATTTATAAGCTGTGTCAAGCTTAAGTGTTTCTCTGAACTGTGTTAATGTATATATACATGAGCAATATATGAATGGTCATTCTATCTGCTCTTCTGTTAATCTGAGGCTTCCATGGTTGTAGTTTTATAGTAAGTTATACTAATGGAAGTGATTCTCTCGACCCTTAGGGAGGATGTCTTAACCCTTACGCTGCTGGTGGCTCATTTTGCCAATACAAAAATACACAGAAAAGCCAAAAATAGCTGGAACCCTGGCATGTGGGTACTCATCTGATGGTACTCATTGAGAGCTATCTAATGAATACCAACATGACAGGCTTTAGATGGTTTTAAAAAATCTTTGCATTCTTGTGATTTGATGAAAGTAGCCTTAGCATTAGAATGGTTAAGTAATGAATATATCTTCCCTAAAAGCGAATTTCTTTGCTTTTCTGATATCTGAAATTTTATGGTTAATTTGGGGGGTGAGGAATACATCTTCAGATGTGGGCTTGTATATCTACAGCATAAATTAGAAGACTTGCTGTATGAAACAATGTCATCTAACCTATTGTAAGTAAAAAATAAGATACTGCATAATCACCTGGATCTAATGGATTTTAATAGATATAGTCACAATAATGTGCTGTATTGGTTGGAATCTTTCAGCAGCTCTTTGATGGCTCATCACTAAAGAATCCACTAATTCCGCAGTGTATTTGATATTATATATTTATTGATATTACTCCTGTTCTTTTGAATCTCATTCATTACTTGCCTTTTATTGTGTTTTATAGGAGATCCTGTGTATTTCTATTTGTTTAGAGTACTGTATTTGATTCAGGAATTTCAACTTGTTTACATTTTCCCCTTACTATGTAGGGATATTACTTAGTTCTGCACCTTTTTACCCTTGCATATATTTATTGACCATTCATTGCGTGATGAGAATAAATTATTTTACACAAAGACAATCCATTGTTATTTCTTTGGTTTCTGTCAAGTTAATCGTTTGAATGTGGTATAAATATAAAATAGCGAAGTGTGTATCTTTAACGTGCTGTAGAAACAGACCTGGCAATTACTTACAGAGCACACTTTCAAAAATAATTGTAGAAATGCAAATTATAAGTTGACCTTAAACTCTTGGAATTACTTTGTAAATTCTTGTCATTCTCAAGATAGTTGTTGATTTATACTGATAAGAAACCAAACCACTATTTCTGCATCAAATATTTTATGAATTTATGTATAATTTAAAAAATATTTACATTAGGTATCATAGGTGCAAAGGACAGTTATGAAGGATATTTTCAGGCATGTAGTGCTAAGGTCTATAGCACAGGCAGAAGGAAATGATAAGCAGTTCCTGAAATATTTTAAAAGAAAACACAATTTTCTTCAAAAAGAACAGACTCAAAAATTGATATAGATATATATTATGATATTGTTGAAGGGTGTACAAGTCATATCTTGACCTTTAGAACGTTCATAATAATAGGTTGGCAATAAATTAATACAATGGTACCTATGGATGCTGTGTACAAGGTTATTCCTATTGAACTATCTACTAAACTCTCAATCAAAGAAAAGAAATCTTAGGTAAATCCATGCGCATATATATACAGGAGGCAAAAATAAACACCGAAAGACATGATAATTTGTAACTGGACACTTGAATCTTGTCAGGATCCAAATACAATTCCTAACTATATATTTTGTCAAAATTAATTCAAACCTTATATTTCAATCTCAATGATACACAATTATGACTTGCAATACACTTTTGTAAAGTGGAATTTAGAGAATACAGTATACAGGCACTCCAAAAGAATCTCAAAATTCAATTTTCATACAGACCGGGTATTGGAAACACCTCTGGTCATACACATAAATCTTGCTACAAATTACCTTTTTTTACCCACCCATGCAAACAGTGTGACCGCATCTCTTGTATTGTGCTTTGTATCTGTGCCTCGCAACTCACATAACACAATGCTTATGAGTTCCTCTAGAAATCATCACCGAGATCTTGAGGTACTTCTGACAATAACTTTGGAATTGAAAATGACTTCACAAAATATCTGAAGAAAAGTGTAGTGTTCTAATTAACATTTCCCCTACAAATACTTTTCCAACTATGAATGATTTATCAAATTGTCATGCTGCTTTTTGCCACTGTGAGCATTAATGGGTGTGGCATTTATACATACCTAAATGAAATTATAAGATATGTTATTGCCATTGTACTAATTGGTTCTTAAGTGTTATCTTATAATTTGCCCAAAGTTCAACAAGAAAGAAAACACACATGAAAGATATATCAATTGCAAAGACTTGTACATGTTCAAGTAAGTGGGCTGTATTATGTGATGAGAGGATTTACCATGACCCATTGTTTCAAATTGTTTTCACTTGGCAAAACTACTTTTCAGCATTTGAGCCTGTCCTATTAAATAAACAAACATATACCTGCACATAATCAGACAACTACTTTTATATCCAAAGGTAAATTTGAGTGACCAACCTTGTTTCAATATTTAAGCCTGTCCTTTCAGGTATAACAACTTAGTACCTGAACATAATAATACCATTATTTGTATACCGAAGAGGTGAACTGAAGTGGCCAACCTATGGTTTCCCAAGTTGAGCCCGTCAAAGCAAGTATAACAACTGTATACCTGTACTTAATCAGTCCTCTTTCAGTATACATAAAGATAAATTCAGGTGGTGAACCTTTTATTTCACAAACTGTCATATCAGGTAAAATAATTTGTCACCTGTACACAATAAGCCCACCGATTGATTGTATAGAAGTGAATTCAAGTAAAATTTATCTAAATCAACATCAATTATCCATTTCATTTTATTGCTTCTCCACTGCCCCCAGTTTCCCCTTCACAAAGTACAAACTATCAAACCATCCACCTAATTTACTGTAAACCACTTTATTTCCACCCACCTACTTTTGTTTTTCAGGGAAATACATTCACATCTCGAATGTATATATTGTATGGCAAACCTGAACATACCTTGTTGAATAGAGTTATGTTTAAAAAATAGTTGAAGTGGGGATGTTAAACCCAACCGGAACAAAACATTCAGTCAAATATTTTTCAAAATATTACTTCTTTAACATGATAATTCTAAGTTTCAGTCAGTGTGTACACCCAAGATGTGAATGGAACATACACCTGTCAATCATATAAGACTACAGTTCTGCCATGCAATGTGCATGTATTTGGTAAAGTCTTAGAATCTCAGAATCATCTTATTAGTCACTGATGTACCTTTATTCATTAAGTAATGCAACAAGTCAAATTAAACCATTTAAGCATTAAATTTCCAAGACAATTGTTGCCGATGCTTAAGAAATTAGGATTTAAGCTTGAGCTTGAAAGATAATGGAAGGATAGTTGTTAGTTGTGTTCTAACTGACAATTCTCTTTTAATTATTTAATATTGATATCCAAATATCAAACATTCAAATAATTCTATTTTTCTCAACAAGAAATCATCTTAATGGCCGTGGAATTTTTGGGCGGTACAGGACTGAATGGGTTAAAGGGCATTTGGAGATAGAGGGGTTTACAGCAGTCTAAAATGACCACTATTAAACATCAAAAAGTACTTCAGGACTGATCCAAATGGATCAGTCTAGCCGCAACTGAAATAGACTGACTGCCAGTCCAAAAGTATGAATGTGCCTTAGCTACTTGGAAACAACACACCATAGGGTACCAACACCTTAGTATTGTACACTATGACCTTGCAATATCATCCTGTTCAGAAGGATGAGTCTAACTGTGTTTCAAATAGACTGAATGTCGGTTGACACAGACAAATGCATGTTAGTTATTTTGAGACAACACCCCAGTACAGTGTATAATAACAACCTTGCATTATCATCTTGTTCTAATGGACCAGTCAAACTGTCATTGAAATAGACTGACTGCCAGTCAAACAGATGAATGCACATTGGTTATTTGGAGGCAACACACCTTATGACTCCAACACCTAAGTACTGTATATAATGACTTGCATTATTTATACAACAATTAAAGGTACCATATGGTCTCTCTTACCTTATTACAGACTTTTTTCAAGTGCATAATATTCATATTACAAACTTTCCACACACTCTTATCTAACCATTTCTGCTGGAATATAGCCCCTGGTTTGATTTCTACCAATCAGCAGAACTCCACTGACTTCCTGATATGCAAAACTTTTTAAGAAACCACGAAGAAAATGTCTTTTACTCGCAATTCTTGAAATCATTCAAAATATCGCACACTCCTGTGGGAATATGGTATCAAATTTTGTTGCATGTAGAAAAGTTCTTTCACTACTTTCTTGCACTTAGGGTCACTTCCCTAAACCTTAAATAGCATCCAAATTCATCAATACCAGAATTACTTAAATCTCTGTACAGTAAGAGCTATATTTACAGTAGTTAGTTTTTCAATATCAACAGTAGTTTTTAACAAGAATGACACTATTAGATTCTCATTAAAACTCATACAAGCAATATGAGAACTTCTTTAGATTTAGAAAACATACAAAGGAGTGTCCTTCTATCCTTCATTAGAATAGCACAGAACTAAAATAGGGCATTGGGGCCTTGAACAATTTTCTATGCTTGTTCAACCTGCCAGTTAGGTCAAGACATAGAATCGAATATACATATGGTCATTTAAAACATGATTCGCTCAACATATCTGAAAATATAAATCCAGGTTTTTGAATAAATCTTGGTATACAGGAAGTTATGATAAACAATGTAAGCCATTCATTCTCAGTAAGCAGCTTACTGGTTGTCTTCAATATAAGATCATTTTTTTTAGTGCAAAACGAAAGTTATCAGTATGGTTTAACTGCACCTGTAGTACTCTGTATATTTAGCAGTTTTGTATAAAATTATAAAATGCATTTTTATCTTTATTTCTGTTCACTTACGTAAAGTTTTGTTCAGATACCACACAACGGATGATTTTCCTAGCCAAAAGGGGGCCACTCTAAGTGATAACCCTCTTCACTGATGCCCATCGCCATTAAGAACTTGCTGTATCTGATTACTGGCTGCTCCCTTGCTGCTAGTGGCGCCCCCATTGGCCAGCACTGATCCTATAGAGGGCGCTGTCGATTGCTTAGCTTTCTCCATGGCAGCCAGCATGGCCATGGATGCGGATGCTGCGGGTACCGTTGACGATGCAGCAGCGGCAGGAGTACCTGGGTTGATCTGCATCATCCTCTGTCTGTAGGTGGCTGCGGCTTGCAGTGGATTTGGCTGACCTTGTGGGTGGACTGCGACTGACTTCTGCAGGGACTTATTCGGGGAAGCCTGGGCTGTCTGTAGTTGTATTACATTAGGCTGCTGCTGCTGCTTTACTGCAGCAGTAGGTAGAGCCTGCGTCTGTAGCACTGCCTGGCCTAGACCAAGTGCCTGCAAAGTCTGCTGAGTGATGGCACTTTGATTCCCTCCCTGACCCAAGATCTTGACCTGACCTTGACCAACAGTTGTACCTTGCTTTGCAATGACCTTGAACTGAGTTTGACCTAGAGAAGCAAGTGTCTGACCTTGCCCTTGCGGCACAGTGACCTTGCCAGCTACTTGACCCAGATTTTGTGTAACAGCTGGCTGTACGTTTACCTTCAATTGACCTTGTGCTAGTGGCGTAAGTGACCCCTGACCTTGCTGCAGGTTGACCTTGACCTGATTTTGCGCCGGGGTAGCGGCAAGGCTTGCCGTGGTATTGATACCTGGTTGAGCCATAACCTTCAGCTGTCCTTGTGAGAGAGTGACCGGGATTCCTTGCGCTGTGACCAACTGACCGTTGATATTGAACAGGAGAATCTTTTGCTGACCGGCGACAGCTTGCTGTGCTGCCTGTAGGGTAACATTCTGTGGAACAACGGATCCGCCAGTCGGAGAAATTTTACTGCCAACAACCACAGACTGTTTCTGTGGTGTCCTCACTGCTGCGGCATTAGATGCAGCAGCAAGAGTCTGTGCTACAGTCTTCCTTGGAGATGCCAATACCTTAGGCACGGCGGATGCCTGCAGGACGTTCCCTCTTTGGTTGTGTAGCTGAAGTGAGGAGGCCGCAACAGGCATGGTCTTTGTGGTGCTAGCAGTCTGCGGTTGTGGCATCTGACTCATTACAGTGGTTCCGCCCGGCTGCTCAAAGCTTGAGAGAAGATTCCCAGCAGCCATGCTGGAGGCTACAAGCTGTGGGCCTACATTCCTATTGGCGACAACTCCCGTGCTGGAGACAACAACGTTAGCGGCTTGCGTCTGTAAGGCACTGACTACGGCGTTAGGTTGTAAGACAGGTATCGACACTGGAACCCCGGAGACAAAGGCAGTCTTTTGTTGGACCACAGAAGATGGTAGGACACTTTGCAATGACTGCGGCTTCAGCTGTTGTCTTGGAACTAAACCACTAAGGACTTGCTGGGGAACTGCGCTTCCTGTGACTATTGTCTGCTGGGGCTGGCCCTGAGGCCTTGTGAGGTTGGCAGCGTTAGACAGAACCACCTGCTGTTGACCGCGGACAAGGGAATCTACGACAGCCCTGGGTTGAAGCAGTTGTTGCTGTCCTGCAACCACAGTATTGGTAGCTGCTGATGCTGCTCTTGGTTGGATCGTCATCCCGGAGAGAACTGCTTGCTGATTCTGTCCAGCGATGGCTGCTCTTGAGACTACAGCCCCTTGCTGGATCTGCTGCTGTAGCAGAGCTCGTGAGGCCACTGCCTGCTGTTGCTGAAGTGATCCTCCCGAGACCAGCAACTGCTGAGGCTGCTGAACCGAGGCCACTGCCTGAGATGCCTTGACCTGTGAGAGAATCGCTGCCTGTTGTTGCTGAAGTGATCCTCCCGAGACCAACAACTGCTGAGGCTGCTGAACCGAGGCCACTGGCTGAGATGCCTTAACCTGTGAGAGAATCGTTGCCTGCTGCTGCTGAAGTGATCCTCCCGAGACCAACAGTTGCTGAGGCTGCTGAACCGAGGCCAATGCCTGAGACCCCTTCACCTGTGACAGAATCGCTGCCTGCTGTTGCTGGAGTGATCCCCCTGAGACCAGCAGTTGCTGAGGCTGCTGAACCGAGGCCACTGCCTGCTGTTGCTGAAGTGATCCTCCCGAAACCAGCAGTTGCTGAGGCTGCTGAACCGAGGCCACTGACACGACCACTGGTTGCTGGAGACCTGCAGAGGACAGGATCAGTTGCTGGGGCTGCTGCTGCTGTTGGGCAGTGACCGTCCGTGAAACAGCAGCTGCGACTTGCTGATTCTGGAGGCCCATCTGAGACACCAAGATCTGTTGAGATTGCTGTGGAGCGATCCCTGCAGAAATCACTGCTTGCTGGGGCTGCTGAAGTACTGCTCTGGAGACCATCATTTGAGCCGCCGGCTGCTGGATGATTCCTCCAGTTAAGACAGTTTGCTTGGCTTGTGGTAGGAGGACCTTTTGCTGTACAGGTTGTATTGCTGATCCAGAGACCAGCTGTGGCTGTGACAGAGCAGCGCTAGAGGCCACAGACTGCTGCGCTTGCTGAAGGGTCGTTCCAGCAACGAGTCTGGGAGTTCCCAATGATGCTCCAACGCTTGTTGTCAGAAGCTTCTGTTGTGCTACAGAGGAGCCTATCTGGTTCAGCTGCTGTTGTGTGACTGCTCCAGAACCTATAACTTGCGGGACTGCAGGCTTGGAGATTGACGCACCAGCCTTTATGTTTGTCAGTTGCTGTAGCTGCTGCTGTTGTACTTGTAGAGCCTGAAGAGTCTGTTTAGAGACCAGTGGCTGAATCAGTTGCTGTGTGACCGCACTCGTACTGACAACAGCAGGAGGCTTAGAAATGATGGGCTGCTGGACGACTGTAGCTGAACTGGAGCTGATATTTAACTTCTGCTGCTGCAACTGCTGCTGTTGTAGCTGCTGCTGCTGCTGTAACTGCTGCTGCTGTAACTGCTGCTGCTGCTGTAATTGCTGCTGCTGTAGCTGCTGTAGGGCCTGCTGCTGCAGCAAAGCCTGCTGCTGTTTCTGCAGCTGCAGCAGGTGCTGCTGTTGCTGCAGAATTGTCTCCGCAACACTCGCTTGCTTGCTCTGCGCTGGCTGGCTCAATGCACTGGCGATCTTGAGACCACTGGCCACCTGGACCTGTATGCCAGAACCACTAGATACTCGAGGGCTTGATACTGGTGCCTGTGTTGCCAATTTAGTGGGATCAACTCCTACCGATGACTTGACAATGTCTATTGCGGTAGTAGGAGGTTTGGTGTGACTGACCACTGATGTGGCAGCCACTGAGAATTGACCGTCAGGTGTGCTTATGATATGTCCTGAAGTGCCCACTGCTTGTGGCGCCACCTGTGGTGCAGAAATGGCACTTGCTTTTTGTGGTGTTGCGACAGTGGCTGCAGGTCTAGGGTTCATAGACACGCCAACAACTTTCGGTCTGACGGGTGCACCTTGTGCAGCGGTTAATGTCTTTGCGGCACCCTTGACAGTCAGGTTCTGTAGTATATTCTGTGGTAGGACGGCCGTGGAAGCCGCCTGCACCCCCTTCAGGGATGTTCCTGCCCGTACCCCTTGCTGCTGCAGGGCGGCTTGGGGTAGCACTATCCCTTGAGGGGTCATGACTCCTTGAATCATCGCCTGGCCAGACCCTGTGGCGCCCGCAGCACCCTGCGGTACAACACGCACGATTACATTACGCTGTACCCCTCCTGGCTGAATCAGGGTCAAAGTTCGAAGTTCACCTTTTGATGGCGACAAGTTCACACCGGCAGGCAGTTGGACACCTTTAGCAAGACTCAAGTTAGGTAGAGCCATGGATTCTGTGGTTAGTCCAGCCACTGCAGACTTGGGTACCTTAGCCTTCAGTTGCGAGTTCATGGTGACGTCTATTGAAGAAGGAATAGGTCTCTTGACTGCCAAGGTGGTTTGCGTCACTGGGCCTCTTGATTGGATAGCTGGCATGGTGTCCGGGGCTGGCACCTTAAGCTGGACAGTTGGTAGCGAAGTCGGGGCTGTGGTCACGACAGTTTTCAGTGCGGACTCCATCTGACTGGACTCTGTTGCCATCACAATCTGCCTGACTACGTCAGTGCCCTGCGCTGCAGAGACAATGATTTTCTGCACCACAGGGGCAGTACCTGACGACGGCGAGATGGGGGAGGGGTCATCATAGCTAGCGGCACCATCGAAGCGCTGTTGACCAGCCGCCCGGCTTTCAAGAAGACTCTTCACGGTGACGTTACTGGCGTACTTGGGTTTCTGGTTGGCAGGACTAGCTTGGAGGATATTTGTGAGGTTTTGCTTGGCTGGACTGCTGTTGGGAGTAGTCTGGTTGTTCCCAGCCTGTGGTGAAGTCTTTGGGCTGCTGGGAGATTCAGGTACCTTGACTTGCTGCGGTGGAGAGGATAAACTCATAAGCTGCTTTGCCAAAGCACTCGTCACTGGCGCTTTGGTTTCGCTACGGACCTGGGTCACGTAGGCAGTGCCGCCGGCCTGCTGTCCACCAAGAGATGTATTGCTCAGAGATTGCGGTCGAATACTAACACTGCCCCCTGGTGATATCTGTCTCTGAATCACTACCGATCCATCTGCCGAGCTCTTCAATCTCAAGCCAGTTGCAAGCTGCGGTGCGCTGGCTGATCCTCGAGCTACAGCAACTGTCGTGGTCTGTCCCGGAGGAACAGAGGAGACCTTCAGTTGCGTACCTGCTGGTACCTGGCCAGTCTGGACGATAGAGATATTCCCTCCCGTCTTCATGCGTAGAGCTTGCTGTTTAAGCAGAGCCTGGATGACGTGCGGCGGGAGGCTCCCGACTGTGTTGTGATTGTAGCAAGGTGTGGATGAAGACGAGGTTGTGGCGGGATCACCCTGACCGGTCTGGATGGCGGAAATCGGTATCTTCACTGGAGTAGCCTTCCTAAGCTCTCCTTCCTGTTGTTGTAGTTGTTGTTGCTGCTGCTGCGGCTGCTGCTGTATGATTTGGAATGGTGGAAACTTTTGGGTTTGACCGGTCGCACCTTGGGGTTTATTTGCCGAGAGCAAGGCACGGATAACCTGCTGGGTCTGACCGGTACTACTGGTGCCGCGGACAGATATGGCAATGGGTTGACCAGCGGGGAGACCGGAGAGCAGGTTTAGTCCCCCTTGCTCCCGACCAGCCAGGAGTGAAGGATTGAGCTGCCGAAGCTGCTGGGGACTCAGTAGTATTGTCTGATTATTGAGGAGACTAATCCCAGTTGTACCAGGAGCACCCTGTCTTACAGTACCAGCAGGGAGTCGCAAGTGGTTCACATTCAAACGAGACTTCGGAGCACTTTTCAGAGCTTGCAGCAAGCTAGAGTTGGCCATGCTTGTCGTAATCTTCATCGGTTCTTTATTCACTTCCGATTCCTTATCTCCTTCAGATTTTTCGTCATCGTTTTTCGTGAATAACTTTTTACGCTTGACTCCCTGATCCTCGATGTTGTTCGGGATTATGCGCCGCTTGCGGATGCGCCCCCTGGTGCTGATATCAAACAGATCTTCTTCCGGCATGTTCGCACTGGGATTCCCACTCTCATCTTTGCACTTAGTGGGTGGTTGCTTTTTCTTTTTGCTGGATTTGCTTGACGACTCGGACTTTGTATCATCTTTTCCTTTGTCATCATTATTCTCTTCTTCATCTTCATCGGAATCCTCCTCGTCAGAATCCTCTGAGACAGATTCCTCACTCTCCCAAACATCTTCAACCTTAAATAAAGAATAAATCAAGGTTAGTGGTAAAGCTACCAAAAGCATACACTTGTCTTGTGTGCTACTTCATTCGTAAGTTACTAGTTCCATCTCTGTTAATAATAAACTATTATTAATGATTTTCAAAATCAAAAATCACATTATATAGTGAAAATATATATATTTACAGTACATATCCAAACAGAAACAGGATGTTCTTTCGAAAAAGGATGTAAGGGATTCTATAATTGCATATGAGAAATTGAAGGAGTCGAAATAGGACTCCATCAGCTAGTATAGATTTGGTACAGCAGGATATCTATGAGTATTTGGAATGTAATGTAAAAAAACATCTCCTAGGACATGTCTGAAGTGTAAATTGCCCTTTCCGATAGATTAGGTTATTTAAAGTAGTTGGTAAAGGGATTTTAGGTGGATTAGTACCTAAATCTGGACAGGCAGAAATTTTAGAATTGCTGTTTCAGACAGGCATTTTGGAAATCCTGGCTAAGACCCTGGAGGGGTTCCACTGTATTTAACCCTTATGGTGCTGGTGGCTAATTTTGCCAATACAAAATGATGCAAAAAAACCTTTCAAATGACTGAAACCCTGGCACATGGGTACTCATCTGAAAGTACTCAGCGAGAGCTATCCAATGAATACCAACATGACAGGGTTTAGATGGTTTTCAAAGATCTTTGTGTCCTTGTACTTTGGACGAAAGTACCCTCAGCATTGAAAGGGTTAATAAGAACTCTATGCATGGATGTTTCAAAGTCTCCACTCACTGGTTTAGGTTCAGGTTCCTCGACGTAATCATCCTGCTCTTTGCGTAGCTTGAGCTTGGCTTTCTTGGTGGCCTGCAGCAGCTTGCCTTCCCAGGGCTCCAGCTCCTTCAGCAAGTAGTCGAGTCGTGCGTAGAGGTCCGCCACACAGCGCTTACGGGGAGGGGGCTTGATTACCTGAACAAGGGAAACATACAACTTAATTACTGCATCACAACAATGGGGACAAGTGGCATAGAGGTCCGCCACACAGCGCTTACGGGGAGGGGGCTTGATCACCTAAACAAGGGAAACATACAACTTAATTACTGCATCACAACAATGGGGACAAGTGGCGTAGAGGTCCGCCACACAGCGCTTACGGGGAGGGGGCTTGATCACCTAAACAAGGGAAACATACAACTTAATTACTGCATCATAACCATGGGGACAAGTGGCGTAGAGGTCCGCCACACAGCGTTTACGGGGAGGGGGCTTGATCACCTGAACAAAGAAATCATACACCTTAATAACTGCATCACAACAATGGGGACAAGTGGTAATATGTCATTGTTGGGAGTCTTGGTTGAGAAGTATTAAAACCTATTCCAACACATTAGTTAATATTGGAATTTTACTCGATATCAAACTTTACTTTATAAAATGAAATACATGTAGCAGTTTTAACATGATATTGATATTGCAAATGTTATAGTGTTGAAAGTCTCTGTGGCCTAAAGGTAACATACACATACCAAACCATATTAATAAATACCTTTTTCCTGAGAATATTATAAGTGTGCTGTTAAGGTCAGCTAAGGCTTAATCACCAACTAAAAATATGTACCTTGGAAATGATTTGGAATTTGTATTTGGAGTACAGCTAAGGTTAAATACCTTAGAACATAAATCCTCAAATGGAATGATGTTTGAAAAATATTAGAAGAGATATTGTTCAACTTAATAGGAAAACCAACTTTCAATAAAATATTTCTCAGTGTTTACATTCAAGTGACAACTCCTACAATTTGATAAAATGGGAGCAATATTCCAAAAGCATCATGTCTGCCCAGACAGACAGGAGGCATGATAGATAAATATATGTATCTTAAAATATACATACACTTAAATGTTCAAGAGATATTACAATTTATTCTCTTGTTAACATACCTTTTGTTTCTTGCCTTTGCCAATTACAATGGGTTCCTGCTCTGCAAACCTCTCGGTCAGTTCTTTGAGTCCTTGGACACTGTCCACCACCAACTCAAAGGCATCAAGATCAGGCGTCTGAAAAATACATGTCGATGAACATGTCAAGCTTTTTGCAGTTTGAAAGTTCTAAGTCATGATTATCTGGAACAGGGTCATAGCCAGAGCTGGGAGACTAAATGTCTCCAAATCATAAAAAAATATTTTTGGAGTGTAATATTTTTGCAGTGGCCTCAGAATGTCCTGATAATTTTTGTGATATGTCTGAGATAAGAGCATTTTTGAAATGATATAAGGGGATATGTTGATCAGAAGCCAATCCTTCAAAAATATTGGAAGTTTATGATTGATACTTGTTTGATTTACAAAAGTACCATAAGGGCCATATAAGGGTATGAAAGGGTTAAATGTTTTACTTACCACTTCCACCCAGTCATCTTCTTCCTCTTCCTCCTCTTCTTCTTTCACTGGAGCAAGAGCTTCCTCCACTCCCTCCTCCCCAATATTGCCATCTTCTTTCTTAACCTCCTCTACCTCCATCTTTGCCTTCAGAGTATCTTTACTCTCATCCTCACCTCCCTCAGCCTCATTCTGAGCTCCATTGTCATTGACTTTTTTCTCCACTGCTCCAGCATCGGACGTTTCCATTTTAACCTCCACATTCTCAGACGGACCAGGGTTCTCAATTGGAGATGGTTCACTCTTCACAACTGATTCTGCTGAAGCGTTTGCTACCTCTGGGATATTTGCTTGGTTCTCCTCACAGACAGTCTCTTTAATGGTATTGGTATCACAGTCTGATTTAATAGAAACCTCTTTAGTAGAATCTTGTGGATCACATGTTTCTGGGGTGGCGTTTTCCTTGTTATCTACGCTACTAGGTTCAGTTTTCATTGGTTCTGATTCACCGTTCGTTTCACACACACTATTTTCCTCAGATTTACCACTTATGCTCTCCATATCTGTGGTATTTTTGCTGGCCTCCTGCTGCACTGGGGACTCAGTCCTAGGACTCTCTTGCAGTCCCACACTACTCTGTGGAGAGGGCAGAGGTAGGTCCTTCTCCTCGGTGACACTACTTTCTCCCGCGACACTAGCTTTCGAAAGCGAATCGTCCTTTACATCCATAGGTTCACCTTGTGATTCTGCAACACTGCGATCGTCGTTATCTTCCACTTCTGCCTCGGAACATTCCTGTGACGCAGGTGCTGCTGCCTTGGTGCGTGGTGATGACCTTTGACCCCGGGACCTGGGAGGTTTTCTCTGAGATCGGCGCGAGCGTCCACGTGACTGTACTGATGAAGAAGAACTCTGGCTGTCGGAGTCAACGGCTGCTCCTGCTGCTTCATTCCTTAGCATTGCTACTGTTTTATGTTGCGGGGTGCTCATACCTCGACTTGACCGACCTACAAAAAGAAATAATAATAGTGATTACAATAATAATAATGATACTAATAACAATACTACTACTAATAATAATGATAATAATAATGATAATTAAAATGATAATAATGATGATGATTATAATAATAATAATAATAATAATAACAATAACACATGTCAAATGAATCCAAGTATACATATGGAGTGAACCAAAGGGTTTTGAGTTGGTAGCTGAATCCCTGCTTAGGCAATTCAACAGAATTCTAGAAAATAAGTTTATGGTACATGGGCTACTTTATCACCAAAAGAGCTAAATCTAACACATTACTTGCCCTTAACAGGGCATGTTCACATTTCAGACAAAGTGCTAGTGCAGGGATAGAAAAGATTTTGTAGCCTAGAACAAGTAAAATGTGGAGATTTACTTGCCCCAGAGGACAAGTAGAACCTCAAGTAAGTCTTGAGCCCCGTAACATAAATGTTCGCTTTACCTTACCTAGCCTGCCTCCCAGGCCATAGTTAAATGTCATCCATTGTGGATAGATGGCACTACCGTATACTAGGAAGGTAGTTGGAAATATGCCATTATAACCCCTTGTGTGGTAACTGTGTGAACTAAATGGCCAACAGTAGGCCACATGTCCCTTTGTAGCGTAGGTGCTATTAGTTATCAACTGTTTTGGAGTATGATACAACTTATATCTCGCAATCAGATGGCTGTATCACCCGAGGCGCAGCCGAGGGTGATACAGCCTTCTGATTGCGAGATATAAGTTGTATCATACTCCAAAACAGTTGATAACAAATTTATCTCATGATTGCCTCCTCGACCTCTGCACAGGTAATAAAAATGAACATACATACATACATACAAATACTAGACGGTGGATACAGGATTCTGAGCGGTTAATACAACTTCATATCACATGCCAATTGACCAATCAAAAGCCTAGAATTTTGCCAATCATGAGATAAAGGCTTACATTGATATATAAAAAAAGTAAAATACAGTAAAGCCTAGAGGCTAGGCTAGACCTACCCCTTCTGGCTGGTGTGTCAGGCACAGTAGCTTGTGATGCAGTGGTTGTGGTGGTGTTATCTGTCTCACAGCCGCTGTCACTGTGAGGCTCAGCCCCGTCCTCATCCTCCTCCTCTTCCACTGTGTCCACATCCTCCTCCCTCTCCTCCTCCTCATCATCAGAATCACTGTTAGCAGGATCCTGAGGCTTCAGCACAGGCTTGATTCTCTGCAGAAAAGAAACATACGGTTACGATCTAATTCTAGACAGGCAACATAATCCCTTACCCCAGGTAAATTGTAGTCTGATGGTAGGTAATAACATTGCAGGGTATTGTAATCAGCTCCTGGAGTCATCATAGTAATACTAATGCTGCAATAGCAAAGGTTTCGCGTAAGCATTGAATACAAATAGTTCTTGGCATTGAATACACATCTTTTCCTAAGAAAACACCTTCTATGACAGGGCTGAAGTGTAAATTGCCCTTTTTGACACAATAGCCTATTAAATCTAGGTAGTGTAAGGATTTGAAGTAGTTGAGTAGCTAAATCTGGATAGGCAGAAATTTTGAAATTGCTGTTTACCCATTTGCAAGGCTTTCAATCACTTTCGTGTTTTTTTTTTGCATTATTTCGTATTGCCATAATTGGCCACCAGCAGCATAGGATAATGTAAGATGGTACATCAGAAACCTACACTCACCTGTCGTAGCCCAGCGGGCCTTGGTGGGGGCGGGGGTCTTGGTTCAGGTGGAGGTTTCTTCTTTTTCTCCTTCTTCTTTGTTTTCTTACTTTTATCAAATATCACTGCAGCATTCTGAATAGACAATATCCCAGTCAGATATAAAGAAATCACAAGGAAATTAAATTTGATACATATGTACACATTTACACTTTTTCAACCTTATTCTTTGAAATATTCCTTTGGTATACTGAAACCCTTTGAAGGTCAAGCCTCTTAATGTTTGTATCTTCCACTTGATCTATTTGGGGCCATCAAATAATGCCAATGAGAAATTTCCTATTACCCTAAATTCTCACAATCTGCCGCAGAAAACCACGTCCGAGTGCCATCAATATTTCCTTACTGAACTATTGGGTATTTATTTTTAATAGTTATATGACTCGAAAATCCATCTTTAAACATATGTTTCAAATATTAGTCTATCAAGTTATGTTCAAAGTTTCCAGACACTCCAGATAAAAATTGGATAAGTCAAATTGCAATACTAAAGAATGAGACTAATGACTACTCACCCTTATGCGTTCCCTTAAAATTTCTATCTTTTCGTTCTTTTCCTTTTTGGGTTTTTCCATCTTTGGCATGACGATCGCACTCTGCCTATAGATCCGGACATCCGCCCCACAGAATTGTGGGAAGTGAAGGTATGTGTTCCCATCCCCGTCCTGACCAAGAACGTAAACCCGTTGCTCCTCAGCGGGCTGGCATTCTATGGCATCTCTGATCGACTGCTGGGTAAACTGCAGAGAAAGAATAATACAATGAAATGATCTCTTGTACCAAGTTTCTTCTCACCAAGGCTTTTCCAATTAAAGACAAAAGAATTGATGCTTTTCCAAAAAAAGAAATGAAAATAAACCCCAACAAAGTTCCACACAAATCTATATAGTATAATTATGGTAGATTTCAATAATGAAAAAGAAGCATTCGAATTGAATTAAAGTTGATGGAAGATTTAAAGATAAGTGAGGTGTATATCTGTTACAGATATAAATTGAAACGAAACAAAATTCATGGGATTCAACTTGAGTTCTTGTGTGTGTGGCTGGATTTGCGTGAAAACTTATCAGAAATCTTACACAATTTGAGATGGGTCATCAGCTTAAAAACATCTAGAGATTCTTCACAAGGTAATATTCCTAAAATGCAACACATTCCCTAAACTGAGTACAAATAGTCAGGCTTTACTTACTAAACAGATGTCGCAAAGACCTTTCATGATCCACACTTTCTGGTAAAATGTCAGGTTGTGAAACTTTTTCTTATCCAAGGGATTCCTCCTTCCTGTAAAATAAATTGGTTGATTCATACAGTAAGTTAAATAATAAATACAACCCCCTCATGAGTTATCACCAGTAAATTCAGAAAAATATCCAGGGACCCTGGATCAGTTTGAGATTAAACTTACAATTTAGCTCTTGCTGTAAAATTCAAGGCAATACGATCTTTGGTTTTGATATCCCAACTGTCCATACAGAATAACCTCATTTTTCAAATCTCCTCTAAATGTTCAACATAATGAAACAAAAAAGACTCAGAGACAGGGACTTTCTCAGGACCTGTCCAGCCTGTCTTTTGGACAGGTAGGTTCCTGAAAACCTCCGTTCTGGACAGGTAAAATTTTGAGTTTAACTTTTTGGGGTGATAACCAAATATTTTCCTATCAAACCATCTTCTATGACATGGCTGAAGTGTAAATCGCCCTATTCGAAACAATGGACTACTAGTATTCAATGAAGTTGGTATAAGGATTTGAATTAGATCAGTAGCTAAATCTGGACAGGCAGAAATTTTAGAATTGCTGTATTAGACAGTCCTGGGAAAGACCCTGCTCATATAGCATGTATTATTCTTACCAACAATCCTAAAGAAGTCTTCCTCCAGACCCAGTTTAGCACTTGTTCTTGCAGAATCTTTATGGAGATCTTTGAAGACTTTGTACCAAACTTGAAGTTTCTTTCTTAGTTTGTCCTCCCAAACATTGTATGGCATCAGCGGCTTCTTCTCCAGTCTACAAATATAGCAGAGTAAATAAGTGGGAAAAAAACCATACCTGAAGAAATCTTTATGGAAAAACTTCATGGAAAAGTTCTGTAACGAACACTCATTTTTCAAAACAAACGTACAGATTTCTTTTACCACAGTGCAGTGGTACTGGTAACTAAGATCCTCTGCTATAAGGTGTAATGAATACAGTCATAACAGCCTGCATGTATTCCAGCCAATCTCAGCTATCAAACGAGGCAGCAATTTATCGTCCTAGCCCAATTTGTATAACATTGTTTTTCTTGTTGTTTCTCTGTAAAATATTAACCCTTCCAATATGGAGGCTACTTTCGGCCAAAGCACAAGAACACAAAAAGTTATGAAAATCATCTTAACCCTAACACGTGAGTATGCATTTGAAAGCTCTCGCTGCACACTCTCAGAAGATTACCCATGTACCAGGGTTGCAGTCATTTTCCAGGTTTTTTGCAGCATTTTGCAGGGATTGACCTTAACATTTTCAGACAGAAGCAGATTTGGCTCCTAGGATTTTAAAGTTAGGAGCAAGTAAATCCCTGTGCGGGCACCATGCCGGTAAGATTTTGCCAGAGGCGCACTGTCCAGGTTAGGGGCTCTTGGACCATGCTCCCCCAGAAAATTTTGAAAAATATGTGCTTTCAGATGCATTTTTTGGCACTATTAATTAGGTAAAGATAAGAAGAATAAGAAAGTTAAAAAAAAGGAAAAAAAGGAAAAATGTGCCAATTGATAATTAATATGTCCATTCACAAACTTGGCTCCTATAATTCAACATCTGGTAGCAAAATCACATGATCCAGGGGCATATGCCCCTAAAACGACCATAAGGTTGATCCCTGTTTTGTATTGGCCAAATTAGCCACCAACAGCATAAGGGTTAGACTGGGCTATCATTACTTACCGCGTCCTCTGATAGGGTGTACTGAGAAGAGTTGTCATAACAGCCTGCATAGTCCTCCCCTCTTTACACATCATGAAGCTTCTCTCTAGCTCGTAGTGCACCACCTCACCTATGTTCAGAGGCTCGTTACACAGAAACATGAAGTGACCAATCTGAGGAATCTGAAATGTAGCCAAAAAATTACAAGTTAATCTCTTTAAAGATTAATGATGGAATTTATTTTCTTAACCCATTCATACCCGTATCAGCCAAAACTGCTACTAGTCAAGTAGATCTCCAGGTATGAAAGGGTTAACATATTTTAGACCCAAAACTAAACATTCCAATGAAAATGGGTGATTTAAAATAAAAACTATCAAACTGAAACAAGTATCTAAAATATAATAAAAATAACCAAATTGGTTCAAGTTTATTCAAAAGAAAATGCCATCAAGACCACTGGAGTAGATATCTTTTTATGAATTTTTCAATATCTCAAATACGCTCTGATGCATCTCCGAACTCTACCATTGTATTCGTAGAAAAAGTCGATTTGTAATTACCACTGAAAATTATCAAATTCTGTATCCCTATTCAACATGTGCGTGCAAATCCTTATCCATCGACATTTCTATGCTCAACTACATCAAAATGAAAAACAGGCAAATCTGCTTATTCCTAACAGGTTGGGACGAGAGTTCTCGTCCTGTGTGCTTAAGAAAAAATCTGAATCACATATAATGTTCACAAATGATATGAATATGAATGTTAAAGGAGCAGTGTTGCATTAAGTTTTGCCTCCATTAATGAAATCTGACATAAAATGTGTCGTTTCATGAATTGCAAAATATTTATCTAGAAATAGAGTACCTCCCACATTGCTTTCATCTGTGATTTTAAAGGCTCATTCATAAGTGTAGCCTCCCAATCATCCAGCTCTTGAAGGTAAGCATCGAACGCAGCCTTCTTTTCCAGGACTTGTTGTTTTCGGAGTTCTCGCTCCTTTTGCTGTTCTTCCAAGCGAAGCTGATTGAGGAGGGCCGTGGAATCATATGGAACTACTTTCTGGCCTCTCCTTCTGTTACCTGAAAAATAAAATAACACTGTTTCCTGAGGAACTTCAACAAGATTGAATAGATCAAGAAAGTAGGTTATGGAGAATCAATTAGATTAAAACTGTTTGCTGGCTATCGTATATGTATTGTATGTTTTTGTGTATGTATTGGTTTGTGTGTGTATTTGTGTATTGTATGTGTGTGTATATGTGTATTGTGTGTGTGAAATTGAGGTGTGTATTCAATAGCTTTTGATATCAGATAAATAAATACTCTAAACCAAATATTTAAGTCAAGACTTGATATAAATTGTGTTCACAACTGCATTTCTTACAGGTAGTGATGTAATTTCATTGGATTAGGCCATAGCTGTTGGATTAACCTACCTAACCCGCCATCAGATTTCCCTGAGGTGGCTATAATACTGGTCTTCTCCCTTAATTCCCTGCAAAACAAAAATAAACAAGCAACATGTATTGATTATGCACAACACAATATCAAGAACACCACATGCAGAGGATAGATTGCTATTCCTTTTTCAATTTGTGGTAAGACATATAAGCATTGCCAATTCAAATTTAAGAATTGAGAAAATCTTTTAAGACTTAAGATCTCCAGTTACAATGTGGTATAATCTAAGTGATGAGAACTGTAAAACAAAAAATGATAAACTACTATTTTAGTTGAATATATCTAGCACTATTTTAAAGAAAATGACCATATATTTCAACACACACTTGCTGATTTTTTATTTTTTTTCAAACATTATCATGCTCAAAGTTATGCATATACATGTATATTAGAAAACATTCACTTCATAGATAAATAAGGAGTCTCTTCCCATATAAATATTTACTCCTTAATTGTATGATATCTACTCAAAACTTTGTGAAAACTATCATTAAGCAGACAATGCTGCTTCCAATATGTACATATATGATCATCACATACCTTGATAGAAGTGTCAGTTTTTGCTCGAGAACCGTTTCCAGTTTTTGACCTCTCTTTGATATATAGTGATCAGGACCATTATAACGATAACAATTTTCCAGCATCAGTCGGAAATCTGCCACAAACTGTGTGATTGTTTCATAAACTCGGTCCGAAAATTTTTTGTAGACTAAAAGATAGAATTGGAACACAAAAAGGAACATTTTAAAATACAGAATGCAAAGCGCAGAGAAAAGTACAGACAAATAAGCTTTTTCAATGATTCATTCTCAATATGCATATGGTTGAAAGTAAACAATAGGGGGTATGGCTTCAGGGCAATCTTAAAACTGACAGATTTAGGGTTCATGCTGAACTGAGATGAGACCAGTGTCTTAGCCAGGATTTCAAAACTGGGTGCCTAAAATTAGCAGTTGTAAAATTTTTGGGCGTCCAAATTTTTAAGGGGTATCACAATATACTCATATTTCAGCCATAAACATGTGTAAATTCATCAAAATAAGGCATGATGTCATTAAACAATCTCATAGGAGTTATAAGGAGATGAAAAAATTCAATTATAAGCTTGAGATTAAGATTTTTAGAAATTCCACACAAAACGATTTGGGTGTCCTGAGGGGTTCTTTTTAAGGGTTTGGGCGTCCAAAAAGGCACCCATACGCCCTGCTGGCTAAGACCATGGATGAGACATTGCAAAATTCTATGAATTTAAAGTGATGAGTCACGAGCCGTCCACACAATAAACCTTAAGCCAAAACTGTTTGTCATCATCAAACAAAAATATTTTGATCAGTCAGTTTGTGATGATAACGATAAGTTTGGTTAACCATTTTTAAGAAAACAGAAGAACTCAATCATATGATTGGAATGTTCACTAAAATGAATGATGCAGATCAATGTACGGTAGGAGACTAAGGCAAATCTGTACATATAAGACATTGCTTCAAACGTCAAAGTGTTAATTGCCCTTTTTGCCATAATAGGCTATTTGCAAACTTACTAATTGTAGGATTAAGTAGTTGAGTTGCTTATTTATGACAGCAATATTTTGAGATTGCTGTTTCAGATCAACATTTAAAAAAATCTTGCCTAAGACCCTCTTTGGTGCTGAAAAAATTGACAAAAACATCCTCAACTAAAACATTTTGCCAATAGTTATCACTACAAGGACATGGATGGATACGAGCCTAACATAGGAAATTTAGTGTATATACATGAGCAGATTATTGAGTTATTGATTAAATGAATTTTGGAAAGTAGGAATGAAGTGATCAAGGCAAACATATTTTTTGGGCTATTTCGAAATTTCAAGCCTGAGGTCAGATTTGGTTACCTCTTATATACTTACAGTAAATATTCAAACAAAATATGGGGATCAATCCCAATGAACCTTTTGACATTTTCCCCTTAATATGATGTTGTTGTTAGATATATATGAGGCCATAGTCTTAGCCAGCAGGGCGTCTTTTAGACACCCAAAACCCTTAATAAGCACCCCTCAGGACACCCCAAAATCAATCTCAAGCATATGATTGAATTTTTTCATCTCCATATAATTCCCATGACATTGTATAAGGTTATTATGTCTTATATTCATAAATTCATAAATGTTTATAGTTGAGATATGAGTAAATTGTGGTTCCCCTTAAAAGAATATTGATGCCCAAACATTTTACAAAATAATTTTGATAATTCTGGGCACCCAGTTTCTAAATCCTGGCTAAGACTGTGTATGAAACCAATGAGGGAAGATTTTCCATTGCAAAGCATTTGACAAAATTGAAAAGAATGTTCCTGTCACCTTCATCTGAGAATTGCAGATATAAACAGACAAAATAAACCTGTCATATACGGACTTGAAGTGCAAGAAGAAATAAACTTCAGCTTGAGATAGTCACACTGACAAATCTATCATGCCAAACTCTTTATATACTAGCGGTCAATGAAATACAAATCTGTGGAGATGATTCAAGCAAGTGGATGAAATTGTGGAATATCACGTGCTAAAAATTGAACACAACTGGCACAATTCAGTTGGTGTAGTAGGTGCTGTAGATTGACAAAAAGGGACATATACATGTATAGGAAAGAAAAAAATTCAGGGATCAATTTTTCATGAACATTCATGAATCCTATATCAATCACTTGCTTCTGGCATATATCATCAGAGGCAGGTCAGGGAAGCTCTGGATACTAACTTATGGTCAAAAAACAATTTCCAAGATTTATGTAAATGAAGGGAATCCCCAAGAATGAGGGAATCCCCCAACTTGACCTTCACTGCAGGTGAGGGGTTTCCCCAAGAATTTGAGCCATGAGAGGCAGGTTCGTCTAAAACATCAACTTAGATCTGCTGTAAAATCAGCAATAATATAGATAATCCCCAAAAGAATATAAACAATAAGAATACATACTCTTTTTAAGCCACATCGGATTTTTTACACGCTCGTAGTAGTCCCAAAGACCAAGTTGGTCAACATCAATCGGGTTCATGAAAGGCCAGTTGAGAGACTTGTTCTGGTCCGACATGACTTCCTTCAATATTCTGTACCCCTGCTGTAGCTCGTAATTTAAAGGCTCCTTATCATCTTCATCTTCACACTCTTCCAGCGAAATGTTGTCTACCTGTTGTGGTGTTTCCATATTGTCAACATTAACATCTTCGTCGCCGTCACAGAAAACTTGCGTCTCTGTTGCGTCACGACTTTGTTCAGCTTGAGGGGCCTCCAACTTTTCCTCGCAGCTTAAATCTACCTCCATTGCGTACAATTGCTCGACGTCTTGCTCCATTTTAATCCCCTCAGTCCACTGTTAACTTTCCCTGGGCAGCCAAGGCAACTTTAGTAAATGTCACTTCCTTCCATTTCATACGGAACCTCCACTTTTGGAAGTTGGAATTTAGGGGGAATCCGTCTTCCCAATCTGTCGTCCAACTTGCTCAACAATGGTACCACGAGAGAAATTCTCCAAAAGTGTTCTCTAGAGTCGTACTGACGAAATAAATTTGAAGTCCAGACAAAATACTCCTTAAATGTATCACGCAACTGTCATATTTGCCCTTTTTCATTAATTAATAGAATATTTGTAAAATCTGTATAACACCTGCATAAAGAGACAAAAATTGTATTGTGCCGTCGCACATGAGCGTGTCAGAAGATATCATTGCGCAGAAGAGAACACGTTTGTCTTTTGTATTCTCTTATTCCGTGAACAAAATCAGCTGATGTATAACCGAAGTTTAATCATGGATTTTTATTATCATGATTCGTGTATAATAGAGACATCAGTGGGCTTATTAGATTATAAAACAGGAGTATTTTTCTTGTATGGTCCAATTTATGCAAAATAGCTGTAAATCGTCAACTCATGACATCATACAGGACCGGGAAAGAGGGTGCACTTGCATTATACTATTAAAAAAAGATGACTTTACTTAGTTAAAAAATCTTTTTGTGTCTCATTAAATTCATTTTCTTCAGACCGATGCTCATTATTGAAATAGATTACATTCAAAATAATAAAAATACTCCAACAGGTGCGTGCCATTCGCGCATGCGCAGGTGCATCGGCGTGTCATTTCCGGTTTCTAAATCCAATCTCAGGATTTAACTTTCACTCCTAAATCATGTATTTATATACCTTTTCTAGAGCTTTTCTTCATGTTTTTTATATTCTCTGTATTGTTAATGTATGTATCTCTAAGGATTCAGAATTGACTATAGATTTGCCGCCTGGACAGAAAGAATGCTTCTATGAAAAAGTTGGACAAGGTTCAAATATAGAAATAGAGTACCAGGTAAGCATTCCAATACATTACTGGGATATATGGATTGACAGGTCAAACATGTACCAGCCTACCAGGTCATTGATGTTTGTAAAAAGTTATGGAAAAGTTATTTTTGGGTGGTTTCTTTAATCCCATGGGGTTTAACAATCTATTGCAAGCATGACACCAAGCCAATCTTTTGGCATGTCTTGTCAAGTTGTCCCTAGAAAGCAGAGAGGTAGAACATGAAGAGTGACAGCCAAGCCTTTCGTACCGCTCTGATCACAAATTCACAAGTATATTGTTCTTGTAAAGTTGATCCCACCCACTGTCAAAATAGGCAGTATCCAATATCAGATGACTATATCATGTGTACATATATGCTCTGACACAATTGTTAATTTAGTACAACATTTGAATGGCTGAACCAGATCCATTCCCTAAAATGTGCCACTCAGTTTTCTATCAATGTTTTTATGCCTATCTTTTGAAAGCGAATAATTTGCATCTCTCCTCAACAAAATGAATGTAAAATATACAATGACCGGTCGGAAACATTCCAAAACTGATCACAACAATTACTTAATATATATAACTAATGACAAAATTGCCCCGCCCACATTATGCCAGAACCTCATCCAGTATAGTAAGGTTTGTATGGGCATAATTTGCATACATCACTTACAGATGATGATTGATATGCATTTACTTTTTATGATCATTTTCTGAGTATATTCAAAAATGTGACAACAAGCTCTTAAAAATTGTAATTTTTGGACACACAATATCACAACCAATATAAGGATGTAGGTGTATACATATATCAGAAGTGTTGAAGCAATAATCAATATGAACATGTTTTTCAAAAGGATGTATGTGCATATTTGTCTAAACCATCGCAAGTAGTCAGGTGCTATTTCACTTTGGTTCTTTGTGGATATAGCTTGCCTGGTAGGTTGATTTGTTTTTCCTGCCAAATAAAAACTAGGATCATTTTGCTCTAAATAGCAGGTCGATAGTTGATTTAATAGTATTTGGATTTTTGGTCTCTGGAGATAGCCAACTGTCTGTTCAACTGCTGAACAGTTGTCTACAATCAATTATGTCATGAATTAATAGGCTACATTAATTCTTGTGTATTTCATGTGTAGCCTGTAAGGCTACACATGGTTCACAGGTGCTTGGGGTTAAGATTAGGTTTTACCATCATGCTTAATGATTTTTACTTTTACAGTGATGGTGTAAATTTGCAAGGTAAGTTTTAACCCAGAGGGGCTGGTTAAAAGGTTCAATCTCCCTTATCCCTGGTATGTTTATACCTCTTATGTGGAAAGGGTATGTTTGATATTGGCTTCTAATGTCCATCCCTAAGGTTACTTTTTAAGTAGTGAAAAGTATATGTGTCCCCCCTTAACAAGGTATTTTTTTATGTAAGCTTCAAAAGGTTAGAGAATGCCATAGAGCTAATTTAAAGCTGGATGAAGGTGGTAGCATATGCATGAAGGCTTATTTTTTGTTCTTATAAAGTTATAATGTTGAAATATTCATATCTTCTCATTTTTAATGTATTTCATCTTATCATTGTATCTTTTTGAATTTTATCATTTTCTCTTTAATTATTATTTTCTCTTCTCTAAAACCCGTACCTATTGCATCCCTGTCCATGCACAAATTTTTCTAGGAAGTCAGCAAAAGAGTGTTTGATAGGATAGACTTTGCCATCAAAGAATTTTTTTATGCCAAAGGGATTGATGCTATCTATCATCTTTTATGAAAATACTATCCTATTGTATACATATATTAAGGCCAAAAAAAAAAGGGTTTGGTTCCTATTACGTCCTAAAAAAATATAGGTAGGGTAGGTAGGGATTTAAAAAAAAAATTCATTATTTTTATTCTTTAACTTGCACGATTCCCTGGAGTTGGATGGCTTTGATAAAGGTTTGCCTTGCTGTAATTGTCTTTATATGCATTAATTGTAGGCCCCTGCTTCTGTTCATCCAGAAATTTATAATTTAATGGTTGGAGAATTGGTATTTAGGACGGCGAGGCAATTCTTTGGGTAGGAACAATTCATTTTTCAGTAGGATTGGCAAAAAAAACTTTAGGGTAGGGGACAAAAACTAGGTAGGGTAGGGTAATAGGAACCAAACATCTTTTTTTTTAAGGCCTATTCCCTATCCTCTTTGAAGGTGCATCCTGCATATTTTATACATGTAGAACATTCCAGGTATAGATCTATCACATAGATAAATGAACTCAATTTTATTAGATGAGAGATACTAAGAATAAAAGGTTCAGCACTAAGAGGACTCCTTTCAGCAAGTTTGAGTTATATACAAATTACATGAACATCAAGCACTATGGGCATATAAACCCTAATGAACCAGTAAACTCAGCATGCATTATGATATTGACTGTACATTTTGCAGGTGATTTCAGGAGGTGATATGGACATAGATTTCCTGTTGCAAGCACCAGGAGGCGGTCTCCTGGTTACAGAGTACCGTAGGCAAGACAACCGGCACAAGTGAGTTCTTGTGTAGGGGTTCAGAAGAGTGCTGCTTTTGTATAGTACACAGGGAGCTTGTGGTCAGCTTACTCATGGCTGGGACATTTTCAGGGTGTTGGATTTCCTGCTCTCCCCTTCAGAACTTTCGGAGTTCAACTCTAAAATTCAAAATTGATCAGTTATTGCTCAACTTTTTAATGATATCCTCCTCTATATCATGACTTATACAGATCATTTTCCATTCAAAAATTTTCTCCTCCCCCTACCCCCCTACCAAAAGTTATTATTACATCACTCTATTACACTCAAATTGTCTCCTTCTCATAAATATAAATTCTTGAGGTCCTTTTACATTGAAAAAAATTCATATCTTTCTTGGACTTCCACAGTTAACTTGGTTGTAAAGCAACATTTTATAGATCTTTTTTTCTACCTATTCTTATAGATGCAACCCACAAACATCTCACCTTAGAAGATGCCTTAAGATCAGCTTTGAATGGGTGATCAGGAACTCCATAGACAAGTACTATACAAAGCACTGCACGCTCTTAAGATTCGTTAGCATTATTTTCTCTCATACCCCACATTCACGTTCGTTTCAGGTAATGGAGGGAGGTGAATTAGATATTGACTTTGGTGTACAGTCTCCTAGTGGCAATGTTGTTGTCGCGGAGGTGAGAAAGAGTGATTCGAACCACAAGTGAGTCTTCAGCTCTCAGCCTTCTCCTCCCCCTGCTACCTGCATGACATGTTGTTCATGATGCAGTGTGTTCTGCATGTTTCACTCTGGACCTCCTTTTGAAAGACTATTTATTAGAATTTGGGAACTTGAAGGGTCTGACACTTTGATTTTAGACTAGGGGCCCGAAAAGGTCTTTTGATAAAAAATAGTGCTCAAAAACAGGATTTCTGGTTAATATACATACCATTTTGGGCACCTAGTCAGAAAAATCTAGGGGCACACAGCAAAACCTAGGGGCTTTTGCTCCTGGGCCCATGGGAAAGTCAAACTCTGTGAACTAATATTCAGGAAATGACTACCTTCATTGACCCTTACCAAATGTAGCTTAGACATCCTGGGAAATCTGGGGATTTTTCTAGGATATTCCTTGGAATTACTCGTTATTCCAAGGTTCACTTGGTAAGGGTTAAGTTTTAGGCCCTAATTCAGATTCACTTTGACCCCTTTAGGAGAGGCTGTGAAATCCTTGCAAGCAAGTCTATATTTGACTAGAATTGAGAACTAATATCTGGTAAATGACTATCTTCATGGTTATAGGCCCTGATTCACTATGGAGCCCACACCCCCCCCCCCCCCCCCCCCCCTTGTGAGAGACTATGCAATCTTTGCAAGCAAGTGTCTATATTTAGCAAGAATTAGGAACTTCTCTCTTGTAAATGACTGTCTCCACAATTTTAGCTGGTGATTCATTTTGGATGAAGCATGTTACATCAGAATTTCAGAACTCCTAAAATACCTTAGCTCCAACAAAAAAAAATTCTCACAATTTTAGGCTTCAAGGAATTGAGTTGAATATAAAGAACATATCTCCAGCTAACAACAAACCTCATGGTTTTAGAATACATGAAATGGAGTCTAAAAACTAATCTCAAGCAACTAACTATCCAAAGGATTGAGTTGGTCATCAAAAAATATTCGATTTGTAGTTCCTTGAGGCATAACACAACCATAAACCTAAGGAAATTACTTTATTTGTCATGTAGCACCATGGGAACTCAGTTACTGTATATTCTCTGTAATTTGGGACACTTTTTAATAATTACAATTTTTATTGGTTCAGGGTGACCCATGTTTTCTGAAAATACCTTGATTTTGTTTCAGGCCTAGAAAAAAAAATTGTTTGTTTCCTGTAACAGTCTGAAAGAAAATAGGGTAGGTAGGTCTGTAAATTAATTTTTTTTGAATATTTTTTGCTCAAAAAATGTGTTTTATGCATGTTTTACATCGATTGGGAGTTGGGAGGACAGAAAACAATTTAGGGTAGGGATTTTTTTGAATAAAAACATAGGGTAGGGTGGGGTTACAGGTAACAAACAACTTTTTTTAGGCCTTGAGCAGCAAGATTTACAGCTAGGTCCATATATTGTGAATTGGCAACTGCCGAAAGATCAAGGGTTGCTCAGATTTCCCATTGATTTTTTTGCAAAATAATTGCAGTGGCCCATATTCCATATTAGGGTGGTCTAAATTTCCAGAAATTACTGTAGTTGCCAGTGCCTCAAAATTCCTTTTGATAATGCTCATTCAATATTGATCTCAGTAATAGTGTATTGAGAGGAGACCTCGTATGCATTGGTGATTTACGGAGACAACACACAGGGGTCTTGCTCTTCCTTGGTTATTTTGGCTAAGTTCCAATGGACCCCGAATGTAAACAACATAATAATCCTCTTCGATCTCCATTCTATTTAGAAGAATAGGGTTAAGCCAGTTGTCATGTTATAGCATTGTCTGTTTGTCCTAAGCCTTATTGGCCTCTGTGCAGCGATTGTTGGGGTGATGGACTAATCCAAGATAGGATTATGATAGACTTACAGAGGTTTACTTTCAAATTTTCTCTCGCCAGTCCTACGGACGAGCTGACTCCAGATTCTGCAGGTCCGGCAACTTTTTGCAGGTCCTGCCACTAAATGACCCCAAGAAGATGATGTGAAGTAATTGAAGCCCTGCCAGTCCCTCCAAAGGGCTATTATTAGGATGTGTCCTTACATGGCATAAGTTCAACAGTCTGTACTGACAGGAAAGTAGACCTCTGAATACCACAAACAACACTCCTGTTTAGAATAGTTGTACATCTCTGGACGACAAAGAGATTTAGTTTGTACTGGCATGGAGAAGAGATAGAGATGCATTCTCTACTCCAATTGATTAATCATAGCATATCTTCATCACCGATTCAAAACAGGTGTATTAAAGCTACTAGGTATACTCACTAATAGACACTATACAAGAAAGTTCTTGTTATGTATACAGGGGACAGATTCAATTAAAAACTGTGGAGGACTGCAGGACTCAAATTGCCATAGCCCATTTACCTAACTGCTATTCCCTGGGGTTGTGAGGTTGTGCTTTCATTATTTCTTTGGAACTTACATGATGGCATGCTTATATTGATTACAAAAAGCAACTGGCTTAAAACTTAAAATTCTTTCAAAAATCCTTGCAATTAGCATACACTATAACAACAGGAAGTGTACATTACTCTATATTTGAGTATACCTACCAAATTGTAAACCAGAGTAATCTGGGAAAACTGCCATCTAACCCAAGTCACTGGCAAATTTTTCACATGCTTGAGTCTTAGATACAGAGCTAGAGACAGCAAGCAGTCTGTGGTTTGGGAGGACCGCACTCTTTACTTACCTCTATAATTGACACCCCACTTATACAGACACATTGACTGATCCCATGTATTTCTACAAAAACAGGTTTCCAATTGTTATAACTGGCATTCTGGATAGTACTCTGGCTGTAGTGTGTACTTGCAGTCAAAATGGGGACCATTGCATCATAATCCTAACTGGCTCATTTACTTACTTGCTTACTAATGCTTGAGTGATTTAAATCTGCTTGGCAGGCTATTTCTTTGCTGGTGGTTGGGCTGTTTAGCTGTGTGTAATGCTGGTGTGTTATTGTGTTGACATTTTGGTACAATTGGTTAAAAGATGCTGTGGATAGGTTAACCATTCTATTGCTGAGGCTACTTTCGTCCAAAGCACAAAGACAGAAAGATTTTTGAAAAACATCTAAACCCTGTCATGTTGGCATTCATTGGATAGTTCTCACTGAGTACTCTCAGATGACTACCCAGAGTACCCATATGCAAGGGTTTCTGTTCATTTTTAAAGGTTTTTTGTATCATTTTGTATTGGCCAAATTAGCCAACGCGAAGTTCCCTGGTAAAACATAACCCTGTTCTAACCTAACTTGTTTCTCTACATGTTTTAGCCAAATCTCTTCCTCTCTTCCTTGAAATAAAAATGACACCCAAAGTTTCAACAGTACCTCTAGGCATGAATGGTTAAAAGGGATAGGAACATAGGTACTATCACTATTGAACTCGATTACATGTTCATATCTTGAAGCTTGTGATGCCAATTGATCCATCTTTCCCTGCTAATATTGTAATGGGTTAGGCGACCTGTAATTGATTTTTGGTTTCCTGTATCAGCTCACAGGAAAACTATGGCCAAACTAAATTTAAAAAAAATGATGAAAATATAATTTTTCAGAGGCACTGCAATCGAATTAAATATCAGACTGTCAAAGAAATACTTGAAATCTCTGTGGTCAATTTTCTGTTGTCGAACTGCTAGTCTGGTTCTCTGACCCTTCTAGCTTAATTAAGGACAAGTTGCAGGAACCAGCTTAGCTGATAAGCCAATAGATAACTTAGAATTTATATAAGCAAACATTGTCCAAAGAAGAACAGTTCTTCAAAACCCTTTTATATTTTCTGATTTGGTAATGCAGGGATGATTCAGGAAAATAACTGTATTTTAGTAAAAAATGATAATCTACCATCCTTTCAACCCTGCCAAAGGGATATGAGAAAGGTCTGGGAAACTCAACTAAAAAGATCAATTTAGGGTTGCCTTCAGTGATTTCTGCTATTCACTGAGCTATGAACAACTTAATGCAACTTTTACTTAAGACATGAATGTTTTGGTTTGTTTTCAGATTTCGTGCTGAGGAGGATGGTGATTATGTAATGTGCTTTGACAATACCTTCAGTCGCTTCTCGAATAAGCTGGTGTTTTTCGAGTTTATCACTGATGAGCCCGAGCCAGAGGAAGACTGGGAGAAGATGGCTGCCAACGCTGAGGCGGAAGTCATAGATATGCAAATTGAAGATTTTAGGGTAAGTTAAACTGAAACCAAACTTATCACCCCTACGTTGGAGTCAGTTGAAATATTAGGGACAATCCATTCTGTACATATAAAATAAGATTATTTATAGCATGCTATGTGTAAAATAGATCTAATATTGTCAAAAATACTTGGTTGTCAGTCTTGGCAGTTATCATAGCAGAGGCACCAGAGAGGCAAATGGGCCATTTGATATCTACAAAAACTGTTAATTCTGGTAATGTTTGTGAATTCTTTCAAACAAACAATCTTTTAGGTCATAGTTGGAGTATATATTGCCCTTTTTGACACAATAGACTATTAAATGTGGTTGGTATAAGTATCTGAAGTAGCTGAGTAGCTAAATCTGGACAGGGAAAACTTTGGACACATATTGAAAGTCCTGGCTAAGACACTCTCTTGCCCTTCACAGTATTCTATGCATTCCTTCATATTGGAATCAAATCCTATACTTAACTGATACATGTATATCTTTTGAAGATTTAACTTATGCCAAACAGGTAATATTTCAAACTGTTTCATTATATTTCAGAGTGCTATGGAAAAAGTAAAGGCCAATCTAGTAAGAAGCATCAGCCAACAAAATCTTCTGAAAGCTCACGAAACGAGGGACAGGAATATTATGGAGAACAACTTCGAGCGTGTAAATATTTGGTCGGGTATCCAGCTTTTTGTGATGCTCTCAGTAGGTCTTGTACAGGTCCTCATGATCAGAAGTCTATTCGATGATAATAGTAAACTATCCAAATTATTCAAGTCTAGAACCTGATGAAGATCAGAAAACTTTTTATATGCAATAGTGAATGATTGAAATTGTGATAACTCCAAAGAATTCCATTGAATCATCTTTAAAGGTGGCCATGTCCCAATTAAGCCCATCCATCCTCCTACCATTCAATTACACATATTGTTTCGTTACAGTTCAAAATTATCCTAACTTGCCAAATGTGGGAACTTAAATTAAGGTTCTTCCGAACTGAATATATGATATTGGTGCTGTTTGATTTTTTACAAATCTAAATGAAGTTGCGATAAAAATTATTTTTCTGTATAAATGATTGTGAAACACATACACTCAGCTTTGTCTTTAGCAGGATGGATGGGGACAACTTAGTAGCACTACCGTAAATTCTCGGAAATTTAGACCACCCTAAGAATTTAGACCACTATAATTATTGTGCAAAATTATATAAGGGAAATCTGGGCCATCATTGAGCTATCGCTGGTTGCCATTAAAGAAATCTGGGCCACTATTACTCTGTTTTGTCTGTATTTTCAGAAAACATGGGCCACCCTCAACCCATTATTGTGTTTATTTAAACGTGTTTCAAATTACCGAGAATTTATGGTAATCACCAAGTGGTTATAAAAATGTTCAATCACAGTGGGTAATCAATCAAATACGGAAAGGGTTACAAGAAATACTCTTTTCTTATCTTGGTTGGGTATGGTACCCAACTATTACTTCTCATCATGTGGTTGTAACGGTTTGGAATTACAGTGGGAAATTAATTGAATGAAGGGAGTAGGTTTCAAGAAATTCACTTCTATCTGGGTTGGAAACCCAATTGTCTCTATGCAATGTATTGGATGGTTTATGGGTGGGTTCTATCAGGGCACACAGATGTACAACTTGCATGTTTTGACTTTCAGCACCATCAATTCCTTTCTAAAGGGCCAGTAAGAATAAATTCTAATAGCTATCCGTTTTATTAGTGTGTAAGTTGAGTATGAAGGTTATAAGAGTTTAATTAACATATTCAATAATGTTGAGGTTCAACTGGTAGAAGTTTTATAGAAGTTTGAGGTCAAGATAATAGATTTAAGGTGCTACAGCCCTGCTAGACTAATTTGAACTATTAAGTTTTTGTCAGACCCTGTTCTTTGAAATATGAAATTTGATATCATAGAGGAAGTACATCATACAAGGTTGTTGAACAAAAAGCCAGTGAACAAAGTTTGCAGGTGACAGGAATTGGACAACCTGTGTATCCAGCAAATCGCTAATTGTGAATAATTTGAATGAGATTATGTCCCGAATGTGGAATATTGTTAGATTTGATGAATGTTATTCTGGTATGCAAGTCTGACTCTTGAGTTAAATACCAACTAATAATAAACCTACAGCAAGACTTAGATTATTATCTTGGATAATAATTATTTTGACTGTTAACTGTATAACCTGTAAAGGTAAATGTTAAAAAGTCAAGTGAAAACATATGATACCCATAGAAATTGTGGTGACATGGAAATAAGGCTAAAATACAATTTACTAGAAGTTAAGGTTTTTACAGAACCAAGTCATAGGTGAAATATTTAACTATGCAGTGTTTTCTTGTTCTTTTAAAGTTGTTTGATTTTGCTCAACCATTGTGGCTTGATATTTGTCTAAAGCTGTGAATAGATGTTCCCTAGTATTACTATCCATATACACCCTTCTCAGTATTCTTAGGCTTATATTCGAAAAGAACTATCACAGCACAACCGGTTTTCAATGGCTCTCAATAAATTAAGTACAAATGTACATTAAAAATGTGTATATCGTTGAAGTTTTGCAATTTCAGAGAAGCCATATATGCGTCCTGTCCTTTTGAAATGGAAATGTTACTTCAGAGTTGTGGTTGTTGAACTAAATTTGTTATGAATATCATGTAAAAGTTTGAGCATGTGAAAATTGGATTCTCTATCTGACAAGCTGATGATCATGCTTATGTTAAATAATTTCTAGGTTGAAAAATCAAAATACCATTATTTGATTCACTTTCTTCTTAGACCATACAGTATTTATAGAATAGGTTCAACTCAATCAAAATGATTCACCTGATATTGTTAGGTCTTAGTTTTTCGAATGAACTAGTTGAAATAATGTGAACTGTTAACTGAATGGTGTTATTGTTTTCCTATCACAGTGGATTATCTTATAGGCTTTCATGTGGAATTGACTAAATTTAGAGCTTAGCATGACAATAATTAGTAAGATATTTCTTGTTTAGAAACCTTGAGGTGGGTTGTCAACATTAATTCTAGCCTCCAAGGCAATGTGCACAAATTGGGCTCCAACTTGACATTTTACACACAGGAAGGGATGGTGTTTTGATATGGAATGAACTATTAACTTACGTTTCCTATTGGTGTAAAATGTACTTTTTTACAATAAACAATACTATTACCTATTATTTCCTTTGTTACTGTGTCAATTATGTGACCAAAATGCTATTTTCGTTATTGCATCAACTATAATTTTAGACCAAAAATAGTATATTTGAGGACAGATACAATCATACAAGTCCAACATATAAGGCAAGAGTTGCTATACTCGCCTTTCTTTTTGGAGTATGCCTGCAGAACCTGCAACATTGTCTTTGAGGTCCACAGAACTCCTTGCCAGCGTAAAAAATGATATATTAAGGTGACTATATGGAGTCATTTACTGCTATGCAATAGAATTCTAACCAGACACATTTCTAACTCAAAATGAAAAGGCATGTATTGCAGGTAACACCTTATGTACTGCGAGCACAGATCCCAAAACTCAAACTAATATCGCCCTCAGTGGAGGGTAATTTGGAATTTCCTTGGTCACCTCTGCAATATGCTGGCCAAGTTGGGACTGGTCTATGGTGAGTGGTGGAAGAAATTGGAGTGCCCTGTGAAAACCTATTTGTAACCCAGTTTGGGGGATAACTTGTTCAACTTTTAATGCCCTCAGTTGAAATTTTAGGGTACCCCTATTCTTCAAGAACATCCTTATATGAGAAGGGGAGTTTTCCATGCCTGCAGGGATCTTACAAATTGAAGTGCCAGGAGAACTAGTGTAGACAGTTAATCCCCTCGTTTACTTTTTGATTACAGGTGGTAATTGCTAAATTTTGAATAAGGCATGGAATTTGAGGCATTTTTTAAGAAGCGTGCTGTAGCCTGAATTGTTACAAACAGTCATTTGTTGAAATCCTTTTTCCACTTGGACAGCTGTCGGTCAAAGGATGGACCCTACTCCCTTTCATTTTTATAAGGGAACTGGTGTATCTAATGGTTTGTTCAACATACTGTTTTACCTACTGTAAATTTTCGGTAATTGGGACACTGTAGTGATTACAATTTCTATTTATTGAGAATGGCCCATGCTTTTATGAAGATACTGACAGAGCAGAGTAACAGGTGTCCATATTTTTGAAATAGCTACCAGCGATAAATAAAGGATGGTCCATAATTCCCATTAATTATTTTGCATAATAACTAGTTGCCCAAATTTCTAGGATGGTCAGAATTTACGGTACGTGTTATAAAGGAAGGCCATACTGTGAATAACCTTTAGGAAAGATTTAACATAGGACAAGGACTAATGTCAGATATGAAAGATCAATATTACCACGAGCCAATTTCAATACAAAATAACCAAATGCATTTAAGAATGAACTAATTTAAACTGGCTTCTGTGTGAGTGGTGAAATGTAATTATATCAGATTGTCATTTAAATCCCCTCCACAATGTTCAGTCACAGCCGGCCCAATACAGCATGAGGCAACCAAATGTAGTAATCCATATTATGGCTTCAGGGGTGCCTGGAAGACATTTGTTTATAACTGAAGATGATGAACTTTCTAAGGCAGTCAACCCAACATATCTGAACTGATAAATAGTTTCTCAACCGCCACACAAAATAATCACCCATAGTTCTGGAGCTTTTTTAACCTGTTCATTAGGACTGCGATACCCATTAGAACAAATCCACTGTTCTTCATTTAAGAAAATTCAGGATGCAATCACCATCATTGAGGGGCCTTCAGCATGCTGTTCACCTGGGAATAAAATAATGATCCAGATGTTCAGCTCCAATCTAGGAGCAAATTTGGTTATAGAAGTCAACATTACGTAAATCAGAACTGATTGGCCGCAGAACCATGCTGAAAGGTTGCAAACTCCCCTTACTACCTTACTTTAGACAAGTTCCGACTGTTTTCACTTAAGTGTGGAAGAGCCCATAAAGAACTTTCTAGCATATAACTGTTCATTTCTCGGCTGATCACACCCTTTTCAAAGAAATATCTAGTAAATCCCTTTACAATTTTGATGCAAATTAAAGACACAACAAGTAAATTCTTTATGCCACATGACCTTTTTTTATTATATTTTTTTTACACATTTACGCCACAAGCTGACAGACACCTCCTACAGCCTTGATTTTCTGTTCTGCGATCCTGCTGAAGAACTTGGCTTTCACAATGACTGGCTGTTTGGGTAGAAGTCCCTTGCCAAGCACTTTGAAGTAACCCTGAAATAACAATAAGAGCTATTAGACACCAGTTCAGATATAAAACAAGTAATGGAAATGTTTCATTCCTATTCTTCGCCTAACATGTATGTGCTCAACTCTTTACAGCAACTTGATTATGTATAACCGCATTAACCGGTACTGGCAAGTAATGGTCTACTAATCTTTTTTTCCAGAACTTGCTTAGGATATCTTAAAACATTTCTTTTAGTATGACCTGTGCAGAAACAGACCAATACATAAACCTTTCTGCAAGGCAACAGAGGCTAACTTAACACATTCAGCTAAGAACCAATAATTTGATCAAGGAACACAACAATCAAATATTCTTTGTTTAGTCCATTCAGATGGGCAGCTGGCCAATTAAACAAATATTAATAAACAAAATCATAACAAAAACAACAAATCAGAGCCATCTAAATGCAAGTACCAGGGCCTCTAAATGGTACTTCCTTATTAGGTATATCCTGGCCTCGCTCAATGGTATAGGATTGAGAAAACCAGATTCGGATATTTCAAATCTGTTTTTCCTTCACATTATTTAGGCACTTAACTTGTACACACCTGTACATTTTGACTTGTTAGTACACTTATACATTTCTGGACTTCAAAAATAGGGATGAGGCGCTTTATAAGAATTAAATTTGAAAACTGTTTTAGGAAGAAACTTGACTACTGGGAATAATTGATATACGAGTATGATTCGATACTCATTCCTTCATGACAAAATATCAAGTGGCAAAGGAATTGATGGTACCTATTTTTGCTGTATCCTCAATTTTACATTGACTGAATTTCAAATATACTTTTTTTCTGCCACGTTGCAGTGGAGTTTCCACTAACAAGTTGTTAGTGACAAAGGAAACCGGAGTGCCTGGCGAAAACCACTACCGAGCCCCAAGTCACAGGCCACTTTCTCACTTGCCTCTGCCTGGCTTTGAAGTAGTGGAGAGAGACAGCAAGCAGTCAGTGGCACATTTGTTTTTGGCTGAAAGGAGGAAAATATTCTAATTGGGAGACTAGAAGTATTACTCACAGCTCTAAGGCAATCAATGACTGGTGCCTTGTCCTTATTTTTCTGGTAGTTCACACGGGTCTGTTCGGATACGAGAGACCACAGCTTGTCTACATTCACTGAAGGGCACACAAACTTGTTCCTCTTCAAATGGAAATGGCGCATACCAACTTTTCCAAAGTAACCAGGATGGCTGTAAAATAAGAACAAATTATCAATGTTTGTAACAAAATCAATCAGATTAACAATCAAAGTTGTGCAAACGCGGTTTAGCATGCCACCATTACTATTTACCTTGAGTCATAAGGGACCGCTTCAAACACCTCCATATGTCATAATAGTCAAGATGCGGTACCCTATCAGGCTATCACACCTTACGACACAAGCTAAATAGTAATGGCGACATGATTACATTGAATGCTCAGAAAGGGTGGATCTGGCTTCATTTACCTCTCTAGAGCGGTACCGCAGTGTTTCCTGTTCGGTAGGGCCATAAACAGGTAAATAAACTTTTGTTTCAGTTTTTTCTCTCCGGATGGACTACCGAAAGTCCACATATTTTTTGGTTGGAATTTTTTAAACGGTCATTTTTTTTGTTCGAACATAGAAAATTGCGCTCGTTCATCATTATCGGAGGCACAAACAAATGCTGTTCGGCATATTCGAACAAGCGGAAGAACACTACCAGACGCCCTGCCAGCTGAGACCCTAGTTCAATATTTTGTTTGAATGGAATTGTCTTCAGTAACTGATGATACAGTTTTATGATTAACATTATAAAAGGTCAACCAGGAACACACTCACTGTCTCACTCCTTAAAATAAAATAGCTCAAGTGTGACTAGAACCACAGGAAAATATTGTAAACAATTATAAATAACCACGGATGAATAATAGGGGTAGTGACTAGTCAAATATTAGTTATTATATATCTGACAAATAGTGGAAACAATTTGAGTAATCCCTGCTATGTAAATTAAATAATTTATTTCTGAGGTAAGAACACAGTTTTCTAATGTTCACCAGTGATAGGGCTTGGTAGGGCTGAATGACTTGACCACTTACTATTTGTCAAAGTTGATTCTGTGATGATGCTGGCCACCAGCGTTACCACGACCACCAGGATGCTTTCTGTGCTTGCCTAAAAGGAAAACAGAACAAATCTTGAAACATGATATTCATAAATATACAAAACACGCCTTATCAAATAAAAAACATTCAAGAAAATATTAACACTTTATGTTATACAAACATTGACGATAAGAAAAATCTAAATTATGGAGTAGGACTACAGGAGTATGATAGTTTTGAAAATGGCCCATGAAGAAGTTGCATTTTGATGTTGATTTTTGATTGAAGGCCTGCATGTTAATACTAGACTATTCATGTGAAATTAAACAGTGGCAATAACAGCTATTTGCACTTACCAATACGGCCATGTCCGTGGCTGACATGGCCCCGCATCTTTCTGGTCTTCTTTGCCTTGGTGGTCTGCAAATAAGAAATGAAAGGTTACTGACAAATACAAATCACTCTAATGTGGTATTGACCTTATTTAATCAGCACTAGGATTAATGTGAAATAGCAATGCATGCCTCTACTGTTCAAAGAATCCTCAAGTGCCAGGGTTTGACTTAAGTGGGTGTCCGGGCGGTATTCACGCCCTGAAATTTGTTCGGCCAACCCAAGACTGACTATCATTTATCATATGAGATCGCCCGAAAACCGACCAGAAAAATTTTCTTAAGTCAATCCCTGAGTGCATTTATTTACCTAACTTTTAACTACACAGGTAAAGGGGGCCGTACGGGCCCGTTTTTCGATCCCTCAATATATTGACATTTCAAGGCTTGAAAACCTGTAACGGTCCCATTATTTTCATTATTTTTATGGGCCCATTATAACGGGTTCTGAGCCTGTAACGGGCCCGTTTGGACCTGTCAATTTTTACCTGTGTATGGCATTCATCTGAGGAAATTGGCACCTTTCATGCGAGATTGAAACGATAGATGAATGCATCATGCCACCCGACATCTTATAAACTTTTACTGACAAATGAATGCGTACATTTTTCAGTGATTGGATACAGGAATTGCTTAAACAACAGTACATAGCGGGCAAGTTGCGAGCAATTGTGTTACGAATTCACTTTTAACCCATGTGCAGAAGCCAGTAACCTGATTGACAGATAGTAAATGCCAGGATCAGTTGGCAAGGATTGGATACCACATTTTCAACTTTGCTATATTTAATACAATACTTCATGGTGGCACCATCTAAATGGATATGGTATGAGGTTTAGGTAATTAAGTGCAATTAGATTGACAAGTAATTTTTTCTGCCCATGTGTTCAATTGCAATGAATTGGGACTAAACAGGCTCCAGAAGTTAGGATCTGCCATAGCTTACCTGAAGAGACTGCACTAGTTCAATAGCAAGATTAACTCGATAACATCGTGAACCAAATATTTCAACAGCTGGTGTATGAAACAATGTAACATGTCATTAGTAAACAAGTCTTACGAGACATTCATGATTATTGTCTATTGAATGACCATGCTTTTCACTTCACGACGTGTGATCATGTTCAACTTTGTCAGTTTGTGTATTTCATAGCTCGCGTAGTGAGTCGGCCGAAGGCCGACTCAGCGTAGCGAGCATTTACGGTATAGGATGTCAACAATGCCATTGTCAATGGAAGTACATACTGAGGCCCTTGAAACCGTGTCCACACTTCCGTCAACACTTCTGTCTGTTCGTCTCTTTGTCCCGCTCGCTCGATGACCTCGCGAGAAATGAGCATAACTTTTTGCTGTAAGAGCACATTTTGCCGCCAGATCGTTTCATGTTTTAAATATTTCTTAATCAAATAATAAATTTGGACTGTTTCCTTTAAATTGTGTCAAAATAGCGTTTTGGTCGCCGACTATCGTGCAACACACGCCGAACTATGCAACAACTGAAACATACATGCTCACGTGCGACAAATGCTGACGTCTTGATATGACGTCATGTTACGATGGAATTCCAAAGTCGTAACTTCGATGTTCACGGTAAACATGACTTTACTCATCTTTCCGTGAATCGATTTTAATGCGGTTTAAATCGCTACAATCGTCACAAATAATTCTACATGTCTCTTAATTCTAGAGGAGATCTGTCGTGAAATGACGATTTTTCAACAGGTTGAAGTCGTAGTAATTTTTATGCCATATCTATAGGCCTATTTTCGGTCAATCGCTACGAGAAATATCATCGAGCTGCGCGAGCATTTAAAGCTTTGCTTTCTCATCATATTAGGGTACTGAGTCAGTGAACTACTGACATTTCTCAAGTTTGAGCATGTTATAATTTTCTATCCTATGTTTTGGATCATAATGCATCAAAGGGTAGAGCCTTAGTTTGATGACTTTTTGAATGTTCGGCATTGTTATGGAACTGTTTAGACATGCGACTTGGACGAATATCCAGTCGGAAACACATGAAAACAGCCATAGTCGGGTGGGTACATATGTACAAGACAGGCCTTATAACTATCAAACAACTCCAGTGAAAATATTCTAACGCTCCCCGATACAACATCGATGGATGAAGATCATATATAATGAATGTCTGTCGCCATCAGGCCATAAGATGGACGATGTTAGAAGATTTAAAATTGGTTTTCATTGAACTCGGAAAAGCAACCCACCATCTTGAATCGTGACGTCAGAGAGATCGCTCATGGACAAATCTCGTGAGACCTCGCGGAGTAGTGTACACTTTGTTCCATAGATGTCGCAACATGCAATGACTGGGGACCTTCGAGGAAGCCCGCAACAGTTACAGTATTATTTTTGTCCTCCGATATATATTTTTTGATATGTTTACAGTGCCGATGTGAACGGCAGATAAACAACAAAAACAAAAACATCAGAAAAATATTCATTTCTATCTTTTTCCTAAAACAGCAGAAAAATAGGGAACAGTTTTTTTTAAGTCTGCTGTTTTTGGGAAAGTGACAGAACTTATTTTTAATAATTTTGTCGCCTATTTTTGTGCAAGCTGGTTATCTGTCCCCACTTCCAAGGGGGCGCTCGTTATTTGAATTTAATGGACTGTGGTGACCAGTATGGCAAGTAAAAATGTACAAAAAAGAATTTTTGAAAATTCATAATTAATTCTTAATACCCATTGAGAAATCACATTGGGGCGGTGGTCTAAAAAGTTGATTCATTTAAAATCACCAGAAGGGGGGTTATTTGAAAAAATAATCATGGGGCGGGTCAAAAAAATGTCTCGGAGAAGGGGTGTAAAATCAAGATAAAAAAAACATTGGTGGGAGATGTTCAAGAAACAAAAAGTCATTGCTTGGGGTAGGGGATAAGTCGAACGTTTGTGCGTTCTGACGACCTCGCCCCCCTCCCCCCCCCCCCCCCCCCCCCCATTTTCATTTTTTTCTGGAATAGCTCTAGACTGGAACTAGCGGAATATGAACACCTCTAGTCTTCACTGAGAAAAAATGGTTCATTTTCAATTTAATCGTACCAATTCAATTTTACACTGTGCAAACAATTTAGTGTGTTTTGAGATGTGCTTTTTTACAAGGAGAAAATAAGCAAAAAAAAGTACCCTATCACACATCCCCATTATTTTTCTGCATGTATAATGCAAGGCAAGAACATATGAAAAATATATAATTCTCTGGACTTTTTCCAATTCATTATGTGTGATGAATCGTTCCATATTCGCGTCCATTTTTGAGAAAAATGGTTCATTTTCATTTTAATACAACCAATTCAATTTTACACTGTGCTAACAATAGAGTATATTTCAAATGTGCTTTTTACGAGTAAAAAGAGCAACAAATAAACAAACAAAAAAAACACGTACACTATCACCCATAGCTCTGTAGCAAAAGAGCAACTCGGAATACCCCCATTATTTTTCTGGACACAGAATGCAGATCTACCGGACAAGAACACATACCAAATTATCTTGACTACATCCTTTTTACAATTTATTATGCGTGATGATTCGTCCCATATTCGCGTCCATTTTTGAGAAAAAAAATGTTTTTTTTTTAAATTTAATCCTACCAATTCAATTTTACACTGTGCAAACACTATAGTATGTTTTAGAATGTGCTTTTTACGAGCAGAAAAAGGAAAAAAAGATCACGCACACTATCACCCATAGCTCTGTAGCAAAAAAAGTAACTCGGAACACCCACATATTTTTTTTGAAATCACAACAAAGAGCATAAATTGTGTTTGGGTAATAATAAATATTTAATAATAACATATTTATTTACAATTAATAACAATGTCAATAATCATATGCATGTGCATAATGATAATTGATATATGCAATAACTCTAGATGATGTAGAAATATTATATATACCGTAACATTAGATATATCTATTTATAGACATACCTTTCAGTGTTGCAAATTTAATTCATTAGATGAATATATTAACTAGTATATACATACAATATACAATATACAATATACAATACAATTACATACAATTACAATTAATTAGGTTGGGGTAATCTTTATTGTGTTTTCAAAATACGTCTGGGTCCGTACGGACACCAAACGTTTGATTTTGCATACAGAATGCAGATCTACGGAAGCCTATTAGGACCAGTGAAGAATTCTAAGGGAAATATTGGTCCACGTAAGCGGTCTTAGAATATTTATTTTTGAGATTTTTGGATTTCTAGGGAAAAAAATTTAAAAAGATTTTTTTCAGTGGTCCTAATAGGTCCGTAACGAACAACACGGAATGAGCGGAAAAAATGTGTGATGTGGCAGCCCCTTTTCTCTAAAATGTTCTCTTTCGAAAAATCAAGCTTGGCTGACTGTTTTTCCCTTTTTTGTCCAAACTTGGCAAACCTCGTATGGGCACTAACTTCTATATGTATATACAGTACCTACTTTCTGTCTAAACTGCGTAAAATGTTGATTTTGCTCATTATGCCCCATTGTAAAATGTGCCTATTGCAAACAGTACAGATGTGAGCAGTCACATGTGTAATTTTACAATGGGCCCCTAATGAACAAAATCGACATTTTAAATAAGATATGAAAAAGAAAGTAGGTACCGGTACATAGCTAGATACAGAACACAGTCGTCAGTGATCCCAAGAGATTTGCCAAGTCTGTATAGGAAATACGAATTTTATGTAGTTAACATAAAAGAGGAAAAAAACTATCAGCCAAGCTTCGGTCAGCCAAGCAACTATACTCTCTAGCAAATGAAAAAATAGCCCATTTATTTTTTAGATTTTCTTTAGTTTTGTCCTACTGGGTATAGACTATTGAGGCGAATAAATAAAACTGGTACAGGCATCCTTAAATATTATGTATTTATGATGATAAAAAACGGATTTGGGTTATCTGCGATATGTTAGAGAGATTGACGGATACATTTAATACGAATAACAAAACACCCTATACAGGGCTTTAACCTCTGCATGAGTTCGATTCGGGCTTGGGGCATGTGGGAAAGTTGCCGGTGACTTTTGGTTGGGTTAGTTAGGCGATAGTTTTTCCCGGGTCACTCCGATTTCCTACAGCAGTCTCACATACCTAAACATAGTCAAGATTTAGCCTTTGCAGAAAACGTATCAAAAGTGAACTTATGCCCTCGATCTGTTTTTACCACCAGCACTGCAGTTAGACCGAAATGTACGACTCTACATTTGCCTAGATGTTGATTTACTATGTTAATTTTGATATTTGGACGTTTATTAGATATTTGATAAACGTCCAAATATCAAAATTAAAATTATTAAATCATTAAATATCATTAAGATAATTAAATATTTAAAAATCATTAAATATCAAAATCAAAATTATCAAAGTTAACATAGAAAATCAACATCTAGGCAAATGTAGAGTTAGATATTTCGGTCTACACTGCTGTCTGCAGCAGTGGGCCTAAATTAACTTTCACTTTTCCATCCCAAATACATTCAATTCATTTATACAATCAACTTTATTTTTCTCAGTTTCGCTATATACGTGTATTTAATTTTTCTGCGAAAGTAGATGTTCATTCAACTAGCTTGCACAATATCATGATCATGAGTGGCGCACGAGAACTGCATCATGAAGTCATTGAAGGAGCATCCTCTAATTTAGTTCTCATCAATACCGCTATTAGCCGGCGGCGCTGCACCTCAGAAGATGGCCAGTGCCAGTTGAGGAAGTACACTGCGTCAAACGTGCCTCGGATTTTTACTGTTTTTGCTATGGATTTTAATCTTTCACTGAAAACGTCGATGTATATAAAACAGGTAGGTTCTTATGTAACTTGACAATGTTACTTTAAGATGCAGTTCATTCTATAAATGGGTATTTGCAGGCTCTGAATATGAAATACAGTGGTGCTCTCAAAATCCTACAGACTGTTTGATTTGGTACACAGCAGTTACAGGTTCAATGAGGTTGATTTTCTGTTTGTTTTGACTTGTATTCGCTATGCGTGAGGTTGTGTCCGTTTGACTGCTTCATGACAGCTGACGAGGCTAGTTATTTTCTGGACGTTTTTGATTCCATTGTGCCTATGTCTGGTCTGTTTAGGTGATTATACTTGCAGCTTTGATCAGAAACAGAGATTTACTTCATTCTTACATCATCTAATCCTTTCCTTTGGCTCTGCTTTGCCTTTCATGTCATTTAGCAGTAGGGATGGGTACAGGATTTCTCTGTCATGGGGGTCGTTCTGTACTTTTAAGGGGGTTGATTTTGACAATGCTAAACAAGGAAATCAACATTTTGAATTCTTGAAGGGAGGGTGGGGGTGTCATGTTAATTGATAAATAGACACAACCAGCAGATTCCTTCATATTTATCAATGATTTTTCAGCCATAGGTTTCATACCCATCTGCTTCCATTCAATTGGTTGAGAATGACCAATGGTCCTCTTCAGAGTGCAGGCCACTAACAGACCCTTTGACCATTTGATCGGACCCCACCACGCCCGTCAATATACATATCCAGGATCCATTATCTGCCAGGCGTTGACTTTCCAATCCAGGGTAGCATAGCCCTTCAAAAAATTTTTTGGATTGTTTTGGTTGTACATGTGGTTTAAATCAGGTTGTTTTGTGTTGAAGTGCATTGCCAATGTCAATGGGTGGTATCAGCCGTTCAGCCATGTGTCCTGGAGACCATGATCAATTAGTCAATAAGCACTCACCATGCATTGTGGTACATGTGTGTCACAAAAGAGGGTTACTTGTTGTAAAGATCCACCACAAATCAGCCACTGGTTTACTTTTGGTCAGAACATTTTAATTGAAATTTCTTCTCCACTTCTACCCTAGGTGAAAACAAAGCATGTTAATTGATAAAAGAGTTTTTTTTCTGGAAGGGTAACGGATGACCATATATATATAAAGGGTCAAAAACACTCCTGGCTACCAGCAGGGTATTAGTTTAGATGAATAGAATATGGATTAGTTGCCACAGACCAATTACCATAAGTCCCATTGTAAAGCCCTAGACACACCTAATCTCACCTCCGTGTGACGTCACTAGGAGGCAGATGAATGAGGGGCATTGAGGGCACCTGTATAATTTTTTTGTAATAGAGAAGGTTGCTCAAGCGCATGCGCAGAAAGTACCTCTTGTGTGTTCTCATCAACACCTGGGCTAGGAGTCATGCTGAGGCTGTTGAGCAAGATCTGCTGGTTGCATATCAATTCCAAAATTTCTACCAGTCCAGATTTAGCCAATATATACTTCAAATCCTTATACCAACTACATGTTATGACCTATTGAATCAAAAAGGGCAATTTTGCACCACAGCCATGTCCCAGAAGATGGTTTGTTAGGATAATATTTGGTGATTACCCCTAAAAAGTAAAAATTGAAAATTCTTCATAATTTTTTTGCCTGTATTAAAAGGAGGAATTTTTTATATCTTCATAGAGATAACTGCCTGTCTAAAAGACTGGCTACCCGGCTACTTGGCCACAGGCTCATTAAAGTGTTTTGCCTCTATAGTTGCTAAACCACAAACATTATGTTTGTGGTCTGGCATAATAGCATACTTAACAATGTTCTACATCTTACTTGAAACCCACAACATAATTGCCTTTAAATATGTTAGACAACATAAACAAATTGGTAACTGGATTGAAGCATTATATTAACCCTTCCGATGCTAAGGCTTCTTTTATCCAAAGCAAAAGGATGCACAGATTTTTTAAAACCATTCACACCCTGCCATGTTGGCATTCATTAGATAGCTCTCACTGAGTACTCTCAGATGAGTACCCATATGTCAGGGTTTCAGTCTTTTTTCAGGTTTTTTGTGTCACTTTGTATTGGCAAAATTAGCCACCAGCAGCATGCAGGGTTAAGCATGTGAGATATTTGGAATATTTAGGAGGTATCATGGCTTCAATATAGGATTTTCCATCATCAACTGGCTGTTATACTGATAATTCTTTTTGACAGATGCCATTTATAAACATGATATCATTTTTGGTCATTTTTGAAGTAGTAGGAAAGAAACAGAGCACTGTCTATTGTCTAATATGAGATACATCAAATAGGAATGGAATTTATTTTGAACTGCACCTGAAATGAGATTTTAATTTATTGTTTAATTGAGTATGGAGCTTTTTCGCAATCAATCATCACTGCCAATTAAATTTTCATTATCAAGGCTGAGGTCTGAGGACAGTTATGGGTCTATCTGGTGGTAGCGTGTGGTACTAGCCCCTGGCAGTGCTGAGTATTTCATGCCTCTGGGCTTTTATGTCTCGCCGAAGACAGCGGGTATCAGCACTCAGGGTTATACTGAGAGCTGTGAGCTGTGAAAAACAGTCCCTTGCATGAACGTTTGTTATTACTCTGTATTCAATGTAGTGGGGTACTCGAATACTTGGTGAAAAGATGCAAACCTTATAGACAATAGGGCAGTTGGTGATTCAGGGGATTTAGGAAACGCCCCTCCAACCCTCTCTACTTTTCAAATTGTTGATTTTTTTCAAACCCCTTTTAACAATTCAAAATGTTGATTTTCTAATGATCCCTTCAAATTGTTAGTTGTGTTAGACTGTTAGTTAAGATCAATGAGGCAGATGTACCAGAATATGTAATGAATATGATAAATATAGAAATAGAATGTACTTGAAAGTAAATTTTGCTTTCCACCCCATAGGCATCAGAATCTCACAGTACCAAAAGGTATATATGTATAAATTAAACTGAATGCATAAAGTTTCATTGAAATTATCACAATTCTATAAATATATGTCGAAATAGTGTATTGTTTCCTTTTCATTTGAATAATCATAAGATCGAGTATTTTTGAAATGTCTTATATGACTTAATTTTTTAGCCATTCCACTAACTTGTCATTTGAACCAGACATACAAATCACATGTTTCTAACTGGAAAGGGTTAAAATAAATTCATGAAGTGCAAACAAATACTATATATACAACAAGGTATGTATAAACCCATGCTGTGAATGAATCAGTCACTAGTTTTGGCATCAATAGCAGTACCTCAGAAATAGAACCAATCAGCATTCTTTAAGTTGGTGTATCAGAATTTATTCAAGTCTAAATAGTTTTCGTCTACCTGTGATTTACAGGTGAGTGCCTTTAATCAATTGTGTTAATTAACTTTCCTCCCGGCCTGTCCCCATGGGTCCTCTTTTCATACATCAGCTAGAGAGCAACACTGGCATGCCGTGGTGATTTAGAGTGACAGTCTATAATGAAAATGTCATTCATCGTCTTCGAGAATAGTATAGTAATCTGTACAATACCAAATAACAATATCAGATGGGGAAAAGTACCTAACCTTTAACCTACCAGTGCAGAGGCTACTTTCATCCAAAAAACAAGGATGCAAAGATTTTGGTAAATCATCTAAACCTTATCATGTTGGTATTGATTAGATCAGTCATATTTTTAAAGTTTTTTTGTATCATTTTATATTTGCCAAATTAGGCACCAGCTGCATAAGGGTTAAACTATTTGAAGAGAAATGTTTTATCAGAAACCTAGAACCAACCACCTTTCTTTGAAAGAATTGTCCAAGTTTTTTATACCATCAGTTATCGTGTTTACATAGTTATGGTTGTTTTCCCCTTAGGCCTTAAGTGTAGGAGGTTATTTTTCATGGGTTCTTAGATATGCAAAGGTTTTGTGCCAGAATTATTTATGACTTCTGCTCAAGCTGGTTTGCCTGGGGCTACTAGATTTTGCCCCCGGCCACTAGGTTATCTATTGGGTAGCCCATTGTCTGTTTTGCCAGCTGTAAATCACAGACTTTTTTAGGAAGTAGACCATTTATAGATTTAGATATCTAGAGGTCAGGTATTGAATAGTATTTTTTTAGATGTCACAATGGGTTGTGGCAGCCAAAAATGCCTCATAAAGCCACCAATTTAATGGGTTTCTTTCATCAAAAGCAATTTTGGAAAATGTGTGAAGGTTAAAAATTAACCAGAAATCAGTTTATGACATGTTAACATTTCTAGATGATTATTTGATGGTATAAACTTGTCCAACAAAGGGGTGACCTTAGCCTAGCTACTAGGCATTACTGTGTTTTACCATACTGTATATATGTAAATATATAATATATTAATCTATGCATACACCTACATAAGGTCTTGTGTCTTATTGCTGGCCATTTAGTTCACAAAGTTTTAGTACACAAGGGATTGTACCGGTAGTAACATATTTCCAACTACCCACTTAGCATACCACAGTGCCATCTATCCACAAGCGATGACCTATAAATATTGCCTAGAGGCAGGCTAGGGTGACCTAAGGTCTCATCCCTGGGTAATTTCAAAGCCTGATATATAAAGATACACATGTATTGAAGCTGTATGCTTGCCATTCAGTTAAGGTAATGGATAAGACCCTTCCCTTGTTTACTTAGTACACAGCTATTTCTGGAAGTACCACTGCTTTGGCAATACATAGTAAAGCACCAATAAAACTATAGAACTGACTCATGACTACAATGCTATACATAGTAAAACACCAACGGAACTATAGATAAGAATCAATATAAAACTACAGTGGCGATAGATATCAGGTTAGGCTTCTACATGACATCTATCCATTTCCTTGTATTAGTGACATATCCTTCTGCGTTGGTATGACTGGAAGAGTTCCCCGCTTTGGGAAATGCTGGAAATGGCTGTGTAGATGTGTGTAGGAGTAGTAGTAGCATCATCATGTGTGAGTGAGCATGGAGCACAGTCATTAGTCCAGCTGGGGGCTTGGGAGAAGCACCTGTATACTGAGTAAGCTTATATAATCAAGCTATCTGATACTTACCTGTGATTACTAATGCCTTAACCTTTTCATGCCTGGAGGTCCAATAGGATATATTATTTCTGAATGATCTGATGCATTAGGTTTTAGGAATGAGGAAGGACCTGGAGTTTAAAACATCTTTGAAGGTAAGGTGATGGATATATTCTGACTAGCATTCTCACAGTTACTTGAACTCAAAAATTTTATTTCTAAAATGGACAGGTGATGTTCATATAAATTGGTGGTACCTATTGTTTTAGACTGATGGATTTTAGGGAAAAGGTTTAAGAGCAAAAAACATAACATAACCAATATTTCACTTGGAAATATTTTGTTGTATTATGGTTCTAAATTTTGTCAGAATTCCAATACCAAACAGATCTTGGAAATACCCAAGAAATCTTAGGATAATACTGAGAAAATGCCAAGATTACCAGGGAAGTCTCATCTACATAACTACATTTGGAAAGGAAAATATCATACCGTGAAGGTGACCTGGTGTTGAAGGGGCCAAGGAGGTACATCTGGTCATGCATGGGTTAAATGGCACTTAGCCTAGGGCAATCTAATTGCTTTCCTGCATTGGATTGAGGTAGATTCGTAACACTCAGGTGGAGAAGACAGGTGTTAATTGGTCAGGCTGTTAAGGAAGTCGGTCGTACTCTGTAGTTATTCCTACCTGTGCTGTTGATTTTATGACAACGTTTAAATGACTATTGGTAAGTAGATATTTAGACTATAATTTGACCATATATTTCTACATGCACATTTTGATGGAATGAGAAACTATGGAAAGGAAACAACACATAGATATGGCATACATATAAGATGCAAAGACATTGCCACTGCTATATCAGTTTCTCCAAAAATGATAAGAATCAAATTGGACTTAGAAATTTAGTTCTAACCTTCTCACAGAAGATGTTTGCTTTTGGAGGTTTAACTGTATATCTTATGTTCTAATGCGCTTCGCTTAACCGAACATAAAATATTTGTTTCATAACCAAACATTAACACAACAACCATATGCTTTTGGAGGTTTAACTGTATATCTAATCAGAGAATTAGGAATGTGGGATAGCCCATGTTATAGACTAGGAGCTAGTCTACCACAGTACCTGATGCCTATGATGACAAGTTTATCCATACAAGTACATACAACTGAACCAATTTATCTTCAATTCATTTAGTTTGTGATGACAGGAATATTTTACTTTCATTGGGATAGGCATGCTTTGGAATTTATCATCTAGAGTCAAGTTAGTCTAGGATGCAGTATGCTCATTGTGAATCAGTCCCCTTTTCCATAGACTAGGAGCTAGTCTAGGATGCAGCCCAGGGAATGTCACATGTGCACATAGTAATCAGTCTGTTTACTATAAAGACTAGTAAAGCAAGGAGTGTGTGGTAACTGTATATAGAGATTGTACAGGTGACCTGGTTTTAAAAATCTGCTTCTTCAAAAGACTTTACCAAAAAGGTGTCACCCATCCCTATCATTCTCACCTACTCAAGCGATCATTTCCATCGAAGGCACACACATAAATATTTCTATACTAAGATTAAAGTCTTTTATAACACAAGACCATCTTTTTATATGTTGTGGGTTATGCTTCAATTGCAATCCAGGTTTCTTGAAAACATTGACCCTGGTTGAAAGTTACATCTAACACCTGATGGACCTGATTATTAAGAAAATAGAACCATCACCATGTGTGATGAGATTTAATTTGGTGTAGTCTTTTTCTTAGTGGAAACTAGTTCTGAACTCAGAACATGTCTGGTACTTATTTTAGTAAGTTCAGTTTTGTATTCACTAAAATCACTGCACCGTGCACTTGCTCATACCAATGTTTAGGTAATAGGTTGCACTCTTTAAATTTAGAACATAGGTTTTTTATGTACAGCGTGTGCATCAAATACAAGCTTGTTTTCTTTTGGTAATCCAACTGGGATTCAGTTCATGTTAAGCATATGACTGACAGCAGATACTGCAATATCTTCGTTTTTAACCTTTATGCTGCTGGTGGCTAATTTGGCCTATACAAAATGATGCAGAAGACCTGAAATGACTGAAACCCTGGCACATGGGAACCATTCAGAGTACTCAGTGAGAGCTATCCAGCGAATACCAACATGACAGCCTGGTTTAAATTGTTTGTGCTTGTGCTTTCGAAGAAAGTAACCTCATCATTGACATTGGAAGGGTTAGAAATATTCTGCACCTTGTTGATTGTTTCCCATAGAACCACCTGTCAACCAGGTATGCACATAGGGTTTTAAGAGCATGGGATGGGTGGGGGAGGTTATTATGAAATTTTAGAAATTTGTCTTTCATCAAAATCTGAGATAAGCAAATGTAGCTGTGACTTCCTTGGATATCCTGGTATTTCCCTGGCATTATCCTAGGAATTCCTGGGTATTCCAAGCTATGTCTGGCAGGGGATAGTATTTTGTTTGCAGCATTTTTGTATTGTACACATGTAAGTGTGGTTGTGCAAACTCTGAGAGCACCCCTATATATGAAATCTAGTTGGCCATCAGATGAGCTCTGAAGTGAAGTGAGTGCAAATTATACTTTGGTATGCATGTTCATCTATAAGTATTTGTAAGTATTACTTATGGGACTTGCCCTTTCTATGAGGTGATGAGAGTTTTGACATATCTGACTCAACCATGTTCCTTAAAAGGAACATATACATGCATGAACATGGTTTGCTTAAAAAGCAACTTGAAACCTCAAAAGGCTTATAGCATCCCGTCAGGGAAACCATGCCTTAATAGCTTCTAAAAATACTCAGCTGGAATGAATTCAGTGCTCGTATAGCTGTCTCAGCCAACTATTGCATGAAGGGTTTAAGTGCTCCCTTGGAGTAGAAGTGATGTACATACAGAAAGGCTTATTTAACCCTTATGCTGCTGGTATCTAATTTGGCCATTTCAAAATGATATGAAAAACCTGAAAAATGACTGAAACCCTGGCACATGGGTACTTATCTGAGAATTCTCAGTGAGAGCTATCCAATGAATACCAACACAACAGGGTTTAGATCTTTTTCAAAAATCTTTGTGTCCTTGTGCTTTGGAAGAAAGTAGTCTCAGCATTGGAAGGGTTTAAGTGCTCCCTTGGCGTAGAAGTGGTGTACATAAAGGCTAGTAGGTCACTGCAAGCTGACCCCACCCGCCTGGCTCCCTTATTCGCACAGTCTCAGAGATAATACATAGAGGGTGGGTCTCCTTTCACAGGTAGTTACTGCATGCTTGGCTGAGGTTTATATACACTCTAAACTTTCTCACCCAAGTCTGCTTCATGTGAACATTGCATCCTGGCTCTGTGTTAGCTATTAGATATACATGTCTTACATGTGAAATTACAGCCTGGGCGGATACAGGATTTCTGTTAAGGGGATAAGTTCTGTATCAGGGTTTTAGCCAGGATTTAAAAACTGGGTGTCCAAAATTGACAATTGTAAAACTTTTCGGCACCCCTTTTTTCAAAGGAGACAACAATATACTGATTTGAGTGTCCTGAGGAGTGATTTTTGGGGGATTATAGATGTCCAAAAGATGCCCTGGCTAAGATTATGTTCTGTTAATTAGGGGTTAGTTTTTAACACAGAATTACCTCACTTGTTTTCAGCGAAGCTAAATAAAGGTTATATTTCAGCAAGAAAATCAGTAATTCGAATGGTAAAGGGGGGGGGGGGGGGGGGGTTGCCAAACACCTTGAACACTCTCTGTATTCATGACAGGGTGCCTCAACCACTTTTTCTAAACAGTATGTTATAATTGTGATTGATTCAATAATATATTTTAAATAATTAAGTAAACTTCATAGAAGTTCATATACCAAAAAAGTGTGGTAGTCAGGTATAGAGCTGATAGCAATAGAACCTGTCAAATAGGAGAACTTGCACATTGGACATTGATCCAGGAAGGGGGGCGAAGGGTGTGGAGGTGTGTCTTTGTATGTGTGTGTGTGTGTGGGGGGGGGGGGGGGGGGGGGGGGGTCCATCAAACCTATTCTTGTCCTCTACCTGCTGGATATCATGGTCATTTTACATACATGTGTACTAATAATTAAGAAACTGTGGAGGATTCAAAGAAATACCTGTTTGAAAGTTTTGTTTTCTTGATCTTCTTAGAAACTTTTGTTAATTTCTTTATTAATATCTTTGTCTTGTATGGAAGGGTGTGTTAGATTTTACCTTCCTATTGTCTTCTCATTTAAAATCTTTTGACTATTATTAATTTCTTTATTTTGCCAGTTGTTATCTGGGTTTGAAAGGGTTGATATTTTAGATGGGGTGTCCTCTATGGAATGTGTTAGATCTTACCTTCCTATTGTCTTCTCACTTGGGATCTTTTGACTCACTAGCTAAGGATTTGAATCTTTGACCTTTAACTCTTGATGTAATTTCTAATCTAAGATGGAGTCATAATATTTACCAACATTCTACTAGATGTAATCATAATATGTCCTAATGCCCAAGACCACCCCCTGTGCTCTAAAGATTGAACGGGTCACATTTTCAAGTCACTGGCAGTTGACATCACACCAAAGCATAGGTTCCTTTTGAAGGTTGACTTTCATGATGGTTTAGATATTGGCAAACATCGCCATATGCTGGTTTATGACTTAGACAGAGTGATTTGATATGTGTTAGAGTTGTCTTGAACCTAAACATCAGCATGGTACAGTTAGCACTGATATTGGGAACAGGTTCAAAGTATTTTAAAACCGTGTCCTGAATTCACCCCCAAATAGGGGTCACAGCTAGATGCTATACTACCAGGGAATGGATTATCAAAGAAGTCTCACAGAATTCTGAGCATCACAGATAGTATCCCATTCCCAGTGTTCCAGAGACTTCCAAGGAAATCCTGGTATTTTCTTAACATTATCCTGGGAATTCCTTGGTATTTCCAGATCTGTTTGGTAGCGGTTGTGGTCTGATACTACCATAGTTTGGAAGGTTGAAGTCTCACAGAATTGTGAGCATCACACAACATCCCTTGACAAAGATACTGGCTAATTCCAGCATCCAAGGAAACCTTAGCATTTTCCTTGCATTATCCTGGGGATTCCTTGTTATTCCCAGCTCTATTTGGTAAGGGATGGTATCTAATCGAAGAGCCCGCTTCCACCTGATTGCTCACTTGAACCCATTCATGCCTAAAGAGTAAAGACCTACTTGACACATATTGTCTGGACCTATGCTATTTCTGAAAATAACTTCGGAAATAATCATGAAATGGATAGATATTTGAAGAAGAATTCTTAGTTAATTTTGGATCAGTAACTATTCTTCATATATTTTCTTAAAATTGCATTTGTTTCAAAGATATCACCACATTAGTCGGGAGTTTTAGGGGCTACAGGCATGAATGGGTTTGTTTTAGGGAATGGCCATCAACACCCAACTTAAATGTGTCTTACATTTAAGGTACAAGGAGCTGCTCTCATTATGTTGTTAGTCTAACTCTTACTTTCTTAGGTGACCATTACATCCTTTTGTTGCTTGTTCTGGAAATGAATAGACATAGAAGGGAATGATGCTGTAAACAGCTGAACAGAAGTCAGTCTACTATACATGTAGACTACACAGCAATAAACATGGTAAGGCCTAGAGAAAAAAAGGTTTTTCCTGAAAAGGTCTGAAAAAAAGATAAGCTAGGTACTTGTCAGTAAATTATTATTTTTTGATTATTTTTTTGTTCAGAAATGTGTGTTTTATGCATGTTTTATGTTGATTGGGAGTTAGAATTGCAGAAAAAAACTTTAGGGTAGGGATTTTCTGAGTAAAAACTTGTTAGGATATAGGGTTACAGGAAAAATAAACTTTTCTTAGGCTTAACTTTACTGTACAACGGCGTTCATCTACATGTGTTATTGATGAATATCCCTCCAGAAAGTGCAATGAATCCTGTTGTTTTCCTACAAGGTTATGAAATCAACATGTTTTATTGTGCTACCAGCAGTGGAAAAGGGAGACGCAGTATTGAGTCTCAGTTTGCAGCTCTCTGGGCCTGAATTAAGTTTCTGCTGGTATGGAATGATTAAGTGAATAACAATGTGAGCCAGTCTGTGCCTTTGTCTCACAAGATGAGATATATGGATGCACACAGCATTTTGATGAGAGTATATCACATTTGTAGTTATTAGGTCTCGGAGTAGGCCAGATGTGTCCCTGTTCGAGTGCCATCTAAGATCATGTGATCAAAGTGATTGTTGTTGAGAACAATACTAATTCATCACCCACTTGCTGTTAATAATGATTTGATCCAGTTAAGATGGCAAATAAACTGTCCCTAATATAGATCTTGTTTATAAATGAGAGCAATTTTGACTTTGTTGGGTATTTTTCTTTTGTTTTCAAACAAAAGTTAAACTGAAACATTATGGATATATATTATTTATATCATATAATTATCTAAGAAGCTGTATATATACCTGAGATCAGGGACTTACCCAGGCAGGAGTCAGGGAGTCATTTTGACTCCCAAACACCAGATTTCTGGCAAAATGACACCCAGTTGTATTTTGTATGATTTCCCGTATTTGTTGAATCCAAGGAAATATTGCGAAAGTTTCACTCGTTGAAGACAATAGGTACATTAAATGACCTAGAGAAGCATAAGTTGTTTTGCTAAGTCAATATACAAGATTGCTATGATCATTCTTGTAAATCAGGTAACTAACTTTCGACCCCTAGTTTCCAAATCATGGGTAACACCCTGGCTAAGATATAGTTGAAAGAGATGAACAAACATCTTAGATTAATTTCAGAGTATATTTATGATTTTGGATCATGCTTTCTTTATTTCCCCAGACATATTAACCTCATTATCACTTTTGATATGAATTGGTAAAATTTGGATTCATTATGATTTGACTTTGAATCAACAGGTTTTAACCTGATGACTCACATTCAACTTTTTCAACTACTGACCTTAGGCATTGAAATGACAGACCATCTGATACATAACTCAAGCCATTCCTCTCTCTGAGTTGATCAGCAATGTGCACAGTGTTAGATATGGGTTGATAAATGATAGAGGTCGGAATGGTCAGCTACCATATCCCATTGGTCACTTTATACTGATAAATTGTGATAATCCCCACTTGCATGTTGCTGTGTGAGAACCTGAACACCCCTTTACCACTTGTTAGCATCCCCTAAACAAAAAGGAAGTCCTCTTCTTTCTGAGGAAAGATTGCATTTTATTTCTTCATCTGAATTATGTGAGTGGGTCTCTTTATATGATATTTGAATATCTTTTCCTGAATATGAATATACATGAAAACGACTCTTTTGAACATCAATATTTACAAAGATAATTTGATAGTTCTTACTTACTTTAAGATAATTGACAATAAAAAAAAAAACAATTTTCATTTGAGCATGACCATGAACCTGCTAATTTTGTACTATCATGCTTTGAGTACCATAAAAGGGCAACCCACCCCCCGACCTCCCCCCCCCCCCCCCCCCCACCCTCACCCCAACTGCTGGCTTACCAATTCCTCTCCAAATCAAGCTTAGAATACCAAAGAATTCCTAGCATTATCCAAGGAAAATATCAAGATTTCTTAGAAAGGTCCCAGCTACATTTAGTATGTAAACTGCCATCTGCCATGATTTTGTATTGAATGGCAAAAAATTGGTGGTATATGAAATTCTTCTTTATTTACATCAGTCCACCAGATTTGTACAGATTTGATGCAGAGGCTAATAAGCTTTCCTGACCCATTTTGCAATACTGTTATATGTGTGTGTGTGTATGACCCAGGGTATGAATAATAGCAGTGGGTGATAGATATGAGTATTTAATGACCATAATGGTCACTCCGTGCCTGAGAACAGATGGACTAGATTAGTGCATAAACATCCAGCCAGCTCTGCCCATTAAGATAACACATACATGAGGATCATTATTATATGGTAAAATCAGGCACCGCTTATAACACGCATAGAGGCATAATTATTAGTGATAGGAATCGGCTCGGATTTTCATGATCGATCATCGTTTGGGTACAACCGATCGATGATCGATCATAATCGGTTGCACACACTTTCATACCAGCAGCACATATTAGCTATTTCCGCTGCTAAGCAAGTAATATTTCAGACATTTTCTTGTACTGTTTTAGGCAAAAAATACGTCAAAATACGTCCAGGAAGACGTGTCACAACACAACCTTTTTGCTGTTTATTACGATCGTAATCGATGCCAAATTTTGGGATCGATTAATCGAAATTGAAACCCTTTCGATGCGATGATCGATTATAATTGATCATCGGATTATCACTAATAATGATGATATGGTAAAATCAGCCCCCCCCCCCCCCTTCTCTATAGGCTTGCTACAAGTCTGTGTTGAATGGCTGTCTCCTGATTCTCATTGGTCTATCCTGAGTTGATTTCAGTCCAGCGTACAGTGAAACCTTGGAGATGTGTACACCAGGACCAGAGATTTTGATTAGATAAACGTCTCTGCCAGGACCAATGCAAAAGTGATCACATTTAAGGCGTTTCACATCTCAGAGGTCTTTTCTTATGTTAAAGTTACACATAGGACTAGGATCTATAGGATCAGGCTACCCTTCCCTATTAGTCTGCAGTAGTGCGAACTAAATGGCCAACAGTGAGGCCACAAGCCCATATGTAGGTGTAGGCATAGCTTTATATATAGCATGGTAAAACACAGTAGAGTCTACCCTCCCATAAAACTGCTATCAGAATGCCATCAAATGCATACAGCATATTTAGGCCCCCTTAATTTCCTGCCTGGTTTAGGACTCAGATCCTGAATGGGTCATTTTCATAACAGTGTTGTGATAAGGGGACTTAGCATGTTGGTCTTAGTCATACACATGATTTATAGTTTTGTACCAGATATGTTATTTATACAGTGCAGTGGGTGGGTGGAAGTGGCTATAGTACTAATGAGCAGACCAGTACAGGGCAATTTGGAGAGACCGATTCCTGAAATGGTATTATGTTTATCAGACTAAGTCCGGGTGTTCAGAATTCTTACTTATTTAACCCATTTATACTTGGATAATACTCGTATCCTGATGAATAGTGAAATATCTTTAATAACAGCCCTGGCAGCTCGTGTTTACTAAGCTAGTCGTATTCAGTGGGAACACAATTAAATCTGCAGACCTATGACCAGTAAAGCATTCTGCAGTTCCTGTTATGGTATCACATATACTTCTGGTAATATTCAGTGGGCGTACTCAATTAAATCTCCAAAGTTGTATAAAAGTGCATGACAGGGGAACTCAGCCTCATTCTCCTGCTTTCATCCCTTTGGCTGAATGCTGACTCCAGTCCCTTGTGGACCATTGTGCACAAGCAGGCTCTTTGATCAAATCCAAGCTATCCAGAGCAGACTGGGACTTTCAAGTCTGTGGTACTATTACTACATCACCTGGAGGCTGGTGGGTAAGTTTAAAATTATTTTGACTAGTGGTTTTTTTTTTACCTTTCCTATGTTGAGGCTACTTTCATCCAAAGCATGTGGCTGCAAAGAGTTTGGAAAACCATCTAAACCCTGTCATGTTGGTATTCATTAGATGGCTCTCACTCAGTCATCTTAGATGAGTACCCATGTGCCAGGGTTTCAGTAATTTTTAAGGTGTTTTGGATTATTTTGTATTGGCCGAAAAGTATGTTTCGATGAGATATCCTGGACAGTTCCTGCTGACTGCCAACATATGCTTTGCATTCTGAACATGTTCTTTGCTGGTTCCGAATAAACTGGTAATTACATGACGGGGTTGTGAACTTGTTCCTGAACTAGAGCTGTCAGAAACCATCAAAGAACAACCTCTGAGCATGGATTCCCTAAGAATCGGCGGTGGAATTCCATACTTAACATATAACAAGTTGGCATAATGCCCTTTAGATACTGCATGTTCATGACTGACTTTGTTTTGTTCCTGCGAATTACTAGAAAAGTGAAACATGATGATGATGATGATGATGATGATGATGATGATGATGATGATGATAATGATAATAAGTGTAATGATAATAGTGAAAATAATAATAGTAATAATGATAATAGTGATGATATAATAAGTATTGTTATAATTATTATCACAATAATGAAGATTATGATTTTAGAATTGAAATTAACATTTTTACATTATTATTTAAAAGAAATTGGCTCTATTGTAAAGAAATGGCTTCACTTTTTAAGAGCACTCAAGAATGTTGATAAATATATCTTGAAATTGTCATGCAAGTCAATATGTTCAGGCAGTGTTAAAGGTCTGTTATGGAATCCTTTTACAAATAGCATAGAGTGATGGCTGATCTATTGACCATTCCAGTTAGTAGCCATAGCCGTTATGTCTCTAAAAATATATTTGCTTGACTTCCTTTAACGTACCACATTTATATATAGTAAACAGGGTGGTGATTCTTTTCCATGCTGTTCTTTCACAAATTGATAACCCAGACCCACCATCTCTAATTTCTGGCTAATATTCCTTTCTTGGAATGCATACTACTGACATGCTGAACATTTTTCCCATCCTACGGAAGATCTAGGCTTACTGAGTTGTGTTCATTGCTCAAGCTATCCTAGCCTAGCTACAAGGCTCTATTATGATTTTACTCTATTATATATAGAAGCCTGCACCTATACTAGATAGGGACTTGTGGGCTACTGTTGGCCATTTAGTTCACACAACTGCCACACGAGGGAGATTAGTGTTTTCATCTGAGTTCCTAGTATACTGCAGTGCCATCTATCCACAAGGGATGACATTTAAATAGGGCCTTGGAGGCAGGCTAAAGCTATCCCAGATACCAAGAACTGCTGGACTGTTAACCCATTCATGCCAGAAGATATCTTTAATAAGTGTCATCTGGCCTGGTGACATTTTTGAAAATAACTTGGGAGTTACCTAAAATTTACAAAATGTTTGAAGGAAAGTTGTAACTTGGGTTCTGGTCTACATTTCTTTGTCATAGATTTTCTGAAAAAAAGTTCTGGTCACAAAGATGTTCCCATTATAGTCATTCTGTGCAATGTTACAGGCATGAATAGGTTAACTTACTTGCATTTAGAATGTGCACTTGATCTGACAACTTTGATTATAACTCCTCAAATAGAGAGATATTGGAAAAATATTTCAAGAGGGATTGTAAATCAAAACATGAAAAACAACTCTTTAAATATCACTATGTTAAACTATCAGGATATGTCCATATTTGTCAGATTTTGCTCTAGACATAGTCTTAGCCAGCAGGGCATCTGGGCATCTTTTGGGCACCTAAACCCTTAAAAATCACCCCTCAAGACACCCCAAAAATTAGGGAGTAATTTCTAAAATTGTTAATTTCAAGCTTAAAATTGAGGTTTTTGAGCCTCTAGATATGAAAGAGTTAAAGATCATAGATGTCTCTGGTGGTAATTCCTTTCATGTCTTTTCCATGGCGTGCTGGCATTCCAGGAGGAGCAGGGTGCTGTGTGTGAGAGAGAGAGACACTTGTTGTTTAGGGGCGATCCTGTCCAGGGTATGGAGATGGCTGGCCGTGTGTCACACAACTATCGTGTTTCCACGGTTACCGAGCCTGCATTGTGCATCAGCATCTTCTGAGCCAAGGATTACAATTTATTGGAGACATCTGGAAAATTTTCTGATTTATTTAACAGATCAGAATGAAGGACTTATCTTATCACAAATTGAGCCTGGAAAATCAGCTTGAAATTTTTGAATATTTCGCTATCAAAAATGAATTTGCTTAACTAGGAGAAATTTGTTGTACATAATATTTGTAAAGCTATACAGCTTTTACAATTTTGGGCTCCATAGGCATGAATAGGTTAACCCTTACGCTGCTTGTGGCTACTTTGAGCAATACAAAATGATGCAAAAATCCTGAAAAATGATTGAAACCCTGGCACATAGGTACTCATCTGAGAGTACTCGTTGAGAGCTTTCCAATGAATACCAGCATGACAGGGTTTAGATGGTTTTGAAAAATCTTTGCGTCCCTGTGCTTTGGATGAACGTAGCATCGCCATTGGAAGAGTTAAAAGCCTCTAGGTAAAACTTGAGTAACTACAAATCAACCTTATCAGGCAGAACACTGGCCTAGGGTACTCTCTACTAAAGTATGTTTTATCAGTATCAGTGCAGGGAGTCAGCATGATTTATTAACAGAAATGTGTTTTTTAATGCTATGAATCCAGTACTTCCCTGTTGGTAATTATCTAGAGTACTGACTGTCTGCAGGTTCAACACTTTACTCTAAATAATCTGCTTTTTAACCATCAACACATGTTTGTATTAGTTCATTATGAGCTAGGGCTTTTTACATGTTCCACTTATAGCATATTCACTCTAGCAGCTGCCCCAAAAAAGGTAGAACTATTTTGGTAATATCTTTCTGAAAAAGCATATTTTGTAAAATATCTAACAAGAAAATGTTCATCAGGAAAAAATGAATAGCTATATGTTAATTTTCTATTCAAGTTATTGCTGCATTGATACCAGATAATTCTCACTAATACAAAATAATATATGGGTGACCTCTGGGCATGAATGGGTTAAATACCATGGGTGGTACATATTTAGGAATGTAATGTAAAATCCCTTGACCTCAATCATATAAAGAGCTTAGGCTGGTCCCTTATATCCTCACTGAAGAAGTTGCAGTCAGACCCCAGAGTCTAATATGCCTTTTAAACCATCTCCTACTAGCTCTAATGGACAATTAAGGTCTGCCAAAAAATGTTTCGTCAATACTGGAATCAACCCCTTATCTGATATGTCATTCAAATTTAAACAAATTTAATTTTAAATCTCCTAGTAGCTTTCAAAGACATCTTATGGTTTGCTAAGTCTGGCAAGAGCTGTTTTAGATTTTAGACTAGGCTCCTTATAGTGTGTTGACTTGAAGACAGTAGAATTACATATGACACCCTAGCAATCTATGCTAGAGCTCTTTATGCAGTCTAAAGGGTGGGGACAGATCATACGGTACTCAAGTGCAGTTCCTGTGTTTTGTTGTGGATGGTTAAAGTTTAGTAGAGAGTTCAGAAGTGACCTCAGGCATGAAATGGCTGTGAGAAGACAGTATAGCCAGAGGTGGTTGAGGAGGGGCCTGACAGATCCTCAACAGTTGTGTGTAAACGAGGAAGTAAGTGGTGGCGAATCAACTTTAAAAAAATCAAATCACATGATCACAGAAAAACATTGCAGAATTCAATTCATTTCAATGCTTTTATTTCACACAGTTGGTTCCTATACATAGGTAGAGATATGACTAGAAGCTGTACAGGGAAGTTGTACATACTGTTAATGTAGTTTTACTATACAGTAATACATAGGGTTGGGACGATCATCGATTAAAATCGATAATCGATCGTTTGCCTCCCTTTTACTGATTAATCGATTATGAAACTGGTAATCGATAATAATCGGAAAAGGTGACACCTAGTGGCAAAATATAGAACTAAATGACAGGCAAGTTGTCAGCTTTCTTGCAATGAAATTAAGCTCCAAAAACACTTCAAACACAAAGTTAAGGTAGGTGCTACTAGCAAGTAATTGTCATGGACTATCACTTGTTATTAGGCTCTAGACCTCTAGTACCCAATTACTGCAAAAGTGCGAAGAACTGATTATGATTGATAATCGATCAGTTGTCTGCAACTGATTATCGATCGTGAAATTGCAACCGATTCCCAACCCTCGTAATACACTACTTTCTGATTTGTGAATTTCCCCACTGTTCAATACTTATCTCTCAAGTATGGGTCTCTATATAAACCAATTGTCAATAACTTATTACTTGCACTAGTAGTAGGTCCAATTTATAGTAAAACACATATTCACACCATCTGGCTCTATTGCGCAAAGATCAAGTCTAATCTCCACTAAATACTGCCTGTGTTGCCCTTATCTTGCCAGGATATTGAAAAGGAGAGAAAAATTTCCAACCCCATCAATCATGGCCTGGTATGTTGAAGTGCTTCCTCATTGCCAAATATCCAGGATAAGTATTCTCTGTAACAGCACTTATCTGAAACAAATAACCACAATACAGAGATTTGGATTGGTTATTGAAAAGTGACTCATTTTCTGTCATCATTCTCTGTTTACTTTTCTGTTTAACAATCTTTTCTGAATGGATTGTAAATCATCTATATTTATTGAGGATAAGTATGCACTGTAACAACACTTATCTGAAAGAAATAACCATAATACAGTGATTTGAATTAGTTATTGAAAAGTGACTCATTATCTGTCAACGTTCTCTGTTTACTTTCCTTTTTAACAATGTTTTCTAAATGGGTTGTAAATCACCTATATTCATCCAAGGTCTTTGTAATGTCTCAGAGGATGTGTCATGCACAGAATTTGATAGTGAAACAAGATATCTGAATGGTTAAATGAGTTTGACTTTATTACTCATGGCAATAGAAATGTCTGACTCTTTGTCTGGCTGTCATACAGTTTATCTCAGATAAATTGAAGATTTAATAATTTAAAAAGAAATGTTTAAAGGAAATGTGTAATTTGTCGTGTAAATTTTTGTTTTCTTCAAATATTTCCCAATAGATTCTATCTTCAGATGGATGGCTTAAAATGGTCAGGATGTTTTGGAATGCTGCTTGTATGAAACTACTAAATTCTTTGAGTCTCACTCCAATCAATGGTTTGTATGTAATGCCTACACACAGACAATCTTTGAACCCTTCCAACGCTAAGGCTACTCTTGTCCAAGTTCTCTCAGTTGAGTACCCAATACTACCCATATTCCAGGGTTTCAGTCATTTTACAGGTTTTTTGCATCAGTTTGTATTTGCCAAATTAGCCACCAGCAGCATAAGGGTTAAAACACTAGAATTAAATTTTACAAAAATATTTGTGTACATACATCAGATACATATTCGGAAATATGAGTCATTGTAGAGGGAAAGGAAGTGTGGATAGATATATTGTATCCTGAGGATAAGTTTATGACTCCTTAGTGTAGTAAATGAGACTTACGGCTCTGGGGCAGTAACCCAAGGAATGTGGTCTGGAATAGCTCAGGCCTGGGTAAGGTGTTCAGTATGCAAGCCATAGAGATAGTGTCATCCACTGGATATACTAGTTATACACTCATCATCAATATTGGCATAATTATCATTATCATCATTATCATCATGAGAATGATACTGTCCATGATGAATAATGTGACAATGATGATGATTATTATGACAATTTTGGTATTGATGATGAGGATGATAGGACTGGTAGTGATGATGGTGATGACATTGATGATGATGATTATGGTGGTGGTTATAATGATGAGGATGTAGAATGATGATGATGACAATGGTGATAATAAAGATATGTGCTACTAATTGATGATGATGATGATGATGATGATGATGATAAGAATGGGATCACCTCTTTTAATCACTATGCATCCAGTATGCAAAGATTATTACATTTCCCATGCTTCACTTCATTTCAGAAGACCAAAGAATATAGCACCCTTGTTTTAGGTCTCCTGTATCATGCTCTATGACCGATACAGTAACTAATGAATCAAAGTGTCACCCAGAACTACAAGACTGTCTGCTGTTTGCCCAGTACCACTGCAAGGTCTCCTGTAATTAGGTCTTTGACCGATACAGTACTAATGAATCAAAGTGTCACCCAGAACTACAAGACTGTCTGCTGTTGGCCCAGCACCACTGCAAGGTCTCCTGTAATTAGGTCTTTGACCGATACAGTACTAATGAATCAAAGTGTCACCCAGAACTACAAGACTGTCTGCTGTTTGCCCAGTACCACTGCAAGGTCTCCTGTAATTAGGTCTATGACCAGTACAGTAACTAATGAATCAAAGTGTCACCCAGAACTACAAGACTGTCTGCTGTTTGCCCAGTACCACTGCAAGGTCTCCTGTAATTAGGTCTTTGACCGATACAGTACTAATGAATCAAAGTGTCGCTGAGAACTACAGGACTGTCTACTGTTTGCCCAGCACCACAGCAAGGTCTCCTGTAATTAGGTCTTTGACCGATACAGTACTAATGAATCAAAGTGTCGCTGAGAACTACAGGACTGTCTACTGTTTGCCCAGCACCACAGCAAGGTCTCCTGTAATTAGGTCTTTGACCGATATAGTACTAATGAATCAAAGTGTCGCTGAGAACTACAGGACTGTCTACTGTTTGCCCAGCACCACAGCAAGGTCTCCTGTAATTAGGTCTTTGACCGATATAGTACTAATGAATCAAAGTGTCGCTGAGAACCACAAGGCTGTCTGCTGTCCGTCGAGCAGGTGCAGTTGTCATTGGCAGAATTCCATAGTTGTAAAGAACAAGACTACGACGACTGTAATGCCAATCACGAACGCGTTTAATGACGACAAACTTGATACAATGTAGCGATACGTAGAAAACGTGTATACGGTAAACGCTGAAAAACGGTTCAATCTACAAAACAAAAGAGACAAGACAAATTTACTAACAGAAACTAGTACACCACATTACACATAGTCTATACACATATCTCAATTAGCAGTCATAAACTACTATACTATACTATAATCACACATAAAGCACTATTACAAACTACACTTGTCACATTTATAACACTCAAATACTATATAACATAAGTGATGACTTATACAGAAATGACCAATTGACTATTACAACAGTACAATGATACTTGAAAATATAGTGAAGTTGCTTAAGGCAACAAAGTCAAAAATATACAATAATATGAGCCATCCATCACTTAAATCTTGTTTGACATAATGATTTTACCTTTAACTAACATGTCAGTCTAATACTACAATGAATTATACTATACTTACGATTTTAGGCACACATAAACTTTTGTCTACTGAAATTGTGTGTTGACATAAGTCACCATGTTGATTTAACTGCCAAGAAACACTGCTGCCACCTATTGGCCAAAATGTACAACATATACTGTGCTGCCCTCTAAATTGAAACATCCACACTAAAATATCACCAAGTCAATGCATGAGACAAAATACCATAAATACTCACAAAATACAACCCCCAAAATACTGAAAACATTGAAATACATCAAAAAGTCCAAATCAACAAAAAGACCAAATAACACACTCAGATTCTGTCCGTTACAATAGTGTTGAAGTATCCCAGAGGCATGCCTTTTTGCTGTAATCTTTATTCACACTGTTCACAGAACTGTCATGATTCACCAGTCACAGATCCATGGTGTAATGGTTGGCTGGGATGGCTGGTGGCAGCATAGACAGTATACTACCAGGGATTGGAAAACCTAAGGTATGCAAAGATATGAGAGTCGTAAATAGGACCATGGTGTAATGGTTGGCTGGGATGGCTTGTAGCAGCATAGATAGTACTACCAGGGATTGGAAAGAAGCCCAGGTATCGCAGAAATATGAGTGTCACAATTACTACCAGGGATTTTAAAAGCAAAGACATCCACATAAATAGATGGCAAACCCATTTTGCAATTGCAGAGTCTTGCTGGTGGCAGCAAAGATAACTATACTACCAGAGATTGGAAAACCTAAGGTATGCAAAGATATGAGTGTTATAGATAGAACCATGGTTCAATGGTTGGCTGGGATGGCTAGACTGGCAGTATGGATAGTATACTATCAGGGATAGGAAAGTCAAAGTCATGCAGAGGTATGGGTGTCACTGTCACAGATAGCAGGTGGTCTGATTGAATTGAACTCTTGTGCGTAGTGGAGGACCATGAATATCCCTATGTTACTTGTTCTAGATGGCGGTCTGAGTAGCCAAGTCAGTGTGGCTACTGCATACATATCTAGATGGGGATGTAATAGCTACTCGTGTTTCACCAGCTGAGGGCTGATGGAGTCAGCATGGTGCGATAGAGATACATGTTTACACTTAGTACGCAGATAATAGGACTGGTCACTGTACATACTAAACTGATATCTAGATTATAATATGGTGGGCGCATCCTAGATGATGTTTACATTGTGTACAGGGATAATGGTACTGGTCACATATTACTCTATATGGTACATACTGATATCAAGATCATACTCTTCTGGGTACCAATATATATGATTGAGGAGACAACATGTTGCTAGAGAGAAAGACGTTTACAGGGATATTACTGCTGGTTGGAGATCAATGTTCTACGGTACTGCATATATCTTGATTTTATTTCTTGATACTTACTCCATTGCATGCCATCTCTATATTTCCATTAATCCTGTCTTGTTTTAAGTGAAAAATGGAAAATGAATATTTTCTGAAGATGTAACAGTGGTTCTTCTCAAAAGTTTTTTTTTATTTTGGAATCATATTATGATTTAACATTTTTTGGAGTTATGAGATTTGATAAAATCGCACTGAAATATATACCAAAATTAATTATCCAGGTCTAACCTCATTTACATATTTGTTTATTTTCTCATGTACGCAGTTTTTTCAGCAGGATGCTTAGCATTGGCAAGCTTTAGGATTTTTACATGGAATGAATATAATTTATTTGAATTGTCTTTGGCTTAGCTATGTTTGAGATTTATGCCTGCTATTGTGAGTTTGTAGTATACCCATTTGTTTGCATCCGGGAACAAGCCCTAGACTAACAATTTAAAACATACATTATTAAATAGTGTAAACATGTTTGAAAATTGATTGTGAAACTAACATGAACCACAAATCTCAGTATTGTTTTTTTTGTGAATACAGTATTGTTTTCTTATCAAAAAAATCTCCAAATGTGTTGGACAGATTGTGTACACTCCAGATGTGAAAGGGTTAAATATCATAATGGCAATATCCAAAATTGACCTTTCTGAATCACAAATCAAACATATTACATAACTATGATTATTGACAAATCAGAGTTGCAGTGCAATTGGCATGCTAACAATGTGTGTACTAGTAGAATGTCTGGACTGTATTCAATCAAGTTCATTATAGACTGAACAAATACTCTTGAATCTCTGAGTTATGCCAAATGTACTTGGCTGCATCACTTCAAGTAATATTTGATCATAGAACACAGAATTGCATTAATAGGAAAATTTAAGGCTCACCGAATGCCAGTAATATTTTTGAAAATTAGCACCACAATACAGAATCTGATAAATGTGCCAAGGTGGCCTAGATAGATGGCCTAGATAGATGGCCTAGTCAGTTGTGTGAGTATAGGTCTGTATATTCTCAATTGTGGAATATAATTATGACAATATCAATAATTGATATTAGATATAGCGCCCTTTTCACCTATGCTGTTCAAAAGTGCTTTATAAAGAATAATCAGTGGACACAGGTTTATGGTCCATATTATAGTCAAATACTGATACCTTTTTGATAAAAGCATCATTAAGAAAACTGTTTAAATGAGAAATGTTTATCAGGTTACAAACACCAACTTTCCTTGGAGGATTTTATTTTTGTTATGAAATTTATGAAATTTATTATCAAATTTTCTTTGATTCCAAAGCTTTTCTTATACATGTATATCAGATCTCTCAGACAATTGGTTGATGATATTCTGAGCACAAATGGGTTAACTTACACTTCTGACCTTTCAGCTACGTTATAGGTCGTATCTCTGGTGATTATTAGTACATGACAGGACTGACTAAATATGCCTCATTATGAGACCTTGATGTGCAGATAGGCTGGATCAATACTGCCTGAATTAATTAAATTCTCTCGCAAGCTTGATTGACTTTATCACATGAGATGGTCTCAGGAATATATAGTGCTGCAAAACAGGAACTCTGATGATTTTTTTCAATTATTTTTTTCCTGTCATTCCTCTCCTGTTCTAATATTCCAAAAGATGTATCAATTTCATGACAGTGACTCATGCTTAAGTTGAGTCTAGACAGATTCTTTCTGCCTAGACTAGAAATGTCAACCTCAATCTGTTATTGGAAGTTGTATGGAGAATCAGGCCCTACTCCAGAGACCACTTGTAAATAGAGACCACCTGTGTTTTCAAATCTTAAGTCTCAAACTTGGTGAAAAATATACTTTCATTTATTAGGCTATCGGCCAATCCTGAAAAGAGCCTCCGTTAAGGAGTAACCCCAACCCGTCTTATAACAAAACACAACATGTTTTTTTGGAAAGATATATGTGTCTGATGAAAGAAAATCCATGTTGTGGTGAAAAATTTTGGTGGCAGCTATGTTTTACAGAGAAAAGCGTGCATCGATATTGCAAATTTCACAAAAAAATGACTTTTTTTTTAAACGGTGCAGGACAACCACAAATATCTATCAAATTGATTCAGACTTGGTATGGAGTTTGATATTATGAAGCTTGATATGCATAAAATGAATTATCCTGGCTGAACAACTCTTATGGTGAAATAATGCACTTTTTATGTCAAAAACGGCCATTTTTTTGGCATTTAAAAAAAAAATCTTTATTGATGTTTAATTTTTGTAGACTTTTCCTTACACAAACTTATCAAAATGATACACCAAAATTATTGCTAGACATTCCCCTTTCAAATGAGGCTTCATTCATATAATTTGGTTGGCTACAGGATCTCTTATGGAGAATTCATTTCCCCTACCCCTATTTTTGAAAAATCCTCAAAAATGCTGAAAAATAGAAGTAAATTTTTATAAAATTGTTCTTTCCAATATTCCCCATACAAATTACTCATGATTATTAGTAAGGTCCTTTTCTAGTGAAAAAGAAGTAAAATGAAGTGTTTAAGTTGTGTTTGCACTGAGTGACCTCACATTTAGGGTAAATATGCAGAAACGGGTAAATTGAGTATTTTTGGACATTTTAGTTTTAATAAAAGGCATATAAGAAGTTCTTCAGGCAGGCTATCTAGATATCTTTAGAAAAAAGACACTAAAGGCTTTCATTTGATACATCATTAGACCCCTCTTGCACATTTTTGTGTTAAAAATATGACTTGATACATAGCAGCTGTAGTGAGGGCTATTTACAGCAACTTGGTGAAAACTCACCTAATGGCCATCATTTTCTTGTTTTGTGGATTCTTAGCATTATTTTTCACTTAAATTACATATAACAGTTAATAAGGTCCTTGTCTAGTGAAATTGGTGAAGAAAAATGTTAGAGATGTGTTTGTACTGAGTGACCCCACATTTAGGGTAAGTATGCAGAAATTGGGAAAACATTGTATCTTAGGATTTGTTTTGTTTTGATAAAAGGCATATATGAAATTGTGCAGGCAAACGACAGATATCTTCAGAAAGTAAACACTATGAGTTTTCTTTTGATTACTTTTAGACGTACCCTTGCACATTCTTGTATTGAAAATATGGCAGAGCAAAACAATGTGGTTATTGAAAAATTACTAGAAAAACAAAATCTTTTGAACAGTGCTAGACGCAGCCAATTAATTTTCTAAATCACCTATATTTTGCAGAAAGCTTGATTTTATGAGGCTTGCTATGCACAAAAAGAATTAATCTGACTAAGCCACTTAGAGTGTGATAAAAAGCACTTTTTATGTCAAAACAGGCATTTTTGAGGATGTTTGTATTGCTCTCTTGTTTCTGTGATATGTACTGTACACAAACTTAGCAAAATCATGTAGCAATTTAGTCAAATGACTTCCTCTTTGATATAGTGCTTTAATCACATACTTAAGTTGGCTACAGGCTGTATGATGTTAAACCAGAGCAGAGAGTTCAAGACCCTGTCAGTGGTATAGAATATTACTCAACACAGGTTGGCATGAATTGGTTGATACAAGTCACCCCCTTACCAATGAATCACTGAGATTACAAAACATGTTGACATCTATTCCCCCCTCAATACCAGCAGAGACAGAGGGGAATCCTGGTGAAACAACTAGATATTTAGATGGTGGTTTATGTGGTTAATCTGGGAATGGAGAGGCATTTTGAGGTTTTTGAATATCAAATGCCCACCCTTATTCTTATCGTTAGACCAACTGTGACTGTCTAGATCATCACTGAGCAGAATAAGACAAAAACTTTCTCAGAAGCTCACATGGGCCTGCACACAGAAAGGAAATATTTGGTCTTTTTCTCTATACTAAATTGAACCAAAAATATGGGTTCTTTAAACAACCATTTGGGTATCACATGTTATTTGATTTGCATGTGTGGTATATATATAGACCTGAGAGTATCTTGAAGGGAAATGTTTCTTCAATTTTCTTGAAGTTAAGCAATCTAAACATTTAAAAACCCTTTTCCTAATGGATATTTTTCCACATACTTATGAAGTTTGATGGTCCATCCTATTATTATGGATAGGAGCTCCGTTTGATAACACCATGCATGTTTCCTCAATATTTCCCCCTAAAGGTTTTTCACCCTGCTGGGATGGTAAACATTTGTGAAGTTTAATGTGTTCCTCATCAGAAGACCTTTTAAGGACTTCATACTTTGTATAGGCTAACTAATCAAATTAAAGCAGGGTAGAGGAAAAAATAGGGACTAAAAAGTTTATCTCACAAGCTACCTTATCCTATTCATGCATTTCTAACCGGAGAGAATTGTCTGAGTCTCGATACTCTTGAAAATAACTTAGGTATACAGCAAAGCTGGATTATGCTGCAATTAGAAATTGTCCTTCAAATATGCTTTTATTAGGGAAATAACCTCACCAGCATTTGGTTGAAAACTTCTAACAGAACTGCATTGTACTAGTGTCAGTTCTTTCAATCCATTTAAATTAGATTTTTTAGACCTCAAAACCAATGTCCACTGACAATTGATTTTACTCCTTATATATATACATATATATATATATATATATATATATATATATATATATATATATATTATATATATATATATATATATATATATATATATATATATATATTAGGGCTGTCATCGATACCGGTGGTATCGATGGATCGCTGGCAAAGCCCTAGCGATAATCGATACGCCAGAAATGCTGGGGTATCGATTCGCTATAAAAAATAATAAAAAAACTGGTTGGATACGTTGCAACTCGCTAAAACTGCCGTAACCAACCAGAAATCTTTTTTAAAATAGTCCAAATAAGCGAGAACTTACCTCAATTCAAAAACGGAAGTTGAATTGAGGACGGACGATCTCTGGCGCACGACTGCGCAGGTCACCGCAATGCATTGTGGGGTCCCGTCGAGACGATGACGGGCGAAGACATATCGGCGCTAATGGCGAGATCGCAAATTGTAGGTAGATTTTAGTTATTGTTAGAGGCGGGGATTGCTGGGGAATGAAAATTTAATGCGTGAAAAGCTAATTGCATATATATTAGCCAAAAGACAAACGTGAGGCAATTTCTAGTGTGAATCGATAGCGAATCGAATCCAAGTGCCGTATCGGTAAAAATCTTTTCGATTATCGAATCGCTAAAAAATCCTTAGTGATGACAGCCCTAATATTTATATATATATATATATATATATATATATATATATATATATATATATATATATATATATATATATATATATATATATTTATATATATATATCGGAAATACAAATGACACCTTAGATAAATCATTAAACTAGGCACATTTCAAGTCCTCTGTATTATCCATTTAGTTAACAGCATACCTCAGGATAGTGTTGTAGATACATCTGGCATTATGATCCTACCTTTTGTAACTGACAACACTAAGGAAATCAAGTTCTCCCACTCTGAGGTGTGTTTTACAGTTAAGGATTAGTCGTCCTCAATGGGTGTTCTTCAATGGGGTTAAAGGTCAAACTGGTGTAATTGTCCAATCAGATCCCTCAATTTCAATCAATGGGTCACTGCTGCTGGGTCAAAGGTAGACCCAACAATAGCGCGCGTGGATTTGAACAAGCGTCACATACGTGATCTGGCGCCAGTTTCTGGGGAAACAAACGGTGCACGTCACAACAAACGCGTATTACCATTGTTGAACTAGTGCGCGGGTGACCTTTGGCTGACCTAGTTAAGCTAGCTAACTTCACGGTAAAACGTGTAAATTTCTCCTTTTTATCGTGGGAGAAACAGGTTCTATCACTCGTGGATGGAAAGAGGAGGAATCTTGCACTCGTGAGTGATTTTGTGTCTTGGGACTCGGCAAGCCTCGTCCCAAGACACAAAATCACTCACGAGTGCAAGATTCCTCCTCTTTCCATCCACTTGTGATGGAACCTCTATGTCTTTACCTGGATTATTCACACATATCCTGAAGCTAGAGGTCAATATGGCCAAATGCACTGGCCAACTTTTGGTAATTCTTTTTATCCAACAAAAGCATTAGTCATTTTAGACTGTCACAGGATTAGATAAACCTAATACATAACAATAAATGAATAAAACAATCAGGTTACGTTTGTAAAAAAGCTAATTATGACTAGTTCTGAAACTATTATGTGGAGCCATATTTACACTAAGGAATATATTATGGTGAATAATACATAAAATGGAAGCGGGTCTACTTTCTAGATTGCATCAATTGGTTGCCTTATTAAAACTAATGTCTATTATTATAACAACAAAATACAATATCAAATTTACACCTTCTTTGCATATATACTCAAAACATGGGGTCACTCAATGCAAACACAACTTTCATTGAGCAAGGATACAATAAATGGTCAAGGGTAATTTGAGAATTAATGCTAAGAAGCCACAAAAGTAGAGTGAGATTGTCATAAGGTGCGTATTTACCAAGTTGTTGTTTTCAGCCCTCACTACATCTATATTGTATGATGCCTTATTTTCAATACAAAAACATGTAAGGGGATTAATGATAATCAAATGGAAGGTCATAGTTTCTTCTTTCTGAAGATATATATTGCTTGCCTGCACAATCTCATATATGCCTTTTATCAAAACAAAATAATACAAAAATATTATGTTTTTCCTGTTTCTGCATACTTACCCTAAATGTGGGGTCACTCAGTACAAACACATCTGTAACATTTCTTTTCACCAATTTCACTAGACAAGGACCTTATTAACTGTTAAATGTAATTTAAGTGAAGAATAATGCTAAGAATCCACAAAACAAGAAAATGATGGCCATTAGGTGAGTTTTCACCAAGTTGCTGTAAATAGCCCTCACTACAGCTGCTATGTATCAAGTCATATTTTTAACACAAAAATGTGCAAGGGGGGTCTAATGATGTATCAAATGAAAGCCTTTAGTGTCTTTTTTCTAAAGATATCTAGATAGCCTGCCTGAAGAACTTCTTATATGCCTTTTATTAAAACTAAAATGTCCAAAAATACTCAATTTACCCATTTCTGCATATTTACCCTAAATGTGAGGTCACTCAGTGCAAACACAACTTAAACACTTCATTTTACTTCTTTTTCACTAGAAAAGGACCTTACTAATAATCATGAGTAATTTGTAGGGGGAATATTGGAAAAAACAATTTTATAAAAGTTTACTTCTATTTTTCAGCATTTTTGAGGATTTTTCAAAAATAGGGGTAGGGGAAATGAATTCCCCATAAAAGATCCTGTAGCCAACCAAATTATATGAATAAAGCCTCATTTGAAAGGGGAATGTCTAGCAATAATTTTGGTGTATCATTTTGATAAGTTTGTGTGAGGAAAAGTCTACAAAAATTAAACATCAATAAAGATTTTTTTTTTAAATGCCAAAAAAATGGCCGTTTTTGACATAAAAAGTGCATTATTTCACCATAAGAGTTGTTCAGCCAGGATAATTCATTTTATGCATATCAAGCTTCATAATATCAAACTCCATACCAAGTCTGAATCAATTTGATAGATATTTGTGGTTGTCCTGCACCGTTTAAAAAAAAAAGTCATTTTTTTGTGAAATTTGCAATATCGATGCACGCTTTTCTCCGTAAAACATAGCTGCCACCAAAAATTTTCACCACAACATGGATTTTCTTTCATCAGAAACATATATCTTTCCAAAAAAACATGTTGTGTTTTGTTATAAGACGGGTTGGGGTACCCGACCACTTTTGGGGTTTGGCCGATAGCCTATATAGCCAGTTAGTTAAGACTGCTTGTCATGTCTTGCTCATGAGAATGAGTCATTCAGTCAGTCCCACAACCACGGAATCTGTTCCATTCTCACATGAGATGGAGAGTTTATTGCTTGACCTTTGACTGGTGGTGCCACCTGTTGCAGAACAGCTGTGTATATCATTATAACCCTTCCAATGCTGAGGCTACTTTACTCCAAAGCACAAAGATGCAAAGTTTTTTCAAAACCAGCTAAACCCTGCCATGTTGGTATTCATTGGATGGCACTCGTTGAGTACTCTCAGATATGTACACATGTTCCAGGGTTTCAGTCATTTTATTATGTTTTTTGTATTGGCCAAATTAGCCACCTGCAGTGTAAGGGTTAACTTAGAATAATTCATTAGCACCAAGCACTCTGCTAGCTTACATGCCAAATCTGTTGAATCTTGCATGACCTAATGCATTTATGGGTAAAAACTTTTACCATGAATGGGTTTGATTCATTAATGATTGACATGGCTTGTTATGCCACCTACAATAAAAGAGTCGCAGACCAGGTTTTATTCTGACTTTTTAACCCTTCCAATGCTAAGGCTACTTTCGTCCAAGGCACAAAGATGCAAAGATCTTTGAAAATCGTCTAAACCCTGCAATGTTGATATTCATAAGATAGCTCTCACTGAGTACTCTCAGATGGGTACCCATTTACTAGGGTTTCAGTCATTCTTTTAGGTTTTTGCTTTCCCTTGGTATTTTACCAGTGCTGCCACCTATGAAGGAATAGTTGTGTTGTAGACCATGGTCTAATTCTAATTATTTTGGAGCTGTTGACAGCAACTATGACGAACTATTTCCTTTGCTTATGACTAGTACTGCCACCTATATCGAAGAATGGTCCCATAGATGCTATCTGTGAGTTTTTGGCAGCTAATGCGACTGACTATTGAGCTTTCTTTCCCTTCCTTTACCAAATAAACTTTAAAGTACCCAGGAATCTTAGGATAATGCTAGGAAAATACCAGGATTTCCGTGGGAGTCTCAGCTACATTTGTTAACCCCTCCAATGCTACGGCTATTATCGGGCAAAAAACAACGATGCAAAGATTTTTAAAAATCACCTAAACCCTATCATGTTGGTATTCATTGGATAGCTCTCGTTGAGTACTCTAATATGAGTAACCCATGTGCCAGGGTTTCAGTCATGTTTCAGGTTTTTTGCATCATTTTGTATTGGTCAAATTAGCCACCAGCAGCATAAGGGTTAAGTGTTGGCCAATGTCCAGTGGTGCTAGTTACTAGAGAATAGTTGCGTAGTAGGCCAGATTTTCATTTGCCAACTAATGCCGCCGCTACTGGGTATTGCGCTTACTACTAATCAGGGGTGGATATTGTTACAAATAGCACAGAGACCACTTAGTATATCAACACTCACTTCTCAAGCCTGGGACTGCTACTGTAATGTATACCTACTGTAATAGTGTCTGGGGCTGTCAGCAATACTATAAACTCACACACACATATACACAATTAACCTTAACCCGTCAATACCCAAATAGACTAGGACAGCCTTTGTAAGATATCCCTACTGTATAAGTGTCATGGATGTCAGTAGTGCCATTAATTCAAACATAAATAATCACAATTAACCTTCACCTTTTACTCTCCAAATAGCCTTGGATACCTTCTGTGAGATACACTTGGCATAATAGTGTCTTTGACTGTCAGGACAGCGTCAGCAATACTATTTACTCACACACAAAGGACTACTATTAGTCTTAAATTTCTAATTCTCAGAATAGTCTATGTCAGCTAGTATAGGTACATTTGCATACTGAAATAGTGTATGGGACTGTCTGCCATGCCACAAACTCAGTTACGAGTACCTATTGTTAAAGAGTCTAGTGCTGTCAGCTATACCACACACAAATAAACATAATACATTTTAACCCTTTCATCTCTAAACAGTATAAGGGCAGCTATTTTGAGTGATATCTATTGTTTTAGTGTCTGGAGCTGCAGCAATATCACAAACTTTCACAGAAAAAAAAATCTATCAACGTCACCCCTTTTTTCCACCAAATGGTCTGGGACTACTACTGTATCATATACGTATTGTAAGAGGGTCAAGGGCTGTGACAGCAATGTCATAAACTCATGCAAAATGAATGAATGAATGAATGAATGAAATTAACAAATAAATCAATGAATGAGCGAATTTATTGACTTCAGCTAAAACTACAAAAATAAACAATTGACTTTGACCCTTTAGTCCCCAAATAGTCTAGGACAGAATCCTGGCTAAGGCATTGCTGAGAATCATTAGTCTATGGGTGTACTTTTAAAGTATATTGAGTCCTTATGTCAAGCTTGTTGAATTGGTGCAGCTGAGTCAATAGACCCACTTAGGACTGCATATTTACAATTAGCTCACATGAAAACAATGAGATATCATGTTACTATGAAATCCATTGTGAAATTATACTTGTTCTTTGTCATATTCTTGATTAAGATATCCAATCATTTCCACTATATTTATTCTGCATATATATATAGAGAGAGATATTTGCAGCATGTTTAAAGCTGCCTGTATGAAGGTTGAGTTCTGTTGTGCAAAGGGCGAATTTCACAACAATACACAGCAGCCTAAGATAAAAACATATCAGGTTTTTCCAGCTTGTGGATCTAATAAACCTTCCTCAGTGTGCTTCTTGGAACTCTTTCTGTGTGTTAACCCATTCGTGCCTCTAGCAGCCAAAACTGCCTGACAATTTTAGCGTTATCTCCCTTACAATACTTAGAAATCATTTCAATGAGAATTCTTCATCACAACTCCAACTACAATGCTCCTTCAAATAGTTAGTGAATTTATGTTTCATTCTAAAGTTATTGTCAAAAGTATGACAGGTCCAGACAGCACTCATCAAGTATATCTCCAGACATGAATGGGTTAACCCATTTCCAGCTGTAGTGCACACAGGGACTGGTAACTTGGGTCATAGCTCAGAGAGAGAGAGTGGGGATAGTTCAATCCAACAGCATTCATTCAAATATTGCTCTAGATTTTACTGAGTTATCATGATATTTCCAATATGGGTCAGATCCATGTGATTGCTTTTGCCTGAAAGATGTCACCTAAAATAGTCAGGCTAACACAGTTTTAAGTGTTGCAGGCCTCAGAGTCTTCTTGAAGTCTGTCTTTTGGATTAAATGGTGTTTTTGAAAATTACTTGGTAAAAAAACTTGAATATGCTACATTTTAGCATATTAGAGGGAGAGGTGGTGGCTGAATTTATGATGATTTGAAATATTATTCAGGAAGACGCCTTTTTTTATAAGATTGTCACCAAAGCACTCAGACATTTTGACTGCCATTGACACGAATAAGCAAAGAAAATGCCTCTATAAACAAGCATGTGCACTTTTTACAGCAATTTATGTCTGCCTTTGTTTATTTTAAAGGTATTGTGATGTTTACATCCATGAGATCCACCTAGTGGCTAACTAATGAACTGCATTGACACCTCTAGAAACATGGCTATGTGTACACAATCATGTCTTTTATTTTCATCACAAACTAATATGTCTGCCTTTGTTTTTTTGTAGGTATCATGTGATTCTAATGCAGAACAGATCCACCTAGTGGCCAACTAAAGAACTACCATGACACCATGGCACACAGGAGTAAGTATGTTCCCATCAAGAAGCACTCCGACCTTCCCAAGGGTAAGCTCGAGCAACTACGCCAGAAGTTTGAGGATGGCAAGGAAACCGATTCTGGAAGTTCGGTCACCTCACCAACATCGTCAACTTCATCATCGTCTAAATTACGACGATGGTCAGGAGATGCAGGAATCTCAACCCGACGAAAAAGTGTAGACTTTTTGAGTCCAGAAAATGAGAAACCGCCAGAGTTTGGATTATACTTTGGGAGAGAGCGGTCCAATGAAAAGAAAAATGAACGAGAGAGGAAGGTGCAAAATCGAAAAAGTTGGGATGTGTTAGGCTCAAAAGAAAGATCTGATCAGTTTTCTAATTTAATTTCAAAACCCTACAAGCTTACAGGAACAGCAAAAAGTAATCTTGAACAACCAGAGTTTAAAAGGGTGAATCTGAAAAAAACAACAGAAAATCGATCTGATCTCCATGAGAAAAGTTGGAATGTGCTCGGCCTAAAAGATAAACCCTCAATATTAGAAACTGCTAAAACTGGGACAAATCGTGAACTCACACCCTACTCACTTTCAAATGGTAGAATCTCAGATAAGTCATTTCCAAGTTCCAGAAGTTCTGATAGTATAACCACTAAGGAAATTGTAAATAAATACTCTTCAAAAGACAAATCACAGGGACAGAAAAACAAGGAGTTGATATCCCCAAAAAACAATTTTGCAGTGGTGAAGAAAAAATGGGATATAGATAAAAATTGGGAAATACTTAAACCTGGAAAGGGATATAAGGATACTTTGTCTTTGGAACTTGGTTTATCCTTTAAACCAAAGATTAACACAAGTAATGGAGATGGTTCACACAAGTCTCCTACAGACTGGAGGCGTAGGGAGGTATTATGTCGGAACTATAAGAGAAAAGACGATCCGGACACTCCTAGCGATGCTGAGAGTAGCAGTACCTCAGAGAGTAGCGCCTCCTCTCCTGCAAAAACTCCATGGTCCCCGTCTGACAGGGAGGTCTCAGTATTCTCCCCCAATTCGACAATTAGCAAAATTATAAAAGCAAAACTAGAAAAAGATAACGTGAGACCGAGGAGAAAAAGCGAGAGTAGTATAATTGCCACTCTCGCCAGTCCCATTGAGAAAGAACCTGCTGATGTAAATATTGTTAAAAGGCGAACACAGTTGTTTGAAAATGTAGAGGACTCAGAAACTGCTGAGGTTGAGGTAACGAGGAAGGGAAGTAAGGATGTCAAACCGCAAGTGCCAAGTAAGCCACAGGCTTTAGTAGTGTCCGGTCAAGCAGGGGGACCTAAGCCCTCCCCCCCTCAACCCAATGCCAAAACCCACTTACGGAACGGCAGCGATGGCCGCATCACAGGTATGCGCACATCCTCGCCATTTTTAGACGAGCACGTTAAGAACGTAGCGTCAAGGGATAGTCCCTCCATTGTAATAAGTCCTTCTGGCTCGAACGGACACCATGATAGCATTATAAAGGATCCCGATGATTTCAAGCTCTCAACTGCTCTCGATCATAACTATGAGCGGTTGCCAGATATGGATGAGGAAGAAATCAGGGATACGCATTCACCAGAGAGACCCAGTCAACTTACGACAACTCATAGATATGCTAAGGTTAATAAGAAATCACAAAGAAAGAACCGTGCTGATAATTATGATGGTGTTATTCTTTTGCCAAAGTCACCATCGATTCTAAAACCACCATGGCCGACAAAACCTCTTAATGATGACACTTCTGCACCGCCAAAACCACCGAGAACTTTTGCTCACGATGAATACATGCGAGCAAAGGATGTTCCTTTAAAACTGAGCCCTATAACGCCACCTTACGAGGAAATTCCGTACCACAGGAGGTTACGAGAGTCCCAAATAGCAAGTGACCATGAAAGTGACGGAGATGTTTTTGAACCTCCTCCACTGCAGAAACCTCAGCCCCCACCCCGACCGTATTTACCCAATGCTCAAGAACTTCTTAATCGCAGCAGTTCTCCATCATCGTTCAAAAGCAAATCTGATAACAGCAGTTTGGATAGTACACCTACCTCACCTTTACGGAAAACAAAAGGAAGTTCACCTTTATCATCCAAAAAGAAAAAGGAAAAACGACCGAAAAGCATCGTGAGCATTGGAAACCCCAACTATGAACAACAACAGGATGTTATAGAAATCAAATCTGTGAAAAAGAAGTGGTCCCCGAAAAGAAAGGGAAAGGATAAAAACACCCCCGGACAACTTAGGAAATTTGCTAGTGATGAGTGTCTTTATTCTGAACCAGGATTTAAAGGTGTGATTTTCCCTGGTCGCGATCACCTGACAGATGATGAGTTGGATGATGAGTACGATGATGCGTTTATACCTTTGGATTACGATGGATATGCTATACCTGAGACCACTCTTCAGAGGAAGCAGAGGCTCACCAAGTCACTGGAAGCAGGGGTAAGTTACAACATTTAATTCAGCATTCCCAGGGCACGAAATTAGGGGGTGCTGGGTGCCGCGGGGCTCCCTTGAATTCTCCTGCGGCTCCCTCAACTGCAGGGAGCCCAAAGATGTACTGGTTTCTATACACAACACCTTTAGGTAGCTCTCGAAATTGCAATTGGGCTCCATGGAAAAAAAAACTTAATTTCTAGACGTGATTTTTATCTCAAACATTTACTCTGGTTCTTACACACATGCAATAGTGCTGGGACGATTAATCCATATAATTGATTAATCACTCATTTTGCCATGATTACTAATTGATCGATCATCAAAACAAAAGATTGATCAGTTTTGATTTTGTTGGGGGTCCTGATTTACCATGAAAATCATGCATAAAAGTAAAGATTATCGTAACAAACGTGAACTTAGAGTTCCTGACTTTTTATCATTTAAAATTTTGAGGTAATCGGCCATATATCGGACACTGGCAAGTGATAATAAGCGATTAATCATTCGAGAATTTGGATGATGAATCAAGCTGAAATTATCCAACGATTCCCAGCACTCATATAGAAGTATCTTAAGAACAAAGCAACACTGAGAAAAAATATTTGCCAGAAATATGATTCTCCTATTTATTTTAATAATCCCTTGTTGAAAATTTATATTATAAAGTATAACTATTTTACCATTACCAAATAAGTGGAGATTTTCCAGAAAATCTTCACTTTTTTTAAGCTTGAAATCTTATACAATATTTATACTGGTACACTCAATGTATTGAGTATATACACCTAGTGACCTTTGCACTTAGTGACCCATATCAATTGATACTAATGATCAGTACGAATTTCTTCATATCCTGGTTTTCTTCCATATCTCCTACTTAATTATGACCACCCACATATGCTAGTGTATGTAATCAGACTATTCAGAGAAAACCAATAATCATTTCCTATTCTGGACACACCAAGAGTGATAGACTTTTATTAGTTTGTCACAAACTGGAAACACATGGTCAGTTTTACCATGACTAGAAAGTATTGTTACATCACTAGTAAATTGCCTGGATGTGTAGCGAGTGTGTGATATTCAAAGTTATATGAAGCCATTGTAATAAGAGAAATAAATGCATAATTAATATAATAGATGAGTTGGGCTAAAATGTCATCTAAACATTGTGAGTTAATACTAAAGGGTTTGATTTGGAGGGTTTACTACAAGAGAATGGCAATATGAATATATTTACTCAGGGGGCATTTTATCTTTTTGAGGTTGGAGTTGGGTATAAGAAATTTGAACAAACTACCCAGTTAAGAATGTTTTCAAACTAACCCTCATAAATGTACAATTTTAGTCAGATTCCCACTTTGATTTGGATTGACAGTTATTGCCCTTATCTTGATAAAGAATATGACCACACATTATAATGTCCACCTCAGGAGATACTGAGGTCCTGCATACTTGATTGATAAAAATGCTTTTAATTCAGTCACTGCAGCTTCTAAAAGGGGATTTATGAAATACCTACATTTCATTAGATTATTCACACATGATTTCAATAGGTTTTGATTTCATCATCTGTTATGCAGGTGTGCCACAGGTAAAACCTAGCTAATTACAGGTATGCCCTGATGGAAGTGGTGGGTAAATCATGGTACCTGATTTGTACACAAATACAGATGGTTGGTTACTATAATTGTATTGTACTTTACTGGCTTGTTCATCATTAACAAAAAATGTACAAATACTTGGAACAAAAAACATAATAAATACAAAAGAGTCAGATCTAATAACACCAACACATTTGGTAATAAACTTAAATTAATTAGGGTCCCGGCTTTTAGTGTTATAGATTTACCATCTGTTATCAGGGTACCCTATCATATACTTAACTAAATCAAAAGTAACAAATATTAGGAAGGTTTAATATTGATACAAGGGAGGTCCGTGCCTGGCAGACCTAATTCAGCCTAGCTGAAATCGATGGGCATTTGTGGTCATGATTCCTTTTGTCTACCGACTGAAAGTAGCAGAGTTCGCCTACTCCTACTCTAGTTCTTATACACAAATTGTACATCATACAGATGTGGTGTCTTCAGTCTAGTAGTAAAGTAAGGTGGCAGTGAAACAAAACAAAATTAAGTAAATGAAAAAAAATCCTTGGAATTTTGACCTTTATTGCATTTTTCATACATGAGCAATATTCACTTGGCTGTCTGTATATGTCAGCCCCTGTTGTTTTCCTGTTGTGTCATTCAGTGATAGATATTTGTGATATGACAGGAAAGTTACAGAAAATGAAATTCCAAATCCTTGGAATTTTGACCTTTATTGCATTTTTCATACATGAGCAACATTCACTTGGCTGTCTGTATATGTCAGCCCCTGCTGTTTTCCTGTTGTGTCATTACCAGAGGATGTGACTGATCAGCTTCCATTATCACTAATTGGTGATTAGCCAGTTTTGTGGCACACTTCTATATGTTGATACACATTGCTATGTGTCCTATCTATCAACCACCTCATTATTGCCCGGAAATCATTCCCAATCAAACAGGGAGGGGATGGTACTCAAAATCATGGTGTCCTTTACCGTAAATTTTCGGAAATTTAGACCACCCATCTAGGAATTTGGGCCACTTTAATAATTTTGCAAAATATTTAATGGGAAATCTGGGCAACCCTCGATTTATCGCCAGTTGAATTGTCACAAAATACGGACCTAGCTATAAATCTAGCCGATACAACATCAAGGTATTTTCAGAAAACATGGGTCACCCTTAACCCATGAAAATTGTAATTATTAAAAAGTGTCCCAAATTACTAAGAATTTATGGTAACCCGTTCAAGCCTTTATGACGCATAAAATCATCTGGGTTATTTGGAGAAAATATTCATATTTCCCTATGAATGTATTTGAGTGATGTTGCGGTGATAATATATCTCACCCCCATCATTTTCCTTTCATATTATATCAGAGCATGTCTGTCAGCTTCTATCATCATTGGTGATTATTTCTCTTTGTGTCATACCTCTCTATGTTGGTCCCCACTCTGATATAAGCCATGGCAGGGACCTATATCTATCTAATCTACGCTCCCTTGCCATGGGTTAGAAACCCACATATGTATAACAAATACTCTGTATCTGTATTCAGGATGCCACATCCTTTTTGGATTAGAATTTGGATACAGATGGTGTTTCCAGGATTTCCAAAGCATTTTAAAGCTTGGCATTCCAAGGATACAGCTCTAGGGGTTTTCCTGGATTTCCTAATATAACAAGTTTTCCAGGACTTGCTACCCTACAGCTCTTCATCAATTACCCTCAGCCACACTTGAAATCATCCCTGATTGCATGAGAAGAGTCTGTAAATGAGACACAAGGCATTCATCCTCAGGTCCCCATCCTCTTCAAAGAAACCACAGCCCACAGCCGTGGGTGAAGTACCCTTAATTACAGGTGGGTACAATACCTGTGCTAGCAGTGACCAGGTATTCACCTGTGCACCCTGTCATGGGGCAACCATGGCTCACCTGGGGTGTTATTTAGTCATCCTCTCGTGGTCATCATGCATGAACCCACTTCGGTCAAACCTTCACTCTGTGTCCTGAGGATCCAGAGGGTTTGAATATTCACTAGATGTATAGTAACCATCTGTTGTGATCACTCCTTTATACATCCTAGACCTTGTGGTACTTGGTTAGTTGATATAACCTGGCTGAACATAAATTTTCTTATATAACTAGAGGTTTTCAAGCCAGTTAGCATAAAGCATAGTAGGGTTTACCTTACAAAATACAGCTGAAGCCCCCATAGACTCATTTAATGAATTAGGGTATTTCCTGCAACATTTATTATAAAGGTTAGAATATCTTAAAATAGATCTTATGGTAAGGAATTTGTAAAAGTCAATATCAGTTATAGGTACTTTCATTGAGTTTTCTGTGCAGAAATTACAAGTTGATTTGCTTTGATTTAAAAGTACTCACAATATTATTAAATTTTGATATTCCATTCCCTAATAGCATGGAATAATAAGGACATTAGATGTCCTATAGACTTTTTCAGGTAGAAATTAACTTTGTCAGCAGGTGAGGTTTCCTGTGGCCTCAGGTGACCATTTAGTGTATGAAGTACTCCCTAATGAGGTGTAGGATTTATGAGCTTGATGTCTCATTTCTTGAGGGAGGCTGGTGAGTCAACTACTAGCTGTGTAAATCATACTTGTAGTGCAGCACCTTTACATGTGGTGATTCAGTATAGGAGCTGGTCATATCCTGTCTATTAATGCCAGCCATGGTCCCCTCACCTGACCTTAACGACCCTTAGGTGAGCTTGTTAGAAAGCAAACCAATTATAACATCCTTTTAAAACCCTGTCATCCTACCCTCTACCAGGGTTTGTAATTGGACATGTAAAATTCACAGGGCTCATCTATGATGAGTAGCTGATACTGATAGTACTAAAAGCCTCTGGTACTAGATTTGGAAAAATAAGAATGCTCAGCTAAACAATGGTCACTCAGGGTTATTGGACAAAGGGTCATAATTAGATGCGATAATTAGGCTTTTATTCTGATATCAGGGGTCAGGCTTCGGTTAAAGACTCTGGGAGACCGCAGGACCACAGGTTTTGAAATAACAGTAGCCCCACCCAAGATATCATAGCCCTACAGGGCTCAACATTAAGAAAAAACTTCACAAGCCCAGCAGGGCTAGTTACCGAAACTTTTACTAGCCCTGAAGTATTTTTGCTAGCCCTGATATTAATGACAACTCGTTTCAAATAGTGACCTCTGTTGATATCATAGCCTCTGTTGATAACATGAAAAGAATACAGTGTATTGTGGTAAATTGAGTTAAATTATCACCAAGGTATGCAGAGCCAAAGGTGGGCTTCATATTTTTTGAAGCGCTGATATTCTAATTCTATCTAGCCCCTCAGGGCTACTCACAGGTAGAATTTACTAGCCCTGACTTTCAATAACTAGCCCTGGGCTACAGGGCTAGCCTTAACGTCGAGCCCTGCCCTACCTTTGCTGAATCCTGCAGTCCTTAGCCAAAAACAACTTCCAAAGTTTTCCCTGTTGTACTTCATTTTGGAACTGTACGATAGAGCAAATGATGTGTCAAATGGTGTTCTTCAACTGATACTATTCTTGATATTCCTGAGCATGATCATGATCTTAAAATGTTACTTTACTTATATTTAATATAGACAGTAGGACTACAAGGGCAAATATTATTATAGCCTGACACAATTTTCTGTATCCTCTGGCTATGGGGCTAGTGGTTAGCTGGACCCCTGCTGTTAAATTGTGGTTTGATATGGAATTGGATGTGATATTTAAATCAACAAGATTCTCAAAAAGGTTTCATGCTTATTTTCAAATCGATATTCAAATCAAGTATTGTGTCTCAGTACTTACAAGCATTTGCATAGATGGTATACTCTAAGTCTAGAGTCTGCTATCTCCCAAACGAATGTAAAGAACTAATTCATAATATGTTTACCCTCCAAGAGGAGCCAAAGTTACGATATGCTAATCTCATTGAGAAAACCTACGAGAACTTCAGATCCTCTTGTTTCTGGTTCTAGATATTTGTGTTCAGAGGATAATGCAAATGGCACACGATGGGGGTGTTTACCATGTAAACACATGGCACACCACTAGTGAGTCTACCCCAGCCCCCTGCCAGTGCTATAAATGTCATCATGTCAGCATGTGCTCCACTTTCAATTTGTCTCCATCTCTGAAGAATCACAGCATTCCCAGGATGTCGACAGCTGTTTAACCCATATGAATTTGGCTTGTTTAACCCTTTCTAATCTATACATGTAGTTACCTATGAGAAAAAGCTACATCTCATCTCATCTTATGGAATTGCCCCCTAAAATTTTTGGGTGTCCTAATCATGGTCATCGTCAGCAAGGTATCTGGGAGTCATTTGGACACTTAAACTCTCAAAATTAACACATCAAGGCACATCATTTTTTGAGATGAATTGCTAAAAATGTCAAAATTAGGTAAATGATTAAATATTTTCTTTTCAATATAATTCCCATGATTTTGTACCATGTCTTTTCCCAAAAAGTGGATAAATGTTTATGAAATATAATTGTGTATCTCTCTTACACTAGGACACTTGAAATTTCTGGTTAATACTCTGGTCCTTATACATGCTTTGCATGGGGTCTGGTGTCAACCTGACCCCAGACACTGTTTTCTATGGCAGTACTGTTGTTCAGAGGCGTTTATTATTACTACTGGTATAATACTGCTACTCCATATTTGTGAGTGCATATCAACTGTGTAATATGCGTAACCTGGAGATTGGTATTTCCCCATAGTAATTATGAACAGGACTGATATGTCTGGCATCTCTCTGGCACTACTTGGTCCTCCTATCTTTAGTGGATTCATGTCATACTCATAGAGTCATAGAGTCTTCTCTTCACCTGGTGAGATAAAAATATTTGTAAGTGTGTATCAACTGTGTAACCTGGAGATTGGTATTTCCCATAGTAATTATGAACAGGACTGATATGTCTGGCATCTCTCTGGCACTACTTGGTCCTCCTATCTCTAGTGGACTCAGATTACACTCAAACTGAGTTCTCTATTCACCTGGTGAGATAAAAAAAATTTTGACCACACTGGCCACCTTGATCACTTGATGCCTGGTAACAGAAAAACTTATCAGAAAAAATAAAATGCAGTCTAGAAATCTAGCGTAGGATTAGGTATAACAGAAGTGAAAACGAAGGCTTTGCCTAAATCTGGGGTATGTGTAATAATTACTACTAACTAGTGTAACACTATACTGCACCCTGTTATGAATGCCTATCTATTGACATGTTTCCTGCAGTAATAATGAACTGGACTTGTGTCCGTTTCCATCAGCTGCTATAAAAATCAATTTGCATGGAGGCCCAGATTTATAAGGCTGTGGGTTTTTATTACTACCAGGGATATGGGTTTTTCTGAATACTTATAATTTGAAAACATGTAAAAATTTACTTCATATTTTGCTTCATATGAATATACTTACTGATATTATGTCATTTTACTTTGGCAACGTATATTTTTTTTTCATTATTCTGTTTTTAGCAAACTGCAGGTTTTGAACTAGTTATGCCTTACTGACCATAGAATATATAGAGGCATATTATTAAGTATCATAGACGAATATATCATAGAAGAATATTATGTAGTTGTACTGCAGTCTCCCCAGTGTGAAGTATTTAGGCTGCGGTGGATGTATTTGATTAACCCAAATAACTGTGAATTAATTTGCCCAGTAGACCTTGAAATTATTGCACCATTAGGTCACTTCTAGTCTACTGCAGCTGCCACTGTTTTTGACAGGCTGCGTGTTATGAAAAACAACTGTTATTCAAATATGACTATGATAGTAGATTTATATATACCAAACACAACCTTAGTCCGCAGTCTGGGAGTGAATATTGTTAAATAAAATAATTATGATGCAAGAAAAGTATATGCTTCTAGATATAAACAAAAACATAAAAATGGTCTTACACCCAACCTTACCAAATGGTGCTTTGAGTAACAATGAATGCCTAGGCTTTACTTTAGAATTTCCAAGGGTTTTCTATGAATTCTCAGATACATATGGTATATATGTTCAGAAATCCCTTTAAAAGTGTAAAATTGATGTTACATATTATAGAATTGTACGTTTGAAAATATGAATTGTAGATGAGATCAAATATTTCTTTAGAAGTTTTTGTTAATTTCCTGAAGGGGCTCCTTCTGATAGATATCATGAAGATAGTCAGGTCATTATGAAGTACTTATGAAGCATAAAGCACAAGGCAAGTTGCTGTGGATCTTTTTAACAAAGAGATAGATCTACCTCACTGGATCTATCTTAAAATTAAGATTTTGAATTGTAAAGGAGCTTCTTTGAACCCTTTAAAACCCCACTGTATCCACAGCTGGGAAGATATATTCACATTCATCAGACTGGAATGTGGCATTTATGTATTGAGGTAACATGTAACCAAAGCCACTAATTGAAACAGCAGCCCTTCCAGAGGGTTGAAATATACACTACCAAATGCATGTGTAATTGGCTTAAGCTGGGTAACCCATATAAAGTTGATTGCACCATCCCTCATGTTTAATATGTAAAACACCCTGCTTGTGTCACTTATTATGAACCTCTGGCCCAGGGTTTATAGACCTTTCCCTTTCCTATGACCTACTGTACCTCACAGTTTTTAACCCTTATGCAACTGGTGGCAAAAATACAAAATACAAAATGATGCACAAAAGCTGAAAAATGACTGAAAGCTTGTCTCATATTGGTATGCATCCAAGAGTTACTCACCGAGAGCTATCCAAAGAATAAAAAACAAAAGAAAAAACAAAAAAAACAGCAACAACAATCCCATTGCTAACTGCCATGACCACTATCAGAGATATATAGACTAAGGAGATATGATACAAAGAGTAAAAGCTCCTACACCAGTCATGCACTATTGTTATGCAAATGAGCTCTTATCTGCACCCCACTCATACCCAGGAGCTCATCCTGGCTCAGCCGGGCATGTGCACTGCTCTTCTTATCACAACCTCCTGTGTAGGCTGTACCACAGGGTATGTAGTTGTCTAGAGTATGAATGGGTTGAGAAAAGATGCTAATCCAAAAACTCATGATGATTAAGTGTTTCTTTGAGTTGCCTTAGCAAAAATGTTTCTGAAAATTGTACCATTCCTCAGTTCTTCACATCTTCATAAATTGAAACAAGATAATTCTAAAATACATACACCCATCTATTTTAATACATTGTAAAGCTGTAAATAAGCCTATATTCCCCGAGTTCTTTACAGTACGATAGCTTTGTTGTCCAAAAAGAATACATGAAGTTTTCCTAGAAAGTAATGGCATTAGCTTAATGTAGAAGAGTTCTGTAAGTTTGTCTATTTCATGGTTTCACAGGTCCATAACATCAGACAGGATGCAGTGACAAAACATGATATTTTCCTGTCTCAGTGTATAGTCTTATTCTACTGGTGTGGATTGCCTTTACTCTCAGATCCATACCTGTCAGGGGCAGTACAGGACACACCCGTCTGATTGCAATCCCCACTGGCCAGGATGGGCTTCTTTTATTTCCTCAGGTCTTAAAAAGACAATAAGCTAATTGGTGTCAGACGGGATGGGCCTCATAACATCCTGAGTGAGGGTATTGTCTGCTGCCAACAGGCAGAAACAGAATTACAGTCTAGATATTTGATTTGCAGACTTATCATAGAAGTGTCATTTTAGCTTGGAAAACCTCAAATATGTTTGGTGGAGGGAGAGGGTTCATCAACCTCTCAAACATCTAGATAGTTTCAGTTTTTACCTTTTGAGGAGGCTTAACAACCTGGGCATTCTAGGAATGTATGTGAGTACTGTTAGATATTTTGTTTGTTGAATGGCCATGTTTAATTAATGTTAGCCTTGTTGCAATGAGCATACGTTTGCTTCAGTTTAAGACTTTTGATGTATCTTCAGGATGCTAACATAGGTATGTGTCATCAGCACTATTTCAATAAATAACCCCTTATGTGACGGCCTATTTCTAGTTTATTTGTCTGTTGATTCCTTGGACCAGAAGTTGACCTCAAATTTGAGACTTCAAAATCCTGGAAACCAGAAAATGCAGCACAGAATAGGTTGATAATAGGAAATACAAATCTATTAATATTTCAAAACTTTACATGGGAGAAAAATCTGTAAAAAAAAGTGTTTTATTCAACATCAAGCATACAAAATGGCAGAACATATAATCCCATTATTACCTTACATAAGGTCCAGAAAACCAGGGAAAAATACTATTTCAGGTGAACAAATTTCTTTGAAAATAGTTTTACGCTAGAGATTAACTTCTTTATTTATCTATTTCACCTTATAAACAAACTTGAAAGTGTTGGTTTCTGAGAATTAGAAGGTGGAATTTACTAAAAATGACTCATGACTGATGTTTAGTCTTATCACAAGTGAAATAGAGTCCCCGATTGAACCACCCCAAATATGTGTATTGCAATTACACTAACATCAATTAAGCATAGTAAACAATAGTTCCTACATTCATCCCCAGAATCTCTATGTTGTTAAGCCTCTCCAAAAAGTAAAGTTCATGTCTTACATGTTTGAAAGTACAAGAGGTCCATTAAACCTGCTACCAAACCTGCTAGGCAAGATGGCCGCCTTCCTTATCTAACTGAGCACCTAGGTAAGATTTCCCTCCACAGTGTAAAGCTAATGGACTGCATGCCGCATTGCCACTCCCTTTAGATAAAACTCCCTGCCACTATACACAAAGCTTACATCTACTGCCTCTACAAAACCAAAAATGTAGAGTAAAAGATTGACTGTATTGTAAGGAGCCAGTCTATCCCTTTGCATAATCTCACCAAGAAATCCCCTAGGTGAGAAAAATGTGAACTAATCTATTATTAACTGATTTTAACATAATTACTACCATTATTAGTAGAAGACACTTCCATGAACAATGTTGGCTTTTAGAAATACAGGCATACATTTGTATATTCTGTAATACTATTCCCAGAAAGTAAATCCCTTGTAGTGAAGTCTTATTAGGGACTTTAGCTGGTGTGTTATTATCCTGTCACTGTCACTCTATACCTCCATGGTCTCTCTCTACGGAGGTGAGTTTCAATTATCTGTGACAGTGGGGCTCTGAATTGAGACTCCGTGCCGCTCCAGTACACAGTGATATAGAATGTGACTTGACATGTAATGTGGCAGGGGCTAGGGAAACACAAGGAAACACAGGGAAGCCGGTCAAAGTCGGCCACTCACATGGTGGGCCTCAGGGGCTACTGCTACTGCTACTGTAATGTTACATGTTAAGAGATGACTTAGTTCTCAAAAGGGTTGCAGCATTTTTTCCATCATAATTCTGTATTGTGGTAGGGAAACACAGCGAATCCAGTCAAAGTCAGACACTCACATGGTGGGCCTGGGCTACTGCGCCTGCTACATTAATGTTACATGTTAAGAGATGCCTTAGTTCACAAAAGGGTTGCAATAATTTTTCAACCCTTCTATTCTAAGTCTGTACAGTATCAGCAATATTTTATGTTATAAATGCTCATACCGACGTGGAAGTTGGTCAAAGTTGGCCACTCACATGGTGGGCCTCGGCAACTGCTACTGCTACTGTAGACTTGCTACAAGTCTGCGAATTGACTTAGTACACTAAAGGGCTGCATACATTTATTCAACCTTCCTATTCTAAGTCTGTACTTTTAGCAATATATCTGCTTATAAGTGCTCATATTGACTTGGAAGTTTGTCAAGTCAGCCACTCTCATGTGTGGGCCTAGGCTACTTCTCTTGTAATATTACATGTTAAGAAATGCTTTATTTAGTTCACAAAAGGGCAGCATATATTTATCCACCCTCTATTTAAAGGCCACATTATTTCATGGAAACTTATTCTATCAATGGTAAAGGTCTAACCACAAACATATGTATATGAAAAACAATGGTGTTACTAGTATGAACGCATTCTTCAGTTCAACGGCTTTAAGGGATGATGAGTGAGAATGGAGGCTAATGTTGCATGAACTTTTTGCACTTACTGCCAGACTGCACTTGGTTGAGTGTAACATGATAGGATGTTGAGGTTGAGATAAGTGCTGCCATCTATATGCAGGCACATAAACTACTATTAAAGCAGCAGCACAAAATAATGAAATTAGGGTTGTCATTCAGGTTCTGGATATCTGCAGTTATCTTATAATATAAATGGTTCAAAATTATGCTTTTTCAGGAAAAGTATTAACAAAATAAGGAAGTGTGGGGCACTGCAAGCAAGAAACGGTTAAATAGAATTGATGTAATTGTTTCCTGATAAAAAGTAGCAGTATTGATTCAGTTTGATTGCATTTATTATAACAAAATAATGTTAATGTCCCCATATATCACATTGATGTTATTTTTTGTTCTAAGTCATGAATTAGCTCTGTCAACAAAAACCGACTGCCAAGTGTTTAACCCTTTCATGTCTGTAGTGCTCCAAAAAACTTACTATTTTAGCGATATTATTCCAAAGAAGGCAGATTTTACTAAATATATGAGGAGAGGCATTGTTCAGAACCAATGTTACATAGGTTCAACTTATAATCAGTGGTTTTATGTTTTACCTATGTTATTTTCTAAAGTATAATATATCTAGATGACACTTTCCAAGGAAACCTCTAGTAGACTAGCGGCCAAAAGCCTAAAATGGGAAATTTAATTATCCCACCGAGTAGCTCTTTTTTCTTGGTCTCAAAAAAGGGGAGTATCTGGGATTTATGCATGTATGGGTTAAATAACAGTCCACGAACAATACTAATTCAGGGCATATTTTATTGATTATGGAAAGCGTCTTTTATCAATACAAAGGATAACGTATAATTGTGTTTGCCATGTGTAGTGTGGACTTATCTGTCGATGTTGGCCCAGGAACAACATCGTTGAGTTGACCTATCAAGAGAACTTTACCCTCCATGCTTTGTATAAACAACTCTGTGGGCGATTGTTTGAAAAGAATGCATTTATGTCGTTCACATGTGCAGAAAAACTGTATTTGGAATTCTTAACCTATTTCTACCCAGACTTTGGTCTCATGTAACATTCTTTGCCTGAATGATAGATTGGCTCAGAAAAGAATTATTTTTGAGTATTTCTTATTATTATTCTCACCAGATGATTTTTTGATTGGTATGTGCTACTCTTATTTGCATGGGGATAACTGTCACAATATGACTAATTGGTATTCATCATCTCTCTTATAAATGCACCGGCATCTTAACCCTTCCAATGCTGACGCTACTTTCGTCCAAAGCACAAGTACGCAATGGTTTTTGAAACCCTTTAAATCCTGTCATGTTGGTATTCATTGGATAGCTATCGCTGAGAACTCTTTTTGTGCATCATTTTGAATTGTCCAAATTAGACACCAGCAGCATAAGGGTAAAGATATTAATAAGAGTGGTCATAGAAATTGAAATCTGAATGAAATATTTTTGAAAATACTACCTAGGGGCAACTAAGGAAATTGTTTATGAGTTCTTGTCAACATTTCTCTGTAAATATTTTCCAAGCGGAATCTTTTTAAAGATATCGCCAAAATTTCTGGCCAATTTGTGCTGCTGCTGGCTTGGATGATTTAAATCTATACATCTTAATATTGAGACTGATATACTAATATTTATTCTGGAAAATGGGAAAGAACATGTTCATATCTTTTCCTTGTTGTTCGGCAAATGGTAGCAGTTAACATAGAATTATTCTAGGGCTATCCTGTGTTGCACCCTACGCGATTGATTGCTATATAAATATTCTCCCCGTGTATATGAACATTTACTCTCAGTTCCTGCTGCTGCCGGCTGCTACAGATATAGAATGGCATTGGAATTGGTTTGTAGAGAAGCTTTAGGATGGCAGTCTTGCCTGCAGTGTCCTCCAAAAAGTAAAAACTACTTTGGTTTTATCTTTCTGTCTGAATAATCTTCAGCAAAATATTTAAAAGAGGACTAGATATCAGAATCTAACCAATAATTCCCATTTCGTTACTGTAGAATAGAAAATTAGTCCGAGTGGTTTAACCCTATATCACTCAACGCAACAATGTTGCCATGTCCCCTGCACTGCATGAGGGGTTACTCCTCAGAGACATTGTTGAGCAGTGCATTGTGCACTGCAGTGCATAGGGAGGAGTGCTTTAAACATTTATTTCCATTTTTTATTTATCATTCTTTTTGTTAAATATGTTTTTTTGTGTGATTACAATATATCCGCTTATAAGTTATTTTTTTCTGATTTTGCGCTTGACACACTGTCAATAAACATACTATAAAATACTGCATTCACCTCGGCAAGTTTGTCTTCATTGTGTGGGTGAACAAGCGAGATATCATCGTCTGATTCCCATGGATCTTGAAGGGAACATCATCGTCACTCTCCCACTCTCCCATCTGAATTATCTTGGTTTAAATTCGCCATTTGATGGCAGAAACAACAATAAAACACGGAAGAATCTCGATGGTTTTGTGTGTTGCTAAGGACGCCACAACACTACGACGTCACAGGCGGGAATTCCCCATGACTTCCATATTTGGATAGGGTTTCCCCATATTTTTACAGTCAAAAATCACGGACTTCAAGTCCGAAAATAAGCATGACATAACTTAAGACTATGATGACTAGGTAAGGGCAATAATTTAGTATCTTTATTTAACAATTATTTGTACACCAGCGATCTAAGTTTGTGGTACGCAAAATACGCGAAAACTCTTTTCGTAGGAATAAGTGCACAAATACAATGACTCAATTCCGCGTTACTGAGGAAGTGCAGCTGCACTCATGTAGCGCGTTTTTGCGTCACTGAGTGATAAAGGGTTAATCTGCCTAACTTTTCCGAGTAGGGACATTTCGGTATAATGAAAGTTGGATGTATTATTCCTGTCATTATAATATCAACCTTCAAAATTGGCTATTCTGAATAAAAAATCTCTGAAAAATCCAAAATCACAAATTAGTTTAATTTGCACCTGGGACTTATTTCCTAGATTCTACATTAGTTAGTGATCTTGAGCCTTATTTCTTAGTACTTAATTGGACTTCCTATTCCCTGAATGTATAGCATCTTTGCTGAAAAAGAGCAACCTGACTTGGTTAAATCAGGAAGTTATCCCAAGAATGTTACAGTAAATAGGATTCCTTAGTGCTAAGTAGAACCCTTTATCATCTGACAGTCATGTTATTTCTTGGTTGAAAAGATGCAGGATGTGATTTTCCCGCACAATATCTTTCACCAAGAGAAAATATCATCAATCAATGCTCTTAAGAGTTTTATGACAGACACACAATGCTGTCTGGGACCTAGACATGTTAGTCTGATGGCCTTGTTCAAGAAAACAGTGGAGGGAGACTGCCAAATTAGTTAAAACAACCTTTCTATCTCAATAGCATCCCTTTACAGACCAGTATTGAGAGTCCATAGTCTTAGCCAGCAGGGTGTCATTTAGACACCCAAACCCCTAATAATCACCTGTCAGTCACTTATTAAAAAGTCAATTTCAAGGATACATTTGTAGTTTCTGCACCTCAAAATAATTCCCATTACATTGTATACGGATATTTTGCCTTATTTCAATAAGTAAATACATGTTTATGGTTGAAATCAGAGTAGATTTAGGTCTCTCTTGAGAAATAGGACGCCCCAAAATTTTACAATTGCTAATCATGGGCACCCAGTTTTTAAATAGTGGCCAAGACCCTGATTGAGACCTTTTAACTCTTTTGCATCCGGAGTGCACACATAGTCTGACTACTTATATTTAGTTATATTTTAAAACTATATTTGATGAGAGATTGTTTAATTCACCATGAATACCTTTAAATCAAAGATTTCTCAAGAAAATTACTTTGAAATAAAGTTATTTTCATACATTTGAGACCACATGTTTGCTCAAGTGTGAATGGGTTAATCCGTTCATGCCTGGTGATCTCCTAGAAAAGTTGCATCTGCCCTATGATACCCTAGAAAATAACTTTTGACTTAATCATGAATGCACAATATTTGATGAAGAAGTTGAGGGTCTGGAGTGTGACTCAGGATATTTTTTGATATAAAGATAACTTTTTTGTGATTCCTCTAGATTTTGTAAAAATATAAATAATACCGTAAATTCTCTGAAATTCAGACCAGTAAAGAAATTTGGGCCACCATAATTATTTTGCAAAATAGTTAATGGAAAATGTGGGCAACCCTCGATCTATCGCCAGTTGCAATTTAACGAAATATGGACCTTAAGATGTAAATCTTGCTGATATAACCTCTAGGTATTTTGAAAACATGAGCCATCCCAAACCCATACAAATCATTATTTAGGAGAATTTGCAGTAGTCTTCCATGACCTAGATCAATACCCAACATGAATTTCTGTACACAGCATATGCACATCATCTTTTTCTTCGTATAGAAAATCTATCTTTATGATCCGGGTTGATTTCTGGGGCAACAAATTACTTAGGCGATTATATTGGAATTGACTTTATTGATCTGTTTAGAAGGGGATTATGGGTCTCTGCTGAGCACAAATTACTTCAGTATTACAGGAATCTGTATCATCTCATGGTAATAGGAGAAAAGAAAAGGGATCAATTACAAAGCTTTCCTGTCAGCGCCAAAATGTTAACCCTTGAACTCTTCTGATGCAGAAGTTACTTTCATCCAATGCACAAAAAAGCAACAAATCATCTTAATCCAGTCATGTTGGTATATATTAAAAAGCTCTTGCTGAGCACTATCAGAAGGGTACCCATTTGCCACAGTTTCATTCGTTTCCCAGCTTTTAGTCATCATTTTATGTTTACCAAATTAGCCACTAGCAGCAAAAGGGGTTAACCCATATACCCCATCATCCAACTTACAAGGCTGGAAAAATTTGTAAACCAGAACCCAATCAACAACTCTCCATCTAATATCACCAAAGTTTATGCTTTTACCAAGAATTTCTAGAGGTTGCTTACTCTACAGTTGGCACATTAATTGGTAATATACTCATAAAATGGGTTAATATTCTATTTTGTTTCCACATCACATTTTTGAGTTTGAAAAAAGTGTTGGATTATCATGAAATATTTCAATATGTGCTCCTCTTATTTCTGAGTCCCTTTTATTCTTTATACATTAGAAAAGACTCTGAGATGTAAACACCTCCTGATATGAGCTCATAAATTGCCCTGGTACCCAGTGTGATGTTCATATATCTGAAATTTCACTGTATAATGAACCAGGCTATTGCCTATTGTAATAACACTTAACTGCTAGTGTCAGTGAGTTTGGCAGCATTGCTCCCATGATTCATAATTCTTTAATTAAAGGAACTGTAGTGATGGATGGCTTGCTGACATTTACTCCCTGAGTCAGGGTCTTAGGCAGGATTTAGAAACTGGGTGCCCAAAATTGGCAATTGTAAAATTTTGGGTCGCCCTATCTGTCATGGGAGAAAACAATATATTGAGATTACAACCATAAGTCTTTACACAATGTCATGATAATAATATTGAGGTGATAAAAGCTTGAAATTGACATTTTAAGAAATTACTCCTCAAAATATTTGGTTGTCCTGAGGGGTGATTTTAGAGGGTTAGGGTGTCCAAAAGATGCCCAAACGCCCGGCTGGTTAAGACTATGCCCAGAGTACAAGTTTGGCATCATATAGCCTCTACTTCATCCCTCTTCATCTGATATTGAAGCCAGGCTACTATTGATTTAAAGTTATTTTTTGCTCCGTTTCATTTATTTCTATATATTAGGGGAATTGGTACTGTATTACCGGTACTGTTACTTTATTAACGGTACTGTTATTATTATTATTATTATTATTATTATTATTATTATCATTATTATTATTATTATTATTATTATTTTTATTATCATGATTATTTTCAACATCAACATCAATAAAGATGGTAATAATAATAACAATATTAATGATAATAATAATGATGATGATGATAAAGATAATGATAATGATGATGGTAATGATGATGATAATAATAATAATAATAATAATAATAATAATAATAATAGTAATAATAATAATAATAATAATAATAATGATAATAATAATAATAATAATGATAATAATAATAATAATATTAATTCTGATAATGACTATTATAATTACATTAATGATAATAATAATAATAATAATAATAATAATAATAATAATAATAATAATGATAATAATAATAATAATGATAATGATAATAATAATGATAATGATACATAGTAATTGCAAAACGGACCAACTGAACACTTTCAATTTTTTGTAAAATTCTTATCTCATCCCAGGAGCGTAGTCTGATAATCCTGTTACTCCCTGTTTTGAAGTAGTTTAGCTTGCGGTGTATTGATCAATGAGGACTCGAGATCTTGGAGGAAGAAAATCTATAATAGGGAACTTGTTCCTTTGGGAATCCATCATTCAGTGACACAAGCTACTGAGATAAGAGAAAATAAACCAAAATTATCCTCTTAGATATAGGATGAAAAGAATCTTTATCATCATTCATGTCTATCTTCAAGCAAGTGGGAAGAGAATTTGTTCTCGTAAATCCCTAATTTATTAGAATTGCAGGTTCTGTTCAAGTGCATGTTGATATTAGTGTATTAGTACAAATAAAGGGTGCAGCACTGTTAGGCTACTCTTATATTAACATGTGGCGCCATCTTTTTACAGAGATGAAAACCAAGTTAGTATCTGCACCTCTCATGTACTCCTTACCAAGAATGTACAGTGTGTATAGTTACATGTAATGCTTAGACCATCATGCTATTATGTAGACATACTGTAACTGGTTTTGGTAGAGACAAAAGTCATATGCATGGAATTCATCTATGGAACTATTTTACAGAATATCTAAAGATATAAATCTGTGGTTATTCTTGACATCCTGAATGTGACCTTTGGTAATGAAATGCAAGAAGGTTAACAGAAGAAATTCGTAATCTGTGTTTAAGTGTGATAAATATGATTAAGATGGAACTTATCAAAATAAATACTGCCATTAATTGAAAACTTTGAATATTGCATGGGTGAAATAAATTTTTATATCCCGATAAATTCTTAGTACAAAAGAAAATGCCTTTGTGTTTAGTTTTTTAGGGTCCTAGCCAGTAGGGTGTCTGGGCATCATTTAGACACCCAAATCTTTAAAAACACACTTTAGGTCCCCCAATCATTTTGGTCAGGCAGTTCGAAAACTGTCAATATCATGCAAACAATTCAAAATTAATATAATACAATTCCAAAGACATAGATTTGAAATACTATGCATTAAGCTTAAGTGCCTAGGCAAAGGTATCATGAAGCATATTTCTTTTATCATGAAGCATATTTCTTTCTGGAGAAAATCTCTATTTGTTGAAAATCTGTTGTATAGTTTTATTGTATTGTAAAAAAAGAGAGACGTGACCACTTTTTTCCTTCAATGACTAGAGAAAGAAGTAGCATATGGTTTTTATCTCCAGACACTTGAGATTGGGGCGGTGGAAAATACACAACAGCGCAGCAGGCAGAGAAACTGCTATTTTTATCCCTCTTGAGAGGGAAATTTAATCATTACGACATGTAATTTCACTTGGGAGAATGTTGTACCCCTTCCGGTTCTAGTCGGCATCGTCGGCCCTGGGTTCAGAGTGTCAGGTAATGACGCCCGTTATAACTACTCTCGTCGGAGAGTTAGAAATAACACCCTCTATTGCTACAGCTGGGTATAGACACGGCACCCACACACTGAAAACAGGCAATTTCGTTAGGAGCACATGGGCATTTGTTTGAGTTAAGTAAGTATGATAGAAAATGTTAGATACCCTTTTGGTATAAAGCTGAGACTTCCCAGGAAATCCCAGCAATTCTATAGTATCATCTTAGGAATTCCTTGGTTTGATTTTATCCTAAAAGCATTTATCCTAAATACCCTTAAAATGTATATCTAAAAGTAAGATAAAGTTTTCTCCTACGCATTGCCTGTAAAATTAATTAGTTGAAATTCATGATATCATGCAACCTTTGGACAGCAGCGTTTATATTTTACCAGGTTTAATGAATGATTATTTCTATTTGTCATAGCATTTCTATATTTGCAGTTGTCATCAAGTGATAATGTAAACCTGGCAGTAAAGACAGCTAATCAAGGTTTTTGTTCCTGACCTCAGCTCATTAGGTTATCACCTTATGAGTCATTTATGACATAATTGTACTGGTTTTAACCCGGCACTGGGCCTTGTCGTATTATTTTAGTATACAGGAGAGAGGGTGAGACGTTTCTCACCATTTCAATTGCGCTGTTCACTGTGAGATCTAGTCATTCAAACTCAAATTGCAGGTCTATGCAGGGCTCGACGCTAAGGGTGAACCTATGGCCCCAGGCCAGTAAAAATTCCCAAAATCAGCTTCGGGCCAGTAAAAAAAGACCTGAACTGATCCTACAGGGCCAGAAAATATTTGGAGACATTCTTGTTAAAAAGTTTCCCCGAAGAATGTCCCCAATTGTTTTTGACATAAATGAAGATAAAATTAATAAAGGTAAATGTTGTGGTGCATTTTATGCAATGTTCTTTCTTATTATGTTAAAGAAAAAATGTAGGACCAGTAAAAATTTTGCAGGACCAGCAGATGCTAGGTGTTACTGGTCCTACAGGGCCAGTATCATTTTGAGTTAGCGTTGAGGCCTGCTATGTGAGTAATAGTTATTCAAACTCTTCATGCTCATAGCTAATCTTGAAAAAGGAAATTAGAAGACGTTTCTCACATTTCAATTGAAGTTCTATGTGAGTACTAGTTATTCAAACTCTTCATGCTCATAGTGAATCTTGAAAAGGAAAATTAGAAGCATGCCTCAATTCTTTTGAAAATGATTTGGAATGGATTGTGCATTTGTGAAATATTTAAAGAAAGAGTTGTTGGTTGTTCATATTTTGAATGTTTCGAACTGTAGGAAATACTTGAACAAATGTTGTGTTCATTTCAGCGAAACAATCATTTATCTGATAATTTTGAAATTTTGCCTTTATTTTTTAGATGTCAAGAAAGATTTGGTTCTTTGGGATATTGATGTGTTAAAGGCATATGCTCTTATTCTCACAGTCTTTGGTAGTATCCCCAAATCAGGAGCACCCTTAATACCAATGGAACTTTGAATACCTAGAAGTTCCTAAAATACTGCTAGGAAATGCCAGGATTTCCTGAGAATGTGGATCTGTTACACTTTCATTTAAAGACATTTAAGATTTTGTTTCCTTATTATTTCAGAGCTCTCCAAAGGGAAAGAGGAAGAGTGTACCAATTAAGGACAGGTTTAAGAGGATTTTTCAAGACCCGAAGTCTCAAGCAGAACAGAGCAAAAACAACAAAAAAGCAGTTCAAGTAAGTCATTGTTAAAATCTCACTAGTAACCTAGTCATTTTTCACTGTGACCATCATTACCAAATCTAGCTGATTCCTGGCAAATCTTGGAACTTTTCCAAGAAAAATTGTAGTTAAAATATTGTTGGCTAGCATAATAAATCAGCAAAGGTATTGCCAATACTATTGGTATTACATCTTTGTGATATCTACCTATGTTGGCAGATTCTGATCACATCCTGAATGTGCAAAGATATCAGTGTCCACACTCATACAGAATTCATTTATTGTTATGAAAATATTGGCATTCTTAATTGTCCTCATATCATGGATTCTACATAATGCCTTTAACACTACCCCTAAAATAAGGAATTCATATATGAGATATATTTGTACTCTATATAAGGAAATAAGGAAGGAATGTAATGTCTATTCCAACTCTCTCTAAGAGTGCCTTTACTGGTATGAAGCCCTTGTATTGTATTTGCTTGAGTGTTATATTGGGATCCTTTGCTAGTTATCTAATTAACAGATTTCTTTTTATTGCCCCACATAATAGCAGATTTAGATGAGAACACTCTTTGATTATACGCAGGGACCAGGATTTTCATAACAGGGTGTCCACATTTGGATTTCAAGAATTTAGGGTGTCCAAAATCCCTGATTGAAAAAGTAAAAATAGTAAAAAGTAAAAATCATTGCACTGATTATGTACATTAACAAATAAAGTAAGTATGTGCTTGATTCTTCAAGTAATGTCTCTGTTATTATTTTGAAGTTAAACTTTTTAGAAATTTAACTTGAAATTAATATTTAGAAAAAACACATACCAAACTCTAGGGTGTCTTTTTACCTAAAATCAGGTATTTTTCATGAACCAGAGAGTTCAAAAAGACACACAGACACCCTGCTGGCTAAGACCCTGATTATAAGCATAGGTAGACTAGGTTCCTACCTAAAAAGAAAGTTGACATTCCCTTCTGTGCTGACCAAGTAGTATGGTGTAGTACCAGGTATGGTAGCTAGATGGCACCCCCTGGTCCTCCTATCTCGAGAGGTTACTACAACTGGATCCTCTATTCCCCTGGTGAAATAAGTGTAAATAAATCGACCACTATGGCCACCTAGTGCTTAGTAACAGAAAATCATAATGGGGGAAAATACATTTGACAGCCCAGAAATCTAGGCTAAAGCATAGGTCATGTGTTTGCACCATAGAATGCCTCAGTCTTATACCCAGCTGCAAAATGGGTACCTAGCATTAATAAGGCAGCGCTTAGAGCTTGTGCGCTGTATGCTGCCAGCTGCTCTGGAATATCCCTCGGGGGATTGAAATGGTTTCTGTCAAAAGTGGGCAAAAGTGGATCATACTAGTATGATTCACTTTCGTTTCCGTGTGTACAGGCCTGCTAGGGGAGGCAGGTTGTGTGAACATTTCGGTGGATACAAGACTATAAACCGAATACCTTTACCTTTACCTTTATTGGTTTATTGTCCTGACACTGATCATTCCATAATGGGTTAATCACTACCCTCATGATAAGGGATTTATTAATGAGATCTGTTTGTATAATAATAAGTAAAGAATCTTATATTTATCTCCACTCCTATAAAATGCCTTTATTGGTATGACCCTCTGAGCCAGATCGTTCTATAAATATTGGTATCATGGACTCTCCAGAATGAGTAATTTATCATTGGTCATCATAATGGTGGATTTGCATAAGAGATCTGTTTGTATAATAATAAGTAAAGAATCTTATATTTATCTCCACTCCTATAGAATGCCTTTATTATTAGGACCCCCTAAATGGCTTGAGTGTTATATAGGGGTCATGACACTGGTCATTCCATATGAGGTTATCACTACCATCACGATCAGGGTTTTATATATGAGATCTGTTTGTATAATAATAAGTGAAGAATCTTTTATTTATCTCCATTCCTATAGATTGCCTTTATTATTATGGCCCCCTTGGCTTGATTGTTCTGTAAGGGTCAGGACACTGGTCTTCCATATGAGATTATCATTTCCCCTTATCCTAAGTAATTTGTATATGAGATCTAGTTTTTATAATAATAAGTAAATTTATCTCCACTCCTATAGAATATCTCTATTATTATGACCCTCTTGGCTTGATTATTCTGTATAGTAGGGGTCATGACCGTGGGCTCTGATCTATAATGAGTTTATCACCCACCCACTTCATGTGTACAAGTAGTGCTATCTCAAGTTGTTTGTAGGCTGGTCTCTTGGTCCTATCTGGACATACAGGACCCTGCATCTACATAGGAATGTCCTCTAGAAGAGTGACTCAGTCATGCTTAGTCCATTAGTGCTTAAGAGTTCCTTAAGAAATTGTTGTCTGGATCGTAGACACTTTAGACAATGGTTTTGGAATAGAGAATGGTTTTAGAATATAGTTTAAGGAGAGCTGTTGGGAATGTTCTAGAACGAGCGGAAATTTTGGCGCAAATTCTTAACCCAAAATTTTCTGAATACATTTGCAACTCTTTCTAAGTTCTTATCCAAAAGTAGGTTCTCCACTCTCCATTTAAGCTTGTGGCAGTGATATCTCTCCATACGAGACAACATTACTGAACGTTGCTTCCATGCCCAAAGGTCATAAAGTCTTAAAATCTTCCCTAGTAACCAGAGATGATTAAATAGCATTTTAGTTCCCCATCATGCAAGCTATTACCTTTCAAAATATTGTTTTTTCTTTTATTTTTCATATCCTCTCATTGCCCAAACAGTTGGGTCATGTTGTTGTTTATTTAGGAAAAATAATATTATCCTTTTTTCCCCTATTTGATGTTTCTTGACCCAATGTATGACCCGAGCTTGATACCTACTATAGGCTTAACCCTTATGCTGCTGGCGGCTAATTTGGTCAATAGAAAATCATGCAAAAAAGCTGAAAAATGACCGTAATCCTGGCAAATAGGTACTCATCTGAGAGTACTCACTAAGAGCTTTCCAATGAATACCATGACAGGGTTTGGATGGTTATCAAAATCTTTGGACCAAAGTAGCCTCAGAATTGGAAGGGTTAAGATATCATTTATGACTACAAAGTTGAGTGTGACAGTTAGAAAAACGGATATGTTTCAATCGCCAGGAATCATCAACAGGATGTTATTATTCCCATTCAACTTTTGTTTGGCCTAACACCAGGGGCAATCGGATTGGTCCAAATCTGTTTCTGTGACGATTGCTTCCTTGTTGAAGCTCATGTCAGGATATCTTTAGTGAAGTGGACTTGATAGGATGCAGGCGCCACCCACAGACCCACTGAGGCTACTACTGATGCAGGATATAAACATTATACATAGCCTGCTTTTTAGGCTGACTTAGATATGTACTAGCAGCGACTTACAGTGACTGGCAAGCCCAGCCAACAGTCCATTCACTCCCACTGTGAAGCCAAATCTCGTCCAGGAGCCTCTGATAGCCCGAGACTTGGTGAGATTTGGCGAGATTTGAGGGTGGCCATCTTGTCTCTTGTTTTTGGTCTGCAGTTTAAATGGACCTCTTGCACTTTTAAACATGTGAAAAATGATTTTACATCCTGGGCATGAAGGTATGAACTTTTGTTTACTCTGCTTTAATTGATATTAGCGTAATTGCAATACATGTAAATGGGAGGTTTAATTGGGGACTCTATTTCACTTGTGATATGACTAAACCTCAGTCATGAGGGTCATTTCAGTAAATTTCCCCCTTTCTACTGGTCTCATTCTGGGAAACCAACAATTTCCAGTTGGTTTATAAGGAGTGAAATAGGTAAATTAAGAAGTTAATCTTGCAAGCGGGTCTATTTTCAAAGAAAAAATGTACACCTGAAAATGTAATTTTGTCACATTTTCTAGAGGCTTTTCTAAGGTAACTAGAATTACATGTCCTCCCATTTTGTATATTGAATGGTGGAAAAACTTTGTTTATATAAATAAATTTTTCTCCCCTATAAAGTTTGAAAATAATAATGTATCAGTATTTCGTTGTATCATTGTTATGAGCTATGCTGTGCTAGTTTCCAAGATAATAAAGTCTCCCGCAAATTTGAGGTAAACTTCAGATCCATGGTATGAACAGATAAATCAACAAGAAATAGACAGTCACATAAGGGGATATTTTCTGAAATGGCGCTTATGATACATATCTATGTTAGCATTCTGAAGACAAATCAAAAGTCTTGAACTGAACCTAAATTACTGTATGCTTATTGCAATTAGGCTAACATCAGTTTAAAAGAGTCAACAAACAGTACTCACCTGCATTCCCAGCATGCCCAGGTTGATAATCCTCCAGTAATATAAGGTAAAAGCATTTAGTAATGTTTGTACGTTTGTATTAACAAACATTCCATCAAGACAAGAGGTACAGTGTAGATCCGTAAAATACATTAAACCAATCTTCCAGTAATTAATTACTTTCTGGTGGGGCCACTCTAGTGTGCAGTCATCAGTGGTTAGGTATTCTTAAAACTTTTAAAGGATTTTGAGGAACCAGACTATCTAGAATTGTGAGGGGTCAAAGAACACTCTCACCTAACAAGCTAAACTGATACTTTTCTGTGCTTAGTCTGAAAATCAAATGCCAAGAAATTCTGTATCTGTCTCTGTATTGTCTGTTAGCAGCAGATAATTCCCTCAAACAGGATGTCAATTAGAGCAATACCTGCCTGACACCAATCAGCTGATTTCCTTCCTGAGCCAGGTTGACCCCTGGGAATGAGTGGGGTACAGGTAAGAGCTCATTTGCATAACAATAGTGTCTGACTGGTGTAGGAGCTATTGGCTATTGTATCTAATCTCTGTGATCAATGTCTCTGGTATTAGATATCTCTCGAAATATAGATGGCAGCACCAACTGGGCCTACAGATGCAGTATCTAACCATAAGCCTGGTTCTTAGGCTGACTTAGATATGTATAATTCCACAACTTTATTAGATGCTAAGTAGGTTTGATGTCGCTATCGAAATATAGATGGCAGCACCAACTGGGGCTACTGATGCAGTATCTAACCATAAGCCTGGTTCTTAGGCTGACTTAGATATGTATAATTCCACAACTGTATTAGATGCTAAGTAGGTTTGATGTCTCTATCGAAATATAGAGGGCAGCACCAACTGGGGCTACTGATGCAGTATCTAACCATGAGCCGGGTTCTTAGGCTGACTTAGATGCTGGGTTGGTTTGATGTCTCTATCAAACTATAGATGGCAGCACAGTTTTCAGGAGTTGTGGTTAGAAGCTCATCGCTATCAAACACACAACTAGAGGCTCCCCCTAGGGTATTGATATTGAACTAAACCTGGACTGAAATCAACTATTGGTAGATCATAAAGACTCAGGAATTGTCCATTTAACCCTTATGCTGGTGGTGGCTAATTTTCCATCACAAAATGACTCAAAAAAGGTGAAAAAATGACTGAAACCCTGGCATATGTGTACTTATCTGAGAGTACTCGGTGAGAGCTATCTAATGAATACCAACTTGACAGGGTGTAGATGATTTTCAAAAATCTTTGCATACTTGTGCTTTGGATGAAAGTAGCCTCAGCATTTGAAGGGTTGACACAGACTTGTAGCAAGTCTACCCTGATGCTATATCTCGGCACCTAAGACTTCCACCCTCAAACTCACTCCAGCCCCAGACTCAAATAATAACATTAAGATAAACATCATCATCTTTAGATGCTGTTTGTGCAAGATTGATTTAGGGTATTCATTCAGGGAAAGTTTATTAAAAGAATCCCTAAAATGTTGTGAATATAGATAGGGATCATTGTAATGAACATTCCAGAGTGGTGGGTGTATGGTTTATGTTGGCCCTGTTTTGGCAGGGCTCAATATAGCACATTGCCCAATAGGCTGAACCTCCCCAGACCTGCGTAGGATAAGTTAACCCTTATGCTGCTGGTGGCTAATTTGACCAAAACAAAATAATGCAAAAATCCTGAAAAATGACTGAAAACCTGGCACATGGGTACTCATCCAAGATTACTCAGCAAGAGCTATCCGATGAATACCAACATGACAGGGTTTAGATGGTTTTCAAAAATCTTTGCATCCTTGTGCTTTGGATGAAAGTAGCCTTGGCATTAGAAGGGTTCACCCATTCATGCCTGTACCAACCAAAAACCTCCTGATGGTTTTGGTGATATCTTTGACACCAGGGCAATTGACAGGAAATATTTTAAAGGAAAGTGTTAGTCAGATTTCAACACACAACCATCTTTCAAAGATTATATGAAAATATGCTTAGTTCTAAATATATTTCAAAAAGTTCTAGATGACACCTTTCTAGTAGTTTTCCAGGCATGAACGAGTTAACCACCCTATGAACTTGCCCAGCTGGACTACCTGATTCTGAGGGTGTTTGGGCATTATTAGAAGGTGGGGTATTATAGGAGATGGAGCACAACTAACAGTAGGCTATAGGAGACATAGAATGCACCATTTACATGAAAGAAAGAAAATATAGGAAAAATGTTCATAAACGTCTTTACTCAGATTGGCAGGGCGGCAACCTGATTTGCTTGTGATGCAAACTGATGTTGGACCTGGGTTTGAATCCTGGCCAGGGCATGTGAGAAAGTTGCCAGCAACTTGGTATAAGTATAGTTTTTTCACCAGGCACCATGATTTTCTCCACCACTAACAACTATCTAGCCAGGATTAAGCCTATCTGTGGCAGAAAATTGACAATATTCAAAATTTGAAATTCGATCCTGTTGAACCCTGTGCCAGTTTGACCCCTAGCCTATATATGACAGAAAAAGTGATGATGATCAAATTTTGAAACTGGATCCTGTTGAGCACTGTTTTGAATTGGCGGTTGTAGGAGCAGCTATATATCTCTGGTAGGAGTGAGTAAAAATGTGCCAGTACTACTACCCCTAGCATATATATGGCTGAAAAGGTGATGATAATCAAATTTCTGAAACTGGATCCTGTTGAGCCCTATTTTGAATTGGCGGTTGTAGGAGTCAGAAACTATGCCAACACTACCCCAGGCTATACCGAACCCCATTTAGCCAGTATCCTAGTGTGAGTGGTTTACTCGCAGAACAGGCACTGCCACAGCACGGCATGGATGTGTGATTCTAACGGTTACTCACGGAACAACGATACTCAGTGAGTTTACACACCCACAATAACAAAATGGAGGACAGCGACAGTTGAGGAATTATCAACTACAAAGATGAGAGTGAGTGAGATTTGATAATTTATGAAAAAGGGTGTTTCTAAAAAGGGAATTTGGATAATGACAACAGTTGGGAGATTATCAATGAGAGAGATTTTGTATCTTTCAAATATGGGTATTTCTAGAGAGGGATTCTTAAACATCAAGAGTTATGAGTAAGAGGGTCTTGTAGGTTTAGAAGTGAACATAAATGATTCACAATATTTATGGGATGAGAGTTTTGAACTTCAAATGAATGAGGAGTAGGGAATTGTTGATATTTAACCCTTCCAATGCTGAGGCCACTTTGTCACGTTGCTAACTATTGGATAGCTCTTGCCGAGTACTCTCAGATGAGTACCCATATGCTAGGGTTTCAGTCATTTTTCATTTGTTTTTCATCAGTTGGTTTTAGCGAAATTAGCCACCACCAGCATAAGTGCTAATTTAATGATATCATAATAAGTGAGTGAGAATCTATATATTATTATGTACATAGAAAGAGGAAATCAATCATAATGACTTGTGTTGAGTAAAACCAAGTGCAGTCTAATTCTGGTTTTCAGACAATTTAGGAGTTATAAATTTAGAATGAATGAGACTGAGTAAAAGTTTATTCCTATGTAGAACATCCACAATAGGGAACGCTGCAGGCTTACGGTCAGTTGAACCAAGTGTCAGAGTCCCATGCTGGTTTTCTAATGAGCAGTAATCCATTTAACATAGATAACATGCCTGACTCAGTGGTTGACTAAATATCCACACAGGATGGCTGTAGAGGATGTTTATAGGCTGGCTTCTTACATCAATAGCTATGGTAAAAACATGATTACTTTCATGTTAGTATTAGAAGAAGCCCTAAGATCCCTTAGCATCTGGAGTGGAAACTTCAAGGTCTGCCACATATGCAAAATATTTTTAAAAACAAGGTGATGCTTGGGAAATATTTGAAAGAAGTAGTGATTTCAAATTGCACGCATGTGCAACAGGATTTTTATTTCTCCATAGTCATATCAAGTTGCAAATATATTCAAGATTTTATTCAAGAAGTTCTGAGATGCAAAAGGGTCATTATATACTCTAAACAATCTCTAATCAATGGATAGCCACACATGTCCCTAGATGGATCGATTGCATGATGCTTCAAGACATATGATATAGCTCTTTGTAAAGAATATTCTGTGCATTTCATTAGCAGCAGCAATAGTAAAACCTATTTCTTTCAGAGATCTGACTTCATCTATTAACCCTTTCATACCTGGAGATCTACTTGACTAGTAGCAGTTTTGGCTGCTACGGGTATGAATGGGTTAATGTTAAATTTATTGGAAAATTTAAAGTCAAAGATTCAAAAAATGCTAAATAGGTGATCATTTCTTTTACATTGAAAAACAACTTTAATCAATATTTTGATATCAATTCACCATTTTTTCCAAGATAGTTGCATTTGTAACAGGATATCTTTGCACTTTCTTGAAAAAGCTAATGGTTTATTAAACCTGCCAAAGCACCACCTGTTGTTTGAGATAGTTCAAGCAGTGTAGGGTATTTTTTACTCACTCAAGTTTGCTGTACCAGAGGAACTCTTTAACCCATTCCAGTCCTAATCCTCCATCATGATAATGTTTAAAAATATGAAATAAGTTGGTAATAAGGCAACACTTAAGAAATATTGAAGAAAAGATATATATGTATTTTGATTAACATTTCTGAAAACATTTTTCAAATAATGCTTTTGATTGAAAGGATTCCCTAAATGAGCAGGTGCTTTGGAGTTGTCTGGGTATAAATGGGTTAAGAAACATGAACCACAGTACTTGAGTTCAATTGCATGTCTTTATCTTTTCTGTGTCATGTCCAGGAACTTTCTGAGTTATTTTAAGTACACATCCCTGGTCTTTTTTCCAGTCAGGAGTAGAGTTCTCAACCCATTGATCCCTGTATCTGCTCAAAAAATAAAGTTTGACTGTTTCTTTGATATCCTGTCAAGAAAATTATTTGGGGGGAGAGCATTTGCTTTTAAAAATTTAAAGAAATTATTCAAAAATTATTTAAAAAAAAAATGAAGGCAAGTTTTAGGGTGATTTCTGTTGAGAGTTTACCTTTCAAATAACTTTAATATGCTTTTGTCAAAGATATGTCACCAAAACATTCAGGCTATTTCAATTGCTACTGGCATCAGATAGGATAAGAGCAATTGAATGTGAGAGGCTTGATCCTGGCATTGCTAAAAGTAATCTCTTTGTTGTGTTGTGTCCTGGAATTTTGAAATAATTAGGTACATACCCCTGTTATTATGACTAATAGCCGGCCTTCAGGGCATACTGGTCAAACACTCAGCTAGACACTGGGATTCTGGATTGGTAATTTAATTCCTACTAAGAAAATGTCATGCTTTTCTCTGCATTTGATCAGAAACAGTCTATGATGTCACTGACTGTTCCTGATGATATATCTATCATTAATTTCATATGTGAACAATTGTGTGGAATGTAAATATAGTCAGAGTATGCTCACATATTGAAAAAATGAAAGGATTTTTGTGAAGTTTTGCTTGTTCTGGAATTATTTCAGCATTTCCACAATGTTTAGTTCCTTTATTATATGCTATGAACAAAGTTTGTACAAATAATTTGCTAATTTTACTCTTGTATTATTTTACTTTAATTTGAATGATCTTAGTTGAATGATCAAATCAAGTAATTTTAAAATTTGTAATATAGTAAGCTCATGATCTAATCATGTTAGCCACCTTATGCTGCTGGTGGCTACTTTAGCAAATACAAAATGATGCCAAAAACCCTGAAAAATGACTGAAACCCTGGCATTTGGGTACTCATCTGAGAGTTCTCAGTGTGAGCTATCCTATGAATACCAACGATTTATATGGTATTCAAAGGTCCTTGCTCCCTTATTGTGCTTTTGACAAAAGTAGCCTCAGCATTGGAAGGGTTAAGCCAGTCTATGCATCATATCATTATCTGATCATGTTAGCATTATGTAAGCTTAATTAAGCAACTTGTTAACTTTTATGTTGTAGTAACACTAATGGGTCACATGTCACAATTTTCCTAACATGTGTCCCATTGTTTCTGTACCGTAATAAAAGTTAGCACATTCATGCCATGAAAGAATTCAATTGGAGTTTAACCTACTTTTTTTTCTTTTCAAGAAATGGCCAATAGACTGTTAATTTTGACATTCAATAAAATGACTGTAATTGATAAAGTGTTTATACATACTAAATTTTCTAAAAATCACTGAAGTTTAATACAACCTTTCTTTACATAAAATGACCAATATATTTTTGGTTTTGTTATGAAGAAGAATGACTTCTTATAGTTTAAACTTTCATAGACATGGCAAACTTGCAAAAAAAATCCACTGATTTTTTTACATAACTTTTTATAAAATGGTCAATGAATAAAGTCAGTTATAATGAAATAATTAGGTAAAAATGATTATAAATAAAACATTTTTATCTTTTCAATAAGCTTTGTAGAGACAAGTGTCCACAGCATGCTACTGTTATTCTGTGTTAATGCATCCTGTTCCTACTGCTATCTTAAGATCATATCTATAGTGGTAGCAGAGGGTGCAGTGGTGCCCTATGGAAACTAAGCAGTTCAGTAACCTTGAAGGTTCAACCTTGAAGCACTCAGTGAACTCTCAAAGCAATTATTTATTATCCTCAGGTAGATTTTATTATATTGTCAACAATATTTTTTAAAAATCTTTAACTTTTTGTGGGCGAGGGGAGATGGAGGTGGCTTCTGTTATGAGCCCAAAATCATATGATCTGTTACTCTACTTATGAGATATGCCCTGGTTAGGATTGTTTGTACACATTTTATCTTGTTTATCAAAGTTGGAGAGATATAGTTTGGGATATCTGGAGGGATAAATCTAGTGATTTGTTTAGTATGAATTCTCTTTTCCTATTAATTTGAGTAATAGACCACAATTATTTTTCCCAACATTGTTTGGAAAAATCTATTTTGAAAAAGGACAGCTGATTTACATCTATCCTTGAATTGATTTTTTTCTTTCTGAAAAATGATCTGGTCGCAAAAATAATGCCAAATCAACAGTATAAATATCTTAACATCGTAATTTCTGCAGAGCAACCATAAAAAAGTGCATTTTGGAGTTATTGTGACACTCCAGTGGATAGCTAGGAGTTGTTCAGTGTGTGGGGATGAAAGGGTCTATATTACTAGTTTACCGGAATCTGATGGTTCATTAGCTCAGAGACTTGGCATGGTGCCAAATTAATGTTTAGTACAGTTCAAGTAAATACTAGATACATATGGGTGCTCTAACACTTGGTTTAATTCTGTGTGCTCTGGGACTATATCAGAAAATTTTGCTTATATTTTGATAGGGTTACTATAGGCTCATATGTGAACATTTTATTCCATCATCTGATGTATAAAACAGTATCGACACCGTTTGATATGTAACATTTCCTGTCCTTATCCTAATATCTGGAGTATGGTTCTAACAGACATTGAGGTTTTTGTCTGTCTAGATTCAAGCATTTGATGGGAGGTAAGCGAACAGAATTAACCCAATTTAATGCTCATAGTGGCCAAAGGCTGACAATTTTGATTAAATCTTTCTGGCGAAGGCATAATTGTGAAAATATTTAAAGGAGAAACGTTAATTAAAACACTACCAAAAAGTCTCCTTCAAATATTTTTAAACTCATTTTCAATTCCAAAGTTATTGTCGTAAGTATTATAGATCCCGACAACAATTTCTTGGGAAATTCTTTAGCATAAATGGGTTAAGGCCATGGCCTTACCAGGACACCTATTGATAGACCCAGGTCATCAGTATTGGTATAAAGTGCCTCCAGGTGACAGCTTCAAGAAAAATTTGTCGCAATTCAATCAATAAAAATGCTGTGCATCTGGACTGATTGTCTGTCATACAGAAAAATGGGTTAGCCCTTCCAATGCTGAGGCTAACACTGTCCGAAGTACTAGGACGTAAAGATTTTTTAAAAACATCTTAACCCTGTCATGTTGGTATTCATTAGATAGCTCTCGCTGAGCACTCTCAAATGAGTACCCATTTGCCAGGGTTTCAGTCATTTTTCAGATATTTTGTATCATTAGCCAAATAAGCCACCAGCAGCTTAAGGGTTAAGGTGGTTTCCTAGGCAACTGGGGAAGCTGAGGGATAACATACATAGAGTACTAGAGCAGCTTACGTGGCTGATAGAGAGAAGATGGGGGGAAGGATGGCAGCTGGTCGGTGCCAGAAACCACTTCAACCAGAAAACACTTATAGAGTTTAGCTCATAACTAGTCAAAAACACTTGTCCTAGTCATTTAATGGTCATGGGTGTTTGGAGTAGCATAACAGGATATTCATAATTGTCTCCTCTATGAAGTTATCGGAGCTAAATGTTTTTATATGTCATCTATCTCTCACGCATAAGGAAATATTAGTGTATTTAACCCTTAATCAATACAAAATGATGCAGAAATCCTGAAAAAATGACTGAAACCCTGGCACATGGGTACTCATCTAAGAGCACCCAGTGAGAGCTATCTAATGAATACCAACAAGACCAGGTTTAGATGGTTTTCGAAAATCTTTGCATCCTTGTGCTTTGGACGAAAGGAGCCTCGGCATTGGAAAGGTTAAGAGAGTAAAGTGGTGGTTTTACCTGGGTACTCTGGTTTTTCTGGTTTTGTCCCAGGAATTCCTGTATATTCCTAGCTACCTTTAACACTTCCAATGCTTAAAGGCTACTTTCACCAGAAGCACAAGGATGCAAAGATTTTTGAAAACCATCTAAAGCCTGTCATGTTGGTATTCATTGAATAGCTCTCGCTGAGTACTCTCAGATGAGTACCCATGTGCCAGGGTTTTAGGTCTTTTGCATCATTTTGTATTGGCCAAATTAGCCACCAGTATAAGGGTTAATGTCAGGAAATACAGGTGTTTATAGTGAATGATTCTGAGCTGTTCCCTACCACAGTTAACCCTTTTTTGCCCACAGCTGCCAAAAACAACCTGACAATTGTGGTGCTATCCCTCCCAATAAAACACATTTTGAAAAGATTTTGATGAAGAAATGTTCATCAAAGTGTACTTAACAACTCTTCTTCAAATAGTTTGCAAAATTTTACCCAATACCTTAACTATTTTTAAAATTATTTTGGTTATCAGACGACATTTCCATAAATGTGTTAACCCATTAATGCTTAGGGTTACTCTTGAAATTCTTGGATACTTTTGGTAATAACTTGGAAATTAAGAATGATTTTACAAACTATTTGAAGAAGAGAGTTGTTGATGATGATCTGATGAACATTTCTCCTTCAAATAGGTTCCCAAATATTCTTTTGAATGAAAGATTTCTCCAGAATTGTCAGGCTGTGAGAATTAATGTGTTAATGTTTTGAGTGCTAACGGTATGTTCTTATTTACCTCCAGGTGAAGGAGAAGGTGAACCTGGCATTCGGCATCCTGCGACGCCAGATCAAACATGGTGTGTCGCCCGGGGGCCCGCCAGTGTCGGCCCTGGACGGGCAGTCGGAGGACAGTGGATCTGGTAATTACCCATAATATTATTCTACAATATAAACCATACAGAGCATGCGGTAAGTCTTGGCAAGCTACTTCTGTTTTCTTAACCTTGTTCTTTACCAGTACATACATATATCACAGAGCTCTATTAATAAGGTAGCTAACATGTTTATGTTAATTCAAGATGTTTTCAAGCAGCTAGCAGTTGTCATGTTCTTAATATGTTTTCATTCATTTTTCTGGTTGTTTGTCAATTGTGGCTTTTTATTAAAATAAACAAAACTTTTTATAGAAATCTAAATAAGGATCTATTTGAAAATACATCACTATACTTAAAACGATTATGTCAATCTATGATTTTGCCATTTGTGATCATGTGATTTTCCTATTTGTTATCATTTGATCTTTAGATCTTACCATATGATTCTTGATCTCATTAGTTTTTTCTGTATTTTCAATTTTTCTCTTATCAAAGATCTAGATTATTTGGGGTGTTTTTAAGTGAGCATGAATGGGTTTAGTATGACCTCATTCCAGTGAGACATTGCTTAATAGAGCATTAGTGTGGTATAAACTATGTTGGGGGTTGGTGTTATGCGAGTATATCCTCCCATACATCTAAACATTTTACCAAAAGCCCTTGAAAAAGACAACTTAGATGAATGTCATTTGGCTTCCGTGAGGTCACATGACCAGTTATGATCACACACTGGTGTATTAATACAGACCTGGGCCAGGATCAAAACACTAAAATAATTCTTAAGGAAGCATTTCTTTAACAATTGATTTAATTTTGTTAAATTTTGATCAGGATTCCTTCCTGAAGGTATTAGGGAGGTTTGTTAGTATTCCACTTCATTTTTGTTGTAATTTCAACTTATTTGATTTTCAACAGTTGAAAGCCACAAATACCTGGCACTTGAAAGAAAAGAAGTGGTGATCACAAACACAATCTGAATCTAAGGCATTGGAAAATTGCCATTTAATGTTTATTCCTAATTTTTTTGACATATTATTTTCAGCGGAGAGTGAGAGCATCGTAGACCCAAATGAATTGAAAAAGAGGCTCAAGCATGTAGCGTCAGTCAAGGAAAAGAGCACTGTATGTATACTACTTTTTCATTTATTATATTCATTCAGTTTGTCTTATTGGAATTAGTAATAGTGGAATTTATCATTCAAACTACCATGTACTTACGGAACCATATCAATATTAGGTATAATAGAATCTTATTGTACTGAACTGTCTTAACATGCTCCCCATTATCTTGGAATAAGATTAACTTTAACACTTACAAATTTGTTGAGTTTTCTGAAATATAAGGGGGTATGATGATTGCTTTTGGACATAAAATCACTTTTTTTGTGGTTGTTAAAAACTGTTTTTTCCTTCATTAGATATAAGATTTTATTATTGTGTAAAACTATATATTGTTTTGTATTGATTTCAGTATGCTACGCTGGACCGGTTCCAGTCGATGCGTAACAAGGTGTATCCACAGCTGTATGAGTATGCCCTGGTCATAGGTCTCAAGATGAAGGAAGACATGACGGGCTATGAACCCTACATACTAAACAGAATACCTCAAGAGGTAAGGTCTTTATAAATTATACTCAACCCATGTAAGAATAAAGAAGGGTAAAAGGGTAAAGGGTAGAGGGCATCCCTAGTCGTAGTTCTCAATATCAAGAAAGATATGTCAGGCTATGAACCCTACATACTTAACAGAATACCTCAAGAGGTAAGGTCTTCATAGGTTATACATGTACTCAACCCATACAAGGATAACGAAGGGTAAATAGGTCTCAAGACAGGAAGATATGTCGGACTACGAACCCTACACTGTACACACTAAATAGAATGCGTCTGGATGTGAAATCTTTATTGATACTCATCCAATTATAAGGATAAAGAAGGGTAGATGGGATTAGGAGCATATTCATAGAATTCTGGAGAGGCTATGCAAATAGAAGCTTATTTTCTTAAAAAATTGCCCCCTATACACTTTATCTGCCATGACAGTACTGTAAAGGTGATACAAATGATTATTCTATATTACTGTAGCATTGAAATGGTATCCTGTGTGTGGGTCCTAGCTGAAAAAGATCTTCAATTTTCTTTATGCTCTTTGTTTCCTTTTTAGATAACTGAAGTCAATGTAACAATCCCTCAGTTCTGCTTCCCAGATGTTGCCACTCTGAAACCAGTCAACTCTTATGACAGGTAAGTTCAGATAAATGTACCATAAATATACTATCATGACAGCAACTCCTACTGTATTATTCTATGCATTATGATTATTCTTGAACAGCATATTATGTATCAAACGATGTTCATAGTTGACTCTGAGGAAAATTAACAAAAAAAGATCCAAAGATAAAAAGAAGTCCAGATGACTGCCCATATCTCATCTCAATGTTTGCCTTCAAAAATGATGAAAAATGCAATAAATAATCAAAGATGATGTATGATAGTACAATAAGTTTTGGAAATTGATATTTACTATTTAATAAGGGCTAGATGATCAAGGTGACTTTTCTTGAATGCGCCACTGCTAAAAACAGAGCAGCTTTTAAAGTGTATTGTTTTTGAAGATATCTTAATCTAATTGTTTCAGAAGATATTATCAATTTTTTCATTGTTTTTACAGCGAAGGATTTTCCTTTGTACTGACTAACATAGATGGGACCAGACAGTATGGTTACTGTAGAAGAATGTTGGTAAGTACTCCAGGCACATACTATGCCCTGGTGGCCAACATCAGAACTAAACATTAAGGTGAAATAGTTTAGAATACAGTGGTATCAGCCTAACCTTTAACAAGTTGTTCATTTTCTTCTAGGAAGTTTATGGAATAAATGTTTGTACCTAGCCTGGTTTTGAATATGGCATGCTCCTTATGCCACCTCTTTATAAGACCCAGGGTTTAATAACCATTTGAGGTTTGTTCAAAAGTTGCCAGTGACTTGAGGTTGGTCAGTGGTTTTCTCAGATTACTCAAGTTTCTCCCACCAGAACAACTGACAAGCCGAGAGTAAGAAAAGTGTTGATCAATGACATTCTTTTCCTTTTCTTGTTAGGCATAGGTTTTCACTTTATATTTTCAGCCTCCAGGCAGAGGACCCAGACTTCCCGAAGTATATTGTATTATGAGTCCTTTGGCTGCTCACATGTTCTATGAACAGGTAATTCCCTTATTGTGATATCCATTTCGTGTATGTGAACACACGCACACACATGCACACACACACATGCACACACACAAACACATTACCTCTATTCGTGATTGTTCCTTTTATTGTAAGAAACTTTTATTTTCTAAACATAATATGTGGTTTAGCAAATTATTTTCTTTTACTCTCTTATAAACCTATTATCTTCTTCACCTAACATTTTAAGTAGAGCATAGATACAAACCTGTGAACATCAGCAAATTCCCTAATTCCTTAACCCTTTTTCTTCTGGTGGCTAATTTGGCCAATTCTAAATGAGGCAAAAAAAATGAAAAATGACTGAAACCCTGGCGCATCGGTACCCATCTGAGAGCACTCAGCGAGAGCTATCCAATGAATACCAACATGTCAGGGTTTAGATGGTTTTCAAAAATCGCTGTGTCCTTGTGCTTTGGACAAAGTAGCCTCAGCATTGGATTGGATAATTATTATTGTAATTTCATTTCTTGTTGAATTGATATTCATCCCTTATACTTCTGATTGAATCTAAATAAGATCACCTCAAAATCACTTATACTGTGCTTTGAATACGTCTGTCGGTGTGTAGTTTGAATCCTGGGCATTAAATTGGTATTCGGTTCCTTTGTAGGTATTGGATGAGGTTGAGGAGAGACAGAACCTGTTCTCGGAGCACGCGTATAGTTTCTTGCTGACTGCCTACTCCCGCCCCCTGCCCAGCCCCGGCAAGAGCATCAGAATCAGAATGAAGGTGAGATATAGATGGCTTTCAAGAATCTTTGTGTCCTTGTGCTTGGGACCAAAATAGCCTCAGCAATGGAAGAGCTAACTAGGGATTGGGGATTTTTGCAATTTGATATGATATTGATACTTCCTTGATTAATGTCTCTCTTTTAAATATTTTCCAAATATGCAAGGTATCACCTCTTGAATAATGAGATAGAAGGTACCATTTTTCATATTCAAAGATAGTTGAGTTAGGAGACCCATATTAATATTCCTTGATTGAAAAGTGAATGAAAGTTTAAACAATTGGATTTTGACCAGCATGCTGAATAAAAATTGAGGCCAATTTCTTTAGATGAATTTGAATTACTAGAAATACCCAGTGTGATCTTTTTCATTTTCTACCATTTACAAGCAAGTACCCCATTTTATGTAACTTCAGTATAACTGTACAGGTTGTACAATTTTTCCTGGACTCTAGGTGTCCAGCTTATACAGAATCCATTTTATCTTTGAGACAAAACCAGCTTCTTACAATGCACTTCTATTGTTTGCAGACAGCGAGTGATGATTATGATGTAATCTCTCTGACCAGGCCTACAGACACACGACTAGAACATGTGAGTATCAAGATATTATTAATGAGCACCAAAGAGACATGACTTAGGTTTTGATACTTTTTATCACTAAATAAAATTGTCTATATTTTGCAGTGATTAAAGTGTTTTGTATAGTTTTTTGTTTTAAATGGTCTTCAGAAGTATGTAGTTGTTTGCTTACATAATGGTATACTTTGCATACATAATACATTTAAAGAAAAGTAATGCACAGACAAGCAGTGTTTCATTGTAACATCAGTATCATGGGAGAAATAAATAATTGCCCACCCTAACATATAAAAAATGAAATCAATAAATCTGGCCCCAACTAATATAATATGTTATATTCAGAACCCTTGCAAGATATCCTCTTACTCCATTTCCGGTGCTCTCATGATTATTTCCTCGATCCACTGATACTTATGTTCTATTGTTTTATTTCCAGGTAAATTTTGATTGCCTGCTGTCCTATTTGGATATCGACACAGTTCTTAAAGTCTTTGTGATACTTATGTTCTATTGTTTTATTTTTAGGTAAATTTTGATTGTCTACTGTCCTATTTGGATATTGACACAGTTCTTAAAGTCTTTGTGATACTTATGTTCTGCTGTTTTATTTCCAGGTAAATTTTGATTGTCTCCTGTCCTATTTGGATATTGACACGGTTCTTAAAGACTTTGTGATACTTATGTTTTATTTCTTTTATTTCTAGGTGAATTTTGATTGTCTGCTGTCCTATTTGGATATTGACACAGTTCTTAAAGTCTTTGTGATACTTATATTCTATTTTTATATTTCCAGGTGAATTTTGATTGTCTGCTGTCGTATTTGGATATCGACACGGTTCTTAACCGTTAAAGTCTTTGTGATACTTATGTTCTATTGTTTTATTTCCAGGTGAACTTTGATTGTCTGCTGTCGTATTTGGATATCGACACGGTTCTTAAAGTCTTTGCTTCTATCATGCTGGAGAGGAGAATCATCTTTGCTTCTGCTAAACTCAAGTAAGGCTCTCAACATCTCTCAATATACTGTATATGGCTTTAATTTGGTGTCCTAAATTTTTTTTTGTGGTACTTTATATTCGCGCTTTCAAGCACTCAAACTACACATATATAAATCAGGATATTTATTTGAAGGATGTTATTTTGGGGCCATCGTGGGAAGTGCAAAAATAACGAAAATTAAATGCCTGTAAATATACCAGTTATACAGTATTCATAGCTTTCCTTTGTTAGTCTGACCTGGTATTCATTGAAAATGAGTTCCTGAAAAACGGGTTGTCCGTTTGCATTGCATTCAGGAAATTTCTGCAGTCATTTTAATGCGCAGTTGATAGTATTCTTCCATGATAAATCCTGCCAAACTTTGCGTGGTAAAATATGTTGGACCTGTAGGCCAAACTTAACTTGGATAGAATATAGATAAACTATCTCACTCCTATGTTATATTAAAAATGAAAAAAAGTGAAAAACTTATTTGAGGAATCCTTTTATGATTTGCCATTCATTTATATATACAAAATGCACCATGGAAGTAGCACACACATTGGCAGTAAGTTTGTATATTTTAAACATTGAATGTTTGTGCACATTTACCAATGATTCATTTCAAATGAGGAAATATGAAATATCTAAAGCAGGGTCTTAGCCAGGTTTTAGAAACTGGGTGTCCAAAATTGACAATTGTTGAATTTTTGTACACAATGTCATGGGAATCATATTGAGGTGAAAAACTTCAATTATATGCTTGAAATAATTTTTTTAGGGAAATTCTTTCCCCAAAAATTGGGTCTCCTGAGGGGTGATTTTTGGGGTTTGGGTGTCCAAAAGACACCTAGATACCCTGCCGGCTAAGACTGATGATTGAAAGACATCAATAGCATGCAATTTGGAGTAGATATGAAGAATATCTCCTGTACATAATACTTACTGACTCTTCACTTCATTTCATTTCAGTACTCTCTCATCCGTGGTTCACGCTATCTCTGCATTGTTGTACCCGTTCACATGGCAACACACGTTCATTCCCGTTCTCCCCAACTGTCTGCTGGACATCTGCTGTTCGCCGACGCCGTATATCATAGGCATGCTCTCCAGCTGTCTGCCCAGGCTGGAGGAACTACCCATGGAGGAGGTAAGACTATTCGTATATCACCTATTTCATAGCTTTTCAACCCATATTTTCGTCTATGGTACAACAGTGCAAAAGTCTTTGAAAACCATCTAAACCCAACCTCATCCAATACCTACAATTGAGCCAAATATCTATTTAATCAGCAGGATTCAAACTACACACTGTCCAAAGTATTTAAAGTATAAGTGATTTTAAGATGATCTCATTTCAAGAAAGTCAATTCATCAAAAAATGAAATTACAATGATGATTTCCCCTTCCAATGGTGAGGCTACTTTCATCCAAAGCATAAGGACACAAAGATTTTCGAAAACCATCTAAACCCTGGCTTGTTGGTATCTATTGGAAAGCTTCCCACTGAGTACTCTCAGATGAGTATCCATTTGCCAGGATTTCAATCATTTCTCAGGTTTTTTGCATCATTTTGTATTGGCCAAATTAGCCACCAGCAGCATAAGGGCAAAGCTCATTCACTTCTGGAGGATGCACAAGGTCTGATATAAATGAAAATATCCTGACATTAAGATTAAATAATTTGAGAAATATTTGATGGAAAGTTGTTTTTCCAGACGGTTGTAACAATTCCTCTTCAAATATTTTTCACTCATTTCTAGGGCTGTCATTGATAATGCCTGTATCGATGAATCGACAAAAAAACCTTATCGATTATCGATATCGAAGAAGGCACAACATATACGATTCATATGCAAATTAGGTAAATAACCTATTTTTCAGGAAAACACAGCTTGAACAACACAAACTCCCCACTACAACTGTGTGCTTCCATTCCATTTATCCTTGAATTTACACAGATGAATGTGTATGTGTTAGGGCTGTGATCAATAGGTAAAAAAATCACCCCACACACGAACTACAACCATTCCTCATAAGCACATTGCTGGTTTTCACTCATTTTGAATTCGATTCGCTGAATCGAATCGAAGTAGCGTATCGGTAATAATTTTGTCGATTATTGAATCGATTAATATGTCTTATCAATGACAGCCCTACTCATTTCTTTGTTAGATGAGTTTTATTCAAAGTTATCAGACTATTATATGTGCTTTGTCCGCATTTGAAATGGTCAGAGTCAACAGTGAAATCTCTGAGATGTGAATAACTTTGGCCTGGGGGAAAGTCGCACCATTGAAACGTTTGAACCAATCTGTTTCATCCTGATGTTCTGGCAAACAAATGAATAATAATGCATTGATGGTTGAATGATGAAAATGATACCAACTTATTTATGACTGGAGATGTTGACAATTGTCATCTGGTCTTATTATACTTTGGAACTTTGATATGAAGCATGAATAAAAAACAATAAGGAGAGTTGTGAGTTTGGTTCTGGTCGAGGTTTCTCCTTCAAATGTGTTCCATGAAGTTCTTGGGTAACAGAAGTTTTACCAATAATGTCAGGGCGTTTGGGGGTGTTACTCACATGAATGGACTAGAGTAATTCTTGAAATCATAATCACCGAACTTCATCTTTAATACATAGTCATAAATGATATCTTCAGAGGTGTAAATCGCATAAGCATGGTTGAACATTTCAGAGGTTTTCCACAAGATTTGTTTGTATACTCATCAATTCTGACTTTTCATCATGATACAAATTTAACATACTAATTTGTGCCAGCTCCAGACTTTCTATACATGTATAATTCAAATTGTATGGTTCATTTGGGATCTGGTGCATTATTGCAGTACTTTCTTAGAGGGGAAGGTACTTAGGGTTACAAAGCAAATGGTAATTACAGACGTTAAATAATGTTCACTGCTTGAATTTTAAATATATATTTGATTTTGAATATTGATATTAAGCATGCAATTTCAACTTTGGTACTCTACTGTGGTGAAAGGCTTATAGGTGTGTGTGTCTTTTATTAATTGAGTCTGCAAACCATTGATGAACTCTAGATTATTATATAATCTAAAGAGAATTCAAAATATTTAGTATTGATTAATCAAAGAGTGAAAGTGCAGAATAAGTTCATAATAATAAAATGTACCAAATTATTGAATCATTAAAATGTGTTTATGTATGCTGGTGTTGTAGAGTTATTATTACCAACCTGTTTGAAAATAAAACAATAGATTTATACAAACAATATCCTATACATTAGATCAAGATAGTGATAGTTGTGTGTTTTATTAGAAAATCACATGTTGTGCTGTTTTATAGGGAATCACGAATGTAAGTAGTCCCCACACTCAATGCACCATTGTTAAGACTAACTGCCCCCTCTAGTGGGAGAATTTTGAACTAATCTTTGTGTGCTTCAATTGCATTGTGCAGTTTAAGTGGATGTGGAAGTGTAGGCCTCCGCATCAGACGGCATATGTAAGTGTACAATGATGTCCGACACTTACCAGCATGTTCCGTAGATGTGCAGTCACTGCTAGATTGGCCAGTTTTATTTTCTTGCAAATTCTCCATTGATTGGTGAATACAAAAGATAGTAGAAATGAACCATGATAAACATGAAAGTGATGAAACCAATTTGACATGTTTTGAATTAAGAGAAACATGTAAAAGCTGTGGTGTATGCATCTAGACCTATTTAGTGAATTTCTATCATTCTTTATTTGAAAGTTGTTATCCTCACCATTCTGGCATTCATGCTTGTTAAGTGGTCTAACATGTCCTGACTATTTAGGTGATATTTCTCTGTACAAAAGCATATCTTCAAAAATATTTGACGGAAAATTATTCTTCAGAACTAAACAAAAAAAAATAATACAAAAGTTATATTCTTAAGTAACACTGTTGCAAATGACATTTTCAGGAAGGACTTTTATGTATGAATGGGTCAGTGAATTCATTTGGACTGGCGATGATAGATAAACCTTGGATTTCCTGTCAAAATTGCAAGACAGTTGGAAATTTATTCTAATTATGTCAAAGATATCCATCAATTCTATGATATTTTCATTAGTCCTAGATCGCATAGTACTAAACCCATTGATGTCCCAAGCAGCCAAAGAAGGTCTGACTGTTTAGGTAATATCTTAGTAAGGAAGGCATCAGAAGTAAAATATTTGAAAGAGAAATGCTTAATAAGAGCTCAGCAAAGAATTCTCATTAAAATGTTTTGTAAACCCATGCTTTATTCTCAGATTATTATCAAAAGTTCCCAGACTAGTTTATAAGAGAACCATGGGTATTAATGGGTTAAAATGATATAGATCTACAGAATATAAAAACTGGCCAAGATAGCATTAGCATTGTCTGTTAACCAGTAAGTTTATTATACTGGTTGGTTATACTGGTCTAGTATGACTGTGTCTTCTTATTGTACTTGTCTGTGTGTTATTTATAGACATATGTGTGTGATTTTCAATTTGTAGAATTTATACAACATTATACCTTGTACAAGGTTATTAGTTTGATACACAGTGTCATTTTGATAGTCTGTGCCATCATTGCACAACTCATCCTAACCAATTCATGGCTTAACCCTTATGCTGGTGGTGGCTAATTTTGCCAATTCAGAATGATGCAAAAAACCTCAAAAATAATTGAAACCTTGGGAAATGGGTACTCATTTGAGAGTTCTCAGCGAGAGCTATTGAATGAATACCAACATGACAGGGTTTAGATGGTTTTCGAAAATCTTTGCATCCTTGTCCCTTGGATGAAAATAGCCTCAGCATTGGAAGGGTTAAAGTTTCCTTGATACATATCATCTGGATGTGTGATAGTTATATAATGAACGTGGATTAAGAATATTATTTCTACTAAAGTTTTCAAAGAAGAAACATCAATCAAAATTTAGCCTTCCAAATATTTTGTAATTCCATATATCATTCATAACTGAATATAATCTGACATCAATGCAGATGATATTCTTTGATGGGAATTTGAGGCAGGAATTGGTTAAGGTTATTTCAGATTTTCCTGTGATAAAACACTAAAATGTCCATTATAATGCTTCTGCGTCTAATACACCATTTAAAAATAATCACAAACAATATCCTACTTAAGATGTTAAGATTATTTACCTTCTGATTTGTTTTAGTAACATCATTTAGACATAGACTGTGTTTAAGTTATTGTACGTTTACATATACATATATATATATATATATATATATATATATATATATATATATATATATATGTATATATATATATATATATATATATATATATATATATATATATATATATATATATATATATATATATATATATATATATATATATATATATATATATATATATAATATATATATATATATATATATATATATATATATATATATATATATATATATATATATATATATATATATATATATATATGTATATATATTTATATTGTGTGTGTGTTAGTAGATTGTGAAGTGCCGTTACATGTCTTGCATCTAGTAATTATTAGATGTTTATGCATAGCGCATTTGCATTTTCTATACTTATTAACTTCTTAATATAGTTTAAAATGTTTGGCCTTCTCACAATTTTTCTTGGCTGCAGCCTCTGATGGCATGCTTTTAGATAAATCAATTAAAAATGATTACTTATTTAGGTATTAATTATATCAGCTGATGAATGGATATATTAAAGCGGTTCAAAGTAAAACAAGATAATAACCTGTTATCCTGTTGTTCCTCATTTCTTATGCAAATAGAAAATATTAATATCAATAATTTATTTATTAGGGTGGATAATACATGTACTTTCATTTTGGATAACAAAGTACTTAAAATTCTTTGGAAGGAATAAAGAGAATGCACAAGATAGATTCAATTATTTCTCTGAATACACCCCCACTTTGCAGGATGTTTGAAAATTTGGCAAATAATTTGGTCATTCAAGGGAAAATGCCTAAAACAATACTATGTGGGAGTGCAGTTGCATTTACAGAAGGGTTTGATTGAAAATGTAGATTTTCCTGCAAGAATTGTCATTTTCTGTGTTTGTTCTGCTTATTAAACAAAAGAAGTGCATCTACCCCTCTATTAGAATGAACACTTCTCATTAAGCATGAACCGCTTACATAGAAATTCTAGATGTCCCTGCAGTGGCATGAGGACTAATATCTGTTTCATTGTTTCTTTTTTTCGCCAGGTGTTGATTGTTGATCTGGACAACAATAAGCTGCTGGAGTGCATGGGGGACGAGTCGACCATTATTCCCAAGAAGCTCCAGAAGGCTCTGGCCATGGCTCTGCACATGTGCAAGGAAGATGGTGAGTACCTAGACCCAGGGTCTTAGCCAGGATTTCAAAATTTCTGCCCATCCATATTGGGCTACTTATCTACTTCAAATCCTTATACCAACTATATGTATTAGCCTATTGTGTCAAAAAGGGCAATTTACACTACAGCTATGCCCTAGAAGGTGGTTTGTTAGTAAAATATAGGGTTATTACCCCCCAAAAGTCCAAATTGAAAAATATTCATTGAAATCTTTGCCTGTCCAAACAGGAGGTTTTTAGGAAACTACCTGTCCAAAAGACAGGCAGGACAGGTCCTGGCTTAGTCCCTGCCTAGACCTCTATCACAGTCACAGAAGTTATAACACTTCCAATACTAAGGCTACTTTTGTCCAAAGCACAAGGATGCAAAATACCTGTCAAGTTGGTATTCATTGGATAGCTCTCGCTGAGTACTCTCAGTTGTTGACTACTGTATATCATGTTAATATTGCAGCAGTTTAATTAATCCATACTTTTCCACCCCTTGAGACCGCATTTATTAAACTGTGCGACCATTATTTGGACATTTGATCACTATGCCTGTATCATACAACATGCTGGCATGATAGCTAGTCATTTAACACCTGTATGCAATGGCAATTGCCTTCCAAGCGCATTACTTTTAATATTTGTGCAAAATAAACACAGTATACAGTATCTTCTCAATACAGTATCTCCTTAATTAAAAAAAAATAATAATAACTTTGGAATTAAGCATAGAGTTGTTGGTTGGATTCTGATAAACATTTTTCCTCCAAGTGTTTTCTGAGAATTACTCTGAAATGGTGTATGTTATCATTGATTTGTATGATATGAGGTTTATATTTTGCTGTGCTTCAGATGCAGCTGTTTCCAAGAACCTGCTGATCTCAGAAGCATTCCTGCGCCTGTTTGTGGAAACTGTGGGCCATTTTGGTGACCACATAACAGTGCAACAGGATGGACAGAAAATATTTATGGTAAGCACACTCATGTAGAAATTTATCTTTGGTAAACTATTTCACTAATGTCAACTTACATCCTGACTTGTATGTCAATATATTATTTCCACAAATACGTTGCAATAAACATGAAGAAACCTTGCATGGTGAAGAATAATGAACAACTTTGTTTTGAATATTTTTTCGAATTTCTGATTGATATTTGATAAAATCTATGTTTGCCAGAATATTTGGTTGCTGTAAGAATTTCAAATAGGGGTGGGGGTGGAGGGGAGGGGGCAACATAAAATGCAGCTAGGGGACAATGTGGTTTTGGGTTCAACTCACTCTGCCTTACAACCTGCTTGTCATGGGGACTACCCTCCCCAAATGGAGCTGGGGATATCAAGGATAAAGTTTGGAAAATGTCAGGATTTCTTAGTAGGAAGTCTTAGCTACATTTGGTAGCCTTAGATACTTGAGAAAGCTAACTTAATTGTGTTATTTGTTTTTTGCAGAAAGATGCGTTTGTGAAGGAGGTGCTGTCTAAGAGTATACGCATGTTCCTTGAGTGGTTCACGGAGTCACAGATGTTTGAGGTGTTCATAACTGAATATCTGGAGGACCAGAATCATAAGCTTGGTACGTAATACCATATTTAGATTTTGATATTTTTACTTAGATTTATAATACTTAGATTTTGGCATCCTTTGCCATTGCAAGTAAAAATGGCTGCTGAGAAAATATATATCATATCTAGATTACTTCTTAACTCATTTATTCTTGCAGCAGCCCAAAAAGGACACATTATATTGACTTTATCTTTTACACTTACTATCTAAGGTTTTGCCACAGAGTGTTCTAATTTTTTTATAAGATGTTACTATACTAGATTGTCTTTATCAGTGTGCTTAAATAAGTTTGTGGGCACTGTTTATTAGGGAATTTTGAAAACCAAATGCTTTATTTACTGATCTGAGTTCAGTTTGTTTCCAAATCTTCAAATAATCAGAACTCCAAAATATCTTTATTTCAATTTTCAATTTTTTTTTGATCTTTCAGGATTATTTGAGGCAAGGATACGAGAGTATCAGGAGGAAATGGCAGAGATAGGACCATCACTCAAAGACAATGTGAAAATACTGGGCAGAAAAGTCAGAAAGTTCTTCCAAGTCAAAGAATAGAGAGTTGGATTGATAAGTGTGTTCATACATGAGTGCAATACATGTCATGGTATTTATGATATACAGGTATTGAAGCGTTCAAAGAATGATATGAGCAAGTACTAATTGGAATGACAATATTATTGATTCATTACAAAATTTGCAAATGATAAAAGGAAGAGCCCTTATGATGGTCTCAAATATATGTGAATTAAGATAATGAGTACAATGTCATGGAAACAAGTATAGCATGGGAAGGAAACCTGGATGATGTAGGAAAGACAGACATGGTAAAGAATGCATACACAAAGGTGATGCGAAACGGAATATGTACAAACAAGAATGACATAAAAAATTTAAACAAGGCTGATGATAAATAACTGTAAACAAGAATGGCATGGAAAATTGAATACACTAGGAATATATGAAAAGGAATACGCAGAAATAAGAATGGCACAGACAAGAATTTGTACACAAAGTATGCTAAAAGGAATATCTGTAAAGAGAATGACATAGGAAATAATTTACACAAGGATGGCTTAGAAAGAAATGTGTCCACCAGAATGAGACAAAGAAGCTTATGTAAAAAGGAATATATATGGATATATGGACAAGGATGAGACCGAAAAGAGTGCATGTACACATATATTATGTAAAAAGAATATGTATGACATGAAAGAATATTGGTAAACACAAAGTGGAAAAGAATGTAAAGAAAAACACGGAATGGAAAAATAATGTGAAGACAAGAATGACACAGAAAAGAATGCATGCACAAAAATGATGTAAAAGAGTATGGGTGTATAACAGAACATGGAATATAAGAAGATGCAAAAGACAATGGAAACAAGGACTACAGAGTAATGATAAACTAGGGAGATGACAAACGCAGATCCCATGACACAGTATGGGACACAAATCACAGCCTTCAGTCCTCTGATAAGGCTAGCTGGCATACTGGACTAGGACTCCACACAGTATGGGACACAAATCACAGCCTTCAGTCCTCTGATAAGGCTAGCTGGCATACTGGACTAGGACTCCACACAGTATGGGACAAATCACAGCCTGCACTATTCTGATAAGGCTAGCTGGCGTACTTGACAACTTTTTATTTTTTTACTTGCAGACAAGGATGTGTAAGAGAATGTGTACACAAAGACCAACATAAAAAGCATATTAACTAGGATCATGGAGTAAAGTATATTTAAACCAGGCTGAGATGAGTAGACCGGGATCGGGCACTGTCCGTGCATCATCAAATGTCGCTGCCTCCCATATCCTTGGCAACTATCTGACCTAGAAAGGATGCTGCATGCTAATTGCACAGATCAGATCACGTGACCAAGGCTACACCGCGTAACCCGAGGCGCACATACTCTAGGTGCTAGCATGCTGTGCCTATGGCGTTGCGGTTCAAGGGGATGTATTTCTCTGAACCAGGATAGGAAGGAAATACTGTTAGAACAGCAAATACATGGAAAGAAGTGTGAGTAAGCTTAAAAAAATAAGTAAACGAAAATAATGCATAATGAACTGTGACGCATGATTTGGAATGAAATATTTGTTAACAACAATCATAAAAAAGAAAATCATGGAGGTAGAACCTGAATATAAGAATGAAATTCATTGTGAAATATTTATTTTAATTCCTTGGTTAAGACTGAAAATATGTCCATTTGGGCCTCTCCAATGCACAGACTTTATCAAGAATTGAACATCCTAGCTTTGGAATCAATTTCAAAATTGAAAGAAACATTGCATATGCTTGGAAGATACTGCTGTGACTCTCGAGGTCTGATACTAGCCATTAATATGTTTTTGCTTGAAATTTAAACAAGATTTAAATAAAGACTTGCCCAAGCAGAGACCACATTTATTATGATCCATTCTATTTCAGTAATAGAATTTTTTTAAGGTTCACAAATAATGAGAGAGATACTTATAACTTTAATACGTTTAATTTGAGTTATTGAGGTTTATTACAATTGCAGAGAGAAACAATGAATTATATTTACCTGTGATTGAATTATACTTGCGTTTATGTGAAAGCGAACAACATTTTATGATCAATTTATCAGTAATTTATTAAAGTGATTTTATATGAGGGTATTTCTTGCAGACAACACACTTGAAGCAGCAAACAATACTGCTGGTGAGATACAAGGGGCATTTAATGGCAGTTATGAAAATTCTCATTTAGGTCTGGAACCTTTTGTATCCAAACCCTAAATCTTATATAAATATTGCAAGTTTGCCCCGTATACAGCATATTTAAAACCTAAGTGAAATAATTCACAATTAATTATGCAAACGAGAAAGAAACAGTGAAATGGCACAATAAACTTGCAGAATTTTCCTATAGATTTTCATATAAATGATGAAACATGAAAATTTTGGATGGATATCTTTGACTTTGAACCATTTACTACTGTGTGTCTTGTTGGCCCCACCATTAGTGATAGCAGTAATACTACTTTACCACTAGTTTGGTTTCCGTCAATATTACGTATGTAGAGCTGTTGGGGATACATTTACTTGAGACAAATACTTTTATGAAATTGTATGAAATCAAGAAATGAGAGTACACCAGTAAGAAAAGCAACATTTTATGCCACTTGTAGGGACATGGAAGTGATGGAACAATTATATTTTTATGCATGCATGAGCATGTTCAGTTTATGTAAAACATGCATACCTCATCTTCTTTGAGAATAAGGGAAAAGTAAACAGTAAATGATAGATACAAGGCATTGCTTGACCTTGAAAGATAATACTTGAACTGTACCAGATATGCCATGAAAGTCGGCAGTTGGTGACAAGGTACTCAACAAATGCTTTGGCAACCGCTTTTTTCACTTTTTTGTTATAAAACATTCGAGTTTGCCATCCAAACAAAAAATTATTGATTTTGCTCATTAATTCCAATTGTAAAATTTACCCATTGTCAACAATACAAACATGCGAGATTGTATTGTTGGCAATGGGAAAATTTTACAATGGGACCTAATGAGCAAAATCAACATTGTGCGGAGTTGAGACAAAAAATATGTTTATACATACACGTAGTAGTATTCCAAAGAGGTTTGCCAAGTTTGGATGGCAAACTCGAACGTTTTGTCACAAAAAAGTGGAAAAAAGCGGTTGCCGAACTTGAGTCAGACAGACTATAAGTGAATACCTAGGGAACAGAGCCCAGTTGCATAAGACATCTTGTGGTTAGGAATTCTTCAACCTGTTAATGCTTGATACAGCTAAAAACTACCTAACAATTTGGGCATAATCTTTCAGGCTAAACTTCATTGGGAGGATACTTGAAGGAGAAATGTATTTCAGAACAACCTTCCATCAAATATCTGTATAAAACATGTTATTGTCTAAAATATCACATAAACAGATGAATGATCTAGAGTAACTCAAAAGCATTTATAGGTAAAGAGGAAAGGTTTCACTTAATTTTATCCTTAAGGTAACTTTTAGGATAAAAATAAGAGAAACATTGGTCCTGCGGGATAAACTTGAAGGATACTGTGTCCCTTAAGAGCATCTAAAGGGATTCTTATTATCGAGGTATTTTATGCAACCAGACCCTTGACAAGTGTTCACATTAGGTGTTCAGTGAAGAACAACAGAGGATCTAGTTGAAACTGTTCACATCTCAAGTTTTCTGAGATGTATCAAGATATATATAATGAAAACTGTGTTCACATTTGGAGGTCTCAGTGTTACTCGTATCGATGAGTATTGCACTAATGTACATGTAACAAATATGGTTTTATTTTTATTCCAAATAACTAAGTTACAATATTTCTTTTATAAAATGATTTGTCTCTCTATCCAGGTATTAATGGGTAATGGTTTGGTAAGTCTCTATAGTTAAATTACTATTACTGTGGAGCAGTGTGAGATTGGATCCATGGGACCACCAACCAATACATACAGTGTTCAAGCAACAATGTTTATTCTTTTGCATACACATAATAGATTTACATTTGTATAAGGAGGGGCATGTACTGTCAGTTTTATGATAACACATCATAGACACATTGATTTTTAAATATTTTACATCAAGTTATGTCTGTCTCAAAAGAGATACTTATAGTGATTTACAAATACATGTATTCAAATCCTTTTATGTTCTTGCCATCAGGTAACCCCTATGACAGATCTTTCACTCAAATAGTTCGGGCGTTTTCTGTATTTTGCACTGAAATAGCTGCCTACACATATACATAGTAGGGTTCAGAGGGATAATGTGGTACCAGGGTAGTGCTAAGTTTGTATATTCAACAATTTCATTTCCCAACTTGACTGAAAATCCTCAAATATTGTCATTATGTATTGCTAAACTACTTCACAAGGTGATTATGTTGTATACTTTAAATTCATTATTAAATGCATCGGAATAATATTTCTGACTGGACAAAAATTAACATTTAGCAAACTAAAGTGAATTGTATAATAACCTTGCTGTTATTTGTCAATCCTTAAAAAGTTAAAGTCGACCTTAAATAAACCATCACATTTAATGTGTGTTATATTATGAAGTTCCACCCATGTGGAATAATGGACAATTGGATACCTATTAATGTCTCATGAATGGCTTTGGCTGCAATACACGATCCTCATGCCTCGTTTATACCATTTTCAAAAAAAGAAAATCTTTTCCTGTTTATCAAATATCATGACCATACTATAGTGTAATACCTCTTTTGTTTAATACAGGTCTCCTGCATTAAAAACAGCTGATAAGTGCAGTTTTGCTAGTGTTCTCATCTATTGAGATCTGTCATAGGATTCCCTGATGATCTTAAAGCCACTTATGTACATATGTACAGTGTATATAGCTCCACATGTATCTACTTGAAAAGTTAAATGCTCCATAATGCAAGGACTGGCTCCTGCCCTTTTATGTGTAATATATAGTGATAACACGAGTCATGTATAAAGTAGAAATGATTGAAACATCACAAGTTGTTTTATTCAGCATGATATAACAAACGGTTTATTATGACCCATTTTCAGTGACACACTTTTAATAATAGATGGTTACTTAACCCTGATGCTGCTGGTGGCTAATTTGGCCAATGCAAAATGATGCAGAAATCTGAAAAATAACCGAAACACTGGCAAATGGGTACTCATATGAGAGCACTCAGCAAGAGCTTTCTAATGATTACCAACATGACAGGGTTCAGATGTTTTTCAGAAATCTTTGCATCCTTTTGCTTTGGACAAAAGTATCCTCAGCATTGAAAGGGTTAAGAGTTTGCATGGAAATGAGCAAAGAACCATTTTGTTGAAGGACAAGAAAGATATTTTATAAAAGAATGTCACCCATAGATGAGGGCGAACTGAAGTTATGAAAAAATGTTTGTACTACACGGTTTTTCTATGTGCCTAGTTTTAAGCCAATCATGCTTTGAATCGCCCGAAAAAGATTATTTTACAAAAAAGACTATTTTAGCTTTATCTTTCTGGCCAAAATGTATTTTTGAAAATTATTCAAGGTGGAATACTCATAAGATCCCAACCATCAACATTTTATCATCTATTTAGCATATATTTACTATGTTACTTTTCACATTTATTATGGCACCCGACATGAAAGGGCATTGTAAGCATGATTGGATTATATTAAGGCAAAGAATGCATGACACATAAGATTTCTATGTTGGTTACAGATTACAATATATGTTATATGGTATGTACATATTGTAAAATATACACTTTTCCTATTAGGGAGATATTCGCCCATTTCCTTTTACAATGCAAGTTGTAATAGTATTATTGAGTCTGTCTTGTCATAATTAAATGAAAAGAAAAATGATAACTACCTGTATGCTATTCTAAATCATTCAAAAGATGACTTTGGACATGTGCAAAGTATTATATATGCGTAGTTGAATTTCAAACCTATGCCTTTCACCAAATGTTCAAAGTTTTAAAGACACATGCAGTAGGTGCTTGTTAATATCATTATTAAAACATTTAAAGGGAAAGCTTATAATTGTTTCTTATTTTACAAATGGCAAAGTACCCATTGCCTTTCAATGATTGGCATACATTCCTTATAACTTATACATTTTCAAAGCTCAAAGGAAAACAAACTAATATAAAGTAAAAGAAAGTCGTGAAAGGGTAAATTGGTAATATCTGTAAAGTTATCCAGACTAAAATTTAATTTGCTCTAGAGTTATATTCAAGCATAGCTTTTGAAATTAAAGGCAATCTTGTTTAGATGCTCAGTAATGTTAATGTTAAATTAAAGGTGCATTTAGTAGAAAAATGTGCTCAACAGAAGCTACTATAATAGAAAATGTCACAAAAAACTGAGTTTTTCTTCCAAATATGTCATTTATATTTGACATAATATAAATGTGTAACAATGGAATTATGTACTATTGTCTTGAGATGGTGTGTGAATTGTCTCAAATCAATAAAATTGTTTTGTTCAACAAATACCATCTTTGTTTTGAAGCTAACATAGTATTATACCTTAATGAATGGTATGGTTCAAATTAACTTTGCTTTGATCTTTTTCCTTGTAAATATATACATTCCTCCATTTTCATACCATTTCCGGAATTCATAACTCTTTATACACATACCTCCATTTGCATCAATATTATACTCTTTTTCCTACACTGTTTATACATATTCTGCTATTTGCAACCCATTTCCATTACTCATGTAATGTCAATACCTTTTGCCCTTTTTGTATCCCATTCCCTTAATATGTATACTGTTTATAAGCATTCTTCCATTTGCATCAACTCATTTATATTTATACTGCCTATTTATATTCTAGAATTTCACCTCGTCCTCAATATCTCATACTATTTATACATATTTTCCCATTTGCAACTCTTTTCCTCAATTTGTATACTGTTTATACATATTTCCCCACTTGCAACTCATGTCCTCAATGATTACTGTTTATACACATTTCCCAACTTGTAACTCATGTCCTCAATTTTTATACTGTTTATACATATTCCTCCATTTGCACCTCAAGTCATCAGCATTCCTCCCTTGCTCGAACTTGTTATTCCGTAAGATGGCAGTCCAGTTGTAGCCATACTGCTTCACCCCTCTCTTCAGCCTTCGTTCCTCACACATGGAAAAGGGATGTCTCACCTTTCTTCTTGTAACGCTGCTAGCAGGACTACCAGTCTTCTCACCAGCCTAGATAGGAGTGAAAATCAATATTGTAGTATTATACTTGAAATTTCAACCCTTCCAATGCTGAGGCTACTTCCGTCCAAAATACAAAATTTTTGGAAAACCATCCAAAACCTGTCATGTTGGTATTCACAGGATAGCTCTCTTTGAGTACTCAAATGAGTACCAATGTGCCTGGTTGAAGTCATTTTTCAGGTTTTTTGCATCATTTTGTATTGGCCAAATTAGCCATTAGCAGCATAAGGGTTAATATGCGATACTGTTTACTAGGATAGGAATTTCAGTTATGCTCTTATTTGGATAAGGTATTACCAAAAATGAAATACTTCATTTGGAAATACTTCATTTGGCAGCATGCATCTGAAGTCAAAGATAAAATGCTATGGAGAGGTGAGTAGGGCCCTCTATCAGAGAGATCCAGGTTATATGCTGATAAATATAAGGTATTTAAGCGCTCACCATCATCTTTCTGTATTTATCTTTCAGATCCACAGCTTTCCTAGTAGGATGGAAGTAGTAAGTGCACAAGATCTGGTTCCAGAACTTCCCCAATGTTGCCACACCTTCTTTAAGATTTTCTACCTCTTCAGCAGTATAAGGAATCCTCTCTCTTCGGGTAGTGGATGCAGTGCTCTTAAAACTTTTAATACTCATATTGGAGATGGTACTGCCAGGTGGTGACACCTATTGAGAGAATGAAGAATCGTAGTGTTATCATGAGCTGCCAGCTCAAATTCCCAGTGCTTCTGATGGGACTTAAGTTTATTATTCTGATCTCAATTGATCAAAGTAGTATGATAAAGGGCTAGCATTTTCAAGAATGCAATATTAAAAATCCAGGGGGTACTGTGCCAGTCTGAGATATAACAAAGAAAACTTCTTAAAATGTCCAACCAAATCGATGTGGTTTCAATACATATATTTCAAAGAAGCAAAAAACACTAGCCATGACAAAATCCTATTTTACCCTCTATTGTTACATCTTGCTTATTGATACTACATACATTCATTCCTAAGATTTAGCTTACTGAAGTATCCTGTGAAGTATCAAAACCAAGTCATGTAATTCCACCTAAGTAAAGGCAAGTGAGCTTCAATTTCTACTAGTCTTATGAAGTTATTTCCCCCACATGAAATCAGTGACTTACAGTGACTGGCAGCTCCAGCCAACAGTCCATTCACTCTCACTGTGAAGCCAAATCTCGTCCAGGAGCCTCTGATAGCCCGAGACTTGGTGAGATTTGGTGAGATTTGAGGGTGGCCATCTTGTCTCTTGTTTTTGGTCTGCAGTTTAAATGGACCTCTTGCACTTTTAAACATGTGAAAAATTATTTTACCTTTCGGAGAGGATCTACAACATGGACATCCTGGGCCTGAAGGTATGAACTTTTGTTTACTCTGCTTTAATTGATATTAGCGTAATTGCAATACATGTAAATGGGAGGTTTAATTGGGGACTCTATTTCACTTGTGATATGACTAAACCTCAGTCATGAGGGTCATTTCAGTAAATTTCCCCCTTTCTACTGGTCTCATTCTGGGAAACCAACAATTTCCAGTTGGTTTATGAGGAGTGAAATAGGTAAATTAAGATGTTAATCTTGCTGGCGGGTCTATTTTCAAAGAAAAAATGTACACCTGAAATTGTAATTTTGTCACATTTTCTAGAGGCTTTTCTAAGGTAACTAGAATAACATGTCCTCCCATTTTGTATATTGAATGGTGGAAAAACTTTGTTTATATAAATTAATTTTTCTCCCCTATAAAGTTTGTAAATAATAATGTATCAGTATTTCCTTGTATCATTGTTATGAGCTATGCTGTGCTAGTTTCCAAGATTATAAAGTCTCCCGCAAATTTGAGGTAAACTTCAGATCCATGGTATGAACAGATAAATCAACAAGAAATAGACAGTCACATAAGGGGTCATTTTCTGAAATGGCGCTTATGATACATATCTATGTTAGCATTCTGAAGACAAATCAAAAGTCTTGAACTGAACCTAAATTACTGTATGCTTATTGCAATTAGGCTAACATCAGTTTAACAGAGTCAACAAACAGTACTCACCTGCATTCCTATCATGCCCAGGTCGATAATCCTCCACATAAGGTAAAAGCATTTAGTAATGATTGTACGTTTGTAATAACAAACATTCCATCAAGACAAGAGGTACAGTGTAGATCCGTAAAATACATTAAACCAATCTTCCAGTAATTAATTACTTTCTGGTGACTGCACACTCTAGTGTGCAGTCATCAGTGGTTAGGTAATCTTAAAACTTTTAAAGGATTTTGAGGAACCAGACTATCTAGAAGTGTGAGGGGTCAAAGAACACTCTCACCTAACAAGCTAAACTGATAATTTTCTGTGCTTAGTCTGAAAATCAAATGCCAAGCAATTCTGTATCTGTCTCTGTTTTGTCTGTTAGCAGCAGATAATTCCCTCAAACAGGATGTCAATTAGAGCAATACCTGCCTGCCACCAATCAGCTTATTTCCTTCCTGAGCCAGGTTGACCCCTGGGAATGAGTGGGGTACAGATAAGAGCTCATTTGCATAACAATAGTGTCTGACTGGTGTAAGAGCTATTGGCTATTGTATCTAATCTCTGTGTTCTATGTCTCTGATGAAATGCAATATTTTTTCTTTCTTTAAAGCTGCATCCATGTTAATGGATGAGGGCTTAGTTCATTCCATTGCATTTGCAGTTCATTCACACTGTTGATCAAGTAAAGAAAATATATTTGCAATGCTCTTTACAAGCTGAATAAAGAGTCAGAGCTCCTAATTCTTAAAAATAGTTTTAGATATACTTTGTTCATCTTGTTTTTAGTAAAACAAGACAAATAAATAAATGAACAAATAGGAATCACTTTAAAAAACTTTAAATTTCTGTAAATTTAACTGCCCTACAGTGATTTCACCTGACGAGGGCAGGTTGGAAGAAGTATGAAGCTTACTTCCATGTACTTACTGGGGGATTTAGTTCACTACTTGCTGCACTTGAGGAGAATTCATAGACATCTTTCTTGGTCTTTTGACGTGTTGTAATAGCCACATTCTTGTCCAGATCTGCCAGTGGTCTTCCTTGGGTCTTTCCTGTCTTTCTTTTTGCCTCAAGTATGTGTTTTCTTTCTACCTCTCTAAGATTCCTGTGACTAGAGCAGGTATCAGGACAGGTCTCTAGTGAAATATTAAAAGTTCTGCTTGTCAAAAGTAGGCCATTCCTACTGCTGGGAGCATTACACCCTAAACAGAAAAATGATAGAGATCATGTACCTTTGGTTGAATTTCAATTCTAACAATCCTAAACAAGAATTTTAAACTTTATGCAACCGATATTGAATCTTTTGATTCTTTGCTAGTATAAGTATAAGTAACCCTCAGTGGTATTTAATTTTGAAATAGATTTCAATTGACACGGTCATCACTTATCTTTCCATGTTCCCCTAATGTATGGCTCAAAGCGCATACTTCAAGATAAGTATTCTAAGCTGCTGTCTAAAGTTAAATTTGATTTAAACCAAAATAATGACAATGAATAACTTGTTATTCCTGTTAGTATTCTAACCTAATATATAGCACAAACTAAAAAGTATATTGCCATTACAAAATAGACTTGCTTAGCATTTTGATCCATTGTCCTTCAGAATTTACAATCAAATCTATATTTACCTGGACAAAATTTGTTTGTTTGTTCTGGTAACCTTTCATGACAATCTAAAATATCTTCTCCACCAAGGGTAACATCATCTGAAATGCAACACACAGAACGTACCATCAATAAAATTAATCTGGATCATTGAGATTCTTGAAAGCTTTAAACAATAGTACTAATCTAATCCTCTGAAGAATCAATTTCCAAAATAGTAACCAGAATTGATAAAAACAGTGAATGAAATACCTTTGAACACTTGGTGGAATGGATTTACAAGACCAAAATCTTGCAATTTGTTTATCTTAACTTACCTAATGAAAGCCAAATATAATATATATGTTTGGCAAACAAATAGACCAAGTTACTATTTCAGCTAATTCAGAACTTTCCTAGTTATAGGTTATGAAAATGGGAAATTACGCCAAAATTGAAAAAATCACATTTTTTTCTCATTCTTGTATACTTACCATCCTCAGTAGATTCTTGATCATCGCAGTAAATTGTAAATCCAGATTTAGTTGCAAATGGCCCACTTATCAAAGTGGCATTCCTTCTGTTTTTCTGGGCTGTGCCTCCAGTTAGTACTTGAAGCTTTGATGATTTGTTAAAATAATGCGATGTCACCCTTTCTGAGGCATTCTGCACTTTTCCATAGGTAAAATTCTGCTTAAGTATTTTCCCATTTTGGCTATTTTTGTTGTTGATTTTATCTGAGTGATCAGAGACTTCACACTCTTTTCCTTCAGAGCAACTGTGCTGTGTCGTGCTTGGTGTTTTAAGCTCATCATCCACAGAGGAGGTTCTAGTCAGTGTCCTGCTGTTGTTGGATAATACCCCAGTGGTTCTCCTCACTTTTGGAGTAGCTTTGTCTGTAGCAGGGGTGGTAAATTTACACATTGGTTTCACGCTTGGAGTCCACGCTTTACCTTTGTTGGCATTCTTTATAAGACCATAATCAAACTCTGATTCCAAGTCACTTTCGACATCTGATGAAGAATATCTATCCCTGCGTTTAGGAGTGGATGTGTATATTTGGATTCCCGCTGGGTATAAAGGGGAGACTGAGTTGATTTTCGGACTTCTACCCAAGAAATGACTTTCAGGATTGAAAAGTTTTCTTTTACGCTGGTTGGTCGACTTACTTCTCTCTACCACTGAGGATGTTCTTCTCTGTTTTAAAGGTGCACGAGGTTTGAGAAATCCATCATCTGTTTGATAATGATGTGGAGTACTCTCATTTTGGTAAACATGAGCAGAAATTGTTTTCTTTAGTGATAATAATTCATCCTCACTCTCAATAGTTGTTTCTGTATCCCATTCCTCATCTGTCTGGGCACTGGTGTCAACCGTTCTACTTGATCTCCGATTTCTTGGTGTGTCTACACGACGCAGGGATGGAGTAGGATGTTCAGGTGTCTGAGTTGCTTGGGAGCTTACACAGTGGGGGGATTTTAAATTTCTATACATCTTTGTGGACTGGGTTCTTGTTTTGCAGGCTACCTTTTTGGCCATGCTTTCCTTGGCTTCGAAGTGACCACTTTCCCTTCTTGTTATAAGAGAACTTTGCTGTTCATTACACTCTGTCTGGGTCCCATTGACAGAAATCCTTTGGTGATTCTTTGGTGTAATTCCATCAGGTTCTTGAGATGGCTCGTCATTTCTCTGTCTTATAAAGCGATACCGTTGATGTCCAGAATTCCTAGCCGAGCCCTGTAAAGACTTTTCCCCATAGTACACTGTAGGAGCTTCACTGTTGATATAGCTCTCTGAATAGCACACAGTTGAAGCTTCACTATTCACACAATCTTGCTCTCCAATGACTTTATCTGAGGAACTAAGAATCTTGGTCAATTGTTGTAATTTGTTGTCAATCTTCTTCATCTCATCTTCCTTGCTTTTCTTTTGATCAAGTAAGCTGTCATACTCTTTGCTCGTTTGCTCTCCCTTAAAAACCATATAAAATAAGATAAGACAATAGTTGACGGAATAATTGACACCACAGCATGAATTATTCCCCCCAAAGATATGTGATATAAAGGTTTTGAAACATTTATTTTTTTCATTCTTTCAATATTTCATCAAATGTCACATTTAAACAAAGACTGAATACTGCATCTGAAACATATTTCCCTAAATACAATATATGCTAATACCAACAATGCTGTTCTCCCCATGATGAAAATTTCAATGTTAAGTTTTTTTGTTAACTAATTCTAGAGGAACTTGCTACGATTGGTCATCAAAAACATTACTTGTTATAATTAAATTTTTTACATAGATGATGTTAGTAGCAGAAGAGTATGACATCAGCAAAAATGAATACTCACGTACCATTGACCCATAATAAATCATTTGTCAGATACAGGTAGCAAAGAGAATTGTAAGAGATTCATATGCAGCTTAAAGATTCTAAGATGATTCTTATTTAACTTGCTGGAAAATCATCTTACCTTACTGAAATTTTGCATCATTTCTATATTGAAAATACCTGTTGTTTTTCCTTTTCCTCTTCTTCTTGTTGCTGTCTTTCTAGTTCTTGTGCTATAGCTTTAGCCTTGACAGCGGCTTCCTCTTCTATATTTTTCCTCTTTTCCTCCTCTTGTTTGGCCTTTTCTGCTGCCTTCTCAAGACTGACCCTTGCTGACCTCTCCTGAGAAAAATTAATAAGAATATTGATCACTGACTGGAATTAAAAATTTTATTTTTTCGTCACTTTTTCTGCCATATTGCGAATAATTCGTGACTAGCCAGTTGTAACTAGTGGAGGAAATCGGAGTACCCGGCGAAAACCACTGCCTAACCCCAAGTCACTGGCAAATTTCTCACATGTCCTGGCTAGGATGATCACTGACTACAGTGCTGTATATCATTATAAAAAAACTAACATCAATGGACAAGATAGATTGGTCATGATTAATTCATATAAAGTAATATTTAGTTGTATATTATTTCTCTCAATACTCAATTTTTCTTGAGACAGTACATTTTTTTCTTTTAATCCTTATTCCATTTTCTACAAAATTAGGACCTGTTTTTTTAAACTACATGACCAGAGTGATATGGGTTAAGGTTCTTGATAATTGATCATCAAACATACCAAGTTTGTCATATAACCATGTTTACATATATAGCCTAAAATAGAAAGCTTTGCATGCAATGTTTTGAGGAAACAAACATGCAAATAAGTTTCTTAAGCATATAATCAATATAACAAATGCTCTTTAGCCACCAAATGCTTATTTTACACCCATGTGACAAAAGGCGCAAATGGTGAATTTTCAAGTATGATCAAATAATAATAAAATAATAGTGTGCCAATCCTATGGCCTGAAAAAACTGACCTTTTCTAATTCTAACTGCAACTTTCCAATTGTTTGTTCATTCCTTTGATTCATATTCTGAGTATCTGGTTTGGATGATGGAGGTTCCTGCAGCTTTCTACGAGGTGGTTTAGTTTTCAAGTTAAATGGAGAACTATTTTCGGAATCTTCCATTTTCCTAGCCAGTTCATCTATTCTCTTCTGGATTAAATCTTGCCTGCAAAATAAGAAAAATGTTATTCGGTCTGATAACTATTTCATCATTTCACCATGTATCATCTTATAAAAAGGTTTCCTGGTTTTGAAAGGCAAGTTAAAAACATTAAACCAAAGTTCAGAGTTCAGATATCTGTCTCTTCTTCTTCAAAAAAGAGAAATGAGTTTGTCAAAAATCATCTTAAGAAATCTTGTTTTATTATGTAAGAATATTTGCATAAAACATGTATGCAGTTTAGACCAAAATATCAATAGATAATACATTGGGAATTACGTCTATGTTTTTTAAAAAAGGTTGTCAAAAATATATTAAAATTGTTTTTAGTAATGCACAATCAAGTACTGACCAAATTATCATGCAATATGCAGCAATGCCTTTATATAGGTACGACTATATGAATCTATATTTAAATATAAATGTGCATACTTTAACGTAGTTTGTGATCTTTTTTCCTCCGTTTGTTGTGGTACCTTTGCGGACTGAGTATTTCTTTTCAAAGAAGATGTTGTCTCTTTCATCTTATTTTCTGAAAAATCAAAGGTATGGGATTGTGCAAATAGATTATTACCATAAACCCATTTACGAATGCTTGCCACATATATTGCTGTTATCTATGCAAAAAAAAAAGATAAACGATTATAAATGCCACATATTTTCAACAAATTGATGTGATCAAATATTTATGTTAAAAAAAGGAAATTACCAATATGCAATTAAGGGGCGCCATCAGGTTGAGCGATAGATATCGCTAACAAAAATGGGTGCTGTTATAGAGGGGGTTGCACTATCAAAGAAATTATTGAAGATTGCTCAAAATAATCTCTCTCACTAGTCTCTGACCTTAGATTACCTAAAATGTGCGACAATTTCTAATGGATAGTTAACATAACAATTAGGCAGGATAAGATACATTGCCTATCTCTCCACCTCTTAAATAAATTGAATAAATCTCATCTTGTATACACAAAATATGTACAACTTATAAACTGAAACACTTTTATTTATTCATGTAAGCAATCCAAGTTTACTTACCAATGTTAACACAAGTTTGCAGGACATATTTCAATGATTTCGATAACTCCTCATCTTCTGTGTTGGTAAGCAGCTGAATCAAAACTGACACACCCTCTTGCTGTACTAAATCCATCTGGTTTTGTACTGCCAAAATAAATAAATTCGTAGGTATATATTAAAAAGTGAATAGTGATATTACAAAAAAACATTTGTTTTCATTAGATATCAAAGGATTCCAAAAAGAAATTAATTCATTTTGAGAAGTTAGTCTTCAGTTAAAAGCATACAATACGCACTTTCATATTATTACATTTTTTTTTATTATTTCATAAAATTTTTCATGCACCCTCCCGATAGTCATGAATGGCTTCAAAGAATATATATCAGGGCTTGAAATTTGCTGGAGCCGGGCTTCATTATCTATTTCCTTGAAAAATAATAACACTTCTTACCACATGAATCAGTACTGTGAGCCAAAGTTACAACAACTTGGAGCTTCAGATCTTTGTCAATGATGGCCAGTTTAAGAAACTTCAGAAGCAGCGGGATCCCTTCTAGCTGACCAAATGATTCACATGCTTTGACTGGAAAGAATATTGATTCACAAAATGTGTGACAATATTTAAAATGTGATCCATTCATGACAATTCAAAAAATGTTATAATCCTATAAAATAGCCCAATACAATCTTTGATAAAAAGTACAAGCTGGCTTACATATTCTATGGGTCAACAAGCATTGGTCATACCTATATCTAATTCTATTTGTCGTTCTATTACTCAGTATTAGGATTGGATAATACATCAACCACACTGGTGAGAAACAGTAAGCAGTCAACGGAAATGCCTTAAACCATTGGGCGATAGGGGCAGCCTGCATTTGGATTGAAAGCATCATCTATAATTTGAGGTTAAAGTGCACTTACACAGTGCAATCTCTGAGATGTTAAGTCCTCGGGAATAGGGCATAAGTGTTTACATCAAGAGGCACGTACAGTTGAGAGATCCTTTCTTAATGTATTAGGAACAAATGGATCATGGGAATTTTGTTGCATTCACATTAGGTTTCGATGTGGTTATCTTAATAGTTAACACATTCATGTTTAAGAGTTCCTACAGAAATTGTCGTCTGGACCAATAATACTTTTGATAATAACTTTTGATTAAAGAATGATTTTACAAAATATTTGAAGAAGACTTGTCGGTAACTTTGCTTTTGCCTCCAATTTTTCATCAAAATTGTCCAGCTATTTTTGGCCGCTGTGAGCATTAATGGGTTAATACTGCCAACCGCAGTTAACCATGGAAAGTAAGCATTCGGTGGCAATACCTTTGACTACTAGGCTATTGGGCTGCCCCCTTTTTGGATTAAAAGCACTATCTACATCTTATAGCATGGACTACAATAATAGTTATAGTTCTAATAAAGTACCAACAACCACCCTCAGCTTACCATGGTCTGTCAAGCATGCATCTAGAGCACTGAAGAGATGAGAAGCCAGCTGGAGGGAGTTCTCTTCCTTCGCTCTATTCAGGGTCCTGTGCAGGCTGTTCACCAAACACTCAACGCCACTGAACTGGACAAATCTGTCCTGGTTGTGAACTGCAAGATAAGAAACAAACAACTGAATCTGTGACAAACACTGGACACATCGGACTTGGTTGGGAACTGCAAATTAAGAAACAAACTAATGAATCTGTGACACACCTATTTTAGCAGCGTTTGTCCAAGGCCATTTTAAACAATGGGTCCCTCCATTGTTTAAAAATGTGATTATAAGCTTCTCATCAATTTCCATCTGTACTAGCAATACCAAGGGCTCCACAAAAGTGTGAAAATGGGGACCCACACAATTTCATGTGGCATTAAGTATTGCAACGCCATCAGGGAAACAATGCTCAAAATGTGGGTTTTTTGCTTGCTGGTTTGTAGGATTTGGATCATTTTCAACAGTTTACATCTTAGCTTGAAACTAGATAGAAATACCTTAACCAGGAAGAATTTCCGGATGTTTGTTTACTCTAAAGACTTTTTCTATAGCAAAGGTGCTTACTTTTAAAATTGAAAACCAGCAACTTCATAACCTTTCATTGCTGGTAAACGTCTAAAAGTGGGCATATGAAAATAGCTTTACAACGTGTATAAAATATTCGAGACTGAAAATATCTATACATTGAATGGTCATAATATACTAAATTGTCCACTTACCATTGTTAGCCACAGCTAAACCTATAAAGGATGAAATGGGTCTTATAACAGCTGGTTGGGTCTGCTCCTGAATGAACTTGATAGCACAAGGGAAGATAATGGCACACATCCTTTGATTTTCATCTAAAAGAGAAATTCAACTTTTGAGCAAAACATGTATATCAGCAAGAAAACTGAATGTATTGTCATTGGTATTAGAATGAACAAGGGAAAGCATTTTATTAAACTTTTGGATTGACTTCAGGACGTAACTACACAGGAATCACAAGATTCAAAGTTCTTCTTGCCAATTCCATACCATTCCAATAAACTTCAGGAGATAACTTCATAAGAATCACAATATTCAAAGTTCTTCTCGCCAATTCTGTGCCATTCCAATAAACCCATAAGGGCTAGTAGGGGAAACAAACAATCGCTTTTCCTTTTGTGATACTGACATTTGAATTTTATGGAATGTCTTACCATTTTGTGGATTGTTGACGCTGACACAGAGGACACTTGTAACACTATTCCACAAGTCAACTGCAGGTCCATTCATGTTCTCAAACCAGTTCTCCTCTGTTCTTATAAGTACTTTGTTTGAAAATGAATTTCTGAAAGAATAAAGTGATTGCTGATATCCTTTTGATATGTTCACATCACAATATCAAAGATATCTTTTTAATCTACATATCAACATGTAAAATACAATATCTTGAATTACAGTTTAAATCAGATCCTTAGATTGTGATTGCTACATTTACTATCTGGCCTTTTTTTCTCACATGCAATTTCTTTCAGGACTAGGCCAATGATGATATATTTATTTCTGCAGAACTGATGGATTTTCTTCAATAGCTTTATAATCACTTCATCTTAGCCTTTGTAAACTACATTCAGCTATGTTGCAACAATCTCAATCAAATTTCATATTCCATATTATTTACAAATCCAAGTCTTACTTGAATATTTGCATCAAGACCTTGAGGCAATTGGTTTTCCTCACCAAGGTTTGACCTAAGCCTGAAATGACGAGAAACTAACAAATAAAAATTGTAATTATTATTACATTTGCCATTTTAAACAGGGTTATCCTTTAAATACAATAGCCATGTGGAGAGTAAGAAAAACATCAGAATCACAGTTTCACTTTTCCAATTTCTTTCTTTTTCTAAATTCTATTTACACATCTGTTTCTAATAAATCTGAATACATAGATATGCTTAAACATGGTCAAAAAGAAGCTACCAACCCTATAGAAATTTGCAATAAACATTTTGCTAACATATAAGCACTTGCCAATAAGCTACAAGTTCAAAAGCATGGCTTCACTTTACCATTCCACATTTGCGTTAATCCGCATACAATTTTCCTGCACATCTGTCACTAGCCCTGTTAATGACAAACCTTTCCAAAGATGTCCATAATTGACTTTGACAAGCTTATTTTTAAATTACAGGGTATGAGATTTAGATTTCAGGCATGGGGCCAGAAAAGGTCTTTAGATAAAAATAAGTGATCAAAAACAGGATTTCTGGTTATTGAACCTACTATTTTGGGCCCCTAATCTGAATAATCTAGGGGCCCACAGCAAAATTTAGGGCCTTTGCCCCTGGGCCAGTGGGAAAGTCAAACCCTGAAAATAATTACATGCAGTAGTAACTAAAGTAATTATTTTAACTCCAAACTTGTCAGATTGAAGTAATTGACTCACCATTATTTGCCACCAGGCAAAGCAGCATGTAGGCTGCTGTTTGCTTGAGCCTGCAGCTGGAATGTTGGTCTTCTAAGATATCATGTAGGAAGGAAAACACTCCTACAGTGCTCAACTGCTTCTGGGAAAACACTGTAAAGCAAAAGGCAAAAGTTAAGAGGGAAACATGCCTAACTTAGACAAGAGTGGAACAGCATATACTGCCTGAGTTAGACTTAAGCAATGCATTGGACTTTGTTTATAATTAAGTTGAGAAAAGGCATACACACATGACATATTGCCCAATTTTTCCATTGGACATAGCTGAAGATTGATAATTTTATGAGCCACACTCAGAGACTTAACATTTCAATTTCTACTTAAAGGTAATATATTAATGATACCCTATGTTTGAAGAAGAACAATCATGAAAAAAAGCAGCACCAAGAACATCAATATACACCTTTCTCTTACCAAAAAAATCTATAGATTCCTCCAAACTATAGTATATCCTTCATTAAAAAAAGTTTCTCAATGAATTGATGTTGGAGTTGCCAGATTAGGTTCTTACTGAATTTACATTTGGAATGTTTTGCTTAGCCATTGTATCTTTTAGACAGCCACAGAAGCATCACTGAGTAAGAAGTGCAGTACAGTTAGAAGTAAACTGATAAGTAACTTTTTGATAGGAAAATAATATATTTGACTTATACACCAAAATTCAAAATATTTACCATTTCTCTCAATTGCGCAACCCAATGTATACAGTCCAGGTTCCTTAATTTCAGCCACTGTTGAAGATTTTACCAAACTGAGAATAAATTGCAATCCACCTATCTCCCGAAGGCAGTCCCTGGCTGCATCTAAATTATAAAATGTACTTGATACATGCATTCCAATACATTAGATACCATACATAGATACCTATGTAGATAATGATATTTTGCATTTGATTGAAGCTCAAGGAATTAATCCTACAAAGGATTTTTCCATGCATGAGGTGCACTTTTTGTTTAGCTTAAACAGGAACCAAGCGTTGCCACCATCATTTTGAGAAATTAATTATCATGAACCTTAGATTTCTGGATTCTTGTAGTTTCAAAAATGAAAACAGATGTCATTGCATGTAACATGAGAATAGTTGGTTTCTAATAAGTGAATATTTTTGAGCCAACACATATCCAAGAAAACTTCTCAACCCTAGATTTATGTTCAAAACATATCAAATGATAAGTTTTACCTTTTCAACAATTTTAATCTTACACAATACTCTAGATTTTAAAAATACATTTGACCACATTCATTTAAGCCACTACCTAGGTCTCCTCAAATTAAAAAAAAATACTATCATCAAATCTTCTTTAATTGTACTATTAGTGATTCAAGTAAAAGAAAATAAACACAAACCACTGCCATTGCAAATGGATGCAATAGTGACCAAAGCCTGTTTCAGTGCAGGAGGGTTGTCGAGTTGGAACTTGAGGCATTCAAGAAGAAGCTGCAAGTCTGCTTTTGTTTCTGTAAAAGGTAATTTTATTGCACATACACATCCCTATTCTGGTTGATTATATCTTTTTCATTCAAACACAATTTAGATAAATACATAAATGTAAATTATCAGATGAATGTTACCACATTGCTGAGATTGTTTAATTTCAAAACCCATAAAAATGATCAAATAGGCAGCATGTATAATACCAACACAGTATCTAAGACTAGTAACTGAATAATTTGAAGTTTATATTTATAAGTTTGCATTTTCCATTCAGCTCCCTCAGATGCAAAAATATACAATGTTTTAGCTGTCTGTGCCAGTTCTCTTCTGGCCCTTTTCACAACACTGCAACCTCTTTGATCAGACCAGGGACTTAGCCAGGACCCATCCAGCCTGGCTTTTGGACAGGCAGTTTCCTGAAAAAAAACTACCTCTTTGGACAGGCAAAATTTCCATACAGAATCTTTTTTTTTTGTAGTTTTTACTTTTTTGGACTAATTGCCATATTTTTAAGGGCATATAAAACATTTTCTCCAAAACAGTTAAAAGATGAATAGTTTTTCTTACCGTTACTTCTCTTTTGCTCCATAGTATTTCTTTTGTCAATGCTCGAATCCATATCCTGGGATAAAAAATGATTGATTGATTATTGATTATTGATTTTATTGAGCAGATTAATATTTTAGATTAGGAATAGCAGGCACTGACATACTAGTAAGTACTTGCCCGTATATGCCCCGGCAAGGGAATTAATTAAAAAAAGGCCTTTTGGGCAAGTACATTTTGTTTTGCAATTGCCCGAATGGGCAACCTAATTTCCTGAATACCACATATTTTTATATATAGAAAATGGCACAAATATCAAGAAATATGCAAACAAAGCAACAAAATTAAAAAGAAAATGTTTTTCAAATAGTCATGATGAATAATACTAGCATATGTTATAATTTATCAGGGTTCAACCAAAAGATTTTAAGCTAGGAGCCCGAACAACAGATTGTCAACAAAATTGCACTGGGTATATTGGGATTTCTGGATCCTAACAGCCAATTTCTAGGGGCCCGAAGGTAAATCTAGGGTGATTTGGCTCCTAAATACCACTATAGTTGAACCATGTTTATTTCGGGCAAGCCAAACATTATGTCTGGCAAGTAAAAATCATTAACTATGCCTACTTGGCTGCCTGGCATGGAAAGTTAGTTCTGAAACTTATGTTGGTGTCAATTCGAATTTTGGTCTAGAAAATAGAATACTGCCATGCTGCCCCAGGCACACTTTGCACAGGGATTTATTTGCTCCTAAATTTTAAATCCTAGGAGTCAAATCTGCTCCTGCCTGAAAATGTTAGGTCAAGCCCTGCTGTAAGGGTTTTATGATTGGGAGTCCCCAGTAATAGTATGCACTGTTTACATGAAAATGGATGGGTTTTTCTCTTGAAAGAAGGAAGGAATTCATAAACCGAAGCCAATTTAAAGAAAGAAGTTTACCATCTGTATTCACACCACACGAGTCGAATTCAAATGGATTCATTAAACCCTTCCAAAAGCTTATTTAGGTTTATCTGACACTACTCTAAAAAAATGACAACACCCACCTTCACAGCAGACGACTTTGCGTCATCATGACGTCACTTGTCAAGCAGAACTAGAACTAATGTGCAACCTTTGTTTTCAATTTCAAAGATATATTGTGTTAAAATGAAATTATTACTGTAAGGGTTATCATTTAAATATCGATTTGATTCGAGAAAATTCATGAAATCCTACAAATAACCTTTAAGGTCTGAGGCTATTTCCCTCACTTTCAAATGTATGACGTCATTTTCGCGCCACAACCCGCGTGCCATTCACGTGGTCTCTTGTTTGTAAACAATGTAGCACGTGCGTAGCACATAAGCGTGGCAATAGAAAGTTGACATGTGCTTAAAAAGATTGGTAAGTGATTGATATACGGTATGATATCAAGACAGAGGCATGAAAATGCCGATGTTAACAAACATAGCAGAAATAAGGATAACTGTCTTGGGTTGTCTGTGTATTTTCTCCATGTACAAGGATAAAATGAAAAGATATTGGGCGGGGTTAGACCAGAAAAAAACGCTCTTTCCTTTTTAGCAAGCACCTGCGAATCCCCCTTTTTAACCCTTCGGCTTCGTTAAAAAATCAATAAAGACGTGCTAGCGCAAGGCCAAGGGTAATGTCGGAATAGATTATGACTAAAACAAATTGAATACGTTCATGAAGAGTTGTCTTAACTATCTATAAGTAATTTTAGATTCTATGGAAAGCCGTTCTTGCAGGAAAGCACTAAATTCAAACTTAAAGGCAACTAATTTGCCTTTAGGTTTAAATTTAGTGCTTTCCTGCAAGAACAGCTTTCCATAGAATCTAAAATCATTTAAAGATAGTTAAAAGACAACTTCATGAAAGTATTTCATTTGTTTTTTGAGACAAATACAATGATTTGCCTTAAAGGGAAATGAAATAATTTGTCTTTTAAGCTTTTAAGACACTCACTTGTTATGTGTCTTTAACGACAATTCATTTGACTTTAAAGGTGTATCATTTGCTTTAAAAAGCAAATCATGGTAGTTGCGTTTAAAGGCACATGATTTGACTTTTAAAGGCAAATGGGGCTTTTCTGCAAGAATGGCTTTTCATAAAATTCCCCAAAATATTGATAAAATCATCAAGTGCAATCCATTCTTAGTTGTACAGAAGATATTCAGTAAATGCCATGGACCGATCTATTTAAGCTTAAAAGCATTTTAAACTCTCCATTCAAAATCATCTAACAGGCCATAAACAGGCCTTACCTGGTACATTGGTTTGTTTGGGGGACCATGATGGTAATGTTACCCATAATAGTGGATCATATTCATTTATATTCATTTACCATTATATATAGCCCTGTGAGTGCGACGATGTCTTCCTCTTATGCTGTTGTTACTAATGACATCTACGCCATGACTTCCGCCTATTGGGGTCTTGGTTGTGTATTTTACCAACCCGGCGGCGCACAGATGCGCTGTCCAAAACTTACATGCAGTGATATCTTGGCTTCTCGGACATATTTCACTGCGGGCTGGTGACAATTTTTTTCAAAATCAGTGGAAATTAAGTTTTCTTTCGTGAATTTAAAGTCTGAGGCGAGAGAGACCATTCCTAATCAGGATTTTTTGATATGTTGTACTGAAGCCTTTTCATGCAATGTCTTCGACCAGGCAATCAGTCAATGGAGTATTTGATACAAAAAAAAATTTAACATGTCCCAACAGAATCACCCAACAGCAACAACAAAAAAATGTTTATAAATTTTGGGTTGCTTACAAAATTAGCCATGTGTCTTAAAGTGCTGATGAAAGAAGCATTCCCTTTCAGTGGGGGAATGAGAGGAAGATGGAAGAGCAACAAGCTTTGTGTGGTATGATGAGGTAAATTTTGAAAGAATGATAATTTGAAGATAAAAAGAATAGCCCCATTAATTAAGGTTGGAACCAGCAGTAAGAGGGAGACAAGAAGGGCAATGTTCTGGCTAAACATTTAAAATAGCAAAGAAATGGAGGCAAAGACCATTTATATTTAGACCATGAAGGACAAACAGTTAAGTAGACAAAACAGCCTTAGAGCTGTTATAACAGGGACATATATTACTAAGTTATTTATTCTTCCTGGTTATAATAATAAAGTTATAATTGATTATTCCTATTGTACAATAACAATAGGAAATAGGCAAAAGAAATAGCCTTTTCTGGTTTATTAGAAATGACTGCGATTTAAATTGTTCTCAAGATTAGAAAACTAATGACAATAAGTGGACACAATAGAGAAGGGACCTTGATTTATGTTAGAAAGGACAGGAGGGTGGCAAATGGAAGAGCTTCCCATCTTACCCTTACCAAACATACTTGGGAATACCCAACTATTCCTAGGATAAGACCAGGAAACAACCTCAGCTTTTTTTGTAAGGGTAGAGTCAAAATGGCATTAAGAGTGAAGCAAAAAGAACAGCATAAAGTATTTCATTTTTCAAATTCATAATTTATTTTCATTGTGTCAACAACAAATATATACAAAACACTTCTTTAAATATTATATTTGTGGTCAGCGTTTTCACCACAGGGCTATTATACAAGTAACATGACATACAAAATTCATATTTAATCTGCAAATTAGTCAACTGATTCAGAATTAATGTAATTATCCTTTGTTCCAAAAGTTAATCTCAGTATGATATTATTTCAGAATGAAGCCAACAAAGTAATTGAATACTGATATGTGAATTAATATGAACAAGTTGACTTAATATGAACATAATCTAAGATCTCACTTCATCATGTTGAGACTATGGAATTTTCATTCATGATCTACAGTAATGATATTATTTCCATGGATCTAATTAAATTCATTGACATGATAGATTCATTTAAAATCATTTTAGGAGAAGAACTTGGTTCTTATTTTAATTGATGTATCCATACATATGAACTCCCCTAAGAACAAATAATGCAGTTTTGGGGGAATTCAGTCAATTCACACACTAAAATTTGGTGCTTGGCACCACAACATTTACAACCATTTGAAATGAACACAATGTGCATTTTGTGAAATATATACATGTAACAAGTTCATCTCAACCTCTGTAGAATTGCATCTACGGAATGAAAACTGGATAAAGAAATTAAGAAAAGAACTGAAGGTAAACAGGTTCTCTAAAGAGAAAAATATCTACTATCAGATATTTATATTCATCCTGGTTTTCGAGTAATCGCAGACTTAGCCAATCTGAGCATAAATGGGTTAAGTATTGTGACTTTATGTAGCCTTACCAAATTACCTGGGAATATCCAAGAATTCCTAGGATAATACTAGAAAAATGCCAGGACCTCCTGGGAAGTCTCAGGTACATTTGGTAAAGATATTGTCAGGCCTTAATTTCAAACCAATGCAATAGTTACTTTAGATATATCGAAATTGTATTTTACTAAATTATGTTGTATTTTATACTTTTATACTTTATCATATTACATATTTATTGTATTGTGTTGTACTTTAAATGAGATTTATACTACAATACCCTAATCATTTTCCTAAGTATGTAATTCTATCCAAGGTTGAGATGAAGTCGGTACAGATTTGACTAGCACACAATAACACAAATCCATTGTATTGATGATATGTTCTCGAAGATACCCTACTTGCCATAAAGACCTCCCATGTGACACTTATTGGCAAGTAATACATAGTGAGTGTTTAATCATTATGGTAAAAGTGGATCACATCTGGGTAATATAAATACCAGAATCTCATTTGCCAGGATTTTTAGAATAATTCATTAACTCTTAGCTAAGACATGTTCCAAAATACAGTCCAAACAATCAAAGTAATTCACTTTATGTAAATGAAACAACTTAAAGTCACAAGGTTTTTGGTGTCAAATTTCAATTTTATCCTACCCTTTTATTATTCAACTTAATAAATAAAAGCTTTTACCAAAGTACTTATTGGTGAAATTAGATTCTCCAGAAATATTGTGATACAGGAATCGTAAACTATTGATGATATATAACAAGTATATAATCTCCAGAAGTATTGTGATGCAGGAATTGTAATCTATTGATGATATATAACAAGTATATATTCAGTTGTGGTATTATAACAATCAGGTTTTCTTGTAAGCACTGCGTGAAACACCAAGACAGATGTAGTGGCAAGCATGCTATAGATTGATAGTTGTGAACTTAAACACCTTAAACATCAATAGAAGACAACATAGTTCCCCTCAGTAGTTGAAATCTGATAAAATCAGTGAGCATATTCAGGAGCGAATTTCCTGTGACTGCTAAATGTGATTCTAGAAACAATTGTTTTTTCAAAATGCTGGAACGCAGATAAGTTATACGCCTACAAGCAAGGAAATAGTTGTCTTTTCTCTGAAACATTCTAATCGTTATTTATCCTTTTACTGAAAGCAGTATGAAATAGGTTTTGGTAGGCCAATAATCAAGTTTCCAGCTTATGCACTGCATGGTGATCAACTTAATGATATGTTCAAGATGACATGTTCCATTGTATGTGTGGGATAAAGATTATTTTGTACCATGAACCAAATCACAATTGAAATTTTAGATATTGTGGTTCCTATAAATCACTGAATGAGATCGCTCCTGGTGAGAATTTTGATTTCTATGTTTGATTTTACCTGTTGTCTGAGCTGAGGTATGGTACTCACTTCATGAAATCACAGTATAAACATTAACCATTGAAGCACAACTGTAACTGGGTGACATAGGAGATTAGGACAAGTAAACACATATTTAAAGTAGAGTGGAAATGTGTTAAAATCACAGGTAAATCAGATATTATCGTTGCTCACACGATTTTATCCAACTGTAGGCCTCTTTTAATCTGTCAGGGAAATGCTTATTGAAGAGTCTGTGCTGTGCTATGTCTCTGACCTTATTTAGTAAGGGCTCTTGCTCATTTGCATAATTAATTAAATCGTCCATTGGATTAGGGCTTTCTGCCAGTTTCTTTAGGTTTTCTACCAGCTCCTTCCTGTACACACATGAGATCTGTAGGATTTGTTTGTGGAAGTCCACGAAGCGATGACCCATCTTGCCACCCTTATAAATAAGTTCATAGGCGTCAAAGAGGCCACTTTCATTGTCTATTAGCCAGAGTTTCCCGTTGTTCCAGGTTTTTCTCAGGTTTCGTATACTTTCATGCATTATGGTTGGTCTCTTCTCCCTTTCAGCTCCATCCTGCATACTAGCCACTCTGCAAAGTGTTAAAAGAGAAAAAACAATGATAAATCATCTGACTGAATGGTTTTAATCAACAAAATTAATCAATTGATCAGGAAAATTGGCAATATTCTAACAATTTTAGTCATACATTTTTGGCAGAGAACTGAATACATCTTGAAAGCATAAGTTCATGCATTTGTAACACCTACAAGCTAGTAAATCTTGTTCTCATGTTGAGGTGGTCTTGAACTGTTGCACTAAAAAGATTGCGAAAACAACACACTTTTAATATACAAGTTCATTTTAAGGCATACATCATGATCAATATATCAAAATTATTACTAAATTTGATTTTTTGAATAATTGTAAACTTTTAAAATGAGACTAATAGATTGAACAACTTTATTGTGAATTTGCAAATATTCATGAAATGCAAAGTGATTTGGTTTATTTCACAGCCAATAGATGGCAGCACAAGCTAGAACTGCCCTTCTCTACTTGCCTGTCATAGTGTCCTGTGACATAGTCGAATAGCATCATGTCTGTCCACTGTAACACAGCTGTTAGATCATCCAGAGTCATGGTCTGCAGGTCAGGGTGCTGGAAGTCTACTGTTTTACCATGTTCATAAGCATCTAGAAGAATTTTTGGCATTTTCACATGAGATCTGAAAGTAAACAAAGTAGTACATGCAATTTGATGTCAGGTATTAGAACTTCTGTGTGTTTTCAGTTTAATACTTGTATGCCCATTTAAGCTATGCTTAACATATCTCATAAGTACATAGGTTTTATTGTGTTGGACCTGTGGTTATTTTGAATTGAAATAAGAAGGAAGATATGAATGGGTTTCTGAAAAGATGATAGTTGTTTAACAAATAATTTTTTACAAAACTTTAAATTCAATTGAGAAATGAATAGTATTATTTTGGGAGGTATTTTTCACCCCTCCAGGTCCAGGATATGTACGTGATGGTTTGAAGAAGAAAATATATTCACAGGTCAAATTCAACTAGCACCAATAAACTCATCATACTCTCAGACAGCTACGCAGCCTTAGCCCTTCAGAAACTTCTTGTTATAGTTATTTTTGACATAGACAAGTCAAATTCATAAACTTGTATTGTCTATCTATTGGGCTTACTCTTGATGATCATGATTCATTATCCATTGTATAAAGGCTATTGTTGTTGATGTATTGTAGTATGTATTGTCAACAATATTGTACCTTTTTATGGAACTTACCCTTGATGATCGAGATTCATTATCCATTGTATAAAGGCTACTGTGTTTCCCTGGTCCCAGCCTGCCTTGCGGAAGTCTTGACCCTGCCATTGAGGTTTGCTTGTGTCTGCTTCTGACAGGACCACAACAGGAATATTGTCCAAACCTAGCATCCGGCCAAGATAGAAAGACAGCACCTCACCTACAAAGTAAAATAAATAGTAAATAACAAACCTTTTGTATCGTACCACTCGCGGACACAGGGGGGGTTCAAGGGATTCCATTCAATAGTCTTGCTTGATTGTTCTTTTTTACTTTTTTGTAGGGTAAATGACAACTTGCCATAAACCAGAAATGAGCAGAAATCAGGTAAGAGCTAACTTATGATATGTTTATATGTTTGATGTAAGATTTTATTGATTGAAACTGGCTAGATAAATATTTCTATATTAAAATTATTTTCTAAATTAAAGCTATATTTTTACTGATGACTTACCTACTGAATTTTGATATAAGAAACAATTGATATTGAGCGAAATATTTTCATGATCATGAAATCGTCATTTGTAGATCAGGGCTATAACTTGACCCTTCCAATGGTGAGGCTACATTCGTTCGAAGCAAAAGGACGCAAAGATTTTTGTAAATCATTGGATAGCTTTCGCTGTGTACTCTCAGATGAGTACTCATTTGCCAGGGTTTCAATCATTTTTTAAAAGTTTTTTTGCATCATTTCGTATTGGCAAAATTAGCCAACAGCTGTATAAGGGTTAAGCATGATCACCTACCTATAATGAGTTTATTATGCGGTGCCCTGTATCGTGCGCACAGGGCAGTTTTATCTTTGAGCTCTATAAACTGGTTTCTTGGGCGCCCACATTTGTTCCACTGTGGAGCGGTCATCTTATCCACCTGCTGCTTACGAACTCTGGAAGCGAACGCCTTAACCTCATCCTCTGTAATACCTAGAAAAGAAAAGAAATCGAGATATATAGATTATCTATTATCAAATAAGTAACATTTCCACAATATAAATTTAAGGATAAAATGAGACAAAATTTCCATTATTTAGCTTTACAGTGAAAAAAGATTGTAGATAATAAGCCAATTTATTTCAAAATGCCCTTGAAATTGGTATATTTGATCATTTGATAATGACTTCATCACCATATTAAATGTATCATCTTCAATTATTCAAATTTAAAATCTTGATTTAGCTGCATCACCTTTAATTACACTAATGTAGTGTTGGGACGCATTGATCATTAAACCAATTTTCTAATACATTAATGATGTTGAGATTTATTTGACTAAGCCCATATTGTCTGCATCATTTTCGACTATAGATTCAACTATTCCCATAAGTAAGGCTATTTTGGTTATATCTTTCAAGTGAAAGAATATTTGAAAAAATATTTGAAGGAGGAAAAATATTAATTAGAACTCTAAGTATAATTCTCCTTCAAAATTTTTAAAATTCATTCTAAATTTCCAAGTCATAATCAAAAGTCCCGAGGATCCATATGAAAGTTTTCAGGGTAAACCCTAAAGTATGAATTTGTTATAAGTGTTAAGATGCCTTTGTCTAAGACCCAACTGTCGCTAACACCTTCAGCAATTCAGAAAGTGTCGCTCCATGCCCGGAGCAGATGTCTAGTTTATTACAGTAAGGTGTGAGAAAGATCATGACCAGACAGATAGCGCCAAGGCTTGCTCTCGCACATACATCAAAAACAATGCATAATGATTGACACACCTGGCGTGCCATCCAGGTAGCAGTGATGTGACTATAAAGGTGTCTCTATGCGTCCTCGGGCAAAACATGTACATAGTAGCATATCTCGCGGGCAACTTTCTAACACAGTATGCTTTATGAGTCATAGAGAAGAGGTGTCTGAACTCAAGCTAGATAGGATTTATTAGGAAATATGGGAGGTGGTGAATTGTAAGCTAGAAAATGCTAATTGGGAAGTGTGGGAGGTGGTTGATATGTTGTGAGACAGCTCAGTCAATTTGATTATGATGATGATGATGAGGATTATGATGATGATGTTTGAAAAAATCTGTTCAAGAACCTTTCAATATAAACAAGCATTTTCATTGAACAAGAAAGGCTTTTGTTTAGGGTTTAATATGTTTTCTAAGTGATTTTGTGTTCCAATTGAGCTTGAAAAGTTTTCCCCTGAGTTGACCAACCTAATTGTAATACTATCAATGGCCTATAGATGGCACCATATGCTCCTATCTCTAGAGTCTTATAGAGCCCTTCTATAAACCAGGTGAGCCATATGAAAACTAACTTGACCATCCTGACCACTAGTCTGACCACTTGCACTTACCTGCCTTGAAGGCAGAAAAAATGTATATGGCAGCTTAGAATCTAAACTACTATGTTCATCCTTGTGTACTTGAAGACACACAATTTAGAAGACAGCCTAAAATCTAAACTTCTATGTTTATCCTTGTGTACTTGAAGATAGACAAGATATAGATGACAGCCTAGAATCTAAACTACTATTTTCATCCTAGTGTACTTGAAGACACACAATATAGACAACAGCCTAGAATCTAAACTTCTATGTTTATCCTTGTGTACTTGAAGACAGACAAAATATAGATGACAGCCTAGAATCTAGGCTACTATGTTCACCCGTGTGTTCTTGAAGACAGACAAAATATAGATGCCAGCCTAGAATCTAGGCTACTATGTTCATCCTTGTGTACTTGAAGATGACAGCCTAGAATCTAGACTAGTATGTTCACCCTTGTGTCTATTGACTGTATATAATAGTGAACATGTGTGTGACAGTGGATGTGACAGTGTATAGGTAACATGACCCCTTGGGTACTTCCTGAGTCAGAGGTGGCCCGTGATACAGGTTGGGATAATTCCAGATTTAGTATGCAATTTGTGTGCAGCTACCAAGGATCTAATCTTCTCCGCTTACAAAGTACCCTGTTCAGGGTCAGCGGTCTCAAAGAAATATGGCCAAGGAGAAAATAGGACAGGATCATCCAGCATGACCGAGTGACTGACTGACTACCAGAGTGCATACTATATGTAGTGCTTACATAGGGTAATGCACAAAGGGGAAAGAAATGTTATCTGAAACTTTACAGTTGTGAAGTCTGAGTCTCAAAGGAGGCTTAAGCCACACATTCATGTATTACATAGCTATGTTTGTGAATGGGAAGCAAGCCTCAACTGAGAGAGAGAGAGAGAGAGAGAGAGAGAGAGAGAGAGAGAGAGAGAGAGAGGAGAGAGAGAGAGAGAGAGAGAGAGAGAGAGAGAGAGAGAGAGAGAGAGAGAGAAGGAGACAGAGAGAGAGACAGAGAGAGAGAGAGACAGAGGGGGGGGGGAGTGCTAGAGAGAGAGGGGGGGGGGGGGGGTAGAGAGAGGGGGTGGGGCAGAGTGAGATAGAAGGGGAGAGAGAGATCAAAGGAGAGATCCAAGAAAATAGGAATGATAAAAAGAGGAAGAGATGCTCAACTTGAATTCTACAGACACTTTCTATACCTTAACTCTTCATCCCATAAAAATATGATTTAAGTTTTAAAATTATAAGAAGAATACACACATTTATAGCTTACAGATAATTTCTTTTCCTAATGAATTGCATTAAACATGTATTCCCGATGTTCGACTAGTCCTTTACAAGATTAATAACAAACCTCCCAACTGCAAACTCATCCATCAATTAAAGATTGTAATTTACGTCTATTTAAAACTTAATTGATCACCTGTATTGGCTGTAAACTGCTATTTATCAAGTTGAAAAACGATTAGCAGGGCGTCGAATGGCAGGTCCCACGAGGAATGTTATCATTTCCATCAAAACTTATCTAGTTCACTGCCATTTATAGAAGTGTCATCAGGTGTGAGTAATTTGTTATTTTGTATCATATGAATTTCAACTTGACAAGGCATGCTTTTTCAGCTCTATGGTGTGTTGAAGGGATGTATTGTCTAGCTTCAAGGGTAGTGTGAATGACAAGACTAGGTGGTTAGCAGTATCATTACACTGGGTCATAGAGATGAAAGCATGGTATCAGAAAGATGATAGATTGAATAGTGTCTTGTTCCTGGAACATTCCGTCATTACAATACTACATAGATTCTTTTTACTTGTCTGGGTATCATAATTCTATTTTCAACAATATGGATGAGATGGAGGGCAGGGAATGGGAAAATAAAATCTCCCTACTTTTTACCGAAATCAGAGAGGTCTATTTATATTTTTTGAATAAATTGTCCCTGTCGAAATTAAACTTGAGTTCCTAGTCTTTGCAATCATTGATTCCTTTATTGATTCTAAGGGGTTATTTCCTTATTTTTGAGATGCCCATAAATCAAACTGAATTTGAAGTACATTGTAATTTCCTCCTAGAATATGTACGACATATTTTTGTAGATACACACCTTGTAAGGTATCACACTCTCCCTGGTATTCAATAATAATTGTGCTGCTGAATTAATTTGGTGTATATTACACTGAATAAGGGAATATATTTAGTTTTTATTTACATAAACTCTTCAATAGCCATGTCTAGTGCTTCAGTAGTGTTTGATTCCATACTGTATACACCCCAATATTATACAACAGGTCGAGGCCTGTATCAATTCAAGGGCTTTGAATTAACATCATGGTGTATCTCTGACAAGCAGAAACAAACGTAGATGAGAGAGAGAGAGAGAGAGAGAGAGAGAGAGAGAGAGAGAGAGAGAGAGAGAGAGAGAGAGAGAGAGAGACAGAGAGACAGAGAGAGACAGAGACAGAGAGTACTCAGGGGGGTATTAATACATAGAAATGTAGGCGTGTATAATCCAAAGAATCACACAAGATTGTGAGGGTGCATTTCTAGCCCTGAGCATCTTTCAGAAATTTCTAGTCAAAAAATTAGGTAAAAGTGGTATTTTGCTTTGATGATATTAAGGTCTGAAAGGCACAGGTTTTATTGCACCATAAAACACATTCTGTGTCTATAAGTGGTACCTATAATAGTATGCTCATCCTTTTTCTGCTATTAGTGGCATAGACTGCTGCAGGAAGGAATTGGCTGGCAAGCAGCAGACAAACAAACGGACACACGTTTGGCGGCAGGTGTCTTTTTGCACCTGCCAACAACTACAGCCAATAAATCAATGAGACTTGACTTAGCCCATATCAAATTAAGCTTTCCCGGTCATGTCTTATGGATTTAGCAGAAAAATAAAGGCATAAATGTGTGATTTGCATGCAGTCAGCGATTAGCATGCATACATTTATGTAACAAGCACCCAGGTAATGGGATATTTGGATGATTGAGTGGCGACTTGAAATTCATTGATTACCTTTTTTGGTTGTAGTGTAGTGGGTTTGGTTAAGCGTCGGTCACATAATAAACTCTACTGGGGCTTTATTACTCATCTCCACAAATGAAGAAATAAACTTAAAATTAAGAGGATTATTCCAAAATTGAAAAAGCAAATTTTTTATAAATATTTCATGGGAACTAGTCACACAAGCTGCATCTGTAGATACAATCGGTCATTTATTGTTCTCGATAACCCCCTCTATAAAACAAAGCCCTTAATTTGAATCCCCATCCATTAAAACACTGTATTTTTTCATGCAAGATGAGTTAGCATTCAAAGATTAGTCAAGGAAATTCTAATATATCAAGAAAAAGACTCGAAACTATAATATCAGATAAATCTAGACAGGGAAACCAAAATCTTTATTGAAATATTTTTCATTCTTGAATGAAAAAGTATGAAATGTTCCATCACCATATCATCAACAGGATATTTGCATTAGAGACAAAACTTTTTTTTTTTAAATATCTTCCTCCTACTTTTAGTTGTTCAGTATATGTGTGTATGTATATATCATCACATATTTTATTGCAGATGCCGCAAAGTCGTTAGTGAAGGTAATGTCAGGTGCAACAGCACACCTGTGAGGCTGTTTTTATAGCACATGCTAGCTCACATGATGTAGTAGCTGACACCCGCAAGGTGTTATAACTATAGCGCGTCATTGTTGACTGCATGTTTTCAGCTTGAGCTACAGTTATAAATGTGGTCAGTCAACCGTTGGTCAAGATATTGTCCAGCTGTCACAAGGATTAAAATCTGTTGCATTTCATAGTTTTAAAATATTTATGGTAATCCTTTAATTAACGCTTTCCCTTGCCAACCATTCTAGGTAGCTATATGCTTTAATTGAAGTGCGGTAATTAATACTATATTTTGCTATTTATACGTTGATTCGTTTGCTGCAAAGTAATTTGAATCTGATATGGGAACATTGTCTGACAACTCTGGATATACATGTACTACCCTGAACCCAATGATGCTTCAAAGCAAGGAAGTTTTCCCAGAAAAAATTGAGAATATCCTAGGAAGTCTCAGCTACATTTGATAAGGTCAGCTCAGTCATTTTTCGAAAAATAAATTGAAGAGGGTTTGTTAAACCAAATATGCTCTCTTGGGATAAATTAATTAGAAGTTTTTATCGCTTTGTTATTTAAAAAAAAAAAAGCTTGGTCACTACGGCTTTGCAAAGATGTCTGTAAAAGAATTTCAGTTGAAAATCATATATTTGTGGAATGCACATGTAAGACTATCTGGATGTGCATAGTATAGTTACATCGCCAGTCTGTGTGGGTATGTATGTGTATTATTAATGTAAACTTCCAAAGCTTTCATTTATAATTAGATTTTGGAAATGGACCTTGATGGGATGAAAGCTATCATAGTAAAATGATACCCAATCCAATTTCCCTACGGAATTGGATGGCTGAATTTGAAAGCAATTTAAGCTATAAGTAGCCTGGCCAGGAGCCATGTTTCTGTTAGGGGACAAGCGGCGACCGAACACTAGGGTTTAAGGCAATGATGCATTAACATTGATCACAAGGGAGAGGGCTCGCATTCAGCGCTCAGTCTGCTAGCCATACACGCCCTTGTTGAAACACACAAGTAGGTGTAGTGTAACTGTATCCATATTTTAGAGGAGTTCAGTGGATATATGTGATGACGGCACATGCAAAATCATTTAGTGTCATTTGCATTCAGACATCTAGCTTTGCCATTGTTGAAACGCACAAGTGTATTCATATGTTAGTGGAGTTCAGTGGATATGTGTGCTGATGGCATATGCAAGCTGCACTCAGACTTCTAGCTTTGCCATTGTTAAAACACACACTATTGGTGTATCCATATTTTAATGGAGTTCAGTGGATATGTGTGATGAATTAAGGCACATGCAAAAGCCATTTAGTGTTAGAACTCTATCTTAGCCATTTAACACACACTTGGTGTATCCATATTTTAGCAGAGCTAATGGATCTATGTGTCACCTACCATGTAATTCTAGAATTTCTAACTCTGCCATTGTTTAACCCATTAATACTAACAGCAGCCAAAAGCAGCCTGACAGTTTTGATGAAATCTTTCAGGTATAAGCAAAATTAGGAAAGTATTTGAAGGAGAAACGTTACTCAAAACATTACCAATAACTCCTTCAGATATTTTCTAAAATCATTCTTAATTCTAAAAATATTGGCAAAGTATCATATAATAGAGACAAAAATCTCTAGAGGAACTGTTACACATGAATGGGTTAAATATACATGTATTAGGAGGTTTGTCTGATGATGGGTTTATGTAACCTCGCAATTCATTTCAGTATTCTTCTATATACCACACTGGTAATGAATTTTGCTTTTAAAAAAAGTAAAAATTTTAATCATAACAAAACTAGAAATTCTCCTTCATTCATTTTGTTTAGTAGTCCTACATTTTTTGAGGATCTCACTCAAAGACCCATGCAATAGAATTTACTAGGCATGTATGTGAAGGCCTTGTGTCTAGGTCTATGCTATAATCTCCTAAGTTGAGTTGGGTTGTTTGAGTATTTATTGGCTTGTTAATGGTAGGGTGAATATTTGCTGTGGGTTATCTGGTAAATGGAGGGAGCTATCTATGCCTGTAGCCCACACTGACAGCACCCTCCCATGGGAGTACTAGATAGCATAGATAGAGATGTTTGTGGAGCGGTGCTTGAGTAGGGAGAGGGGGCAGATTTCTGATACCATTGCCATGTTAACACAGAACTCCCAGAAAGGGACTGCATGTATCATTAATCTGATATTATCTATCTAGGTCGCTTTGCCTAAGGAGGTGTGTCAATGGGCAACCAGATACTTTGTATCATCTCAGAGGTGGATGGATATCTTATCCTCTCTCTCAGGTTTCATCTTCACTGCACATACTATATATAAGTTTTTCATTAGAAAAGTTTTCTGTTTCTCACTACTGACTGGGTTTGAATCCTGTTCCGGCACTTCGAAAATTTGCCCGTGACGTATGGTTAGGTGGTGGTTCTACCCCATATACTGAAGTTTCCTTTGCCATTTACAACAGGCTAGCCATGATTTGGCCCCTATACGGCAGAAAAAGTGATGATAGATGAAATTTTGAATTCCTATTTCTTAAGCGAACCCTGCATGTAATGTATTTTATCATCAATAAGAAAGTTAATCAGCATTCATGTGCTTTTTGACTAGTGAGCATAGATCTAACACAAGGAGTTAAATTGACATGTCGCTGGCCTTTTGTGGACCAGTGTTGACAACCAACCAATGAGATAGATACAGGCAACCATTAGCCACATTGATTTGTCAACTTTGCTTAAGGGAAATATACTGGGCATCAGATAAATAAAATTCACAGATATATATTTTTCATGATCTTGAATCAATCAAAAAGGGGAGTGGTTATCCTAATAAAAGCTATTTCTAATAATTTTTGATAGTGAGATAGAGGTTGGGGATGATATGGTCAAATAAATGCCTTTTGTTTTGTTTGAGTTGCATTAAAGAATTGAATTGCAATTGAATCAATAAAGCACCTTTAAGACAATAGTGTAGAGAAGCAGTGGGAACTTTATAAATATGAGAGAAAAGTCATGCTTATCCTTTATAAGAATGAGCAATATGAAATAGTCAATTACTACTTGAGTCTGCCATTAAGTTGAGTCATGGCTTTTACTGCTGCTTTTATGACCAAGATGATGATATGACCCTAACAGTCATCAAGGTCATCTTCCCCTCAACTCCCCCATTATCAGCATTTTATTGTATTTACCACAGAAATGATAAGTTATAATCTTGTTGGGCATTAGCTTTAATGAAATAGCAGATAAGGGCAATAATGACCTCATGGCGGTGTACGATAAGACATATTGCTGCAGCCGGTAATAATTGAGGGATACTCAATACTGTTATCCCGCTCTCCACGCTCCCTATAGGGAGGCCTGTCCAATTAGCTGATAACACATCAAAAACTCAACGTCTTTGATCTGTATTGAGCATGCCCTCACTCACTAGGAAAATATTTCTGCATCAAAAACATACTCCCTAGACTTCAGCATATGAGGGTCACATAACTATGTCTGTGACTTGGAAGGTTTGTTTGTATGTTAGGATTTTCTTCACTTTTAACGGAACGGCTTGGGTCATGTCATGACCTGATAGAAAGCTGGAATCCTTCTCATTTAAGAGAGTCCCAAGGGGTCTTTCAGTTGAAAAGCCAACAGCGAGCTCTTTAAGACACTATTTATTTGTATAACTGCCAGGCCAAGTGGCTGCTCATTTAAACAAGAGAAAATATTTAGTCTCTTTATCAATGCAGAATAAATATTGAAAGCTCTTGTTATCAGAGCATTTTTCAGAAAGGAAAATGGAAGAAGAAATGTCAATCCAAACCTACCCCATAAAAATCTCCTTCAAATAGTTTGTGAATCTATGCTTGATTCCAAAGTCATTTTCAAAAATATCATAGGTCCAGACAAAATTTGCGACAGAGATCCCCAGGCATGAATGGGTTGAACCAACTTGATGCTTAGTGAGAGACTGGCTTGAAGTCTGTTAGATTTATCTGAGAACAGGTTCAAGTGCTTGGTGGGTTAACACAGTCTTAGTGTATGCCAGTCCTCTTGGGTTTTCCGAGGAAAGAAAACTTAACAAATCTATTGTGTTTTGATGGGGAAAAGATCGTCCTCAGGTGTGAATGGCTGAAGTGCCTGCCAATATATCTCCATCAAAACAACATCATGGCGACCGAGCCTCGCCATCCATCTCCATAAACCCTCGGCTTAAGAGAAGGGCGCCACAATATTGGCCCACACCTGCAGGGAATATAAACCCTCTGTAAACACAGCACGGTGAAATTGATGCAGATTTAATGCTGGGAATTCGAGGACATTTTTGCATGCAGTAACACATGTTTTTTTCATCCATTCTTATTCATGAGGTTGAGATATTGATAAATGATCAAATTCCTCCCGTCCAATTTCAAACAATGGAATTGCATTTTTCTTCTGACAAGCTCTTTAAGTGAATGCAAGTGCCAAGTCTGTCTGTCTTCATATTTTTTAAATTTTGATAAAAAGGTCCTCTAGTTTTTGTATTGAAACATTAAAACTGACGGTAAACATGAATATCATATTGCTACCATAGATGTAAAACAATCCCCTCTTGTGTTGTGAAATAATGGTCACCTTAAACCGTACTAAATATTTGACAGGCTTTACATATTTTGATGAAGCATTGTGCCTTAAGCCCCTTTCCTGATGAATTTTAGAGCCAAAGCATTTGTCAGGGGGGAATGCTCCTGGACGTACCATCCATTTATTCTTTGGTTGCCTAGCAACAAGCTTGCCATAGTTACCAGCCTCTGAAATTGTTACTTACAATTATGTGCAGGGAAGTGTAAGGGGACTGGCCCTCCAGGTACTACAGGTAACATGGGGATATTGTCAAACACCTTGATTGTTGCCATGGCAACTGTTGTCAGGCGATATCCTGGTAATGGAAATTCATAAGACCGTGCGCATTGTTGCCGCATTAAAGTGAATGTAGGCATACGTTCTCATACATGTAAGCCTTATACTGAATACTGAATAGACAGTATTAGTATATATTAGGGTCTATAACATATTTGAGTAAATATGCTATCCATGCTTTGGCAGTCCTGAGTGACCCAATCATGGCAGGAGGTTTCCTTGACAATTGTGCGCTGGACAAAGGATACTATTGAACATAATTGTGGAAATTGAATAATGATTCATAAAACATTTAAAGGAGAGGTATAATTTAGTTTCCAATCAATATTTCTCCTTTATATATTTTTAGAGAAATGCTCTCCTCATAGATATCACAAAAATAGTCAGGACAATTTCAATTTCATGTGATGCAGGTGTGAATGGGTTGATAAACAAATAACCTGTGCCGAGTCAGTAAGTATAATACAGCAGTTCAGGTGAACTTGCTGCATAGATGAATATTTCAAGGAGAGGTATAAGCTAGATATACCTTTAACAGCCTGGAGTCTAGGCTAGTACACACCACCTTAGATGAAGAAAAGAATGGATATGTAGCGAGAGACCAATTACAATATGCGCTACAGTAAAGGGCTGGACATGCCTGAGGTCTATGATCTGGCTTCAGTGTGAGGTCATGAGAGAACAAGGACCAATCAGGGCTCTCGTATCATTTACATTACAAAGAAACCTGTGCGCCAGCATGCACAGAGCACAAATTTTGGGCTATTCGTTAAGGCTAGCCTTTTCAGGTTGACCAGCCAGTTTCATATCCACTTATTTTCATTTATCCAAGACACTACACAGGATCCCAGGTGGCAATATCCCAGGTAATGAGGGTAGTTATCTCGTTATCCTGATCAATGTGAGTACGTAACTGCCATGCAGGTACACCGAAGAAGCCTGCCTCCCTCCCTCATTAAAGTGGAACTCGATACCAGCAGAGAGGATGAAGCTGGGTTGTTATCGGGTTGAGATGATGGATGAGGAAGATGAAAGGAGATATTGGTGTGTTCACATATATATACTATATGGTAAAAGTCGCATTACACTCCTCATAGCCTATAAGACTGCCAAAGGTCTAGAGGGTATGAAGGTCTAGGGTATGGTTTGAGATGTAAGGGGCTAATCCAGGATTTCTGTGTACAGGATTCGTTTTGTATTAGGGTAGTTCACTTAATTTGAAAGGTATATCTAGCTCAGAGATTTAAAGCAAAACTGAAGAAAATAGACAATTTTGAAAAAAAAAAATTAATAAAGAAAATAGCATTTTGAATTGTAAAGGGCTTCATTGAACCCCTTGAACCCCTTCTGTGTCTGCAAGTGCTGCGGATATCCTTTGTGACCTTCCTAGTTCCTACCACTTGAGAAGGTTAATTAGGGAATTACTTGTCAACTCAGGACAAATAGGAAGACTACCACTCTTCTTCGCCCTATCTCCATATTTTTCATCTTAAACAGCACAGGGATAATTAGGGACCTACAAGGAACTGCTGAGGCAAAAGGTCATGACCCTTGTCTCATCATTAACTCATCCCGTCGCCTAATAACTATTTCTCCCCACACAAATTCTTGGTAAAAATGCTAAAATTGTGGCATATGCCCCTGTGCATCATAGGGGGTGATTCCGTGACTATGTTTCGCCCATGCCCCAGTGCATTATGGGAGATGATTCAACAACTCTGATTCTCCTGTCCCTCTACTTCAACTGGGGGGGGGGCAAGTTTGTCACTCTCGCCCAGGCCCTTGTGCATTATGGGGGGAGGGGATTCCACAACTGTGATTCTCCTATGTCCCTGTGCTTCAGGGGGGTGTTTCTGTGACTCTGTTTCACCTAAGCCCCTGTAAATTATGAGGGGGGGGGGGATGATTCCACAACTCTCATTTGCCTATGTCCCTGTGCTTCAAGGGGGGTGATTCCGAGGCTCTGTTTCGCCTTGTCCGACACTAGTCATGTAATTGGACAGGCAGGAGATTGGTGGTGGCTCGGCTCTGCGAGGTGCGCACTTGCCCCGGTATTTCCGCCCGCTGTCATCAGCATGCTGTACAAGAGTAGATAAGGGGGCCGGTGATAATTGGTAGATCATTAGGTAGATAGCACTAAACAGATGCTATTTTGACTGTTGGCCCCACTGCGCTGGAGCCACTCTCTGACGGCTCGTACAGCGATGGTTTATGGCGCCTACCTCAGAGGGGGTAGCAGTCAGCGGCTGCCCGCCTTAAGCTATGATGATATCCTCCAGTCATCTCCAGTTTGAGCTATCTCAGCCCAACAGATACTCTGGTAGCGGAGGGGTTCCTCTCTTTAATCGTCTAGTATTAGGGTGGTAGCCAGGAGCAATCATGTTCAATATGAAACATTTTTTTAAATTTTATGCAATCTCAGCCCAATAGACACTTAACTAAAAACTGGTAGTGGAGTGTGTTTTTTTTCCAAAAACTCCTTTAATACTACAATAAGGTAGTAGCCAGCAGCAGTGGTTTAATATGAAACTGATTTTCATTTTTATGCAATCTCAACCCTCCCAGTCATCTCCAGTTTGAGCAATCTCAGCCCAACAGGCACTTGAAGATACTCTGGCAGTGGAGGGGGGTTCTTTCAAAAGCTCCTTTAATACTTGGGTAGTATTCAGCAGCATTATGCTTTAATATCAGGCCTCTTTTCATTTCTATGCAATCTCAGCCCAACAGATACGCCACTGTTAATCTGGCAGTGGAAGGGGGTTCTTTCAAAAGCTCCCTTAATACTAGGGTAGTAGCCAGTAGCAATGGTTTAATATGAAACATGTTTTCATTTTGATGCAATCTCAACCCAACAGACACTCTTACTGATACTCTAGCAGTAGAGAGGTTTTATTTTTAAAAACTCCTCTAATACTGTTGTAATGGCGAGTCGCATTGGTTCAATATGAAAGTCAGCTAATTTTAGTACTATCAGGAATTGACACAAAACTGATTTGCATGACAGTTATTATCCATAGGCTAAAAGACTTATCTTTGTGTTATTTTATGCCTATAGATATTTTGTGATTATTGGATGACTCTCATCATTTATTTGTGGTCTAGGACTGACAGTAATGATCTAGAGTTCTTATCACCAGCATTGGGTATCTCTCAGGATAAGGAATTAGTGATCCTAAAATTTTTCATTCAAACAGACAATCTTGGAAAAAAAACTCAAGTAGGTGCAACATGATGGACTGGTATGTATAATAAGTGTGATGTAAAGATGAAGACATGATATATAACAAATGTGATGTAAAGATGAATACATGATATATAATAAATGACTATATACTTATCTATCCTGCTATTTACACTAACTTAATGTAACTAATATAAATAAATTGTAATCCCACCTAATAAGCAATTAAATGATGAAACCATCCCTGGTGACAGAGCTTGCTTCATGGAATCATGGTGGTAATATGTAGACAGGGGTCAAATGTCATGCGGAGAATGCAATAAACTTGTATATAAAGTGACTTACCTTTTGGCACATATTTCTCCACTTCAGGGGCCCAGTAAATCTTATCCACTATCATCCTGAATCCTCCATTGTTATACAGAGTTGAGGGGTCCTTTTCCCTCTCCTTCTGCCCCTCACCATTAGATGCACTCATTTCTTGTAACTTCCTATCACTCACTAAATTAAGTGCATTGTTTTTATTGATGTTATCATTATTTTGATCATCCTTTCGTTCATGTATTATAGGTTTTTGGATTTGCTGCATTTGAAATGGTTGAGGGGCATTATGCACAAAGTGTTGTCGTGGTGGTGCTTGGTTCATCTTAAATATGCTATTGTCATTATTATCATTCTGTGGTGCATTTTTTAAAGGCGGCGGCGCCCCAGCCTGTAGTTTCACACCTTTTTTCTCGTTAGCTGCAGGTAACGTCGAGCCAGATGTTCTCGGCGCTGATGCCTGGCGCCCGGCGTTCAACCCTTGCTGACCTGCGATTTGTACCCTGTGATTTGCCGTAAGCACGTTGTCGTTGTTGTCGGTACAGTTCTGCCTCCCCTGACATGGTCCACGGCCCACCCTCCCATTCTCAGCATTTCCTACAAGCTGCTGAGATGAATCTTTCCTTGGCTGGGGTGGACGATCAGGTCTATTTCCTGCGTCGATAATAAATGGCTTTCCTTGTCCACTAATCACCCCCTTTCTGCCCATAACATTAATCCCCCCTGACTTGATAATTCCCCCATTTCCCCTCCCCCCTTCTGCCCCCTTATTATCCGCAGAATCACCAGCTTTATTCTGAGATGGTCTGAGGTTACTTTTTGAAGATGAACTTTTAGGTTTTCTGTCGTGTTTAACAGACTGGCTTTCTCCTTTGCCGTTGCCAGTTTGAACTTCCTCCACTGATATTGGGGGCTTGGTGGTTTTGGGCATCTGGTCAAAATCGCCGGGTTTAAATTCAGGGTTTTCTGGTAGCTCCTCATAAGTCTCCTCTCCCTCGTCATCATCCTCATTGTTATTATCCTCCTCTATCACAACATTTTCTATATTTTTCTCCTCGTTCTCACCGCCATCGGGCAGTGCGTAATCCACATCACTCTCCTTATACGCTGGGACTTTACCACCGATCTTCACGTTCTCCTTGAGAATCGGTGCGAATTTTGGATTCACATCTTGGTACTGCAGATCACCATCGTTACCGTTATAGACATCCTTATGGGACTGCGGCTTACGATCGATGTGTTTCAGGGGTCCCGGAATCAACAGGGGGACCGCGACCGTCCGTCTCACCACCGACTGCTGGTGTATAGACCCATCAGCCCGACCATTATGATTCCGCTCCTTCAACAGGTGATCATAGTTCAAATCATAGTCGTTCGGAAGTTCATGGCTCTCCGGGTAGCGTACCATGTTCGAGAAAAGCACAAACGAGGCCACACTGAAGAAAACAAAAGTTGTGATCGCAAATGTCCCTCGTTTTCTGAGTCTCCATCGCCACAGCATGGTCCAGGTACGGTATCGTAGCTGCGCTCTAGTCGTGGCATAGCAGCCTATCGTAATCCTGGGAGATATCCACCATTTTCAGCGGCACCGCTGCTGTTTTCCGAGGGACTACTCCATGTGGGAAGGGAGCCAGTGACCCACATCTCTAGACGACTGCATTCCTACAACAAAGCAAAATTAGAGAGATAAGTATCTACAACCTGCATTTCAGAGCGTGAAGAAGAAACAAACTTTTTCCACACAGCGTCGCCAGGGGGGCACTCTTAAGCACGTTGTTATCTTTGATCTCCATACAAACCCCAGCCCCCATTAGATAAGTGTGAATCTCAGATCGTATCGCTATTGTCAGGTGCAGAAAATACAACAACTACTACCTAATATCCTGTCACCTTATCCGCAACCTTCCACACACTGTCTGGCGCTGGTGGTGGCTGAGGGGCCGTGTCTTTTGCCTGTTTTGGTCTCACTGACTGTGCGCATTGTAATTTACCGGCCCTGTCGCCGGCTCTGCACCAATCGCACGAAGGTGGTAGTTTCTGCCCTGTTGACTACCACCACTATGTAATTTTTGTGACGATCACTTAAACTTCCAATGGAAAACACGATAAACTGACAAGCGGCTTTTGTCCAATCGCATCTCCCCTCAGGCGCCTTATGAATGCCAGATGATAGGCGAGGTGGGAAGAGGCTCCCCCTATTTTATGTGCGGTCACCCAACTGCGGCAGCGGGTCTTATCCTATTAATACAACATGTACCCATGTGTAAGTGGTGATGAGGGGTCTTTGTGCGGTGGGGTTCGGATTCGGGCGATTACTTTCCATCCTCTTGATGAAGCGGGGACTGATTCAAAGGGAGTCGCGCCACGGGGACAAAGATGCGACCACCGGACCCAGACCTGCCTCGAGCGACTTCACAAGTTTGGCCAACCAAAACAAGCACTTCCCATGTAACTGCTTACCATCGACTTATGGGGCATGCACACATATCTAATACTCAGGTTCAGGGCCACATACGCATTCAACATGATGAAAGTCATGTATACCCACAATTCTGCTTAGGGCAAGTAACAACTTTGAAGATGTAGTGATTATGTTTATGATAACTCCTGGCTATGTGTGACAATGCAAACAAATTAAAGGCAGACAACAATCAATATACTGGAGCCACACAACCTGGCAAGAATTCAAAGATTCGGTGTTACTTTTATTAGATACTAGCACTTGGAATCCTGTCTCTAGATACCTTATCAGTATTCCTAAATGCTAGGAATTGCTCCTAGTCAATTTCCTTCCACGGAAATTCCTCCCACCATGAAGTTTACATCACTGGTATTAGGGTGAAATAATACCCCAAGGGAAATGTGATAGAAAGAATGTGACTTGTATAAACTTATGTAGAAAACTGTAATGTGTGGTGCTCATGTTTCGATTTGTGGTTTAATGCTACCTCAAGGTTTGTTTAACCCATTAATGCCTTATTTGCAGTCTGGACCTTTGATACTTTTGACAATAACTTGGATATTATATAAAATATTTGAAGGAGAGTTGTTGACAGTATTTTGATTAACATTTTTCCTTCAACTATTTTCTTAATTTTGCTTCAGCCTGAAAGATTTACGCAAAATTGTCAGGCTGCTTTTGGATGTTGGAACATCAATGAATTAATGTTATTCATCATTCCAACTATTCAGCTAAGCTTTATGTATTTTTCAGTCTGATATTAGAATGAATATTCTATGATAATATGCCTTGGTTCAGTTATTCCCAACTGATGGCAAGGAAACATTTACAAAGTTGTGTAGGTTATCTAGATGTGTATATTTGTTATCAATAACCCCCCTTAATCCATTAATATACAATACACTCTTTTAAACTAGTGTTTACTGTAATGATATCATATCTAGGTTATTTATTAATAGGCTTTGGAGGTCCCAACACCCAGAATATTGTTAAGACTATACCAGCAACTCGTTCATGTGAATTCAAAGGAATCCCTCAGGTTTCCCCCCAAAAATCCCTAGGAAAATCATAGGAATTCCTTGGTATTTCAAGCTACATTTGGCAAGGGAAAACAAGTCCTTTGTTTTTGTGCCTTACTCTCCATATTAAAACTATTAAGTGCTCCTCTTGATTTATTCAAATCTCTAAGTGGCGCTGCCTCCATCCATTAGCCAAAGTGAGAAAGCTAACTGCACCTGCTCCGCTGTTGCCACGGTCGCTGTTGCCACGGTGATCAACACCAGGCCAAATCCGTTTTTAATTTATTACACAAGTTGAATTCACTGGCACACTCTTCCCTAATGGCCAGTCCCTCTAGATGGGGAGTAGTCACACTATGTAATGTGTGGCCAGCATCATTATGATCAATCACGAACTATGCATAATTAATCTTAATCTTAACCGGCTTCATGGCTTCGGCCTCTAATCAAAGGCCTCCTTCAAGTTATGTTTGATTAAATCATAGTCACAGGCTGGTGGTCTCATTAATATGCATGAGTGGCTTAATTTCTACTTCCTTTGTATCAGAATATGTTTAAGTGGCAGTGGCGGTGGAGAAAGTAGTAGTAGTAGTAGTAGTAGTAGTAGTAGTAGTAGTAGTAGTAGTAGTAGTAGTGGCAGTAGTAGTAGTAGTAGTAGTAGTAGTAGTAGTAGTAGTAGTAGTAGTAGTAGTAGTAGTAGTAGTAGTAGCAGTAGTAGTAGCAGCACCAGCATTGGTTGTGATAGAAACAGTGGAAATAGTGGTGGTGAAAGAAGTAATAGTTATAGCAAAAGTAGTAGGATAAGTAGCAGCAGGCTAGCTGTGGTTGAACAGCCAGAAAATCCCTCTGCTGTGATACAGTACAACCACCGTTTGATAGATCCCACATGATCTAACTCAAAGCAGTAAAGTTCTTCTGAAAGCAAGCAAGCAAGCCTGTCTACCCCTGTAGAGCCAATTTTCCTGCCTTCCTATGGCTGGCTGCACAGGCACAGACAGCACAATCAATGATCAATAAACTAATAGAATTAACAGAGGCGTTCGGATTAATAAATCACCCTCAATTATTGCCTGTTTGACAACTGCTGTCTCTGTGTGCGTGTGCAGGGGGAGTCTGTCCTTGCAGTACTAGGATTTTGCAGTAACGCAGCATGACAGAAATATTGTTGACATGAAATGTAGTTGGTGATAAACAGAGAAGCAGATATTGGCTCATACAGAGGGTATAGATGCACTAAAGATCTCTTTTAACCATTAATGCTTGCTGCGCCCAAAATCTGTTTAAATGCAGGCAAAAGCAAATTTGGGAAAATGCTTGAAGAAAAAACATTCTTAAGATCATTATCAACAACTCTCCTTCAAATATTTGGTAAAGCCAATTTTGATTTCCAAATCATTATCAAAAGTATCATACATCCAGATTTTAAATTTTACAATTTTAAAAGTGACTTTTCTGCATTAATTGGTTAAAAACTTATTCATTTTACCAGCATCATTTTGCCTTACAAAGAAATATGCCATATTTACCAGGGATAAATATCTTTCAGAACCATAAAGGAGGATTTCAGATGCATTAATGATAAAGTTTAGGTCAGCTTCCTTTTTCATCACTTCCCAAATAAGACTTGCTAAAAGTCTATGTTAAATGAGTCTCAATGTTCTACCCTCAGTTAATTTCAGTCCAGGTTTAGTTCTGTTTAAATCCTCAAGGGATCCACCAGAGATGTGTGTGATAACACTAACTGCAACCCATGAGAACTGTGCTGCCACCTATAGTTTGATAGAGACATCAGCCTTCCTTACTATCTGGTATAGTGGTGGCAATATACCTAACTCAGCCAGGGGACCAGGCTACTAGGTTTCTGATCTGATGCAGTCATCTCTAGATAGTATAATCCTACAATTACCATGCTGACTCTTTGTCTGATGCTGTCAGACTGTCACATAGTTGTCAAGTCATGCAGATGAGGGTGTGGGAGGTGAGCATATCTCATGTTTAATCTCCCTAATTGCCAATGTTATCTAACACGCCAAAGGATTCTCAAGTTGTGTTATGGTTGATGCATCCTTTGTGTTCTGCAAACTTTCGAATGATGAGACAGACAGGTATAAAAGGCGTGCAAAAGGTAGACAAACATATGCATTTTTACAGTGCCATATTCCTATTCTGATTACCATGGAAATTTGGAATTTCGTTTTTTGTCACATTTAGGCCATATGGTGGCTAACTTGTGACTAGCCAGTTGTAAGTCGTGGAGGAAATCGTAGTTCCTGGCAAAAACCACCGCCAAGTCACTGGCAACTTCCTCACATGCCCAGGCCGGGATTCGAACCTGGGTGAGAGACAACGATCAGTCAGTGGTGGCACCTTAGACCACATGGCCATCAGGGCAGGCCCAATCTTATTACCATGAATTCACAAACACTACAATGTTCCAGATTAGTCAATGTTTGTAGACATTTCACAATTAAGTTCAAAGACTTCCTTCCAGTCTATGGATTGATCAACCAATTACATGAAGTAGTTAATCAATAGAATATTGGATATTCATAACCTGATTTTTATTTGATTTTGATTCATTTACCTCATACCCAGATGGTAGTTTCTAAAGGTTAACACAGGTGGTGCCAGGGGTGGTTGCCAATATTAGTTGTTCTAAGGAACTGGGAAGATCTCTTGATGGCCACCTGGTGAGGAATATTCAAGTAAATTAGGGTAAACTCTTCTTTTCTATGAAATAAGTTAGATATAAAAGGAATGATAAAACAATCAGACTTATGGCTAGGCTACTACTATGTCAACACCAGTGCTAGTATTATTCTATTGATGCCTTCATTATGATGTGGACATACCCTCTGTGGTGGCACCAAGTGTCTGCCCGTAGAACGATTTCCGATAAAAGTTGTCAAGTCCGAAGAGAATTTCTGCAGCTGAGCTGCTCATTGCTCACTTGTATTGTAGACTGAGACTATTTGCTTGCCTTCACACAGCAAACACAACCCATGTCCCTCTCTCTCTCTCTCCATCCCTCATCTGGTGATGCCTATTGCCATGGCGGCAGGGGGCTGGGAAACTGCCTCCGCAGCAGAACATGTGCAGCTGAATCAAGAGATGGGTTCCTGACTGAGTCATTTGGTTATATGTACCCTGGGGTTTGTCTTATTGCCTTTTCACTGCCTTTTAATGAGGTTGAAGTGGACTGATAATATTCTCGCCTTGGTAATACTGACGATTGGTGTGTCAGCCAGTAAAAAGGGTACCCAAATCACTCATTTGGTTCTACAATTGCTCACCAGTAGTCTTCAGTTTTTTGTTTTTTATTGTTTCTTGCCTTAAACTAATGTGAATGGAACTGATTCCAATTGTTATCACTTACTCTTTTGTTTCCTTCACCCCCACTTTAATCCTCAACATTTCAGAAATTAATTAGTATAAATCCTATTTCACATTCCATGTTTTCTTCCTCCTTTCATATTTTGCCTTTTACCTTATCCCTAAATATTTATTTCATAGTAGAAAAAAAGTACTTACGGATTTCCCCTCCACTGGCATTATAGTTAGCATTCTCTTCATTGTATAAATCTCACAACCATCTGGGCAAGGGGAGCCCAATATTCAAGATCAAAATTAATCCACTTTCAATAATGTCATTTCCCTACCATGGCAAATATTGCTGTTGGTCTTGAGAAGTGTAATGTGGTAGTAGCATGCTGGGCTGCTGTGAATGCCTGCCTAATGAAGGCTGAAGATAGGATAGAATGAGCTTAGCTAATTATGCAAGAGATTAACACCCACAGAAATCAGATCATCAAACCTACATGCCAGATGGCTCTACACAGCTCCAGTTTCGGTTTATTTCATTGGCATGCAGCCTATTGTTTCTGAATAAACACAATGGATAATTATGTAGATAACACTGCAAGAGGAGATGCATTTATTAGAAGATATAGCAACTAGTGATCTTCATGGAACAAAGGCCATTGTCTTCAATCTACAGATGAGTTCTTCACCCATCCGTCCGTTTGCCAGGCGTCCTCACTACTTAAAGGAAGAAGGATGACATGGCTAATATTCTAGCCTGTTGGCTGGGTTGACTCACTACTGAATAAAAGGAAGAACGATCAAGAAACTAATATTTCCTGTTTGCAAAGTTATCCCACTACTTGGAGAAAGTTTTTTTACCAGTGGGGTTACATGTGTTATGTTCAGAACCCACAGACAATATTACAGCCTATTTGCTAGGCCATCTTGCAACTTAAAGGCAATCTTTTGACCAGGGTGTGCGTTGTGTTCAGAACCCACAGACAATATGTAAGCCTATTTGCTAGGCTATCTCCCTAACTTATAGGCAGTCTTTGGATCAGTGGGTTACGTGTGTTATGTTCAGAACCCACAGACAATATTTCAGCCTATTTGCTAGGCTATCTCGCTACTTAAAGGCAGTCTTTTGATCAGTGGGTTACATGTGTTGTGTTCAGAACCCACAGACCATGGTGCTTCGGTCTGAGTGCAAACGATTCCTCGGAGCCAGAGCGCTAGAGCAAGCATGACAAACTTTTCACCCAATATTATGATGTGCATTACCATAATGTTTACGTAACCTTGTGAACAGCGGAAAGAGAAATGAGCAGGAAAATCTAGGAGAGAACGAGGCTGGTTTAAATTACTCAACCCATTCATGCCTATTGCCCAATAAAATACTGTACACTTGTTGTGATAAGCTTATGCTAAAAGCATTTTTCGAAAAATACTTGAACAGGAAATGTTTATCAGAACTCATATCATTGACACCTACTAGTCTTCAAATGCTTTTTGAATGCATGGACCATTGCTACGTTAATTTCAAAAGTATTCTAGAATCAGACTACAATTTCAAAAAGGAATTGGCGGACATGAATGAGTTAACCCATTAATGCTTGGAGCTCTCATATGAAAATTGTCATCTGTACTCTTCAGCACTTTAGAAAACAACTTGGGAGCTAGGCCCAAATTGGAGAAATATTTGGAGAAGAGGCGGATACCAAGATCTTTGAAAGTGAGATGTTAGTGTTAAAAGATATATTTGAAGGATTTTTCAATTACCATTTCTTTAAATATTTTCCAAACATGCTTTTGTAAAGAGAGGTATTTATAACCAAAATATTCATGTCGTTTTTGGATGCTACTGAGGTTAACTTCTTTAATCCATGAAGCAACATTTTGAAAATATTTGAATGAGAAATGTTATACAGAAGACAACCAACAGGGGCCCTTCAGACATAATTCAAAAACAATATTTTTCAATCTTTTCTTTTGATACTGAATATTGAGAACAAATCCTCGTGAAATTAAATTCCTTTCAACTGCAGAAATTGACTGCACTGTCTTCAAAAGAGTTTTTTGTGCCAAGATGATTTCAAGCTCAGTCTGGAAATTGAATTTAACTCTTCCCAATAGATGTCGAAGAACGATGCTATGACATGATTTCTGCAATATCCTGTTACAGAATGGAGACAGACACATATCAGGTATTACATTCATCTGTCATCACATGCCTGCTCAACCATTTTCAATTGACAGAAATATCTGGATGAAAATTCTTTATTCTCATCATCAATTCATCTTCTATCAAATTCAAATTATTTTTGAAGTTATGAATATTTGAGATGATGTTATCAGATCATTAAGACAATATATATATTAAAGCAAATTAATATATATATATATATATATATATATATATATATATATATATATATATATATATATATATATATATATATATATATATATATATATACACATACATACATGTATAAGTGCATATATATGTTGTGTACCAGAAGTCGATCCGTACCAATCGACGATTGGTACAGCTTTACTGTACCAGAAGTCGATTGACTTCAGGTACAGCTATTACCTGTACCAAAACTCGATCGACTTCTGGTACCGCTGTTACCTGTACCAAAACTCGATCGACTTCTGGTACAGCATTAAGCTGTACCAGAAGTCGATCGACTTTTGGGATAGCCTTTAGCTGTACCAAAAGTCGATCGACTTCTAGTACAGCTTAGCTGTACCAATCGTCGATTAGGACAACCATTCATTTTTGAGGGTCATGTACCAAAAGTCAATTGTGAAAGTGGCTGTCAATTCAGTGGACTGTATTAAACATGTTTCACAAACTGATTTTTAGAGTGAACACATTATTTATCATTGTTTTGTTTTTGTTCAATGAATTTGCCTATCTAAGGCCAACAATTCACCTTTTTTACTCAAATTCATTTTCTCCTCTTTTAATTTTTTTTTCTTTTTTGGAGGGGTAAGGTTGACAGACTTTTTTATAATATACATAAGTCCAATTTTCTATTTCAAGTTACTAGATTCTATGTCTTTGATTAAAGAAAAATGAAAGGGGTGAGATAGTATCCCTTTTGAAATGATGATGACCATCTTTCTGTGCTAATGATCTGAGTATTTCAGGTGTTCACCTTTACATTTTTGTTTAAAAGCTTTAAGGCAATATGTCCAATAGCCCAGGTCAACTCTTTGATTTTGATTTAATTGCATTTATTGATAGTGGAGTAAATAATTTTTAATTTAAACCTCTAGTATGAGTTATTTATCATCCCATGATTATTTGCACGATGTTCTTCTTAATGCAATACACCGAATGTATTTTTATAAATTGGTGAAAATGTGTATTGATTTATTGAAGAGAGGTATTATGACTCAAAATATTTTGCTTCTATCATTAAAACATCAGCCCCTCCCTGTCTAAGTTTTGAATATATGGAAGTCAATACAGTAATACACTCAAAATAAGTCTAAATATAATCATTTTGATAAAATTAAAGTCAAAGTGATATAAAAAAAACAGACGTATTATCAATACCGAGGACTCATATCTGAAAATAAGCCTGTACCAATCGTCGATTGGTACAAGCTTAAAGGCTGTCCCAAAAGTCGATCGACTTCTGGTACAGTTATTGCTGTACCAGAAGTCGATCGACTTCTGGTACAGCTTAATGCTGTCCCAAAAGTCGATCGACTTCTGGTACAGTAAACGCTGTACCAGAAGTCGATCGACTTTTGGTACAGGTAATAGCTGTACCAGAAGTCGATCGACTTATGGTACAGCATAGCTGTACCAATCGTCGATTGGTACGGATCGACTTCTGGTACACGACATATACATATATGTATATATACATATATGACTATATCAATTGATTATTTTGTCTCATTCCTACATCTTTTCCTGCCTGACCTGAATAAGAAATGAGTGGAGTAACCCATGCAGGTGTCATTGCCCTCCTACAGGCCTCTGGCCATATTCCACATGAGACTCAGACTGACAGAAGTTTTCCTTGGCCTGGTCCTCTTGAAACCAGATACCAGCTTTTCTCAATAGCTTATGCAGTAAGTCTCTTCCCATCATGGGAGATCCACCTTTGTGAAAGGTGTGTCCATTGTGCTAGGGGCCAGGGGCTGTGTACAGAGACACTTAGCGCAGTCAATAGAACCAGCTAGGAATTACATGACAGATGGTGGCTCATCAACTCACATTCAGATCCCCATTTGATGAATTAAATGTACCAGATCAGGGGGTGATGAAGCCCGGTTTTAGGGATAGGTACTCGATACGATACCAAATACCAATATCTAATGGGATGAAGTATCATATCAAAAAAGTATATGATACATATATACCTCATATATATCTCATTCTGCATCAAGCAAAGAAATGCATTTGCCCTTTTAATCCTGAGACTACTATAGTCCAAAGCACAATGACAACAAGACTTTTGAAAACCATTTAAACCCTGTCATGTTGGTATTCATTGGATAGCTCTCGCCGAGTACTCTCAGATGAGTACCCATGTGCCAGGGTTTCAGTAATTTTTCAGGTTTTTTGCATCGTTTTGTATTGGCCAAATTAGCCACCAGCAGCATAAGGGTTAATGTTGAGTTGTAAATTCTCGCTTTAGCCTGCATTAAAGGATAAACCTTCAAACCCCTCTCTCCCCCTATCAAACATAGTTCCGCAGGTGGCTATGAAATGCTGAAACATAAGCATTTTAACAGCCTTGCCTGAGCACTTACAATGAACCTGATACTCCTTAAAGGTAAATCTCACAATAACTGCCTTTGTTTGTCAATGGTGAAATCGCACACCGCACAAAAAGCAGGGAAGATCCTTTAAGTATTATCCTGGCTCCACACCTGTGTATTCAGGGCAAAAAGTGGGATCTTCCTCGAGTGTTTGATTTGTGTTTGGGGGGTTTATGTTTAGGGTATATTAAAGCATTGTCTTGTCTGTGGGAACACGGAGAGCGGTGGGTAGACAAGATGGATCGCCGTGATAGCGGGGCTGCCTACCTGGAAGGATGCGAGGTGTGAAAGCACTTGTGTTCTAGATTCTTATCGAGCTGGAGGTGATCCCCTTTTTGTGTCCTACTTGGTGAACACTTAGTAGAGATAAATGCTACCTCAGAAACCAGATTTTATACCACACTGCTCCTGTACATATCAGAGAACAGTGGGATGATGAGGATATTTATGATGAGGATACTGATAATGATGATGGTGGTGATGATGATGATGATGGTGATGATGATGATGGTGCTTATGAATCTTGATGAAACAAGACATTAAGGAGGTAATGAATAAACCTGAAATAAGATTAAGAGATAAATGCTACCTCAGAAATCAGATTTCATATCATGCTGCTCCTGTACCAGATAATGTGATGATGACGATGCTCATGATGAGGATACTGATAATGATGATGATGATGGTGGTGACAATGATGGTTGTGATGATGATAAGGACAATAACAATAGCTCTTTAAGGACAGTGTACTTGAGATTCAGGAGTTTAATGAAATTAAGGTGATGATACATTTGACTAAATTTGAAAACTGGGAAAGGAACCTTATACAGTTCAAACTTTTGTGTAGTAAAAGTAGCTGCGACTATAAAGGAAATCCTGTTATTTTCTAAGCTTTACCTTCCAAATTGTTGGGGTATTCCCAGCTCCATTTGGTAAGAGTTGCCTAGGTACACATGATTACACAGCCTCTCTCAGGGGTCATTTGAGTCATTGATGACCTGTACACCTGAGATTTGGGATTTCTACCTGTATTATTTAAGGCTGGGACGGGACAATAGTCTGACCAACCCAGACATTCATTACCGTGTCACGAAGCATCACATGAGAGGAGCGTTGGCAGAAGTAATGATAACTGGATTCCAGTCTGAAGTATTCTCCCACCCTGGCTACTGTAATAGGACCCTTTCTACCTGAATGACCCTGGACCACTGGAGCAGAAACCATCCTGCTGCCCCCTTAGAACATACTGCATAAGCATGCCAACTCTGGTGCCAAGAGCGACTGACTTGTGGCACTGTCTGTAGGCAAATAGCAGGCGGCAATCTTGAGCTCATTCATCTCGAAATCCTGAGTTACATTTAAATGTGCCGCTTTCCGTTTGAATTAGACTACCTCTTTGTCTATGGAATCGTTAAACGCTGATTTTCTCTGTTCCGATATTTGGACTTGCTCCTGGTCAATGAAATTGTTAAAAACTGCATTTCTCTGTTCTGAGCGCTATCAATTACTGCATGCCTATGTGCTAGTTCTACCATTCAAACATAGATGGCGCCAGGTGGTCATACACATTAATAGCTAGACCCTAGACATTGGAAATTCACCAACAGCCAACTTACTACGCCCTATCATTTGCTAAGATATAAACCATTACTATTTAAAGAATATATTGTAAAGGACTTGAATTATAAACAGTAATATGGTATCTGAGCCATTTTAGAGGTATGTTTTATATGCATTAACATTGTCATGTAGGTTAGATGTTGTTTTCATTTGAGTCAGGGGTTGTGAGACCCTTGCACATTCTTGGTTTTCAATGATGCCATAATGGGTATACCATTATCCCCGCCACAGGGCGGGCGTGGAGTTAATTAGACCTATTTCAGTACCCCGGTAGGGCAGAGGGGCAGCGGGTACCATTAGTGGCCCCTGCTATGTGTGACAGATTACCTGCATCGACCATTGTTCTTTTGTTGTACCTGTGTAGGACATGTACTTTGATCTGATAAGTCTAGCTGCCATCAAGGTGAGCTAATTCACCTGGTTAACTTGCAGGTAATTATTGGGGGTGTATGATTACCTGTTGACTGGGGTTGCAGCCACATATTTGTGCCTAATTTGCCACCTTCCTTAACACCACTCGGGTACATGTATTGCTGTAAAACTTCATGGTCACAGTCTCATTGAAGATTTGTGGTCTGATTTAATTATACTTTGGAGAATAACTTGTCCCTAATTTGCCTCCTTCTCAATACTGGTACATGTAGTGGTTTAAATGACACCTCCATGCTAACAGTTCTCATAGAAGATTGTCATCTGAATCAATGATACTTAAGAAAATAACCTGTCCTTAACTTACCACCTTCTTATCAATGGTACATGTTGTAGTTTAACACTCTCGTGCTTACAGTTCTTCTTAAGATTTTTGCCTGAATAGGTAATACTTTTGAAAATAACTTGGGAAATTTGCTGAAGGTCACACACGTACACACACTCGCTGACAAAAAAAGAATATATATATATATATATATATATATATATATATATATATATATATATATATATATATATATATATATATATATATATATATAAATATATAAGGCCACTCCAATTTAATTACTTGTCTTACAAGCTTTTTTTGGAATAAAAATCCTGTCAGACTCCAAAAAAAAAAAGAAAAAAAAAGTCATCTATGGTGTCTTACGGACGAAAGTGGTTTTGAAATTTTCTGTCAGACTCCAAAAAAAAAAAAAAGTGCAAGTTTTAAGAATATTCATTGTAAGTGTGATTCAATCAACTACAGGAAGCTATCATTGCTGTAGTAGAGCCTCAGACTTGAGGAGGTATACCCCCCACCCTTCAGGTTACAGGGATTAATAGATTGATTGATTTTATTTAGTTGAGAATAGGCTGGTAGAAACATATCGCTACCAGTCCTAGTCGTCAGACTCTAAAAAAAATAAAATAAAGAAAGAAAGTCACATTTTTCAACTTTTTTTTTATTCCAAAATGGCTCATTTCCTACCTCCTGAGCACGCAAGACAAGTAAATAAATTGGAGTGGCCTAACTTAAGATTCATACTGCTATTCTATAAGCCTTAACCTATTAATGCTCAACACGTTCTTTTGAAATTGTCATCTGGACCCAATAATACTTTTGACACTAGCTTGAAAATTAGAAAAAACATGTAGTTTTAAAAGATATTTAAAGGGAAGTGGTTGGTAATGTTATAATTATTCACATTACTACTTCAGATATGTTCCTAACTATACTTCCGACCAAATGATTTTGCTAAAATTGTCCTGCTTCTCTTGGCTGCTACAAGCAATAATGGGTTACTCCCACTACACTCACACTAATCAATATATATGACGCCTCACGTCAGAGGGACTGACAATGGTAGGATTTCGACTCTGTGCCGTACATGATCACATGTGTCAGGGACTTGTTTACCATGCTAAGATTAATGAAAGATGGCGGTGGAGAGATACACACACTGCACATGCCTGTTCTCACCAATCCACCTCACTCAGTGTTTGAACAAGCACCGATATTGAGTATTGAACTGACAGCGTGTTGTGATTGATGTTGAGTTATAACAACATCTTAACCTGGGGGCCTCAAGAGGCAGTCGATTCTGGGTTCTACCCGAGTTCAGTGTAATCAAGGATGCATACAGGAATATGGATTACGGGGTGAGATCATTTTAAGATTGTATGAGTGAAACAATTTCCACAAGCTGATAACAGAATGCTTGTCAGCATAACTGAATCAGAAAATACTGAATCAGTTCACGATTAAGAAAAAATTGTTCAAAAGATAATTGGTATACTAGGTGTTGAATAATTCTCATATTCAGAATTTTTCTTTTCATATTTTCCTCAAAATCTAAATTATTTTTCTTGTTTCCCCAAAATATTCATAAAGGTATGATAGAAAACAAACTTCATGGTCTATGTATATGTGAAAGATTATGAGATATTCTTTTGTCCTGGTATGATGATAATAATAATAATAATAATAACAATAATAAAAATAATAATGATAATAATAATAATATGATAATAATAATAATAATAATAACAGTAATAATAGTAATGATGATAATAATAATGATAATAGTAATAAAAATAATAATAATAATAATAATAATAATAATAATAATAATAACAATAATAATAATAATGATAATAATAATAATGATAATATATGTATGCAAGGGTTTTCCACTTAGAAAATAATGAAATAATGAATTGAGGTTAATTGCAATTGAAATGAAAATTAATTTTGAGCCTTTCTTCAAGTTCATTGACCTACTGTAAATGTTCAGAACTTGTTGGCTCACACATTTTATTTGTGTGGAAATAATGAATTACATATATCATGTCTCCAAAACCTGGTTGCTCCAGTGAATTGAAAAAACTGAGTCTGCTTGATTTGAATAGAAGAATCCATTTATCATTGGCAGTGGACATAGCGACTAAACCCCCATTGATTTTTCTCCTCATCCACCATGTCACAGCTGAGAGCGTGATTACTAGATGGACGTACTAGCAGGCAGTGTTAACTGAGACAGTATAAAAACACCAGTTTGCACTCCCGATAGAGGAAATTGATTATGAATAGATTTATTGCACCAGCTTGCCAGATGAAAACTTTGGGATGAGGATTTATCAACGTGGCAGTATTTATAAATGAAGGGAAATAGTTGAAAGCACAAAAGGGAACTTCCAAAAAAATGATAAATTGATTTGAATATCAGCTGTTACTGACCTGTGCCAGCAGGGGCAGTTTTAAAGGGAATTGGAAATGTTTTAACTCAAAATCAACTAAATTGTATACTTACATATTTTAATGTTTGTAATCAGAATGCCACTTCTCCATGAGTCTGATTGAAAGACATACCTTTTAACTTATATTTTCACCATGTCTCCTTGTTATTCAAAATTTGAAATTTTAGATCATAATCTCATTGAAAATGTACAAATATGGGTACTACCTGCCTTTGTCATACAAACCTATAATGGAAATATCAGTGTGTTTTAAGATTTCTGATAAACAATTTATAATTTCTGGTATGCATGGCTGGTACAAGAAATTGATTGCATTTAGTAGGTTTATGCTGGCAGCTTGTTAATGTTTGGCCATGGGATGATAAATATCAATGAGGCAAAAGATGATGTGAATGCAGAGGCATAGAAAAATACAATGGGCAACATTAACAAAGGAAATGAAATTAATTTTAGATAAATAACATGTGTTAAGGATGTGACAGGCAGATGCTTCTAATACAAATTTAATTTTTTCTTTTGTAAATCATGCAGAAAAAAAGATTTTGTTACAATTTTTTCAACAGTTGCCCTTCGGCTTTATCAGTATTTTGAATGAATAAATTAGCACAGAAAAAAATGAGCGATAGATAGTTTGGGTGGCAGATACATCTTTTAAAATTTCATCTGTCTTTTATAGAGTGAAAATGTTTAGTTAAATTATATATGAAAGGCAGTCATTTATATGACAAACTGTATCTCTACCTGATACCGGATGCAACTCTGTATTATTTTTAGCTTGGTTTGAGATGAAAAGGCAGTACTTCTGGCTGGTGCTCATTTTCAATTAGTTAGCTTAATGGAGGAGGCGCTGTTTGAGGCAGGAAGGTAGGGCTTAGGTATGTGGAAGTCGTAAGACGAGCTGGTCCCGCTAATCACTTTACCGTGCGGAGGGCCCTCAGAGGCTCGAGGCCCAGTCCACTCGGGCTTTCTCGCTTATTGATCTGCTAAGTCTCATTGTTAGGGTGGATTACTGCCACTCACTTCCTCCCTCACTCACTCACACCCGGGACGATGACGTGATTCAGGCCCCTCCGCATGCTGCAGACTCGCTAATTATACAATATTTGGTGAACGGGGAAATTAAAGTTTCAGCATAATTATGATTTAACAGCCACTGTCCATAGACGTAGTTGTTACACAGAAATGGGCAGGGGAAAAGTTTCATTATAAATATGATTTAACAGCCACTGTCTATTGACTAAGTTAGTACCCAGAAATGTACTGGGGAAAAGGTATATTGTGAATATGATTCAAGACCTACTTTCTATAGACTCAGTGATAATACAGCACTTGGTAAACTTAAAAAATTGCAGATGGGAATACCTGGGAATTTCTGGGATAGTGCTAGGAAAATGCCAGAATTTTCTGAGCAGGAAGTCTTGACTTCACTTGGAAACGACAGACAGGGGAAAATGTTCAGTGTAGATATGACTCAGAAACTACCGATTCACTCTATGTACATGTAATCATACGGTTGTTAATAGCAGAAATGGTTCAATATAAGTTATGAATCAGAATCTGCCGCTTTAATAATACTCTATGATAAAACTTTTATACACAGCGGAAATGCTTCATTATGAATATGATTCAGAAGCCCCAGCTTCCCTCCATGTGATCATAACATTATACAGAGCAGAAATGGTTCAGTGTAAATATGATTGAGAATCTAATGCATGCCTCTGTGTTGTACACAGTGGAAATTGTGCAGTATAAATAAGATTCAGAACCTAACGCATGCCAACTGTGATTATATAGGACTCAGAAGGGGAATCTGCTCAGTATAAATATAAGGAGGAATGGAAAAAAGTTTGGAATTTCTGCAAACTGCTGGGAGTGGCTGAGTACCTTGTCTTATTAGTAACTTAGAACCCATCCCAAAATTGAATTCACTATTTTGGATCTTTTTGAACAAAAATAACTTCTCGTATCATGAGAAACAGATTTCAGTGAAATCATTACCATCTTTGACATTATTTTCACACATGTACACTTTTGTCTGCACATAAATACTTCAATATATTAAACTCATTCATGGCTGTTACACCTTTAACTGGCTATTCTGTTGATATCATTCTAACGTAAGAACATAATTGAAGGGTTAATGTTAATCAGAATGACTGATAATCTGCTTCAAATATCTTGGGGATTCAAAATCATAGTTTTCCCCAAAAAACAGAGTTCTATGTGGTCCTCTTGAAAGGGAAACACTAGGCATGGATGGGTTGAGGCCCGTAAAGGATTTACAGGGGTTTCCACAGCTTTGCAAGGCTTATACTCCCTGCAAATCATGTTAGAGATTGCTATCTGTGAGCACTTCACACAAAGATACAATGGCAACAAAGGGTCCTCCTAAATCATGGCAGCAGATGGTTAATTCATCCCGGCTCAATTCAAAATATACCAGAAGTTTTGAATAAGGCTTAAATCTGTCAGGCATGTCTGTTTGTAATTGTGTTTATTGTTTATGAATCAACAGTTGTGTCTATTTATGCTTTCCATGGGAGGGAATACATACTAGTTGATATAGCTTTTCCTAAGACAAATTACTCCCTTCATGATATCTATTCAAAAGCTCTTGATATCTTAGGTGCATTTCAATGTTGTTTCACTTTGTTTAAATACAATTTATAGATACAAAAATAAAGAAGATGATTATCAGTTCACTTATCAAATGAATTATAAACTTTTGATTTTAAAAAAATTATGTTTGGACATTTTAACAATTTTGTTTTGGATTTTCTGTTAAATCCATTCAAATCAAAATTTAACTTTCTTTTTTGAGAAAAAAAAGATTAGTATTTTGAAAGTAGCATTTTTATGTTTTTAGAAATTTGAGGTTTTACATCAGTAAAGTTAAATGATAACATATATATATATATACATATGATATGTCTGTGCCAATAAGTATGAAGGTTGGAAAATATGTATAAGTTTAGTAAAGTTTAGTTTTTGAAATAGAAAATATCACATCCTGCCTCAAAGACCTTAGTGAAGTGGCCCTGCTATTGATTATTGTCCTGCATTAGAGTCAGTTCCCTCCTTTGTTTTCGGTGAGGATAACGATTCCACCGTATCACAGTATACATCTCTATGCTACCTGTGCCTCTACTCTTTAAACTACTCTGTGCTCATCCACACAAACCCAAGATTTTATGCTAAATGATGCCAACTCACCTGTCCAGCTTCGTTAGTCCAGGTAAATCCAGGTAAAATCCAAGATGCTGTGGTACTCCTTAAAGTGCCTACTGATATGTGTGCTTCACTAAGTGGGGAGATTCCCTGTGACTGTTCGCACAGGCAGACAATGCGTCTCTGAGGCTGACTGAGGGGAGGAGGCTTTATAAATCAGGCATGGCAGCTACTCATGGGGGGAGCATCTGGGCGGGCGGGTTCTGCCAAAGCTGGGGAATGTCATAGTTGATGTATAATCATACTAACTGATGGCTGTAATACCTGACAGAAGATAAAACTAGATGTAGATGAGAGTGATAAAAGGGACTGTAAAAGAATGAGAGTTCCTAAGGGCTTAGCTGTTGTAGTAGCTGTTGAGATCTTATCAATTAATAGGCGGGTGGCCAGATTTTCTGGGGGGCAGAATGGTGGGGAAAGGGGTCTCGAGAGGTCTCCAGTGGTGGGATTGGGAGGCCGGCCTTTGTGTAACTGATAGTTTAATTATCCCTGCTAAATGAGGGGATTGGTGCTCAGCGCACAATGAGACCCCCTCACTTCATCTCACTTCTTCATTCTTATGAGTATCATCATGAAGACCATCTTAACCCCTTTCATGCTCTCAGCAGCCAAAACAGCCTGACAGTTTCGACAAAATCCTGTAGGGAAGAGCATAGTCAGGAAAATATTTAATGGAGAAATAATAATCCGAACATTACCACATACTCTCCTTAAAATATATATTTTTAATTAGTCACAATAAGTTATATTATTGCCAGAAGTACCATTGTTCCAGATGACAGTTTCTGGAGGAACTCTTAAGCATTAATAGGTTAACCCTTTCATACTTATCTATATCAGATAGCTATAGATACAGATCTATGTATATTGCGATACTTTTTTAAAAATAACTCAGGATTAGATGGGTATTGGTATGCATGCTTGCAAGTTGTTTATCAGTAACATTTTCTGGCTGTAATCAATATATTAGAGAGGTCTTCAGTTGAAGCTAATATTGTCCCTAAAATTTCAGATAATGAGCATTAGCAGGCTAGCCATGGTTCAAATAGTTGACTCCTTTGTCTTACTCTGGTATCATATGCAAGAGTTTATAGGCCTTCCAATCCTAATTCTCAACATTATTATTCACAGTTGAGTCCATGCAAGGATTGATAGAAAGAAATTGTAATGTACAATGGCTAGTTTCACCACTACAGAGAGAAAGTAATCTTATTTCAACGTGAAATCCATATCAGCCATGGGTTATCACATTTGTATGCAAAAATCTCAGCATTTACAACTTTAGCAGTCCATGAAATCTTTCCCGCTCGCGTGCTATCGACCGACCGGGGCCAGACATGCAATTCCTCCAACGGACCCCGTGTGTTAATCCCATAACCAGCTCTTCAGAGACTGCTAATAAGAAATTCACCAAGCTGAACCAATACATGTTTCCAATATATAGTATGATATCAGGGGCTCCGGAATCTGTATAATTTAATCAGAAGATCCTTGTCTATGAGTCAGACTTATTGCCAGTGAAATAATAGGCTTTAATAATTAATACTGTTCTTGGGATTAAAAAGGTGGTGGGGGTTAGGAGGGATCAGCCCGGCTGATGCTACTGCATTGATCACTCAGGGCTATGGTAATGCTACTCAAGGCTCCCCCCAACTGACACTCACCCCCAGCAAAGCTTACGTTTAACCCTTCCAATGATATGGCTACTTTCGTCCAAAACACAAGAACACAAAGATTTTTGAAAAACCATCTACACCCTGTTATGTTGGTATTCATTGGGTAGCTCTTGCTGAGTACTCTCAGATGAGTCACCATGTGCCAGGGTTTCAGTAATTTTTCAGCTGTTTTGCGTCATTTTGTAGTGGCAAAATTAGCCACCTGCAGCAAAGATTAGGTTTAACCCTTTCACACTTATCTCATTCATGCCTGGAGCTCTTCTTGACAAATGTCGTCTGGACCTATGACATATTTTTAGAAATATCTTCGGTACAATTTAAAATCCAGAAAATAATTGGGGGAGAGTTGTGAGTTGGGTAGTTGTCAACTTTTCTCCTTCAAATATGTTCCTGAAACTCCTTTGGTGACAAAGTTATATCAAAATAGTCTGTGCCTTCTTGGGCACTACAAACATGATTTGGTTTAGATTTTTTCTGGGAGTTGTCGTCTGGATCTATTAAACTTTTGTAACTAACTTGGAAATTAAGGATTTTACAAATTATTTTTAAGAACAGACTTGTTGGTATAGTGTTCTGATTAATTTCTCATTCAAATATATTCAGAATTATGTTTTTGTCTGAAAGATTCCACCAAAATTGTCAGGCTTCTTTTGGTCACTTTGAGCATTAATGTGTTAATCCATTCAAACCTTGAGATATCCTTGACAGGTGTCGTCTGGTATTTTGACATTTTTGAAAATAACACCGGGATAAAGCATTGATTGGAAAAATATTTGAAAGGGAGTTGTTTGTTAAGTTCTATTTCATTATTTCTCATTAAAAAGAATCCTGAATGTGCTTTTGTTAAAGAGATATTGCCAAAATAGTCAGACTATATTGGGGGGCTACATGGATGAAAAGGTTAAGCTTATAATCACCTAAAGGCTGCACTTAAGATTAATAGGTTCCTAATTATGCGCAATTATAGTAAATGGGATATTAAGACCAAAGGAAACTCTGAAGATACATGGGGACAACCCACGCAATTTTCAAAAGAAAGGATTTGAATTTTTTTCGAAGACAATCTGGTGCACATGCTAACCAGCATAAATCAATTTAGCACACAAAACCACGGGCTGATACTGTGACATAATGCTTTTGTATCAGGTGCTTCATCTATATGGAAATTCTGTGTTTTATCTAGAAATCAGAAAAAGTGGCATTTTACCATAAAAAGTTGTAAAAAGTATTTAAACCTTAAACTGGTACCCTTTAACCTATTCATGTCTTCACTTTAGAAAATATTGTAGGATTGGAGCATAAATTCACAAATTATTATAAGGCGAGTTGTTACTAATAGGTCATGATTAATATTTTTCTCCCATTTATAAGCCTGTACTGTGTTTGGAACACCTGCAAGAGAACTAATTTATCTTACAACAGTGCAAAGGTCAAACTAGGAGACTTGTCCAAGCCTAAGACATCCCAAAACACAAAATAACTATATTTCAAATACCATTTCAATGCATCCATACAAAGAAAAGCTACCCATATATTGTTTAAAGATATCTATACAACTCAATCAGGCCTTCAAGAAGTGTCTCAAAACACATCTTTTCAGGCTTGCCCACTGAGGCTTTGTGGACCTTGACTCAAAGTATGACAATGTGCAGCGCTTTTGAACATTTTATGAATAGAAATGGCGCTAGTCATGAATTCCAATTATAATATTATTATTAACCTAATCAAGAAATGGTGCTTTAGAACTTCATGGACATCTTTCAGTCAGATATTTTCCAAGTCACTAAGTCATTTAACTAGACTGGTGAGAGTTGATGGGTTAAGCTGAGCTAATTTACCTGTCTATTGTTTGTATGCAGTATTAAGCAGGTAGGGAATAATGACTGGTTTATGAGGCCGCTGCAGGTAGTAGCATGCAGGCCCCGTAGGAACAGGTGGGGCTGGGAAGTCATCAATGCTGCTCAGGTGATTTATATGATGCTTCCTTCAGGAAACACAGGTGCTCCAAGATTAATCGCCAATACCTCGTTATAGGTGCTCCAAGAGCCACAGCCAATATCTCTTTATAGTGGCATAGAACTATACCTGACTTTTGAGAGTAAAGAAATATTAGGAAATATGGACAAAGATGGCTTACAAAATGTTTTAATTCCATGTAGTCGGTTCCTAAATCCTAATATATTACGAATATATGCGTTTCAATATATGCGTTTCAATTTTCAGTTGTTTCAAATTTTATTTTTGAATAACATATCTCTACATTAAAGTTGAATTGATATTTTATATGGAAAACTTTTGTAACACAATTATAACAAGAAAAGCTAAGAAAGGTTAGTACTTAGAACCAGAAATAGGTGCAATAAAATTCACATTACCTTTGAAGTGTTACTTTGTATTGATTGGAGTTGCACAGACCTGCAACAGAGAAAAATAGGGTTATTATATGGAAGTATGCACCTTTAAATCTGACTGTAATGTACCTGCCTTAAATGGAAAATTATGCATGTACAGGATTAGATGATTTTATGATTTTCATTCAATGATTTTAACATGTTATAATATAGAACAATCACGAATGTGCAATTACCAAAGCTTTAATATCTTAAACAAAGTACATCAGTATTTGATATTCAGTTCTTCATTTTATCATTTTACCACCTGTGTCGACCTAGTATCATATCTAGCTGATGATTCCTATGAAAAATGACTTTTCCCTTTAAGAATAGTTAGGTGTTCTCCTCTACAATTTTCAAGGTTTTTAGGATGCAGGACGTTTCTTTGATAAAGGATGCTGTTAAATTCACACTCTTTAACTATTCATGCCATTCTGCAGACAGACCCTAATCCCATTACCCTTGTCCACCTACTTAATTCACGCAGCCAAATAGGTCACAAATCCAATTCCACTAAAAACCACTCGTTTGAGAGATGCCACTGACCCCAGAGTCGGCAAATCTGCCGAACATATGGCGATCTCCTCGCGATTCCTTTCTCTCAATCTCATCAAAACCTAAATATACCTCATCTAGTATTTCCCTCTTTCTATTGACCCTTGCGACCCACGACCATTATGGAAATTGTTCGACATGCACTAGGGGGATATCAGTAACCGCCATGTGTGGAGCCAGACCACAGTTCTGGTTATCAGTCGGTGCAGGCAAGTTCTGGGGGAGTTGATTCTCCTGCTCCATGCAATATGGCTAAAGAAGATACTCTTTTTCGCTGGATGTGGTAGAAAACTCTTCACCACAGCCTCAAAAAGCCAGTTAGGGTGCCTTTCCCGAGCAGAGATTTCCCGGGACTTTTAATATGTTGATTTAGAGGCCTCAGAGAAATGCATTGTGGTAAAATAATTTCTGTTGCAATTAGTTTTTGGAAAAACGCAAGTTTGCCTGGACTATTTGGTGGACATGGTCAGGGGTTTCAAAAAATGTCAATATCAAACAAAAAAAAAAAATGAAATTCAGTGTGAATGTTAGGACCTGAATGATACACATTTCTGCAATGTATAAATTCTGTTTACTGTTGATATTTCATTATATTGTAGTCTCATTTGAAAAATAACTAAAGAATTTTTTTCTGATTTCCCATCTTATAAGGCACATCTCTCCAACCTTTCAATTGTGCCACGGATTCACTAATAGGTCAACCATGATTCCTGGTACAAGATTCTGCTCTACAAAATACTTACTTAAATCTTGGAAATTATAGATATTTTTGTTAAACTAACTAAATAACTTTTCAATTTTTTTTTTAAATCTTAAAGATACTAACAGGTGTCTATCTATGTTTAGGTTATATTATTAGCTATAATAGGCTGATATGTATTTTTGTTACTGGAATATTTTTCTTCGTGCTTTTATAAGTTGCTGCATTGATAATATGAATTTTTTATGCATTTTTACCTTTTTGTGCAGCATAAGTTGGATTGAACTGCTATTTAGCTTAATAGTCATGTATAAAAGCAGTGGTAAGGTTTGCAAGTTGATACCAATGACCTGAATTCCACCTTTAGAGACTATAACCACAGCCCTAAACCCCATGTAGCACCGCCCCAGGGCATGCAGCCAGCATAGAGCACAGAAACCTGATACAAACTTGCCATCAAAGAGCAAAGTGATACAAAATGAACAGATTTAGGTTACAATGTTGCTTTCATTGTTGCTTGGCATTAACTCTTTTGCTGCAGGCTAGAAACCTGATCTGGAGAATGCTGCCATTGAATAGAGTGTGTTAGAGATAACTCTCCCTCCACCAAACCAAAATAGCATGATAAAATCATAGCATAAAAAATACCTTAGGTGATACAGTGTTTAATTGAATATCTTTATCATGCGTACCTCTCAATGACCCTAGATCAAGCTTTCATGGATATGTATTATATTCTGTGGGAACTGTATCAAAAAGGAAAGTGAGATATGTATTGTGCCATTGATGGAATAATTGGAAAACATGTTCAATTGGTATTAAACATTGATAATACTTTAAAACCTAAACATTTAAGATAACAATGAAAAATTAAATGAAAAGTTTGTTCAGTCAGAGTAGTTCTGTGGCAGATCACCTAACAGCCCAGTAGTAGAAACCTCTACAATTCATATTCTCAGAACACAGTTAAATATTTTGCGCTGTTTCTCTACCTTAGCATTGTAAGGTACCTGTAGCTGACCAGAGAATGTCTTTACACCTGAGGTCTTCTTCACGACTTTGAAATTGGAGGGTTGTCATCTAATATCTACTATTAGAATCTTGATTATTTGACGGCAAGAAAATTTACAGGGGAAAATAAGGTACACCTGCAAATATAATACCTATTTATTTGTGATTTACATTCAGCAAATACTATTTAGCTGATGATTTATTGTAAGAAGACAGTGTTTAGCTGTTTTTCAGGATTTCTGTTTTTTCCAGATCAAAAGAGTTGTTTTTGAATTTTGTCGTTTTTGCGAGCGGAAATTACCCCTAGATTCTGTCATTGAATGATGTCATGCTGCGTTAGGACCTAGAACCTCCACTCTTTATGTGATGTATATGAAGCGCTGCCACAAAAAAATCCGAACCTACATAGAAGTTTCGAAAAGCGCACTTTTCATAGGACACCTAGTTCTTTATCTCTGTGTGCAAGGCCTGCAATGGTGCCCCGCTGGGCTGGAAATTACTTCGGCAAGTTTATGAGTTGGTCGTTTTGTGATCAGGGAGGGGAACCGGTGATACATTTGTTCACCTCCTCTACGGTTCTCTGCCTCGTGGCTGTTGTCACGGGAACCCCCGCTGAGCTGTGCTAGGTACCTTGTGTCGCGTCCTCTGTGTACAGTCCCCGAGCGCTTATCTGAGTCAGACGCTCCCCGCTGCGAGAGAGCGATTACTTTTGTTGATGTTCGGAACAGATGAGTTGGAGGCGATGTTACCATCAATATTTCCCAAGGTAGTGCCATTCACAGGGATGTTGACCAGAATACTAAGAGGCTTGAAACATTACACGTCCTTTCTTCCCTGGTAAAAAGCCTATATCTGTAAATCATGCCTTTGATGATAGGTAGAGAAGCCCATGACTCAGTTAAAGATTCATTTCTGCCAGTGGCACCTAAAACGACTTGTCTTTTTCAAATAACTTTAAATAAGTTGGCAGTGGCTTGGGGTTAGACAGAGGTTTTCGATATCTACACATTTTCCTTCACCGTTTACAACTGTATTAATAAAGTCACAACTTTGCTGCAGTATGGCATAAAACAGTGACAATAAAAATGAATCTTAAAATTTTGAATTTCAAAATTAAAAATTTCAAATAAACTAAAAATAGATTTTTTATCGCTTTTATGCCATATTAAGGCTTAGTTTCGACTAGTCAGTCAATGGTGGAGGACATAAGAAACTGCAGTACCTGGGTAAAATTACCAACAAACTTGTCTCATCACTTCCACTCTATCACATTCTTTGAGCCATATTCGGACAATTCCCATTGAGTAATATTCTGGCACTGGTTAGCCTATAGTCTACTAGTCCTAGACCATGGATGTATATATTTTTATCTCTTTATACATTTGCAGGGGTCAGGCTACGGCAAGAAACTGAGGAAGACCGCCGGGCTATAGGTTCCCAAAACTTCATAGCCCGATAGAATATTTTATAGTCCCATTAAAAAACAAAAATGAGCTGCCTCAGTTAAGCTAAATTACACACACGCATATACACACGTATATATACACACACACACTACTTATAGTATTCTTATTTCTCTGAGCATGACCTAAAAATGTCAATCTTTTCTTATAGCCAGCCGGGCTACAAAGACAAATATTCTTATAGCCCGAGACAATTTTCTGTAGCCTCGGGCTATTGGGCTAGTGTGTAACTGGAACCCTGCATTTGACATGAAAACTTTACCGACTCATAACTGTGATTGCTCATCAGATGAGATCTCTCCAGTTTTTGACTGACCAGTGTGACACTCGTGGCACCATCTATCACCAGTCACAGGAACTAACACTTGGACATTAGGCAAAAGATAGACCCCATAACAAAGAAAAGCATTATTTTAATGAGATCATAGACTACGAGCTAGTCTAGGCACTGGTGAAAGACATAGGGTAGTTGGCGCTTTAGTATGGGGCGACGTTTGTAACATCCATACTTTTGTTGACAGAAGCAACTTTTGTCAATACAGAAGCAACTTTTGTCAATACAGAAGCAACTTTTGTCAATACATAAGTTACTTTTGTCTGACAAAAGTAATTTTTGTCTAAGACCAAAGTACTTTTGTCTGACAAAAGTAACTTTTGTCAGACAGAAGTACTTTTGTCCGACAAAATTACTTTTGTCAGACAAAATTACTTTTGTCGTAGACAAAATTACTGTTGTCAGACAAAATTACTTTTGTCGTAGACAAAAGTACTTTTGTCAGACAAAAGTAACTTTTGTTGGACAAAAGTACTTTTGTCAGGACAAAAGTACTTTTGTGTTACACATGGCGTAACCACTCGCCAAATGTCACATCTTAGACTTCTGTCTCGACAAAATTGCTTCTGTCGACAAAAGTATGGATGTTGCAAACGGCGCCCCAATTACTTTATCGGACAACTTCCTGAGACAAGTTCAAACTAGGATACTCAGTATGACAGCTGCAGTTAGGGTGATTTTTCTGTATTCTCCTGGGAACTGCAGGGTTATAACATTGTGTACAGGAAGAGATTAATTGTGTTTACACCTCATATGTCCCTCATTTCCTCACAGCCAGTGCTACAAATCACCCTATTAACCCCTAAACAACATGGGGCCACTGGAGACCCACAGGCAGGGGTTCTGAACAGGACACCACTCTCAGAACATATGGTCCTGCACATAACCGGCACCACAACTCTCTCACTCTCTCTGAGCTCCAGAATGTGAATTTTTAGAGAGATTTGCCTGTTGGCTATGCCAGCAACTGTTTGACCATCTTGATTGGACACTGGTGGTCAAATAAACTGTGGTCAGGGAGATTAAGATAAGGATTGGACAATTCTTTCAGACATAACTCTGATGTTCCTTCCCATGTTCCTGCACATGGTACCTATGCGAAATATTTCTTTGGTATTATACTGATTCTAAGGGAACTACTTCTGCAATATGTGTTGAATTTGTAAAAGTTGGATAAAGCAATACAATATTATTTTTATTATTATTAATGGTATTATAATTATTATTATTATTATTATTATTATTATTATTATTATTATTATTAATTTTATTATTATTATTATTATTATTATTATTATTATTATTATTATTATTATTATCATTATTATTTTTATCATTATTGTTATTAGTATTATTATTACTATTGTTAATATCATTATCATTCTTGTTATTATTATTATTATTATTATTATTATTATTATTATTATTATTATTATTATTATCATTATTAGTATTATCATCATTATTATTAGTATTATTATTATTATCTGTTTTTTTTGCTTTTTTATTATTTTTTTTTCTTTTAACTTAGTTTTTCAGATAAGATAGAAATGATCACATTTTAGAGAAACAACAAACACTAATTGATGGCACTTCATATGATAGCAAATAATGCATGAAAAGAGAGCACTTTTCTGCACCTCTGCATGTGATCATTCTGACACTTTTTTACTCTTAACACAATGAAGCGAGCATGCTTACTCACAATGACATAAAGCCTTAAGTTAATATTTCATAAACAGGACTCTGAGTCATGAACTATACTGTCTTTTAAAATGCCAACTTCTTGTAATACACACAGCTTTTGAATGACTAACTATGAGTACTTTCAATATTACCATTACAGCTTTTGAATGGCTAACTATATGTATTGTATTGTCATTATTATTATTATTATTATTATTATTATTATTATTATTATTATTATTATTATTATTATTATTATTATTATTATTATATCATCATTTTCATAATCATCCCCATATTAACAATTGGCTAGGCATGCTTTAGCCTCTTTATAGTAGAGAAAGTTATGATAGACAATATTCCAAATTTCAATTACTTTGCCCATGATTTTAGAAAAGGTTGCTATTTGAATATGCATGTATTTTTTGGTATCTGGTTATTGATCGAAGATCATCATTCTAAATTACCTCTGATATCTTGAGAGAGATTTATCTCATCATCATTACTGCACTTTGATTAGGTTAAAGTAATAATCACCCCTAGAAATAAATGGCATTGGTATATCACAGTCCTTAATCTTCATCCAATTATAATAACTGCTCAGTTGATAAACAAAATGTGTGGTATCCACAAACGACCATAAAGGGTAGGATTCATAATTGATTTGCTAAATCACGCAAATTTATACATAATGATTTTCACAGCTTTTATCATATGGGTGGGAACATGGATTTTTATTGTATCTTATCAATCACTGAGAAGGTTATCATCCCAGGTTGAGATAAATCAGTGAGTAATCTTTATCAAAGTGTGGACATCTCATTGAAATCAGGATATATGGTTATTTAGGATTGTAAATCTGTCTGGCACGTCTCTGAGTAAATATTGTCAGGGTGCAGGACTCCATAACTCATCGTTTATGACCTAAATTCAATCACAGTAAAGCAGATAAACAATATCTATGTTACATGTACAACAGAGGACCTGGCAGTCGGCTTGGAAGCTTCTTCAACCCCTTCACTGCTTGTCTGGAGCTAAGCTACAGTTAGAAATTATAACTTGATACTAAAGCATATTAAATATAGTAATAATTTTATGAGGATTTTCTACTTATGGAGATTTTTTCTATATTTCCCCATTAAATGTTTCCTCAAACCACAATTTTTTGACAAAGTTATACCCACAATCGGCACCCATTCTTGGCTGGTTATAAGCCTATCCATACTGTACTGTGTGTAGAAATAACAATTATCCAGAATTTTTCAGTGATCATTTTCTAGCAAGAGTATTTTTGTTTGCAAAATATCTAGAGGGACTCTGTTTGTGAGACCTCAACCTACAACTGTCCTTAAAGCATTTTGTGATTTTGTAATTGGATTAATTTCGAACTCTGAAAGGATGCCAACAATAACCAAAAGTCAAGCCATCTAATGCACTGCAGGTTGAATGCTCACTCCCACCTTTGCATTTAAGATATGTTTCTCAAATCAAGCATTTAAATCCAAAAGACACATTGAAATCCACAATACATTTATATTTTCTCAATACATATCTAAATCCTTAATAACACATTTAAACCTTCAAAACACATACACGTGTGCCATTGCCTGTTGCACATTATACTCACCTCTCCATCTGTATAATTTACATACGTGTGATGCAATATCCAAACTGTTAGTCCTATCCTAATGGTGCTTAATAAGTGGACCAAACATCACACGCTTCCTGCATACCCTGATCTTTATTGAACAAGATGGTAAAAACCTTTTTATCAGAACACCTATGCACCTGGCAGAGATAGGGTTCTCAACTATCACAGATGTTAAACTACCAGGGATTAGAAACCCAACAGAAAAGAACAGAATTATGATTGTTATAGTATGACTAAAGAGCCCACTGACAGCCACTGTCGTCCAAAGGTATTCAGGCAGCCAAGTTATGTGGTGTTTGCATTCCATCAAGAACTGTTTTCTTGATGCTTCTAGTCTAAGTGTGAAATTCAGTCTTACCTATACTTTCATTGCTAATTCTAGTTCCTACCTTTACTGGCTTCGAGGGGGGCTGCCTCAATAGCTGAGTGGTTTAAACTTTGTACACCAACTGAACTGCTCACTGTATGTCACTACTGCCAAAGGTCCCAGGTTTGAATTTACCTCAAGTCATGTGAGAAAGTTGCCAGTGACTTTGGCTTAGTCAGAGGTATTCCCTGGGTTGAATCTGTCTCAAGCCATGTGAGAAGGTTACCAGTGACTGGTTGAGTCTGAGTTATTCCCTGAGAACGCCAGTTTCTTGCACAACTGCATTATTAAGTCATGTTTAAGCTTTAATACGGCAAATAAGTGAAGAACTATATTATTAATTCCAAATACAAGCTTCCAGAGAAAGGGGGAAAAACTTCCCAACAAGGCACCTATGAACCCTGTATAAGATAAGCTCCCCCATCACCTAGCAATAGAGACATGCCCAGGAGTAGCAAATCTATCATGTAATGGGGTCCAAGGCTCGTGAAGTGGGGTGATAAGAGGTGATAAACTACCCTCCCCTGTTCTGCACGAGATCTGCCCCGCTCCCCCCCTTCTCCCCCCCCCCCTCTACAGGGAGACAGGTGTGAAGTGGCTTGATATAAAACCTATATATGCCACTTAAGAGATAATTCAGTGCTGCTTGATGGTGGAGTGTTTACATGCTGGCTTTACCTGCCCCTGTTGGCACACTCACTTGTGTGTGCCGTCTTGCTGCTGCCGCCAGCCATGTTTGTATAACCAGGACATGCTCACAGTAGTGGCCAAAAACAGTCTGACTGCGACTATTTTGGTAAACTCTTATTAACCAGAGCATTTTCCAGGAAATATATGACTATTTTGGTAAATTCTTATGAACCATAGCATTTTTCAGGAAATATTTGACTATTTTGGTAACTCTCATTTACCAGGGAATTTTCAAAGAAATATTTGACTATTTTGGAAAACTCTTATTAGCCAGAGCATTTTTCAGGAAATATTTGAAGAAATAGTCATCATGCTGAGACAAAATGATGTTTTTCTATAGCATTCAAATATTGTAATTGTTTCACCCATGGCTGCATGCTGCTGGTGGTCTGATGATTTTGGGGGGAAATCATTCACGCGAACGCTAAGTTAGTAAAATAGGTGAAGGAGAAATGCTAATCTGGAGACTGCCAACAATTCATTAAAATTCATTAAAATCATTCCCACAGCAGTGGAGAGATTAAGGCAGATCCGAAACAACTTTCTTAGCTAAGCAGGGCTCGACGTTAAGGCTAGCCCCGTAGCCCCGGGCTAGTTATTGAAAGTCAGGGCTAGTACATTCTACCTGTGAGTAGCCCTGAGGGGCTAGATAGAATTAGAATATCAACGCTTAAAAAAGTATGAAGCCCTCCTTTGGCTCGGACTATCTGGATGATAATATAACTCAATTTAGCACAATACAGTGTATTCTTTTTATGTTATCAACAGAGGCTATGATATCAACAGAAGTCACTATTTGAAAAGAGTTGTCATTAATATCAGGGCTAGCAAAACTATTTCAGGGCTAGTAAAAGTTTCGGTAACTAGCCCTGCTGGGCTTATGAAGTTTTTTCTTAATGTTGAGCCCTGCTAAGTGATCAAGTCCATGAAACCAGAAGAAGAGTATCTCCATTTTTGTTCATATTCATAACTTTTCAGGGTTATATTCTTTTGATGTTGGGGCAATAGACAATTGTAATCTTAGAAATTGATTACCCTTATCTTCGAGGGCAGAGATAAGGGACTATGGAAAATCAAGTATCTACAGGAGCTTTAGGGATTAAGATAATTACTATACAAACAATGTATGTTGATAGTATACATGTTACATACAAGCTTGTTGCAAGGGACCACATGTGTGTCCCAACATATATTACTTGATTTAACCCTTCCAATGCTGAGGCTACTTTTGTCCAAAGCACAAGGATGCAAACCCTGTCATGTTGGTATTCATAATATAGCTCTCACTGAGTACTCTCAGATGAGTACCCATAAGCCAGGGTTTCAGTTATTTTTCAGCTTTTTTGTGTCAACATCTATTACTTGATTTAACCCTTTTACACCTGGAGTGCACCATGGTGTGACAACTTTGAACATAACTCATCAAATGGGGCAAATTGATAAAAAATATATTTGAAGAGGTATTGTGAAACTGAAAAGGATACAAATCTATACATTTCCATATTTATCAGACCATGTGTAGACTATAGATATGAATGGGGCAACCACATAGTGAAATCTGGTTATTCTGACACATTATTAAAATTAATCCATGCTGAAACCACACTAGTTCTTTAGTGTTTGGCTACATTCTTGTACATGTTTAACTTATAATCATATGCAGAAAACCCATTGCGAGCAAAGTATTCATATATAACATATGCTCACTCAGAAACTTCATTCAAGAAACAAGTCTTATGCTGTACATAGAGTTAGTGTAGTGTGAATTAGATCTGCTCTGTGGTAGATCCTGGGTGTGCTTGTAAGTGCTATGTGTTTGGTCATCATTCTAATACATGTTCAACATCAAATTGTTATTCACATCGAAACTTCATCGTAAGCTAAGTATTTAAAAGAGATGAGCCTTACCCTGTAAGTCAGTGAGTGTGTAATTAAGTCTGCTGTGTGGTAGTAGTGGTATATCCAGGGTGTGAGGAGTGAGAGCTGTGTGCAGTAGTATGCCGCATACCAGTTATAGGGTATGTGGAGAACCAGTAGGAAGGACCTGAAACCCTAGTAGGGACAGTCTGCATGGCCAGGCTGCAGGGAGGGCTAGCTACAGGAGGCAGGAAAGCAGGGAGAGAGTGGTTCATTCACTGCTTACACAGTAACTGAGTTTTAAGGGAGCACCAGAAGGAAGGATCTGAAACCCTAGTAGCCCGGCCAGTCAGGTTAGACCAGGCTGTGAGAGCTGAGGCACTGAGGGCAGGAGGGTGAGAGAGGTTCATTCATACATGCAATGATTGGGGTTTAAGAAGCCAAAAACCTGAAATTCTAGCCGTGCCTCCCAGGCCATATTTGATGAATGATGATATTCCTCGTGGGGATAGTACAACCCCCTCGTGTGGCATTTGTGTGAACTAAATGGCCAACAGTAGGCCACAAGCCCTTAAGTAGTGAAGGTGTAGGCATCCATTTATATACAGTAATGGAAAACACAGTAACGCCTAGTGGCTAGGCTAAGGAAGCAGAGATCTTGCAGGCAGCAGGGATCTTCTGGTCACCCCACCAGGAGGGCCTGCAGTCAATGAGGGGTGGAGGAGGGGGGGTGAAGGGTGAATACCATAACGCCATCACCACAAGCACTGAGAGGAAGAGGAAATAGGGGTGAAGGGAGGGGTGGATGAGATTATGTACGGTTAGATGACACTGTGCAAGACAGCAGTAAACGTTATTGTACCCCTCATCTGGCAGAGGGTATGGGGAAATTGGAGATAGCCTAGCTCCTAGTCTATGATTTAATTAAATATGCTTTTCTCTGTTCTGGTCTCTATCTGTGTTAGTTTCTGTGATTTGTGATTTAAATGGCACCAAGGGTGATCACCTTGGCCAGTTAGAATCAAGCAACTGAAGAGATGTTTTAACCCTATATATATATATATATATATATATATATATATATATATATATATATATATATATATATATATATATATATATATATATATATATATATATATATATATATGCTCACCTGGTGAGCAAATTTTGAACTAAATAAGGGCAGACACACTTTTAAGTTGTATGTTTTTCATGTTAAAATATGAAGTGAAAAGAAAAACTTGGTCCTATGAGCTAGGCTAGGATGGAGATAGCCTTTGCGAGTCAGGTGGTATTTGTGACAAAAGGCAGCGCTCACTGCAGTGTGTTTACCTGTGCCCTGCACATCCCCCCTGTGAAAGCTGGCTGATTGACATAGGTTTAGTGGCAGACGTTGAGCAATCAGGGACATTCGACCTTCCCTCACGCTCAGCTCACATACAGAAACTCCCGCACTACAAAGCCTTTGTTGGCAGACGAGACAACCACCGGCAGGTCACAGGCCCAGTGTATACGTGAGGGTATTACCATTTACCACTGGCCTTCAGTGGAAAATAGAACTGTATAGACTAGATAGGCTAATACAAACTGGATGGTGGATATAACCATACTTTCTTCTAAAGCAGTGTTAGGAAAGAAATTTACTACAGACAATGGTTTACACAAAAAGTGGAAATTTCAAAGGTAGTGAAATAAATCCTTGGATACTATCCCTTCTCAGGATCAGTTGAAAAGGGGTTTGTCCTCTTAATAACTTTTGAATGAAATGGCACTTCATCTGGATGTCTTTGGTGCAGATTTACATACATATTCAACCTGTTATTGGCACTTTAATCCTTATTCATAAAAGTTTTAGATGCATGCATTTATTGGTGATATATGTTTGTTCGATTAATAAATCTAAAATTGGTCAAATGGATATTATAATGAATGAGAATGAAGTTTTAGTCCATGATTTTCTTTTTTCATTTGAAGACTTTCAAAAAGTATTTTTGACATTACCAAATTCATAGAATGTTATTTTAAAAAGTGACCTTATGTTATTCTTATCAAAAATAATGATAACCATGTAGAACGTAGTTCAGAACATTTTAAAATCTAGGAATGAAAACCAAGATTAGTGTGATGGCGACGGCTTGGACAGCCCCAACAAGGGTAGGGGTGGAAGTATTCAGGGTATCCAGTTGGCACAAGCTCACATCAAGCATGAGGGAATTACAACTGGCCTTCAGCGAGTCATGAAAATATTGTTATTGTGCACTGGCAGTATGTAAGATATATAGACATGTGTGTTTATCACTAACAGGATTAACTGGAGGGTGCCTGCTTCGGTAGGGTGTAGGGGGATTCTGGAGGGTGGTCCTGTCATGATCTCATATATCAAAGTTCAGAGGTCAAATATATAAATTCAAAATTGGTTTTAGAAAACCCAGTCAACTAATGATGTTTCCTAAGAAGTGAAAGCCTCTTTGCTTTTTTTTTCATTAACCCATTGATGCCTGGAGGTTAACTTGACAAGTCTTGTCTGATCCTATCATATATTTGAAAATAACTTAATAATGAAACATACATTTACAAACTATGAAGGAGAGTTGATGATAGAGTTCTGATGAACATTTCTCATTCAAATATTTTCTAAATATTGCTTTTGTCTAAGAGATATCACCAACATTGTCAGTTGGTTTTGGGTGGTATAGGCATGAATAGGTTAATATTCCAAAAGATGCTCCATGAGAAAGTTATCACTAAAATGATCAGGCTGTATTTGGGCACTGTAGACATGAGGGTTGTATACTACCTAAAAAGAGAATGAGTATTCATGGATAACTCTGTATTTGTTTGCCATCACATAGAATGAGACCTCACCATTCAATATCCTGTGACAATGGAGAGCTGTATTTGCATAATCTCTTTGTGAAGAGGACCACCTGGGATTTTATGTGATGTTGAATGTGTTAAGCTTACAGACCAGCTTACCGTAAGTCCCAGGTAAACATTTACCTTTAATTATCACTGAAAAATCAATAGAGCTCATTTTGTGTGCTGAGGTTTGTTCTCTGTCCGACTTCTAAATTATATTATCACCCCAGTGGGTGCTGTATTGACTTAAATTAATGGAAAATCCCAGCTAGGCAGTGGAGGTCACCTTTAGCACATAACAGAGATGCTTTAACCCTATTGATTGACCAAATTCAGTGGCAGCAAAAATGGGATATGCCTCATGATTTGGATTGGAAAATACTAGTAGCAGGAATCTGCACCATTGTCCTTTTGGACATTGCTGACTATGCCCCTAATTGCTTTCAACTGAAAGTTAAATATTATGAATCTAGTTCAATAAGTTTTACACAGTAAGGTTTTGGATGGTACCATGTTTGTAGGATTATATGAGCATTTCAAATAGCACAGGGTTTGATCAAAATACCAAGTCATAGCTGTCACAATGTGTTGTTATTCCAAATCCATTATGTTGCATGTTTTACTGTTAAGATAATATAAGGTTACCTTGTATAAAATAAAAGTTACCTTCGATCAACCATACCCTTTTGTAACTGGTACTAGACTGGTTGTATATAGGGAGCACCTTCATATTCTCTGCTTGCTTCCATTAGAATTTAATTTAATTGAAGTTTACCTTTCATTACTCCTAGATCACACAAAGGAATTATCCACCACTTTGATATCCACTGATAAATGCTTCAATCAAAGAACGATTGAAATATAAAAGTTCATGAACTCACCCTTTTCTTTGTATAGAGGCTCAGCATAAATACAGTCATGTTAGATATTAACTTCATTATATTTTCAATGTCCATACCAAAGAGCTGAAATAATATTTGCATTGTTCAGGATAGAGTGTACATACCTTGCTTGGTTTATCTTGTCTTTAACGAGGTTGTCTCAGTTCATCTACCTGTCTGAAAGTCGTTAGTACAGGTGAGTATAGTACAGGTAGGCCCACACAGATCCCTCTCAGTACTACAGTGCACCTAGCTGTCTAAAGGGTGGCTTAGGCCATCAGTTGTTGATATCTCTCCTATCATAGTACCAGGTGATAGATTTACACAGGGCGAAGGCTAGAGTTATTGGCCTAATTTCGGCGTGTAAGTGGTGGCATTTTTGACAAGATTGGCCGGGTTCAACACTCATCGTCTGACTTCAATCACTTTACACTCAGGTAGTGCAGGTAGTTCTCAGGTACTCACGTCTCAAAGGTGTGGCTCGGTGTTTGAGGATCGAGGCCATGGGGGCATCATCAAATAACCCAACCTGCAGCATGTACAGATCATTCACATATAGATGACATAAGAAGTGCACACCCAAATCTTTATTTATTACTTTTTCTTTACGTCTAAAGGGATACACGTTTCATGACTTGCTAGTATTGACATGGTTAGATTAGATTGCTGATCTTTTCTATAAAAGGAATATTTTTTCCCATCTCTCTCTCTCGCCAGTCTATTGTCAGTTTATTGCCAGTGTGTTGTCAGATGATCTGACAATACACTGAAGACACTGACAACACTGACATCAGACTGGATGTGGCCAATTCTAGTCTGATGTCAGACTATTGTCAGTCTATCGTCAGTCTATTGTCCCGTTAAACTGTGTTGTCAGTCTGTTGTCAGTTAGCAAGTTATATAATTGTAAGTGCAGCAGTAATATGTGGAGTACAGATTGAATGAATATTAGTCTGGATGTATATATTAATGATTTATTAATGGATTCCTTCTAAGGTAAGTTAAGTCCCAAATGTCAATACACAAGAAAACATCTATGTGCATTATAGAAAAAAATCCTGGTCTGATAATCATTTGACAATGATTTGAATTTACCTTTTACTATTATAAATAATTTCAAGACCATTTGGGTCAGACAGTCACTATACTAGGACAGACCACTAATTCTTGGGAAGGTGACAGTCTTCAGCTGTCAGTGAGATAATATAAATCATCAGCATCTCTGAGGGCTGTGACACTGTCACTATTTAAGTCATTATAATTACACACTAACAATAACTGGTTACACACTGGTAACACACTGGTTTCATATTGCCAGGTCTGACAATAAACGACCAACACACTGACAATACACTAACAACACATGATATTTTCATTAGGGTATAAATATCTTTTTCATCTCTTTTCCCTCTCTCCATCTTTCTCTCTCAATATCATTATCATATGTTAACCTTTGCAGCACGAAAAATGCGAAAAATAAAAAAGAAGTTGCATGGACCGGGAATCGAACCCGGGCCTCCCGCGTGGCAGGCGAGAATTCTACCACTGAACCATCCATGCTTACATGAAAGTTTATGCAAAATCTAAGGAGTAGTTCAAGTCTCACTAACAGAAACAAATGGATATTTGGCTTGATCATGTACATAACGTCTACAATGAGTATCTACATTTGAAAGATTAACACATACTTTATATATAAAATAGTTTTTACTTATATCTATGAAGGCAAACTGTCAAATTGACAATTGATACCTGTTGTTCATTATATGGAGCATTGTGTGACTAGTGCTGCCATCTGGTGCCCAGGTAGGCTAACTAAATTCATCAGAGTTCATGTCAAATGTGAAATACCACCTAACAATAGAATGATGAAGTGTAATGCACCAGTCAATTGAATCCCCGGGAGGGGGGGGCCGGGATGGGGCGGGGATAGTGCACCGACCTTCTGCACTATTTTGCATAGTCCCCGCCCCCCGCGGCACATTTTTTTGTCACTAATCCCCGCCCCCCGGGGCACATTTTTTAAAGGGGCCCTAAAGGCTCACATACATATCAGCTTATATGAAAATAATACACTTGAAGAACTTCTTTTTCTCTCAGTGATCCCATGAGGGGAGATTTTTGCATATTGCCATCATCCTGCCCAGCCCCTGGAAGCCACTGGCTGCGGCCATGTTTTGCAATTAGTTGGCAGAGATCACTTCCGGCCCCTAGCTCTGTGCCTATCTCATGCACCACTAAGCTCCTTTGCTACCCAATAACACTGACCACAGCAGGGGGTGATGACTCGGATTCACAATGGCGGCGGCCTTGGCTCAGAGGAGGTGCTATTCACTAATTGCAATTTTAGATTTCTCTTTGTGTGGAGCTCTAGGGCTTCCCTGTTTATGACAGATGTTGAGCTATGTTTATGAACTTTCATATAAACCTATGATTTGTTCTTCCCCAAGTTCCCCTTTAAACCATATTTTCTATCCATGTGGGCATCAAAAATATGATAAATGAACATGAAAATAAACTTTTATTGTATTGAATTGTACAAATTCAGGAACATCATATTGAGGGCCTTCATGCACCTCCTGAAGATTGTCTTTGTTGAAGAGTCCATAGCAGCTTGGTCTGTAGTACGTGAGAAATTCCAGCCACTGTACATCCTCATGCAAACTATCAATTCTTATCAATTTCTTACCACGACTGGATTTTAAAATAGCTATTTCATTTTTAGATATTTCTGGCATATAATAGCTTGTGCAGCCCTTCTGCAAAGAAGTGTTTATGAATGGCATACCTTGAAAAAAGTTCCACTAGATTGGTCAGTTTCGAAGTTCATTTGGACGAAATTTGCGATGTGCGCAAGTTTTGTGCGCAACTTGTTTCTGCAAAGTACAAACAAAAGCGGCGACCACTATCGGCGGAATTTAGGAAAGTATGACGTCACGGTGAGACAGAATCCCGTCATAACTTGGTGACTGCTTTAAAGGTTAATGCAGAATGATTAGGGAACGCACTAGTGCGTTGCACATACTTTTGACCGCCACTGACCACGCAACATGCGCAACCACGCACCAAATCCTTAGTGCAACAAATGCTCACGCGACGCCATGATTATAGTAGCAGGAAAAATTGCCACGCCGATGTTCTCTATGTTCAAAAAAAAGATAAATTATCTGCATCTCTGTGGGTCAACTTTAATGCAGTTTAGAATGTTATAACCGCCACAACTCATTTTACTTGCCATTTAATTATTTTAAAGCTGTTGTGAAATGACGATGTTGCGATAGCAGGGTGCAACATAGGTTCCAAAACATTTCTTGCTGAGCATGCCAAGCTGCCCCTAAAGTTTACTTGCCCACGCTGGCACTTCCACTTGTCCCACAACCCTGTTTAACTAAGGTGAGTTAAATTGCGGGGACTCTGCCAAAAGACATTTCTTGCCGAGCGGGGCATGTAAGGGTCTTGTTCTGCTTGCCAGATTGCCGTTTTTGCCGAATTCACTTGCAAAGGGGCAAGTGGTTATTTTGCACGCTGGACAGGTTGAAATCGTAGCAATTGTTGTGCCATTCATTTTTGGTTAATCACTACTCATACTGTGTGGTTATTTCACAAATATTTTCGAGATTCACGAGCATTTAAAGCTTTGCTTTGTAGTCACATTATAACTAAAGTGTTATCCTCCATATTTTACGAGATTCAATAATCATCAATGTGTTTGTTTTTGTTAAAATTCTTGTTTTTTCCTCGTATTTATATAAAAAAGATAATTTCATACTAGCCACATTCAGTGCCGGTCGTATCATTATGACAATACTGTATACCGTGTTAATATTGCGGCAGTTTAATTAATGCGTACTTTGCGCACCCATGCAGTCCGCATTTATTAAACTGCGCACGATGGATTGGACAATAAAACTATTCATCAACAACAACAACTATCATTTGGATATTGGATCCCTTGTACCGTTCAACACACTAATATTGTCGTTCAACAAACAGACCTTTTGCGGCCTCTGCTGGTACTATGTTTATTAAATTACGATGTTTAGACAACTTGCACACTCGAGTGCGATCAAACATGCCGGTAACAACTTCTCAGAGTTGCTGATTGCAACCAAGATAACACTGTCGCGGCTGGTGACGAAATGAAGATTGCACTTGCCTATAACACTGGCAGGATGAGGCATCCCCAAGGGGCTGGCCGGCTTTAATATAGCAGCACCACCCTTCGCAAAAGCCGTATAGGTTGGATACCCTTGGCCCCCTCACACGGCTTGAGATGGAGGTTATCAATGCGCAATTGTTAAACTGCGCATCCAAGGCAATTATCTGCTGAGCGCATTACTTTATATGCGCAATATTAACACGGTATACAGTATCTCATACCATTTGTCTATCCACTGCTGGGCGGCAGATTGGGCTAATCATAAACAAGTAAATAGGATTTTGGCATGAGGATTTGGGTGGTATTCACTATCCCCGCCCCGTGCCCCGGCCTATATCGTCGCTCTACTAATTAGTTATGTCCCCACCCTGCGGGGCAGCATTTTGGTGTACTAAACAGGATAAGCCCGGCATCGCCCGGCCATTTCCCGGCCCCCCCCTCCCGGGGATTCAATTGACTGGTGCATAAAGCTTATTCAAATTACATTACCAAATTGTAGTATTACATATTTATTTTCTGATGGAAGAAACTTAGTATCTGGATGAAGTTATTAATAAAGAAATTAGAATTGGAAATTTAACAGCGTACAATCAGAAACATTACAATGCTTTGAATGGAGAATATTATGTGAATACGCTTTTTTGTAGTAAATGACTGACACACATCACGTTGTGGATATCTCCATTCCTTAAAAGTAACTTTTCATCCCAAAGAACTTCCACAGGCTCCGGCTATATATTTTTTGAGATGATATGTATATACTTGACTTTCAAGAAACATGTAAGATTGCCGTTTTGAAGTGATTTTGTTGAGCAGTATCACTCTGGATTCATTCAATTAGCATTTAGAGTCATCCTTGCCAGGATGACGTATTGGATCTGTCCCTGGCCTATTGTCTCAATGCAGGAGCAGCACTACCTAGCACATGAGTATTGGCTTTAACCTTTCCAATGTTGAGCCTGACGATTTCAATGAAATCTTTGAGGGAAAAGCATATAGTTAAAGAATGTTTGAAGGAGAAATGTTGATCAGAAAACTATAACAATAACTCTCCTACAAATATTTTTAAAAATCATTCTCAATTCCAAACCTATCACCAAAAGTATCATTCATGTGGACAAAACATTCTGTAGTAACTCTTTAGGCATGAATTGGTTAATTGACCTACCATTAGACTGCAAATATTGGTATTGAGTTTGTATGGTCCAGAGGGAGTTGAAAACATTCAACAATGAACAGACCTGCTAAGGAATAAATGTTAAGGGTTGCCTTGACCATCTGTGAGACTTCTCAGGAAATCCTGTCATATTTCCAGCATTATCTTAGGAAATCCTAGGGAATGCTAGTATATTCCTAGCATTATATCTGAAAATTTAACTCTTATGCTGGTGGTGGCTAATTTGGCCAATCTTTTATTTGTTTAGCCGTCATGGCGCTGTCCTTGTGTGTCCTGTATGTGGTCAGTGCAAGTCTGGCATATATCACACATTCTATGGCATGGTGCTGATTTCTGGAATCTTTAGCTTATCTCACAACATACCTCAAGAATCCTACCCACCCACTTTTATGCACTCGCCCAACTTGCACCATTAGCTGTGACACTTTGACATTACCCACTGTCAGGGGCCTCAAGTGATGTATATGGTCAGAACAGATATAACCAGCATCCTATTCAAACATTTATATCACCTGATGCTTATTGTTTTGTTATTGTCAAAACGATGGATAAAATAACAATGGATATCTTGAGGAAGGGCTAATTTTGTATTTTACATTACCCACTGTCAGGGGCCTCAAGTGATGTATGGTCAGAACAGATATAGACAGCATCCTATTCAAACATTTACATGACCTATTACTTATTGTTTTGTTATTGTCAAAATAATGGTTAAAATACCAATGGATGATTAGAGAAATGAATAATTCTGTATTTTACAATATTGTGAAGTACACTGAAGGCCTGGTCCGGGGTCCACATTATTATACCATAAATGGTCTAATAGCTAGAATTGTTCTTCCCATGTATTCTACTAATCTTGCTTTTAAAACTCAGCAGGCCTCACTACATGCTCTTTTATGGATGGTTCTGGGCTAGAAGCATGTCTGTGACTGTCCAGACACAGTGGCAGCAAACCAAGTATTGATACCTCTTCCTTAAGTGTTATTCCTTTAAAAGTCTCACTGATAATCAATATCAGATAGGCCATGGGCAGTTAAAGCTGGAATTTGACTGGGCCTTAAACACGGATAAGGACGTTCAGGGAATTCAATTTTAGTCACTTTTTCTGCCATATTGCGGCTAAGTGATGACTAGCCAGTTGTAAGTGGTTGAGGACACCGGAGTACCTGGTGAAAACCAATGCCTGACCCAGAGTCACTGGCAACTATCTCACATGCTCCAGCCAGAGGACGTTTAGAAAAAGGTACTCGGTTTGGATCCTGATAAATACCCCTTCTTAGTGTTGTTCTTTGACAAACAATAACATTTAGTAGCAGGAATATATGGGCAGTGTATCCTGTAAATGAATTTCATCTATGCCAGAAACATGGATGTGACTATCCAGACATTGGCTCCCAGTCCAGTATTAATACCTCTTCCTAGTGTAGCAGGAATATATAGGCAGTGTACCCTGTAAATGAATTTCTTAGATGCCAGAAACATGGATGTGACTATCCAGACATTGGCACCCAGTCCAGTATTAATACCTCTTCCTAGTGTTGTTCCTTTAGAAACAATAATAAATAGCAGCTAGACCACATGCAGTAAAATCTGGAATTTTAAATGAATTGTTTCTATGCCAGAAACATGGATGTGACTATCCAGACATTGGCACCCAGTCCAGTATTAATACCTCTTCCTAGTGTTGTTCCTTCGGAAACAATAATAAATAGTGGCTGGGCTATGGGCAGTGTATGCTGGAAGTTGTGATTTTGAGATTTGAGATTGCGGCAGCCTAGGCCTGATTCTATATCTCCCCGCAGGTTCTTGGTTGGTGATGTAATTGAGTAGCGTTTTGACTGCACACTTACACTCTGGCCTGGAGGGCCGTTCTTATCTGGGAAACACTGATTGGAAAGGTTCATGTAATCACGAGGAATGTATTCAGGGTTCTCCCTATTCCTTCTAGGAGAGCAGAGGCTGATGCAGGCTTTCAGCAGGGTATCAGTTCTGTTGTATGCCAAACACATTCAGAAAGGTTTTTAATTAATATCTCTTGAATGCTCTCCCTTTCTTTTCAAGCAGAGCAGAGATTGATACATGCTCTCAGCAGGGTATCAGTCTCGTTGTATGCCAAACATATTCAGAGAGGGAACATCTTTTAGATGTTCCCTCTCTCCTTTTCAAGTAGAGCAGAAGTTGATATAACCTGGCTTTTAGCAAGGGATCAGTTTTGTTGTATGCCAAACACATTCAGAAAGGTTTTAATATCTCTTAAATGTCCCCCCTTTCCTTTTCAAGTAGAGCAGTCAGGTTGATACAGGCTTTCAGCAGTGGATATTTTTCTGCCAAACACATTTAAAAGTAGTTTTTTATATCTAAGTTCTTACCTGCTCACATTGGAAGCTATCTCCAGGGCTTGCTCTGGTCACCCAAAAGGTAGGCTCTCATTTTGCAGTCTCTCCCTATGGAAGATCCTTGCGATGATCATAGCGGAGGGTCTACTAAATGTAGCCTCCAAAATTAAAAATAGACCGTGGTTTGTGTGATCCCCGCTAGGGGCCGCACTGATACCGGTCATGACGTCACGGTTGGCGCATGCGCCTTCATCCTCTTCTCTTTTGGGCGCCATTGCTCTGCCAATCGGTTTTTGAAAGCTCTCGGAAGTTTTACGCTCGTTTATGCTTAAACTCGAGCCTACAGTACAGACGTACAAGCGAGTATAACAGTGAGACCATTATACATCGCTGGGACAGGTAACTTGTCGGTATCTCTGTGTTTTCCCTGTATTATTGTCTTGTTTCCATCTGACCTTCGACGATGTCGTCGGCCAGCGTGTATAGCGTCGGTCCCGCGGCGGGACAACCTTCTTCTCAGATTCGGTGTGGGGCTTCGCCCGAATTTCATCACTCGCCCTGCTCCTGACGTACCCTGGATCGCGCACGGGTGCTGCTCTCGGCACACCCGTTGTGACAGGAATCATACCTGCACTGTGTGCGAATCCTGGACGGAGGAGACCTGGGTAGGATTCGATTCTTGGATGACCAAGAGAATCCAACGGTCTGAGAGGGATGCGGCCTATCGGGCCCGCAAAACTAAAGCACGCAGAGAACATTCTCGTTCTCCGCGCTCTGACAAACCTTCAGGTTTGCCATAAGAGCGTGGTCGAGCTAGGACTCGACGTACCGCACCTGCGGTAACTCCCGCAACCGGACAGAATGAGACTGGCTGTATGGCCGCTGTCCGCAAATCCTTCGTTGACCGAGGCTTTTCGCAGGGAGTTGCAGAGACGGCAGCCAGGGCCAGGCGAGAATCAACTTGCCGGCTTTATGATTCCCGTCTTCTCCACTACCGACGATGGTGTGTGGAGCGAGGTGTGGGTCCCGCTGAGGCCCCTGTAGCGGAAGTCGCGGAATTCCTGAATGGCCTGCGGACGGTGAAGCATAAGGGGAAGCCCTTAGCTCCGTCAACCATTGCAGGATACAAATCTGCTATCGCAGCCATTCATAGAGGTTTTCCGGATGGGACAACTGTGGGGCAACACGGATTTGTCGACCCTTATTAAGGGTTTGTTTGTGGTTTCCACCAGACCAAGGATGCTCAATGAGACTTGGGATCTCCCGACGGTACTCAAGTACCTAGCGGGCCCTTCCTTTGAGCCGATTCACACGGCACCATTGAGGTCGGTGGCGGTCAAGACAGCTTTCCTACTGCAGCTGGCTTCGGCCAGGCGAGGAAGCTGGGTCCATTCCTGCAGGATAGACGCATGTCATCTGCGGTGGGAAAATGGAGGAGTACGCCTTCTCCCATCCCTCCTATTGGACAAAAACCAGTCGGTCTCGTTTACTCCTAGTGAGGTGTTTCTCCTCAGCCTAAAGGAGTTCTCGCCAGACGACAAAGTACATTGCCCTGTCCGGGCCCTGAAATGGTACTTGGAATTAACCAAGCCCTTGCGAGGGGATGAAAAAGCCCTTTTCATTCGGTCAAGGGAGCCTTATACTAAGGCTACCAAGAGTACAGTCGCTGGTTGGGTCAAAGAGGCCATAGCGGGGGCGTTTTCGCACCTTCCTAAGGAACGGAGGCAACGCATGGGCATTAGAGCCCACGACACCAGAGGGGTCGCAACTACTTGGGCTACAATGGCCGGAGTGCCATTTGAAGCTATTATGGATGCCGCAGCCTGGAGCCGGCCGCAAACTTTTGCGCAGTTCTATCTTAAAGATCTTCCTGCAACAAAAGGCAGGTTTAGTAGAGCAGTGCTGGTCACGGCTGGCACAGCTTCTAGGAAATAGAACTGATCCTTCCACAGCTTTTTCTTGGCGGTGGTACTCTGCTTCCAATGTGAGCAGGTAAGAATTTAGATATAAAACAGGAAATTAGAAGTAATTTCTTTTTTATAATAAATACTTACCTGCGATCATTGCCCACCCTTCTGTATCCTCCCCTAGAATCCGTTCTTCCATGATGGTATTTAACGCCAAAAATGAGAAGAGGATGAAGGCGCATGCGCCAACCGTGACGTCATGACCGGTATCAGTGCGGCCCCTAGCGGGGATCACACAAACCACGGTCTATTTTTAATTTTGGAGGCTACATTTAGTAGACCCTCCGCTATGATCATCGCAAGGATCTTCCATAGGGAGAGACTGCAAAATGAGAGCCTACCTTTTGGGTGACCAGAGCAAGCCCTGGAGATAGCTTCCAATGATCGCAGGTAAGTATTTATTATAAAAAAGAAATTACTTCTAATTTCCTGTTTGAAATACCTCTTTGGCCCATTCATGCTTGTAAACGAGTTGCTACATAAATTGTCATCTGCATCTATGACACTTTTGATAACAACTTAATAATTAGCAGTTATTTTATGAAATATTTGAAGGAGAGTTGCTGGTAGTGTTCTGATTAACATTTTTCTTTCAAACCTTACTTTAGTAACAAGAGGAAAACTTGGCCCATCCGGGCTCTGAGTTCTATTCAAAAGGTATACTATGACAATGGAAATACCTGGTCTTTTTTTCTGAACAGAAGTTGAAGGAATATTGTTTGTTATGTTGCAAATAAAGTTTCTCTAAATATTTCACAAAATGACGCCTTCATCACAAAACTATAACACAAGAATACCCTTGCCATATATGTCTGAGACAGGAAAATACTTGGAATTCCAAGTTTCATTAAGTCATGAAGTGAGGGTATTCAGTTATTTTTTCCTACTCTGTGCATTAATGGTAACATAATATACATCGCCCTTTCATCATTCTATTCATATGCAATAAAAGAAATAATAACACTTCATTTGATCATATTAAGACTTATTAAGAATATTTATCTCATCATTATTCTGCTTTAATGCTAATATTGATTGATGTACTAATTTATTGACCAGCCACTGCCAATTTGTCTTCATGGCGCAATTAATGTAGTAGCACAGAAAAAATACAGCGGAGAATTTTCACAAAATGTGAGACTTCACAGGAAATCCTGTCATATTTCTAGCATTATCATAGGCAAACCTGGTATATTTCTAGCATTATCCAAGAAAATTCTTGCATATTCCTAGTAGGAATTCAGACATTTTCGAGCATTGTCTTTAAGACATCCTGCCATGTTCCTAGAGTTATCCTAGAAAGTTTGGCCATATTCTTAATATTATTCTGAAAATACCTGACATCAAAAAATGTTGGTATATCACTAGCATTATCCAAGGAAATCCTGTCATATTTCATCAGGAATTTATTTACGGAATGAAGTTGCATGATTTTTTAGTGTTAACCTTAGAAATCTTTCTATATTTCCAGAACTATCCTTGTAAAAGCTAGCCGCTTATTCTTAGCATTATCCTTGCGAATGCTAAGTATATTCCGAGCATCATCCATGTACATTTAACTCTCTTACTGGTGGTGACTAATTTGGCCAATGCAAAAGGATGAATACCAACATGACAGGGTTTACATGGTTTTCAATTTTCAATCTTTGTGTCCTTGTGCTTTGGACGAAAGTAGCCTCAGCATCGGAAGGGTTTCAGAGTATGTTTTTAGCATCATACTAGGAAATCCATATATATTTTTAGCATTAATAATCCTGGATAGGGTATAATGCCTTCCATGCCATATTAAGGTGCCAGAGTAAAGTGGAAAATAGGCAATTTTCAGTCAAAGCTTAGAGGTGATTATAGTGTATGATTATCTACCTCTAAGAAACACCTTTTCACCCCTACTAGCCGTGCATTACCATAGTTATTACAGATAGTACCGTGCAATCATCATTTCCCTCCTACGCCCAGCCAGCTTTAATCCCAAACCTATGACTTGTTATCATCATCGCGCGCTGATCCCATCACGATTCCCTCGCTCCTTGAGACTGGTCCCCGCCCTCTGAGCGCGATCTCACATCATCTACTCGGGAGATTTGTAAAACACAGCCTGGCCCAAGGGAACAATTTGGCATGAGAAATGCAGGGGATGCCTTGAGAGGAGGCAGAAACACTGATACCAAAGGATTCAGCCCTTAGAAAATATAGCTTAGGAATTTCTTGTATTTTCCTAGGAAAATTCTAGGATTTTTTAGTATTCCTGACTACATTTGGTAGGGGAGACCTCATCTCCAGAGTGCATCCTGCCATCATCCAGTGGGGATTCTTAGAACATTGTCCAGCCAGTGGGAACAATTTCACAGGGTAAATACAGGGAATTGTATTGAAGAAAAGCAAAAAAGATACATAACTCAGAACTGTCTCCAGCCTAAGAGTACATTCACTCAACACAAAACAAACGCTAATAAAATTGCTACTTCTACTACTATTACTACTACTACTACTACTACTACTACTACTACTACTACTACTACTACTGCTACTGCTACTACTACTGCTACTATTAATACTACTAATAATTATGATAATTATAGTAATAATAATAATAATGATAATAATAATAATGATAATAGTGATGATTCTTCATCCTCTACTTCTACTGCTCCTGCTGCTGCAACTGCTACTACTACTACTACTACTACTACTACTACTACTACTACTACGACCACTACTACTACTACTACTACTACTACTACTACTACTACTACTACTACTACTACTACTACTGCTACTACTACTACTACTACTACTACTACTACTACTACTACTACTACTACTACTACTACTACTACTACTGCCTACTACTACTACTACTACTACTACTACTACTACTACTACTACTACTACTACTACTGCCTACTACTACTACTACTACTACTACTACTACTACTACTACTACTACTACTACTACTACTACTACCATGTGTTTTGAAGTAGATGGATGGGGAGCTGAGTTGAGAGAAGCTGCATGTGTGTTGTATACAGTTGTGTGTGGTCCACTTATGTCAATATACATCCCTATCTATGCACTGCTGTGGCTACTGCTGCTGTCAGGAATATTATCTCAGCTAGAAACACAGTTGAAGAGAATCATATGTTAGGGGGTAGGGGGGGGGGGTTCTGGTTAGGGAAAGAGAACCCTCAACAATGCCATATGTTTTACCTGAGCTTTCCTCAGAAATCCATTTTTTTTCCATTTTCTGAGATCACAAGAATGCCAGAAGAATCAAACAGAAGAACAATTCTCCTGAATCCTTGTTTTTACCAGGCTTTTCCACTTGAAACCCTAGGAATCCTTAGCCTCCATGTATGGATACATGTGCAGAACCTTAAGCCTTATGCTGGTGGTGCCTTATTTTGCCATTACAAAATGATGCAAAAACATATAAAACCCTGGCACACGTACCTTTGATCTTGGGTTTGAGTATATGCTGGATCTATAGAAAGTGAGTTGGCTTGGTTGCTTTACAAATGTATGTTTTTGAAAAGGGCTGCATCAGTCTCTAATTGTGTCCTCGCAACTAAAAAAATAATTACTGTTCTTATTCCATAAGGAAATTTCTTTATAGTTTCCAGGTTCTTTTCCTTTTGCTCCATGAATCAAATTGTTGAAAGACCAAACGTTTTGCATGAATTCTGTATTCCTCTGAATGGCAGAATGGGATAGAAAAATATCTGGATCTAATGCTATGTTTTTACTTTAAAAACATCCGATTCTATAGGATCATAGGCCAGGATATTGGAACTACAGAGAGGATAATGGAAACCCTTGTTTTATTGCATTGTAATTGCTCTCCCAGCTTTTGTTAGGAATAATTTATCACGCTACATACTTTTTTTCTTAACCCATTAATTGTTAGTTTTGCTACTGTACCAAAAGGATGCTCTGACTTAACTTACAAATATTTATCACGACGAATACATAAAGAAGACCGAATTTAGATTTAAACCTAATAAAAACAAGAAATGCTTTTCTTTCAACCTATGCTTCATACCTTAGGATTATTTCTTTCAGACTCCACTCTTCAGTGGTTCAGTACTTGGCATGAAAAGGGTTAACTGTGATTGCATTGGCGAGTTTTGATTTATAGATTCAAGTAATTGCTTGCACATACTTTAATTACATTAGTTTTTTTCATTAATGAGGATATTAATCAGGATGAATTTTTTTTACCTAATCGTTCAACAAACTCTAGGGAGAAGAGTTGTGATGTACTGATGATGTTCTGCTAAGTTGATGGCGAGGACCATAATCAATCAACAAGGAAAAACAGAACAGTCAAACCAAATAGCCAAACAGCTAAAATGATATATTTCCATATTTTTTAAGAGGGCAATTTTGCGGGAGACATTTGAAAGAGAAATATTTCTCAGAACACAAATTACAACTTTCCTTCTAATAATTTGTAATTTTTGGCTACATTTCTAATTTTAAAAAGGTGTCAAAGGTCCCAGATGACTTCTTCCATTTAGACTACCTCTATGCACAGAATGAATAAGTATATGTCAGAATTTTGTATAGTGCCACTTTTTCCACTGAAGGCTAATTTGTTAATGATGGAAGGAACAGAGTGCCCAGGGGAAAACACTGCCTAACTCCAAGTCACTGGCAACTTTCTTGATTTCAACTTGGGCAGCACAGCGGTCAGTGGTAATGCATTAGACCACTCAGCTGTTTGGGTAGGCCTGTGTTTGTGTCAATTATGTTAAGCCCTGGTCACATCAGACTAAGACCTCCGTACGGCTGTTTGATCGCATGCGTCCAAAGTGCCGTGAACAGGTCGCATGCGTCCAGTCAGAGATCTTTCATTTGTGGTCACATCAGAATTAGCCGTGCGGCCGGTCGTGAGAAAGTTTACAATCACGAAAATGTTTAAGGGCAGTTCCATTTAAAAGTGTGGTGTGTGGGGGGGGGGGGGGGGGGAGGAACGGAAGATCTTTGTAGGGGGGGAGGGGTCGAATTTTGAATTATTTTACCCCACCTTAAAGATTGCCGTGCGTCAGACGCTAAGTCAACAAATGTCCGTAGGTAGGTCGCGGACCGTAGACTGATTTGCGAACATGTTCGCAAACCTCTCTACGGCCCACGACCACTGATTTTCGACCGCACAACCTCTACGGTTGAGGCCAACTCCTTGAGGCACCCGCAAGGTGATCCTGCGATCGCCACGGTTTTCGGCCGTAAACTGCCCGCAAATAGCCCGCACGGTGGACGTATGCCTGATGTGACCAGGGCTTTAGATAGATGCATTCTAGAAATAGATGCGATTCCCATAGCATGACCAATTAGTGCATTAGGGTTAGCGATAAGGAAATGTGCACCATTTGTTCTGTGGAGATCAACACCCCCATCTGGCCTGCTACTACTAGCACTACCCCCTGCTCTAATTTACTACTACCACTCAGGAATCCGCCCATTATCTCACAGACTAAACATCAACACACTAAAATCACAGCACCACTGCCATAAACCAGTCTTAACACTGGCTAATCTGGGGGTTCTTGCTGCCAGAATTCTTGGCATAATTAACCCATTGTTTTTCAAATATTTTCAGTAAAAGCTTAAACTTTTTTGTCTCCATGGCCATTTTTGAACAAATTCAATGCTAGGTAATCTCCATCTTGGCATAATTAACCTAATGTGTTCTATACATTTTCTGTAACAGCATATTTCTTTCTTTCTTTTCTCCATGGCCATATTTGAACACATTCAGGTAATCTTGAGTTTCTTTCTACTAGAATTCTTTACTTCATTGACCTATTGTTTTCCACACATTTTCAGTAAAAGCATTCTTTTATATGCATTACAATTCTTGAGCATCCATATATGTGGCTGTTTGTTTACCTAAATATTAGCATTTATGATTCAATTGATGCCAGCCCGGGCATGTTAGAGAGTTGCCAGTGGTTGGGCAGTGTTTTTCGTTGTTTCCTCCACTACTTACAACTGGCTAGCCAAGACAGCCGCAATATGGCAGAAAAAGTAATGAAAAAAATCAAAATTCCAAATTAGATTGATGCCTGATCATTGACGAGCATTTTCACCGAATGATAGTGCTCAGCAAGAGCTTTCAAATGAACACCAACAGGAGAAGGTTAAGATATTATTCATGTATTTTACTTTTTTGTGCCTTGGAATTTAGAATTTCCTTTTTGTCACTTTTTCAACCATAATGTGGCTACATTGTGACTAGCCAGAGTACCCGGCAGAAACGATTGCCTAACCCCAAGTCACTGGCAACTTTCTCACATGCCCCAGGTTTGTGCCTTGGACAAAAGTAGCCTTAGCAAGGTAGAGGTTAACACAACTGTATCTAATTCTTTTTACTATTTCTTTCCCTGGTATTCCACCATTGATAGTTCTCCTTCATAGTGCCTTCATGACATGATGAAGAGATCCAAAACATAACTGTAATATCATACTTCCATTCTCGCTGATCAGTGTGAGGGTTGAGTGTTGTGTGAAGTGTTCCAATAAGTAGCCGTGCCTGCTGGCCGGGCTGCTGGTTTCTGGCGGTACCTGTTTTCTCTCACTGTGTGTCTCGTTTGAGGGCATTTGAGGGTGGGTGGGGAGTGCTCCACTGAGAGGCTGACTGGCTGTTTTGCTAAGGACTGTATAAACAGGTCTTGTCAGGCTTGGCTCTGTCAAACACCCACATGTCACCCTGAATGCATGCTCTACAGCAGAGAGGTACATTATAACCTAGGTGAGTATTAATGTCTCTGTGTACAGGAAACACCAGGCATCTAAAGTGTACCTTGAATACTGGGAGAGGAACCCTACAAAAGCACAGTGACTATATGCTACTCAGGAAATATCAGGTGCTTGGGTGTGTTGGTGCCTGAATGCCCTTATCCTCCTCTCTCTCTCTCCCCCCCCCCCCCCCCCCCCCCATCCTTTAGACTAACAGGTACAACCAAAACTGTCAAACCTGTCTGCACAGAACTTTTTCACATGGAACGTTTATGATCAATAGTCCATGCTTGTAGTTATTCTGTTGAGCTTTAAGGATATATGATTTCATAGTCATCTCTAACTCGCTCTATATTGCATAAACAACATACATTAACATATGTATAAGTATGTAAGTTATTCGGTTGAGCTTTAAGGATGGTTTCGTAGTCATCTCAAACTCACTCCATATTACATAAACAATAAACACTAACATATGTACAAGTATGCAACTTATTCTGTTGAGCTTTAAGGATGATATCATAGTCATCTCAAACTCACCCCACATTGCATAAACAACAAACACTAACATATGTACGAGTATGTATGCTATTCTGTTGAGCTTTAAGGATGGTTTCATAGTCATCTCAAACTCACTCCATATTGTATAAACAACAAGCATATACATTTGAGTGTGGGTTATTCCGTTGCGCCTAAGAAATGGTTTCTTAGTCATCTCCAAGTCACTCCTTAACCCTTCCAATGCTGAGGCTACTTTCGTCCAAAAGACAAAAATGAAAAGACTTTTGAAAACCATCTAAACCCTGTCATGTTGGTATTCATTTTATAGCTCTCACTGAGTACTCTCAGATGAGTACCCATATGCCAGGGTTTCGGTCATTTTTCAGCATATTTGCGTCATTTTGTATTTGCAAAATTAGCCACCACCAGCAGGAGGGTTAAATTATAGTATAAACAAGAGGCCCCCTGTAGATATGTGTGCTCTAGAGAGTAGATATGTGTGCTTGTCCGAAGAAAAAAGCAGCAGCTTATTCCTGTCAGGACCTGGCAGAACAATAAACAGAGACATGGGGCTAGAGGAGGCAGTAATATTGTATAGCAGCTATGTAAACAAACAGACACTCTCCTGGATGCCCTGGAAAACAACGTCTCCCACTTCATAACAACACTACTCAACACCCCCTCTCAGCTGATTCAACAAACCTAGGGCCTGAAATTTTACTGAGGTTTCCTAGGTTTGTGAAATCTTACCATGAAGCACTATCAGCCCTAGACCCGAGGGAATGATATTATATTAGGCTTAAAAAGGACTTAATTGTTTCCTGTAACCCTACCCTAACAAGTTTTTACTCAGAAAAAACCCTACCCAAAAACTGTTTCTGCCCTGCCAACTCCCAATCAACATAAAACGTGCATAAAACACATATTTGAACAAAAATATAACCCTCAAAAATACTTTTCTACCAACCTTATACCTACCCTATTTTTTTCAGACAGTTACTGGAAACAAAAAAAAATCTAGGCCTTAGCACACAGTTGGGTAGTATGAAGCCAAAAATGCTGTATACTAATTCTGATAAAAAAAAATGAAAGAGTAGCTTTTGAGATTCAACAAATCCCCATTGAATTATTTAGCTTGTGGTTTAAAATTCATAAAATACTCTTATCATGCTTTGACCTATATTTCAGATTTCCTCTGGCTTTCAATTCTTCTTGTTTAACCCATTTGCATCGTGAAAGCTTTCAAAGTCTGGCAACTTAAGACATAACTCATCAAATAGAGTAATATTCTAAAAATATTTAGAGAGGGATTGTAAGACTCAACAGGAACGACATCTCTCAATCAAAATATTTTCCCGATTTTGCTTTGCTATCAATATATTTCCGCTTGAGACAGACCATTGTTATATACGCTCCAGTTTGAATGGGTTAACCCCTCATGCCTACAGTGGCCTGAAGTGACCTGAGCATTTTGGTGAAAGCTTTCTGACTTAAATATTTTAGATAAAATATTTGAAGCTTCGATAACAGTCAGAGCCTAACCAATACATTTTTACTTCAAATTTCAAAGGAACTTATGGCCATTTCTTAAATTATTCCCGTAATTAGCATCTATGCAGTAACGGTCAATACTTGGCATGAGAACTGCTTAAGAAAATATATATAAATATATATATATATATATATATATATATATATATATATATATATATATATATATATATATATATATATATATATATATATATATATATATATATATATATATAAGATGTAACTGAAACTATGTTGTGTATTCTGTTGTTTTAATATATGCTGTTTTCCTTTGTAACCAGTCTATTCTTTCTCAGTCCTTTGAGATTCATTGTTAAATAAAATGTATTTTAGTTTTGACAAAGAAGAGTATAAACATATTTCTAAAATCATTTTTATGAACATTTGTACACCCAAAGTCAAGGAAATGTTCTCTTTATTTCATATAAATCGTATTCTTATCTTATTCTGACTGTGCAGTACTCATTACAGAATGATAACCCTGTGTCCCATGATAAACCTTATACATCTCTCTCCCAAACTGTAGACCGCAGACAACGTATGAACAGACTGGGTATTGTTTTGTTATAAACACTTTTTTTTGTATTTACTGATAAAAATGTCATCTCTCAAATCATTTCTTGAGTCATTGAGTTCAGTATGTTTTCTGCTCAGCTTGGCAATGTTCATAGGACTCTAATATGCCATTGTTTGTTTTAAGCTTTAAATTTGGTGTGATAAGTATGAGCTCAAGGAATGCCCTACTTTTGATGTAAATAGTAGTGACTTAGGCCTTAAATTTAGTGTGAAAAGTGAAATCTTTAGGAATGTCCCACTTTTGATTTGAATAGTAATGGCTTAATAAATGCTTATAGATCACTGTGAAAAATATCTCTTTAGGAAGATCCTAGTTTTAACATAGTCATAAAGATGTTACATGCAAGTTTGGTCTGTTCTCACATCAAGAGATACTTTAAAAAGAAGCTTCTTCAGTATTACTAAAGCTTCAGTGTTGCACAGTGATATTCATTAGATATAGTCAGCATTTAAAAGTCCTTGTTGGAGTGTCTAACCTAATTTATCAAGAAATAAGAACACTTACCATTCACCCTGAATAGATCATTAAGTCACTAGCTTTGTGGTAAAAACCTTGATGCTGTCAACAAGATTTTTCTTGGGGTAGGGTAATCATTTTGGGCATACATGTACTCAGGTTAGTAGACAGTCCTCTAGCTGCAGTCAACATTTATAAAAGTCTCTGTTTCACATAGTGTCTACCTAATTCATCAAGAAATAAGAACACTTACCAATTACCCTGAATTGATGATAAAGTCACCAGCTCTGTGGTAAAATCCCCGATGCTGTCAACAAGAAATTCGCCCTTGTACGTGCGCGGGTGTGTGCATGTGTAGTCTCCAAACTGTCAGTGGCCGCCGGCTTCACAGTGTGAGGATTGGAACAGGGCTGTTCAGCATTGGAGCAGGGGAGCAAGAGCGGAGAATGAGAGGCAGCAACGAACGACAGCGAGGAGGGCGGTTGTCGGTTATCCCGTCCTAACAAGTGGCGATGACAGCTCGTGGCGGGTGATGGATGTAGGGCTGCCGGGGTGGCGTTGGCGGGGACTGCTCTGAGATGCTGCAGACCTCGTGTTGACTAATTATCTCGAGAATTCTTGTCGGGCTCGATACAAGAGGCTGGGATTTAGAGGCCACACTGTGGTCGCCTGTTCTCCTACTACTAGCTGTCAGAGTTATTATGACAGGACCCTCGAGACCGAGGGTAGAAACAACCTCTGATATAGTATCGCTCACACATGTTCTCACACTTCTAAGCAGCCTTCTTCCATTCCTTTTCATTCAGCAAAGTACTACTACCACTCGAGAAAGGTCTCGGTTTGTTTGAAGTTCTCCCATGGTTCATTTAGAACATCCATGAGTTCATCGGTAAAACTATCTATCTCTGCCAAAGACAGGAGAAAATGCAGTTAACCTAATGGTCTAGGCTAGTTTTGGTTTCAACAATTTTTGACCTTTAGACAGGTTCAGTTTCAATGACCTTGACCCATGGATTGACCCATAATCAAGGTCATTGTGTAATACTATCACATAACAATAAGCTAAAAGATTGAATGATATATTTTCATTATTTGAATATTTGCCTTTAAGGTGCTATATGACTTGAGTTCTTATTTGTTGAAAAAAACCTTATCAAAAAATCCCTAACCTATCTTTTGTAGAATGTAATACACCAAACTAAAAAAAACAGTTTTACATCATGTTCTTTCATGACAAAAGGATTGTTTAATAGAATTGAATAAAGGGACTTGCTGAACTCTTATCATGAATTTCCTGAGGATGCTACTGTCTAAGTGATACAAATAATTACACTGAATTATAGTGATTTCATTGATTCACTTATTTCAATTGAAATATGCACTGCTTTTCTCAAAGCTCCTGAATGAGTGTAACATAACATAGTGTTTACAGTTCTTCATGTCTTAGTTTGTGATAGTGGTATGTGTTTTACGCCAAAGTTTGTGGAAATATCCCAGCAATTCTGTATCATATGTACCTAATGATATGATGAGATTATTGCGAGTGGTTTGAGGAAGGAGAAGTCCGTGCGGTATTCCGGGCCTGTCAGTTTGACAAATGAAGTGCCGGATACGACAGGAGCCCTACTGATCATTCTGGGCGGGTCAGAAATGTGATCATCTAAACTGGAGTCCAAACAAAATATTAATAAGGATCAAAACATGACAGGGTTGACGGGACCTAGGAGAAAATATGGCACACTGCCAACATCGCCAATCAAAACATAACTTTGAGAAGAAAAATAAACTGATATTCTATATAGGAGATGGACTTGTGTGTTGAGGATAGGCACATTAAAACTGTGTCAAATTTGCCCATCATAACACAACTTGAAGATGAGAGAAATACACTCATAGTTTTAGGACTGTCTAAGAAAACGGGACTTAATTGTGTTGAGGTAGAATTGCAGATTTAAACTTTTTGTAATTAATGATTGTTATCATTATAGCTATTGCTATTATTATTATCATTATTATTATTATTATTATTATTATTATTATTAGTGCTGTTTTTCTTCTTCCCCTTGGTGTTCCGAATGATCTCTTAATTATTGTCCATTTAATCATTTTATAATGGAATCAGTCTATACTATTTCATGATATCATCAATTTGTATTACTATCATTATTATCATAACATTATTATCATCAATATTATCATCATTATGATCCTTATTTTCATCATCATCATTATTATCATATTAATTAGTCTTTTCAGCATGATGAGGATGATAATGATGGTGATAGCAAGGATCTTTTCATGAGATGAAATAATATTCATGCTTGCAAGTGGTTTGCACAGAACTTCTGGCTTTTATTCACTATCTCTGGGGAGATTTTTAGAAGCAAATATTGTCTCCAAATATATCAGTTAATGAGTATCATCAAGTTGAAGAAGATGAGGATTAGCATTATCATCAAGAGGAGGAGGAGGAGGAGGAGGAGGAAGAAGAATCCATAAAGACTCTGTACAGATTCCATGTAGTGAGAGCCACCACAGCTGGTTGAGCTGGTACTTCTATGATAGTAGTGTAAGATTGAGGTGTTTCTGTATAGAGTACAGCTGGTGGTAGGTGATACCCACATCAAAGACTCTCCCTCAGCTCAGCTGCCTGTGAAGTCAGGAGAGGAGACTCAGGTCTGAACCATGGTGTGATGAATAGAATACCACACACTGCTGCTGCTGCTACCACTGCTAATACTACTGCTGCTGCTACTACTACTACTGCTGCTGCTGCTGCTGCTGCTACTACTACTACTACTACTACTACTACTACTACCACTACTACTGCTACTGCTGCTGCTGCTGCTACTAGTACTAGTACTACTACTAGTAGTAGTACTACTCCTACTACTACTACTGCTGCTACTACTACTACTACTACTACTACGGCTACTACTACTACTACTACTACTACTACTACTACTACTATACTACTGCTACTTCTACTACTACTACTGCTGCTGCTACTACTACTACTACTACTACTACTACTACTACTACTGCTGCTGCTACTACTACTAATACTACTACTACTGCTGCTGCTGCTGCTACTGCTACTTCTACTATTACTACTACTTCTTCTACTACTTCTACTACTACTACTGCTGCTGCTGCTACTGCTACTGCTACTAATACTACTACTTCTACTACTGCTGCTGCTGCTGCTGCGGCTACTTAAATACTACTACTACTACTACTACTTCTACTTTTACTACAATAACAAATACCAAGTGAAACACCCAGTTACGCCCCTCAGGGTGCTATACCCTGATGCTGGCTCCATGCTTATCTTCACATATTATGCTTATCTCCACATATTACCTCAGTTAAACTAATCAGCGCTATACCGTCCCCGAATTGCAGACTCCACGGTGACCCTGGCACCGCCAAAAACAGCTCCAGGCCCAGCGTGATTTTATCAAGAAGATTTGCTGAGGACAACTGTAACACATCAAGCAGTACTTAAAACATTTGGTGCTAATTTGTTTATGAAAAGTCCACTAGAGCGGTGCGCCATTCGGCTCCTTTCCTCCTAGCTACCGTGACAGGATGAAAATAGACAGGCAAAGTGGCGTGAACTTCAAGCACATGTCAAGAACCACGGAGCTTGAGGGAAATTTAGGGGGAATAGAAGATCACTCAAGATAAATCTTTCATGTATATTTATGCATTGGAGTAAAATCTCGAAATAATTGAGTTTGGTGAACATTTTAAAATTTTAGTGCATACGAAGATTTGCCTGTTGAGGATTACGATTAAATTAGAACAAGACTATTTAGACATACGTGTATATGTATATACATATATATATATATATATATATATATATATATATATATATATATATATATATATATATATATATATATATATATTATATACCTGAATGATTTTTATTTTCATGAGTTGTTGTTTTTTCTGCTAGGGGGACATAACTTCTTACCCTAACTCTGGTCCAAGGAAATGAAAAATCACCCCCCCACCTCCAAAAAGAAAAAAAACAAGTGCTAGTCACGGTAGGTCATTGATCGGTTTGAAGGATAGATCTATGCTTTACCCAAGAAAAGAAAGTTCATTTCAAACCTTAAAGGCATTATCACAGAATTTTTTTCTGAACCAGCTCTGTTAGTGCCAGTCCTAAATTAAATACCAGAATAACAAAACAATTGACTTTCCTAGTTAAATTCTACAACCTACTTACATGTGTGAACCATTAAGAAACGAAAAAACTGTAAATTGCACTTGATTTACACAGAAAGTATTTTTGAAGTTTGAAAACACTTAAAGGGAAACATGATATTTGAAAATCCCTTGTGATATTTTCTGCCCATCTAGTGTTCAACATCAAACCTTTGCATTTCCCCATTGACAGTTTCAGTTGCGATTGCTTAGTGCTAATGCATTTTACCTTAAGTGATTTTATTGAATTTGGATAACATTTGGAGTGAGCCTGCACTGAGAGGGAATTGAGTTTCATAGGGAAATAGCAGCTGTCTGCCTGTATCGGAATTTGGATTTGGAATTTCGATCATTGTCCCTTTTCTGTCAATATCAAGGCTAAATTGTGACCGGTTGTAAACAATGGATGGAAATGGACCCTTACTGAATGCTGATTGGAATACCAAGAAAATCCTTGGAGGATGCTAAGAAATTGCTAGGAATTCTTGTTAAATCTTAACTAAATTTGATAAGGGGGGTAAATCAGCTCTGAAACCAATTGACTAACCGCAGGTCAATTGCAACATTCTCACATAACTCAAAACAGATATGGACCTAGGATATTTGGCTGAGGTGAGAGACAGTTAACCCTTTGATACCAAACTTAGTTGGAACTTTCTGGGAAATCATGGCATTTTAACAAGAAAAATCCTTGGTGTTCTAAGCTAGTGCTAAAATTTGCAGAGGGCAAGTTTTCTGTGCACAATGCCACTTTAGACAGCCCCTGCCTGGTATTGGAAAAACACTCAACTTTACTACCTTGACAACAACTGAAATAAAAAGTGTGAATATGGTATCTTATGAATAAAAATGTTTTGTCAATATGTTGTGCCATTTGCTTAATAGACTTTAATTATTTGTAATAATTGAAATCCACAACTCACAATTGTTAGTTGGGCAAATGTGAGTGATTGTTTTCTCTATTCTTTTGACATCAGCTTAACTGATGTTTTTTTTTCTGCCACTGTTCATTTTGGCCCCTTTTCGTATTTCCAATTATCTTTCTAAAAGTGTTCCACATTTGCCCTGTCAATCCAGGGAGCCAGTGCCATTATTTACCAGGAATAGATAATTTGACTTGGTGAGAGGCAATGTGTGCTCCGGGCGTCCAACTTGACAATCCGTGACGGAGAAATTGCAAAGAAATTGCTTCTATCTTGTCTTTAATTGAGCTGGAGACAAGAGTATGTCTATAAATACACCAAGTCAAGATCAAAGCCAGTCAACCTGAGTCGCCATGGCAACATGAATTGTGTCGGCCATCTTGTGTCGGCCATGTTGGTTTTGTGGCGTTGATGGATTTTCACGAGATGAGCAGAGTCAGGAAACATCCCTCAGAGTGGCGGTCACCTATTTGCTTTCTATTTAGCCCAACAGTTGGAGGCTTATTGGAAAAGTTGGGTTTCTTGCCGGGAGGGAATTGGAGAAGTCGTGTAGCATGGTGTTAATCTAAGTGAATCATTGTGCTACACACATGTGACATGGCATCCATCATGGTTAGTGCCTGCCGTCATAAGAATATTTCCTCACTACTGGACGCAGTAAATATGACCATATGCTAGAAGTTTGCACAGTATTTCCTGCTATGAAGATTGAAGCATGGATAATGCACAATAGATAATTCCACTGATCTTAACCCTTCCAATGCTGAGGCTAATTTTGTCCAAGGCACAAGAACGCAAAGATTTTCGAAAACCATCATTGGTATTCATTAGATAGCTCTCGCTGAGCACTTTAAGATGAGTACCCATTGGCCAGGGTTTCAGTCATTTTTCAGGTTTTTGCATCTTTTTCTAATGACCAAATTAGACACCAGCAGCATAAGGGTTAAAACATTCATTGTCAATGCAATTCAATATTCTGTGTGTGTTCTGATGACTCAAATAACTTGTCATGAATTTGAACCACCACTTAACCTTTTTTATCTAGATGACACATTTTATATATATTTACATTCTCATCTATTATCTAGTGGTATACCAAATGCAAATGGTTAAAATAATATCAAGAATTAATACAGGTATATCATAATTTTATAATCAGTGTTTTCTTGACTGTTTAGAATCTAAGATTCTTTTACAAAACCCTTTGATCTAGCTTTACTTTTACCCCTGCTTTAAAAGGTATGCATAGATGCTGTGTCAATTAAGCAAAATGTCTACCTTTAATACATTAGTCTAAGGGCCAAAGCCTGTAGGGGCTCTAAATAAGGAGTTTGTTGCACCCCCCTGTAAGTAAAAGTTTGACACTGTGGGCTGATAGGTACATATATGTACTTCATGAAAATACTTTGTCGCGGGCCTGGGTCATGGTCAGTAAGGAGATACTGGACATCAAACTGACCACTCTCTGGCTAAATGCTTAGCTATTAAAATGGGCATGGGGATAAGTAAACCATGCACAGATCTTGATAGGAGTGGTCAAATGTATAATGTGACCCCTCATTTTGAAGCAGAGACATTGTTCTTTAAGATGATATGAGATTGATTGTCCATAGTGACCTTGGTCTAAAGGTCAAGGTCATGAAATGAGAATATTTTCAAGAAATTGGCATGCTGGGAATGAAATGAATGGAGATCTTTTTTTAGATACTCCTAAAATTTCTAATTATTCATTCTAGCTGTTTGTTCATGTACGACAATATCTCACCAATATTGTCAAATTAACCTTTTGTGCACTATTGATCCTAGGTGTATGTGCAAATGCTATGCTATTATAATGGACAGGGGGATTAGTAAATCACGCACAGATCTTGATAGGAGTGGTTAAATGTAAAATGTGACCCCTCATTTTGAAGCCCGCACATTATTCTCGAGGATGATATGAAATTTGTTGGTCCAAAGGTCAAGGTCAGGAAATTGTTTTTTTAAGAAATCAGCATGTCTGGAATGAAATGAGTGGAGAACCTTTTTAGGCACTCCTTCTGATTATTCATTCTAGCTGTTTGTTTATGTAATCTAATATCTTACCAAGAGAATTTACATATATAATAATCATTTACTTGTCAAATTAACCTTTGGTGCATTATTGACCCTAGCAGTGCTGCAAACTGGTTTCAACCTTTTGGTCTTATTCCTGGGCCACCAAATTTGGAAATTTGGTGGCCCAGGTCAATTTTTGGTCTCATCTCTGCTCCACTAAAATCGAAAACTTGGCGACCCACTAAAATTCAAGTATTTTCACCCAAATATATGTTGGCAATGTATTATTTTCTAGTTATCAGGTTATTAACATCAAAAAGTAATTTTAAAAGTATTTCTTTCTAATTAGTTTTTTGGTTTTCTTGCTTTTTCAAAATTTCAAATTTTCTTAATTAGTCATGTAGTAGGTAAATTTGTTTTGCATATATTTCACAGCATATTTATACTCCCTGTGGAGTTGCCATGGAGACAAATTGGGTCACCGAAACCCCCTTGAAGAGGCCAAAAAAAAGGTTGCTTTACTGGACCATTAAAATCCTTGATTTGATCGCCCAGAACAATACTAGGTCGAAAAACCAGACCTTGCGACCATTACTTTGCAGCACTGCCCTAGGTGTATGTGTAAAATGGTGAAGCCAGTTCAATTTTTGAAATGCTTTAGTCAATCCTGATGTATGTGTGTGAGTATTTAACCTGTAGGTTAGTCAGTTGGTGTAGATGATGTTTACTTATCAATATAATCAGTGACCTTGAGCTAGATGATTCATATGACCTTCAGTCTAAGGTCAAGGTCAACAGAAAATAGTACTATCGAAATACATTACTTATTCATATCTTAAGCTTGTGATGCCAATTTCTCCTCTGATAATCATAGAGAAATTACTTTCCCCTGAGGCCTATAGGGGATGCAATCTGTATCCTGCCATCTTGAACCCTCTTACAATTGTGCTTTATGCTTTTAACATTATGAAGGCTAGGGGAGGATGGGTTGGGATAGGAACATGTAAATATTTCTAAGTAATAGGTAGATTATCAATAATTTTCTGATTATTATCGAAATGTATTACCTGTTCATATCTTGAAGCAGTGTCTGTGGTGGCATGGGCACGAATACCCATACTTGGATGCTCCACCGAAGATTGTCAGTTCACACTATCGATAACTTTATTGAGTCATCCCTTGGTTTTTGAGGGGATGAAGTGTGTTCATTCCCTTAAAATGGTTTTGGTGCTTTCCAAATACCTTTACAAAGCCCAAATTGGGCAGTGAACTTTGTCATGTGGAGAGTGATTGGAGAGGTTCGCTAAAAATACAGACTAAAACTGGCCAGAAACGGAAGCCGCCATTTTCCTTCCATTAATGACTTGGATCTATGGGACTAGCCTGTAACCAGCTACCCCTGTGGCCTGATGCCAGTTGTATAAGGAAGGCCCTATAGACCCATAGATCTCGAAGTGAGGTCCTGCGCATAAGCTCCAATGGGCCTTGGGCAAGTGATCTAGCACCAAGTCAGTTTCAATTCTCAGGCCATGATTTTCCCTCATGAGTGTGCGCAGAACGTAATGGTTGGAGGCCGAGGGGCCATCACCAAAACCATTATGGACTGCACTAATAGTAGTGCAATATCCCATAATAGTGGCATAAGTCAAAGATTGTACCGGGTCACACATCTTGCCTAGGTCTGAAAGATACTCTGCTATTTGGTGCACAGGGGCAGAATAGGGGTCCAGATCTCTAGCTGCGCACAACCGCCAGGAGTGGGCAAGCCAGGCATTGTGAACTCTTTGGGCAGATTCCCTCCTACCTCTGGAGGGGATGTCGGCAACCGCTTTTAGGGTCTGGGGATGAGTCCTACCCTGCTTGATTGGTATAGGATACCATGGTTAAATTGTCCAATTAGACTTCGACCAGCCCTGGACTTGTCCCACAAAGTGATGGAGGGTCACCCATGCTGCTTGGATCTCCACCCAGTTGATGTGCTTTACCATCCATTTTTTGGGTCAGGAGCCATCTTATTACCCAGGTGACTGACCCACCGGAAGGCCTGGCTGACCCAGAAGCCTTGTGCTGAGAGCCCTATCGCTTCTTGGGGTTCCTGAACTGAGTTCTGAACTGAACTTTTACCTGCATTTTCAGTGAGTTCCTGAAAGTACACAAGATAAGTAATGACACTATGGCATCGGCCACAGCCTCAGCCTGGAAATCCCTTGAAGGCAAAGCCTGCTCAGGGTGATCACTCACAATTGCCAGCAGCTCCTCCCCCACGTAGAAGACTTGTGTGATAAATGCCTGCCTCTGGAGCAGGAGGATTGGCAGGTGGTTGATGGTGGCAAACTCTTTCCTATCCTTTGCCCCCACCAGAAATTTCCAGGTGAAGACATAATCACCTAGTGAGGTACAGGTCCTCCTCCGCATCACAATTCGTGAAGATTAACCACCCCAAGTGTGGTCTGTCTGGCTAGGTGAACACACAGAAAGGGTCATGGGGGGGGGGGGGGGGGGGGGGGGGGGATGGAGTCCTAGAGCTTTCTCCAATATCCAAGTTTGCCTCCGTATGTAGGTATTCCCTTCCAGGTCATTGATATCCAGGATGGATACCAAGCCTGCCATCGAGTCCGGCCTATTCACTCCCTAGACTGCCAAAGTGGGCGCTAACTCATCTTTTTAAATATCAAAGACACGGACCTCCTCATGCACTGGACGAGGTGTCTGAATCTGTGAGACAGCAGGATGAAGCACTGTGAGTAGTTGAGTAACCTCAGGAGTTTAAGAGAGGGGGTCTGCCCATATGAGCAGCACTGATCGCTCTTCCTCTGCTGATAGTCCCGTGGGGAGGGAGTCCACTGCTGTGCTGATGCAGCCGCCATGGCAGGGGTGTCCAAAATGATTAGTCTCGGGAGCACAGCAAGCTGAGGGACTGCCAATTTGGCTAAGGTCTGCGCCCTTACCCGTTGCTTGGTCTTCTTCGATATTGATTTGGAGGCGGAACCCTTAGCCCTCACAGGTTCAACATCCAGGACCATTACCACCAACTCTGGGATCGTGGCCACCGAAGCTTTGATGGGACACAGGTCCAGCCTAGACTTGTGAACCGCCCTTTGTTCCCTCACAGGACTGGCCTGTGGGTGTGCAGGTGAGATGTATTGCACATAGGCAATGATGGGTCTATGGTTTGTTGTCTTTGGACCACATAGCCCAGCAGGTTGAGTTGACTTATAAGGTGTATGTGTGCTAAAAACGACAAAGTTTGTAAAGAACAACAGAGCTTGTCAGGCAGGTGTCATCAAAGTAACGCTGAAAATTGCAAGAGGATCCAAGATGGGGTACAGATGGCGCCACCTATTGTCATCAGGGTAAAGCATTTTTATTATATGATTGTCAGAGAAGTGATTGACTTCACAAGCTTCAATATATAACTTTTAGTGTATTTCGATAGTAATATTTTCTGTTGACCTTGACCTGAAGGTCAGATAAAATATCTAGGCCAATGTCACCAGGCATGTTGATAAGTAAACATTTTAAATTGACTGAAAACTTACAGGTTAAATAATCACACACATACAGCAGAATTGACTGTGTAAAGCCTTTCAAGTATTGAACTGGCTTCACATTTTTACCCAGACATCTAGGGTCAGTAGTGCACTGAAGGTTAGTTTGACAAGTAAATGACTACTATGCATGTAAATTCTATTGATAATACATTCTTCTACAGGAAAAAACAGCTAGAATGAATAATCAGAAAAAAGTTCTCCGTTTGTTTCATTCCAGCAATGCCGTTTTTCTTTTTTTTTAATTTCATGACCTTGACCTTCGGACCAAGGTCACTAAGGACAACAAACTTTATACTCTCTTAAGGAATAGTGCGTGGGCTTCAATATGAGGGGTCACATTATGCATTTAACCACTCCTAGCAAGATCTATGCATGATTTACTTATTCCCCTGTTCATTATAATAGCTTAGCATTTACACATACACCTAGGGTCAATAGTGCACCAAAGGTTAATTTGACCAGAAAATGGTTAATATACATGTAAATTATATTGGTAAGATATATTTGTGCTTAGACAAACAGCTAAAATGAATAATAAGAAACTTTAGGAGTATCTAATAAAAGATCTCCATTCGTTTCATTCCCAACATACCAATTTCTTAAAAGAAATTTCGTTTCATGACCTTGACCTTTAGACCAAGGTCACTATGGACAATCAATCTCACACCATCTTAAAGAACAATGTCTCTGCTTCAAAATGAGGGGTCACATTATACATTTAACCACTCCTATCAGGATCTGTGCATGGTTTATCTATCCCCCTGCTCACTATAATAGCTAAGCATTTAGCCAGAGAGTGGTCAGTTTGATGTCCAGTATCTCCTTACTGACCATGACGCAGGCCCGCGACAAAGTATTTTCATGAAGTACATATATGTACCTATCAGCCTACAGTGTCAAACTTTTACTTACAGGGGGGTGCAACAGAATCCAAATTTTAGGGTTTTGGCCGCTAGCCTACATGGCATAAACAGGTTAATTTCAGGTCCTCTGTTAATAATTCTTATAAAATGTAGTTTTGTCTTTTAATTATTTTTTCATTAATATGCGTGCTTGCATTTGCAGAACCTCATTTGAAAAGAACAAGTTAAAGAAACAAAATGTTTCTTCAAATATTTCCAATGATTTTCCCTCATAATTTTAAATCATATACACTGTGAGCAGGAAGGAATATGACCAATACCCCATCACCTCCAGATTTGGATTTGAACTTCAAAATTGATTAAATTGTGACAGTTACTAATGCATGTTAATTGTTAAAAGATACCCAGAGAAATCCACTGACTGACTGTAAGTCACTGACAATCTTTACGCGTCTTGAGCCAGATTCGGACGTGGGACCAAATTGGCAGTGATGCGAGACAGCCGGCATTGGAGGCCCAATGCGCTGACCACTTGGCTATCAGGGCAGCCTTCAATCCTCCTCCTTTAATCAGTGATTTGTTTCAATGTGAAGTCTTGTCCTGCATGGTATGAGGGCTGCCTCCCTCAATCACGGGAACATTTACTCTAAATACTCCGCAAATCGTCAACATCTGCATTACATAAGCACAGATTATAGGGCATTCCTCCCGAAATCTAAGCTGGGAAAATTATCTGTGGTGGCAAAATGCCAGCGCCGGTAGTCTTAGAACTTTAGGCGTGCAAATACCCCACATAGAGATTTCACTCTCACTCACACTCATATCAGTGGTTGTGGCAATCTCATAATGCATAATTGATATCTCCTAGCTATCTGCTTATAAGATAAACACAACTAACCATAACTTGGCATTATTATACTGCAACTTTGTGCCATTTTTTTCTGATTTATAGGTCATTATGTGAATATATGAAAATATAGTAAATAATGATAAAATGATTGGTTTATGATTTTGTTCCACTGTTTTAATGTTCACAAGACTATACATTTATTCCCCATATAAATATATATATATATATATATATATATATATATATATATATATATATATATATATATATATATATATATATATATATATATATATATATATATATATATATATATGAAATATGAATATTTAAACTCTACTCTGGAAAAGTATTGATGTAATCACCTGGACGGTATTAATAAGTTAGGCTTGTACAACTACCATGATATGATGCCGGACTGAACAGTATTAATAATTCCAACTTAACTGCATATTGCATTCAAGCAACCTTCCCAACCCAAAATGTAGCTGGGTAGACTTCTCAGGTTTTCATGGTATTTTCCCACCATCATCCTTGGAATTCTTGGGTATTCCCAACCACATTTAATAAGGGTTTCTATTGGTGCCCATAGGTTCTAAATGATTCTGTTAAAGCGCCACAATATAATACAAAAAACCTGTCACTAGTGGCTTGTGGTATTTAAAGTGTTATTTGAATATTTGTATGTGACAATGAAGTTTTCTTGTCAAAACAAAATGAAACACCTTGACTTCATATGCCATCAATAAATGGCTTATAATTCTCACAAAATAGAAAGTGTAGTATTTAAGTTTCTAATGAAGTGTTTCTGTATTTCATGTACTTATTAGGCAAGATGGAACAAAGCAGTGTGACAAAATTAATAGGGTAAAAGCAATTGCTAGATATTAGAATGCAAACTTAGCAAGATGAAAGAAAAAGGCATGTCTCATATGCCTTTGATGAAATTGATTCGCTGAAAATGCAAGAAATCTTTTTTCAAAAGAAAATATAGTTTAATTGAAGATTTTGCTGTATCATCAATTAGAAAAATACGGATGATAAAACCACAGATCATAGTTTGAATCAGCTGGAAACGCAAATAATTGTTGCATGTTTTACCTCAAGCTGGTTCAGCCAGTTCCACACTGTTGGCACCATTTCTTTTGAAAGTAATTGTACTGAAGCCTATCTTATGCTGGGCGGTAATTCTTGTACTACGTCTTAGGAATTGGAATCTCCTTTACTTGTAGGATTTGGGGATTCTGAATGTGAAAGGTTAACAGGAGCTGACCCGCCTTCCTGCCTCTGTGTTAGGCTATTAGTTCTGGACCAGTGAGTTGTGTGATAGAGCGAACACGAGGCAAAAAACCCCAGCCTGTCCTTAGGGCACACAAGTAAAGGGTTCAATAGTTATTTATACCTTTTTCCCTTGCCAAGGTAGTCATGTGTGAAGTCAGAACTGCAACAGTTTTGTAGACAATGTCTGTAAACCTCTCTCTCTCTCTCTCTCTCTCTCTCTCTCTCTCTCTCTCTCTCTCTCTCTCTCATCTCTCTCTCTCTCTCTCTCTCTCTCTCTCTCTCTCAAATGGGCTAACCCCCAAAATTGTTTAAGACTATTGCATTAGCTTGTACAAAATAGGAAATATGCTGCTAAATGAGGTTGTACAGTTGACATAAATAGCCAATGAAAAGTGGCAAAATAAAAATGTCAGCCAGATATTTTGTGTCTGCTAATCTAAAGTAACAGCAGACTGACTCAGATTCAAAGAAAACAATATACCTTATTCAAATATTTTCCAAAAAACTATTTTAAAGGGCGTCTTTTTAAGAATTAAGGTTAGCACAGGAAAACCCTGACATTTTGACATGTGGTGCACTTTAAAGTTATATTCTTGAACCCTGGATTAAGGAAAAATGTCAGTCATATCTTTTGTACTGTGCCTGCTTGTAGTAAGTAACCGCTGAGACAGTTTGACAGCAGAACAATATTAGAGAGCAAGAGTAGTGCCGACAGCAGCCGCACATTAATAATGTAGAATGTGACAGAAGTTTCCGAGTGGCTTGCCCTCAGGCTTACTGGAGACTTCCCTTGTCTGCCCCGCGTGCCACCGCCTCCTCCTAATGGAAAATATCAACCCCCTACCCTCCACCTTTCCTGCCCAGCTTTTCAACTTCAGGGCCGAAGAAATATTAACCATTTTGTGCCAAAAAAGTTCAGGTTATCAATTGGTAATGGAACATATCAACCCTATATCCTCCACCCTTCCTGCTCACCTTTCCTATAGTCAATGTTCAAAATATTGACCCTTCCAATGTTGAGGCTACTTTCATACAAAGCACAAAAATGCAAAGATTTTTGAAAACCATCTAAACTCTGTCATGTTGGTATTCATTGGAAAGCTCTCACTGAGTACTTTCAGATGTGTATCCATTTGCCATGGTTTTATTCATTTTTCAGGATTTTTGCTACATTTTGTATTGGTAAAATCTGCCGTTAGTGCTAACCCTTTTGTGCCAAAAATGGTCAGGTTATCAATTTTTGATGGAAAATGTCATACCTCTACCCTCCACCCTTCCTGCCCATCTTGCCATTTCAGTGCTCAAAATATTAACCCTATTATGTCAAAAATGGTCAGGTTATCAATTGATATTGGAAAATATCAACCCTCTGGACCATCTACCCTCCCTCCCAGCTTTCCATTTCAGTGCTCAAAATATTAACCCTTTTGTGCCAAAAATGGTCAGGTAGGTAAATTCTAAATGATTGTGTTTAAGCACCACAGTCTGATACAAACAAACCTGTCATTAATGGCTTGTGGTATAAGTATCATTGAATCATTTTATGCTAAAACCCTTTTTTGCAAAAAATGGTCATGTTATCAATTGGTAATAGAAAAAATCGACCCTATACCCTTCGCCGGCCTTCCTGCTCAGCTTTCCATTTCAGTAATCAAAATATTAACCCTTTTGTGCCAAAAATGGTCTGGTTATCAATTGGTAATGGAAAATATCAGCCCCCTACCCTCACTCCCTCCTGTTCAGCTTTCCGTTTCAGTGCTCTAAATACTAACCCTTTTGTACCCACCACCCTTCCTGCTCAGCTTTCCATTTCAGTGCTCAAAATATTAAC